>CM024712.1:8804896-9512760 GCA_014182895.1 Angophora floribunda
TGAGTAATTGCCCTTGATTCTGCCACCACAAAGAGCATATTCAAGATATATATTGTACTTCGCCTAGTTGCCTCTTTCTCATTAGACTGATTGAACACTCATACTTTGACTAAATATTTGATCTTTCCTCATGGACACAATCTATCAGCAACGAGTCAGCACCACCCTTTAACTGAATACCTTAATCTTTCATCATGGTCACACGAGATAGTCCATCAATAATAGAATGACTTACGGAATAGCTTCAAATCTCCGTCCTCAAAGGCCGGAATCTGGCCGAAAGGCTGCACAGAGTGATCGAGAAACGTTAGATCTAAGAGACGAAGGAGGGTTTCTTAAATGAACACGTAGAGACTCCAAGACCAGATATCAGTGAGAAATGCTGTCGAACAGGTGGTTGACAGGGACGGAGACTCACGTTGATGGAGAGGAAATGCTCCTCCCTGTTCTCGCCGCCTCGCACGTTGACGGGTATGAACTCGAACTCGAGGTCCTTCTCGTAGAGAGTGGCAAAGACCCGCAATGCAGGGGAGGATATGAGGCTTCCATGGACCTTCACCATGATTGCTTGCTCTACTTTTTCTTTTCCTCTCTAGAACTAATACCACTAACGTTGATAGCTTGTCTTAAGTCTAATACCGATTGATGATACAGATTCTCAAGAAGAGCTAGATGATGAGGGAACTAGCACCTGGCGATCAAAAGGTAAAGAAACTAAACGAAAACTTCAACAACAGAAAACAAAGCGTGGCAGTCTGACAACGGATGACGATGATGATTATGCAAAAGAGGTAATTTGCTTTTGAGTGTAAGAAAAGGGGCACATTAAATGCAATGTCCCGGACTCAAAAAGAACAAGGGAAAGTTTGAAAAAATAGAAGGCTCTCAAGGCTGAAACATGGAGCGATACGAAGTTGAGGATAGTGAAATATGGAAACATTTGTCTTATAAGCACATTCGTATCAATGGGAGGTAAATCATTCTCATATTCCTTTTAGAAGTTTCAGATTATATAAATGAGCTTTGTTCTAATCTAAAACTACTTTGAAAAGGATCTCCCACATTAAAAAGGAAAATTACAAAGTTGATTAAACAATTTTTTGAAGGAAAATTTGGATGATTTCAAAAGGAATTTTTGAAATGAAGGAAAATCGAAAGAGATTCTTTTAAATGAAAATGAATCTATCAAAAGAATCTTTTGAAAGCAAAGGAAAATCAAGATTCTTTGCAAAAAGAGAATGATGTTCTCAAAAGGAATTTTAGATATTACCACAAAGTTCTCAAAAGGATCAAAACCCTTCAGCATATTCTTTCTATTCAAATTCCTATTATGACAAGTCGGACTTGGCTTTTATAAAGAAAATGATTCCTTGATTGATTTTCCCAAAGTCAAGGAAAGAATTAGACAGAGACGTTTACAAAAATCATTTCAAAAGTAATTTTGTTAAAACCATTAGTAAGAATAATCTTAAATGTTCTAATTGGGAGAAAAAAAGAACATTTGAAAACAAATGTCCTAAAGTCTTGTTCAAAAGAATTGGATAGAAAAGGCTTATACTACTAACTATAATGGACCCAAGAAAATTTGGGTACCAAGAAAAAAATGAGTTCTTGTAAACATTGCGGTGTAAGCTTCAAAAGAAAGAAGAAATGGTACTTGGACAGTGGATCTTTTGAGACACATGACAGACTCAAAAAGATGTTCATTGAATTTGAGAAAATTAAGGGAGGAACATTTCTTTGGAGGAAATACTAAAGGAAACATTATAGGATCTGGAACTCCGCCAAGATTGGCAAATCATCAACAACGTTTCTCTAGTCAAAGGGATTAAACTACAATCTTGAGCATCAGCCGGTGTATGCTACTTCAAAGAGAACTTATGTTACAAGCATTGACTCTTCACGACTTTTTACTGCGGGCGAAGACATGGGAACATTTATCTTCGGATATAAATGTAGACACTACAAAATGTCTTTTATCAGTCAAGATGAAGCGATTTGTGGCACCGCAAACTTGGACATGTCAATGAAACAAATTTCCAAGCTTGCCAACAAAAGGCTTGTTCACCTTCACTAAATTACAAGAAAACAGAACTTTGCTCTGAGAAATGCTGTCGAACAGGTGGTTGACAGGGACGGAGACTCACGTTGATGGAGAGGAAATGCTCCTCCTGTTCTCGCCGCCTCGCACGTTGACGGGTATGAACTCGAACTCGAGGTCCTTCTCGTAGAGAGTGGCAAAGACCCGCAATGCAGGGGAGGATATGAGGCTTCCACGGACCTTCATCAACATGATTGCTTGCTCTACTTTTTCTTTTCCTCTCTAGAACTAAAGCGGAACAGTGGTGGCGACTGATGGTGGGTTCTGGGCTCTCTTTTATAAGGTTTTTCCGTGGTCCTTCATCACCACGATCATTCCTTCATTATCATTTTCATACTCGTCATGTACTACTTTATTTATTTGGTGTCTGCACAAGTCAGCGGAAGGGAACGACCCAACGTATGTGCACACGTCACGCAGCGACAAGGAGTTCGTTCGTAAGGAGAGGGACCTCGTCGGAAGGAAAACTCGTTGGAGGGCTCGAGGAAGCGTGGATTATGTTCTAAAATTAGAGGAAACGGAGGGAAAGAAAGTATCGATCGAAAATAAGAAAACTTCATATTTTTTATAAGGAAAAAAGGAGTGGAAATTCTATTTTTCCTTCTGCCGTTTTCTGTTGAAGTTTTCTTCTCAAACCATTTACCATATTTCACCTTCAAATTGTAGAAACACAAGATCGATCATTATAACCTCCGACCAAGAAACTCAATCGTTATAACGTCAACATTTGCACATTCTTCACATCTTCTCGATTGGCTATGGATTGTGGGGAAGGAGCACTAAATTCCATTTGAAGACAATCAATTCACGGGTCCTCCTAAAGCCTCATCAATCAGCTAAGCCCCGTTTGATGTTTAAAGCGAGCAAAGGGAGATTCCGATCATAAAATGATCGAAACAGGGTTTGATTAAGAGAAAGCATCCAAGATTGAGTTTCTAGAAGTTGAAGAAAAAAAGGCTGATTCGTGGGGTCAAAACTATAGGGTGCTTTCAACTTTGTCTAGATTTTCTAATTTATGTAGGTTTTAAAATATATCTTGAATTTGAGCCATGAACGAAAACCCAACTCAAATAAACTATGCAGAAAAAGATCCCCACGTCTGAAGCAGAAATTGGCAAGGGAAAATCAAGAAGGAAAGTAAGGTCTTTGACCGCAAGATACATGGCCAATTGTTTCAGAGAATATAAAAGAAAAAAGAGAGGAAATAAAATCCTAGCTGAAGTCGGCCAAAAAGTCCGAGTTGGACTTGTTGACCGAATTATCCAAGTCTCCTATTTGGATTTGAAGTTGGCTACCATACGCACCATGGATATTATATCATGTATTCTCCTCTTTTCGTCAGATTGTGCTGTAGTTGGTGCAGAAAGTTATGGCCGCTTGTGTGTGTGCACGCTACTATTGGTCGGCGTGCAATGCAACGCGGGGTTTACTCACTAATTATATTCGGTGAAGCTGAAGAGTGTTTTGGCGTAAATCTTGTGCTGAGTTTTGTGAATTTTCGCAAGATTGAGAAATTATTTAGTAAGGAATTTTATGGCTAAATATTGCGTAAGTTATTAAGTATAATTGAGGCTTAGAAAGTACTGAAAATATTTTAGTGATTCGAATGTAATGGTAATTTCCTCGATAATGATTGACCTCCTAGTGCATGGAGGGTGTCAGGAAATTGCTTTGGAACTAATAAGGCAAATGCCTTTTGAGCCAACCAAAACCATGTGTAGAGCAATTTTAGTAGGCTCTGCAGCTCATGGAAAGTTGAACTCGAGCAAACTTGCAGCAAGGAAGCTCATTGAATTGGAGCCGGAAAATGGCGCTAAATATGTCTTGCTTTCTGATTTGTATACTGAAATGGGAAGATGGAGTGAGATTGAGAAAGTGAGAGGTTTGATGCCAGAGAGGATGACATGAGTCCCACTGATGATCTGATAGTGCTAGTGAAACCCACAATTCATTTGACAATGCTAGTGAAGGAGAGCATGACATGATCTCTATATCAATATATTCAGTTGGATAACTGTGCAGAAACACACCAGTCATGGTGATATTGGAGGCTCAGTATATTTACTTGGAGAATGGTGAGAACCCTCTGCATGATCTGCCTAAGATGAATTTGATGGGCCGTCCAACAATGCAGATCCCATTAGAGCTGGACTAACTTGAGGAAAGCCGCCGAATAAAAGCAATGCTTTGCATTCTATAATGCAGTGCTTTTGACATTTCATGAATTCATCTCGTGGCTTAGCCCTCCATTAACTACCCACGGACATCAGGACCACAAGGTGAACGGAAGCCCTGATTCCCATACCCGACGCTGATTTTTTTCCCGGTGATTCTTGATTTTGGAAAAGCTTGAAGTTAGGTAAGTCGATGATTGCCAGGGTTTGTCTTACAATAATTGCGACATTGTACAATCTTCTGTCCAGCATTTTGTTCTCGTTCGGCTCAGCTTTAGTTGGGCTTGCAGAGTATCATCTTTACAACATTAACTGAACAGCTTGTCTTTTTATTCTTGGCTATTGAGCACATTATATGCTGGTAACAACAAGAAGATATGGCATCGTCTAATCGTGATGAAGCGAATGGAAATCTGGTGTCCCTATTCATCTATTCATGAGAACTGCAGAATGGCAACATTAGAAAGGACGAGGAAGTGGCCATTGGACTTAAATTAGAGGGCAATATTGTCCAATCAATTTTAAACTTATTAACGAATGTTAATTAAATAAACTTTTTCAATTTTACTAATTGAGTCCTAAGCCTTCGCATGGAATTTCATTGTAATTGTTCAGGTCAATATTCATAAGAAATCGATGGCATGATTAAGTGCCACATAAAATGCTGGCAATGATTGGATTACTACATCAATTTTTTGTAGGGCTATCACGGTACCTTAACAAAATGAAAGTGGGGAAAGCTTTTGTGATCAGTGCCTGGCGGGGAAAGTGGTCATGAAACTGTAGGGCTGTCCCATGGAGACGATGAAAGGACAGGGCTTCATAAGTAGAAACAATACTTTGCACAGGGCTTCATCAGTAGAAACAATACTAGCACGTGCAACAATTGCTAACACTTATATCTGTCCAATCTTTATTGCTCATAGTAGACAACCACAAAATACCAGCCTCATCATCATCTCCAACTTTCTGATGATTGAAGACGACTCCTCACAGAAAATCTCAGATAAGTTCATCCAACTCCCACACAAAACATGGACCAAAGAAGGACAGAATCAACAACAAAATACAATCACAGACTCACATATAAGGGGAGGGGTAGAAAAGGTCTGATGTTATTTTCCCCCCCTGCACCAGATAATTTAGACTAGACCCTGTGCTTCACTGCTGGTTCTTCATGGCAAGAACCTTGGCCCAAGCAGGCCGGGCCATGATGTCGGCCACCCAAGCGCTCACCTTGGGGCGGGCGTCGAACATCTTCTTCAACGGCGTCCCCATCAGGTTGGTCAGGGTCGGGAGGTGGTGGAGGTCGGCGAGGGTGAAGCAGTCGCAGCCCAAGTACTTGGACTGGCTCAGCCGGGCCTCGTAGACGTCGAGGACCTTGGCGAGCTTGGGCTCGTTCTCCTCGACGACAGCAGCGTCCGTGGCCATGCCGAACATGGGCTTGTACACGAGCTCCCACTGCAGCTTCGACGCCAAGGTGTCAAACTGGTGGGCCTCGACCTCCATCCACACGCCAACCGTCGCCATGGGTTTGCCCTCACAGATGAGCGGAAAGCCCTTGTCCGCGTATGCACAAGCAACGTACTTAGTAATTGCCCTTGATTCTGCCATCACAAAGAGCATAATATGAAAATATTTCGCTTAGTTGTTTCTCCTTTAGTTGAACGATTGAACGCTCAAAGTTTCACTAAACACTTGATCTTTCCCCAAGGCCACACAGTCCATCTGCGATCGAATCAGCACCTTCGTCTAAAAACTTTCATTTTTCATCATAGTCAACACAAGTCTATCATTATTAGAACGACATACCGAATAGATTCAAATCTCCGTCCTCAAAGGCCGGGACTTGACCGAATGGCTGCAAAGAGAGATCGAGAAACGTTAGATCCGAGAGACGAAGGAGGGTCTCTAGAAAGAACAAGTTGAGACCCCAAGACCAGAAATCAGTTAGGAGTACAGTCGAACAAATGGTAAGGCAGGGACGAAGAGTTACGTTGCGGGCAAGGAAGTGCCCCTGCTTGTGCTCGCCAGCTCGCAGGTCGACGGGGACGAACTCGAACTCGAGGTCCTTCTCGTAGAGGGTAGCGAAGACCCGCCTCGTCGCGGTGGAGGCGATGGCTCCATGGACCTTCATCACCATGATTGCTTGCTCTACTTCCTTTCTTTTCCCCCTCAGAACTAAACGCAGAACAAATTGTGGCGAACGATGGTGGGTTTGGGCTCTTTTTATAAGGCCTTAGCTATCTTGTCCAGGAATGATCTTTATCAAAATTATTATGTATATACTTTATATGAAATGGAGATGAGTAAAGGTAGAGAGAGAGAGAGAGAGAGAGGGCGCTAGTGCTCTCTTCTGCTACTGCGGCTGCGCGGGTCGGAGGGAAGAGGGTGAAGCAGACGATGACTGGAGTCACTTCCATGTTCTCGTGCGACTTTAATAATAGTCTGAACAGTTTTCAGAAACTAAAGTCACTGGAACCACACCTATGTGCGCACGTCACACCGCAATGCTCTCTTTAGGAAGACTCCAGGAAACACGATTCGTGTTTTAAAAATGAGAGAAGATAGCACGGGAAAGAGTGGAAATCCAAATCTTACTTTTTTTTTCTTGCAATTTTCTGTTGAATTTTTCTTCTCACTCTCTTTATCTAGGATTCCAAACAAAAGGACAAGGCTAAGAATTGAATTCGATCTATAATACACGGATTACAAATAGCACAAGAAAGACAGTGGATTACTTTCTTTGTCGGTGTTCAATAAGTTTACCAAAGCACTTTTTGACAAAACTCAATATGGGACAATTTTCATTTGACCCCACCATTTGAGTCATTGCTTGTAGTCGTACAGAGAGCGAACATAATTGACTAAAATTCGCTCATAAGTTTATCAAAAAATTATTGACTAAAGTTGAAAGGATACAATAGTAATTTCAAGTTACACATATTTCCTAGCCTAAAGTTTCTTCTTAGATATATTATCCATATGGTACTTTCGCGATTGCTACTTTAGAATATAGGTGAGTAATCTAAATCAAATTTTGTTATAGCTCACAGTCTGTCATTTTAAGAATATTTGGCTCCTCCTAATTAAATTTTTCTTACTCTAATATGGACGTAAAGTACAATGACAAATCACGGTTTCTGTTCTTCTTTTTATAATTACATGGTGAAGACAAAGTTCAAGATGGATGCCGTAAGAGTTGCCTTATTTGACTTGGTCAACATGTGTGGGCCCAGAAAAAAAGAAAAAGAAAAAGGAATAAATAAAAGGGAAAAGGAGGGCATAGCTAAGAGTAGGCCCGAGAAGAGTAAAGAAAGGAAGCGAGAGAAAAGAAGAGAAGGAAAGAAGAAAGAAGAGGAAGACAGGAAAAGTGAAAGAAGAGGATTTTGCGCCACGAATGTCTCGTTAAGTTGATTTAATTATGTATCACAACATTCAGTAAGTGCTCTCACATTTGTTCATCTAATTGGAGTAATATTTGAGGTTAAGGCACAAATTTGGAGCTTTGTGAATTTCGAACTATGAGATTCGATGAACGAATGATTGAGCTATAAATATATATAGAAATGATAGTTCACCGATGGCCTAGATGTGGTTTTGGGGCGTTGCTTGCGAGACTGGGTTCACCGATGACCTAGACATGGTGATGCGATTACAAAGCAATGCGAGGGCAAAGCAGTGCCCAGCCGATAATACTGCTGATCCATGACTGGTGAAGCGATTGCAGAGCAATGACCCATGGCTCTCTCCACCTCTCGGCACCGCAATCACGTCTTCTCCGGCCAGCTTAGGCGCTGCATCCGCGATTGTGGACGGGGGAGGAAGAAGAGATCTGGGCATTTTGCGAATGAAAGAGGAGGAGGACAAAGACAGCTAGGTATTCTTTGTTTGTTTCATTTCATGTCGACATATACATGTCAATCTATAATTGCATTTGAGTAAATAAATATCTGTCAACTATTGATGTGGTGCTATGAAACTATTGAATATTTTCTAAAGAGAGAATTTATCTAAAAGCAGTCCGAATAATTGCCCCTTTTCATAATACAATGGACGTCCACATGATTATAATCAAATTTATGCGCATCTTTTTAGGGCATCACTTGGGATGCTTTTAGCCTTTTCTGCAGTATCCGTCGTAACCCTCTAAATATATTTCATGTTTGATTGAGAACAAAGTGGCCATTGGACTAACTTTACGAGATGAGATTAGAAGATGTGAATATGAATACTGAAAAACACATGAGGAGTACTAGTTATATAAGTTTTGACTCGTGTAAATTATCAGTCATTTTTCTGGTTGAAATACAAATGGAACTTCACGCCAAATGCACACGCGTGCTGGAATAAAATGAGCTGACCAACTACTTTCAAAATGACTGATTTCATATCAAAGCGAAAATGAAGAATTAATTATTTTTAAAATTGAATAATCGGGTATTATTGGTCTACTTCTGATTGAATTTTGACTTTTCTCTCTTGACACTTGAACTCTAGAAAAGGCAACAGTGAAAGAATGTTTGAAGCTGGATAAAGATTTGGTGATTGGTAGGGGAAGTGATTATGAAACTGTAGGCCATCCCATGGAGATTATGCAAGGACAGAGCTTCATCAGTAGAGACAAAACCAGCAACTTCCAGCAAGCAATTATTACTCTAATGAAGCAAAAAAAGACGAGAGACATTAGCAACATGACTCTCTTTATCAGTAAAGTCTTTATTGCTCAGGATAGACAATCACGAGACACCAGCCTCGTTATCATCCCCAACACCCGATGGTGTAAACTAGACCCTGTGCTTCACTGCTGGTTCCTCATGGCAAGAACCTTGGCCCAAGCCGGCCGGCCCATGATGTCGGCCGCCCACGCGCTCACCTTCGGACGGGCTTCGAACAGCTCCTTCAAGGGCGTCCCCATCAGGTTGCTCAGGGTGGGGATGTGGTGGAGGTCGGCCAGGGTGAAGCAGTCGCACCCCAAGTACTTGGACTGGCCCAGCCGCGCCTCGTAGACGTCGAGGACCTTGGCAAGCTTGGCCTCATTCTCCTTGACTGTCTCAGCGTCCACGGCCATGCCGAACAGAGGCTTGAACACGAGCTCCCACTGCAGCTTCGAAGCCACGGGGTCGAACTGGTGGGCCTCGACCTCTATCCACACGCCCACCGTCGCCATGGGTTTGCCCTCGCAGATGAGCGGAGCACCCTTGTCCGCGTATTCATGAGCAATGTACTGAGTAATTGCCCTTGATTCTGCCAACATACAGAGCATAATCAAGGTATAAATTCTATCTCGCGTAGTTGTTTCTTTTTCAGTTGCACGATTAGTTTGACTAAATACTTTCATCTTTCATCACGGTCGCACGGTGATAGTACGACTTACCGAATAGCTTCAAGTCTCCGTCCTCGAAGGCCGGGACTTGACCGAAAGGCTGCAGAGAGAGGTCGAGAAACGTTAGATCCGAGAGACGAAAGAGGGTTTCTTGGAAGAACACGTTGAGACCGGGAAGACTAGAAAACAGCGAGGAATACTGTTGGAGGTGGTGGGGCAGGGACGGAAGCTTACGTTGAGGGCGAGGAAATGCTCCTTCTTGTGCTCGCCCGCTCCCATGTTGACGGGGACGAGCTCGAACTGGAGGTCCTTCTCGTACAGGGCGGCGAAGACCCGCATCGCCGCGGTGGACAAGGCGCTTCCGTAAACTTTCATCACCATGGTTGCTCTGCTCTGCTTTCCCTTTCGTTTTCTATCAAGAACTGAACGCAGAACAGTGGTGGCGAATGATGGTGGGTTTCGGGGCTCTTTTTATAAGGGCCTGATGATCTGACTAACTTCTCCTTATCTCCACGCGAAAATTCGGTTTTCTTTTTTTTTCCTTTTCTTTCAACGAGATAATTTCATTTCAGCTGCGTTGTAAGGAGATGGAGATGAGGGAATATGGAGAGAAAGTGGGGCCAAAGAAAGATGACTCGTGTGGCTGAGCAGCTTGGGGGGAAGAGAGAGAGAGAGAGAGGACGCAGGTGATGACTCCTCTGCAAGCCATGTTCATATCCATCATCGTACAACCTTTGTCTGTTGTCTGAAGATGACGACGCCGCCTGCGAGCAACCCGTCACGCAGCGACAAGCCGCTCGTGCGAAATGTGCCTCTGCTCGGGAGGAGAATCTTTTGAGTGGGCAAGCAAGGACGTGATCCTCACTTTTGAAAGACTATAGAGGGAAACATGAATCATGTTTCGGAAATGAGAGGAACAGACTGAATCTTCGCGTGGGTCGAAAATAAAGAAAATTTTTAACTTTTTCTTAAGCCATAAAAAACAGTGTAAAATTATCATTTTTTGTTCTTCTTCTCTTTGGCAATTATCTTCTCTCTCCCATTGACCATGATTGCAAACATAAGGAAAGGGCTAAAAATTGAATTTGATTTACTTTTCGGGCGAAGAAAATTTTATTGAAATTACGAGCATGGTCTAAAGGGTCCCGAGCAAGGCGAATCTAAACAAAGGAGGAAGCCGATATTGTGGAAGAGAGCCAATCCGTTGTGTCTTCGCAGCCCAGTTGGCTACTGCATTAGAAGCCTGCGGACAATGGGTGCGAATGGATGGATGGGCCTTGAGCAGTTTTAAATAGTCCATGACAAGAAGTCGCTCCTCCCGGTTGAAATTTTGTGTTGGCCCGCTTATCGGAGCTTCCACGAGATCAGCACGGTCGGACTCAACGACACAGTTTACGGAACTGTCGAAAGCTACGAGCCAGATTGCTTCAAGGATGGCTTGGGTTTCCGCCTGAAAAATAGATGAAATTTTCATCGATTTGGTGAAATGTGTAATAATAGTACCAGTATGATCTCTACAAATACCAGCTATGGCGCCATCCACTGATCCATTGAGAAAGGAGCCATTGACATTGAATTTTAGGTCTGCGACGCAATAAAGGTAGGATCTTTTTCTTGTATGTGATGTATGAAAATTCCATTTTATGTTGTAGCCACCGCAAGTAATTTTGCCTCAATATACATACTCATTGTGAGATTTCCAAATACACCATAGAGCTGTAGCCATCACAGATAAGATTTGATTTACAATGCACTAATTACAAGTAAAACGAGAAAGATGGTACATTGAAAACTGCAGGATTTTCTTTATTGTTTCTTAACGAGTTCATAAGAGCACTTTTAAACAAAGTCCAAATTGGACATGAAATTTTGCATTAGGCCCCACCATTTGTGTCATTTTCAAGCAGCTATACAAAGAAAGTGACCGTATTTGGCCATAAAGTATCAAAAAAGTTATAGACTTAAAGTTGAAAGGACAAATAATAATCGCAAGCACAGATATTTCCCAGCCTGAGAATTTCTTTGCAGATCCACCGTTCAATGCCGGGACATCAGCCATTTGGACAAGGACTGACAAGTGCACAGAAACCAAGAATTCATGGCGCAATTGGCACGCGCCTGCTCTACTGGAGCGCCCATGGACGGTTGCTGGGTCGTGGCCATGATGGTGAGCTTCGACGAAGCTTCTTGACTGGTCAGCTCAAAGCAGGGATAGTGGGGCGGTGGAGTCCCAGTTTCTTATCATTTTCTTTATCATTTTTTTTAGTTTTCACTATAAAAATTTTAATTATTTTTTCCAGGTGTGGTCTTTGGTAGATTCAGTTTTTTTACTTGGTCAAATCAAACAACTAATAGAAAAGTTCATTATACAAGTCTCATAATTTTTAGAAGTTTACTGTACTAATAAAGATTTTAGGAGTCATGATAAATTTCATGATAAATTTTAAAAATTTTGAGGTACATATCCCTCTGTGTACAGGTATACTCATACGTGAATATGGTCCTGGGAACTTCTGCAGTACTTTTAACGGATGAAAGTGGCTGAAGCCTTCGCGAATGGTAGGGAAACCGTAGGCCATCCCCATGGAGACGATGTACGTGGAGGTTTTCATCAGTAGGGATGAAAACTACCACTTGCAGCAATTATCACACCCCACTGAAGCTAAAAAGATGAAGACATGAAGTCAATGACTCGTGAAACACAAACTCTGCATCCGTCCAATCTTTTTATTGCTCGTGATTGAAAATCACACAACACCAGCATGGTCATCGTCTCCAACTTCGATAATTGAAGACGGCCCCTTACAGAGAAAATCCCACATAAAACATCGACCAAAGAAGGGCAGAATCAACAGCAAAATACAAATTACTAGCTCATATGAAAAGGGGGTAGAAAAGGTCTAATGTCATTGGCCCCCCCTGCACCAGATGATTTAAACTAGACCCCTTTTGCTTCACTGCTGGTTCCTCATGGCGAGGACCTTGGCCAAAGCCGGCCGGGCCATGATGTCGGCCACCCAAGCGCTCACCTTGGGGCGGGCGTCGAACATCTTCTTCACAGGGGTCTTCATCAGGTTGGTCAGGGCCGGGAGGTGGTGGAGGTCGGCCAGGGTGAAGCAGTCGCAGCCCAAATACTTGGACTGGCTCAGCCGGGCCTCGTAGACGTCGAGGACCTTGGCAAGCTTGGCCTCGTTCTCCTCGACTACTGCCGCATCCGTGGCCATGCCGAACATCGACTTGTACACGAGCTCCCACTGCAGCTTCGACGCTACCGGGTCAAACTGGTGGGCTTCGACCTCCATCCATACGCCCACGGTCGCCATGGGTTTGCCCTCGCACACGAGGGGAGTGCCCTTGTCATTGTATACATGAGCAATGTATTGAGTAATCGCCCTTGATTCTGCGACCACAAAGAGTATGATCAAGACATAAACTATACTTCGCGTAGTTGTTTCTTGTTCAGTTGACTGATTGAACTCTCAAAGTTTCACTGAAAACTTGATCTTTCATCACGGTCGCACAATCTATCAGCAAGTGAATCAGCACCTTTGACTCGATACTTTCATCTTTCATCATGGCCACACAAGATAATCTATCAATAATCGAAAGACTTACCGAATAGCTGCAAATCTCCGTCCTCAAAGGCCGGGACTTGACCGAAAGGCTGCACAGAGAGACCGAGAAACGTTAGATCTGAGAGACGAAACAGGATTTCTAGAAAGAACGCATTCAGACCCCGAGACACGAAAATCCGCGAGCAATACGGTCGAACAGGTGGTGGGCAGGGACGGAGACTTACGTTGAGGGCGAGGAAATGCTCCTTCTTGTGCTCGCCGGTACTCATGTCGACGGGGACGAACTCGAACTCGAGATCCTTCTCGTGGAGGGCAATGAGGACCCGCATCGCCGCGGTGGAGAAGACGCTTCCGTGGACCTTCATCACCATGGTTGCTGGCTCTGCTTCCTTATCTCTCTCTCTCTCTCTCTCTCTCTCTCTCTCTCTCTCTCTCGGTCTCAGCCTTAGACGCAGAACAAGATGTGACGAACGATGGTAGGTTTTGGGCCCTTTTATAAGGGCTTCAAGATCTTGTTCTAGAATGATCCAATTGACTAGAAAAATTCGATCTTTCTTCGCCCTTCAACAAGAAAAGTTCGCTTTTTTTTTTTTTTTTTTATCGTTTACACTTAGCGGGTGGAGAAGAGAAAAATGCCTCCTTGTCGGATGTGGGGAGAGAGAGGCGAGCGACGATACCTGCGAAGCCATTTTCATATCCATCTCTTACTTTCTTATCTTCATTCGATGTCTGAACAGGTCAGCGGGAAGGGAGGCGTCGGACACGTACGTGCGCACGTCACGCGGCGATAAAGTAGCTCATAGCTCATGCCAAACGCACGTTTCTTGGGAAGGAAACTTTGTTGGAAGGGCGAGGATGTAATTTCCCATCCTTGGAGAGACTTCATGAAAAAACTTATTACGTTTCGAAAAATGGATTAATGCACAAATAATCTTTGAATTTTGATCCAACGATATCATCCCAAATATTAAATTTGCACAATATGATCTGTGAACTTTGACTTCATGTAAAATATTATTTCTAATTTTTTTAATTTTTTTAATGTTATTTTTTTGTCAGAATTTTAATGTGATTATTAATATGAAAATTTTTAAAAGTTCAAGGATCACATTAAATATTGAATTAAATTTTATGGATCATATTGAACAAATTAAAATTTTGAAATTACACATTGGATTAAAATTTAAGGACCATTTATATCATTTTTTTCCTTAAAAATAAGAAACAAAATAGAGGGAATGAAAGTGAGAATAGAAAATAAAGAAAAAAAACTTTAGACTTTTTGTAAGGGAAAAGATAAGCAAAAATTCAATTTTATCTTTTGGCAATTTTCTGCTGAATATTTTCTTCTCGCCCAATTATCAAAGATTTGAACAACGTGAGGAAAGGGCTTACAAATTGAAGTTGATCTATAATAATACCGATTACAAGTAGCACAAGAAATGCAGTGCATTAAAAGTTGCATGAATTTTTTTAAACAGATCATTTAACAAATTCAGGGGGCACTTTTTAACAAAACTCAAATTGCATTGGAGAATTTTTATATGGTCCCGCCACTTTTATTTGGACGCAATGGTTATTCTCGAGCACAATTATTTCCTTTCCTAGGAGTTTCTTCATGAATTTTTTTTCATATCGTGACTTTCGTGCTTGCTGTGTTAAAGAAATGATAATAATTCGAGCTATTGAATTTTGTCATAGCTTAAAGCTTGGCAGTCATGCTTGTCCGATCTAGTTAGATGACTTTTCCTTTGTCCCCTTCTAAGTCAAACAATTTTGTAAAGTAAAGCCCAATAACCAATAAAAAGTTACCTCGATTCTTTCTGTAATTCCTTGGTGAATATAAAATTTAAGATAGATACCAATCGCCTTACTCTCGGATATTCTGCTCGATTTGTTATTTTCATGCCGATTTATAAAAGATTGTACATTGCAACCTAAAAGCATCAATACTCTCTGGAAGTTTTCGTGTCATATCGGACACTTTGACACATGTCTGACATTCTTTGACACTTTTTGATACTCGGTCAACACGTGTCGAAAAACCTTACACTTGGTCAACTTTTCTTGACATTCTTCGATGCTCAAGTTGGGAATTTCAACACTCGAGTTCGGAATTCCGATACGTATGAGACCCATTTCAAAAAATTTCAATAAATTGGGGTCAAAATGTAAATATAAAAAAATAAAAAAATAAATCATCAAGGGGGAAAGAACAAAAAGCTAGTGTTCTCTTTTCTTTCTTTTGACTCACTTATTGTGACACACAATTTACCTCAAAGTTTTTTTCTTTTCTCTTCTAACTTGCTTTGACACGTGAGTCCATAATGTGGATTTTTTTTTTCTTCCAAGTTTTATGGATTATTGGAATGGAGTTGAATTTAATAAATCGAAACAATGAATAATATTAACAAATGGTGGATTGCTGTTTATAGTGTAAATTCATTCTAAACTCATTTTTATTGTTTACTTATTTGTGAATTTGAATCAAATTAATTTGAATAAAATAATCATAAAAATGATAATTTATCTCTTTATCTCTCATATATATATATATATATATATATATATATATATATATATATATACAACATATCGTTGGTTCTACTTAAACTTAAACTGCAACTATTTTGATCTTTTATCTTTTAATTTGTCATTTTAGATTACATTTGGTGACATTTCTATTCATAAGAATAATTTTTTTTGAGAAATAGTTCTTTTCTATTTCTACTCTCTAGAACAATTTTTGAGTAAATCAAGGTATTTGGTAACTACAAAAAAAAAATTTATTCGATAATAGAAAAAGAATATAAATGCATTTAGTATTAACTAACAAAATTTATATTTTTTTTTTTTTATGGTGCCGGTGGTAGCGCACCACCGCCGCTTGCCAATTGCACCGTCACAATTTGCTAGTCGCCATCGCCGGTTGCCAATCATTGGTGTCGGTCTCTGGCGAACAAGGCGGAGGGCGACGATCAGTGGTAGACACAAGTAACAGTGACCCAAGAAATAACTTTATAGAAAGTGTCTCCAAGAATAAGAAATTACTCATTTTTTATTACAAATCTATTCCATAGAATAACTTTATATTTTGTGGAAATAAAACACTAATAGACATTATCAAATGAATTTCTGTTCTTTTATTATTACAGTGAACAAAAGAACAGGAAAATTGAAACGTTGCCAAAGGCACCCTTAATAACTCAGGCTTGTTAAGCTTCGCGCGTAGAAAAATGGTCTTGATTGGAAAAGGATTGAACCTTTGGTCCGTCTAACGTGAGAAATTAAGGGGAATGGCAGACTTAGATACTCTGCTCGACCATATGTCACCTATCTAAAAGGAGCATTTTCGTTGCTTTTTCGTACACATAATTGATAGCACACTCTGTTGCGGTAATAGCATTATTTTTTGATATCTAGTATAGATTGATTGCTTTGATTGAGCCTTTTAAGAATTATGAATCAAATTAGGGGATATAGTCGCCTCATCTAAAAATGCAGCGGTCAGTTGTAAATCTCTCTCTATCTAGCTTTTTTCTTAATTGCATGACAAATTAATTTAAAAAAAAAATCACTCGTAAAAAAAAGTCACCTCTCCCAAGTTAAGTCTCTCTACTTACTAGGAAATGAAATCTCCCTCATTGTCATTACCATATGTAATTGTTGCCACGAATGATGCTCACAATTACACTCGGCGCTAGCAACACCATTGATGATCGATGTCGACCTCAAATACGAGGTCGGTACTGGCAACCGACATCGTACGACCTTGAACATCATGTGGTTGATCCTAGTGGTCATGCCCTTTTCGTAATACAAATTGCATCAACGTGATCACAACCGACTTCAAGGGAATATTCTAGAGCATCGCTTTGGGACATGGTTGGCCATTTTCGCAGAATCGATCACTATCTCATCACTACATTTCACATTCAATCCTGACCAGACAAGATCGAGCATTCCAATTCCGAAATTTGCACATTCTTTCACGTCTTCTCGATTGCCCGTGCCCATCATAATGCAGATCGAATTCATTTCCCCCCCTTTTTCCTTTTCTTCGTCCCCGCAAAATAAGAAAAAGAGTTCTTCAAAGTTGCCCATATTCTGTACATAAAATATTGGAAAAAGAAAGACAGCCTAGCTTTTTTGCATTGTTGAACTCTTCAACACCTGACGCTACATGATAAGAAACATTAGGGTTACCAATTTTTTATACTATTAATTTTTTTCCCATTTTTAAGCAACCATAATATACCCACGTTCCGTTTATTTAATTATTACTTTATTACTTTCTTAAAAGAGAACAAGCCCGGTTGGTGGGCTTGCTGGACTGTCGGATTTTTCTGAAATAAAAATATGATGAATTAGAATAAAATGAAAACCAAAAAGGTTGGGACCGTGAGTGGGACGGTCGTGCTAGTGGAGAAGATTCGTTTATATACGGAAGATATTCTTGCCATAGGTAATGTACATATAGAGGATATAAAAAAATTTGTCATTTTGCATAGGAAAAGGAACATTTGAGGAATGGCCGGGGACCGCGACGGCGACCGTATGGCGGATTCCTTCTTGCCAAAGACGGCTTAAGTGAGAACGATTGATGGATGAAATATTAATGAGAAATGAGAGAAGAAATATTTAGAACTCTCGCTTAGCTATGTGATGAGAAGTACGTTATTTTCCTTCATCATTGATTCGAGGAACTTTGCTTCTCTCTTTTTTCCCCCTTGATCTATAATGTGATTTCATTAAAATAGATACCATGTTATAGTAATTATCACTTTATTGCCAACCATGGACCTAACACCCCTTATATAGTATCAAGATGTTAATTAATTTTTTTTTTTCATCTATTGTTTAATCACTACCATTTAATATGTGATTATATCAATATAGACATTTTTATTACATAATGAATAGTGTCATTGAAATTATAACCATATATTATACTTAGCATTGATTATTGCATAACAACCTTAAATAGTACTTAAAAATGAATATTTAGATATTTGTATATAAAGTAAGCCAATAATGTTATGCTACTTATTAAATTATGAATAATTTTTAATGTAATGGAATTTTATGTACTGTCAAGTACCATTATTAATATAACATCAATTATTTATTTATTAATATTCTATTTATTATATGACATGTGATTGTGTCAAAGTACTTATAATAGGTACTATTATTGTATAAATAATGCAGATAACATTATATATAATTTATAGATAGTCAACTTGTGTTATAATTGCCGTCACTCCAACCAAACATGTTGTAAGTTCGATACGACTTCCATGGAGATTGAATATTAGTGATAGTCATTATATTCCCTCTAACTATGATTTTAGAGCTATAGAATTTGGGAAAATTATCCAAAAAAATCTCAAACATACAATTTGACTAATTTTTGGTCGGAAATCGTTGACGTGAACGCTAAGTGGCACAATCAATGCTAATGTTGACAATTTTTTTATTAATTTTTTTTTCTTTTGTATTTTTCTCCTTCTCTTTTTATTTTTTTTTCCTTATGCTAGCCATCACCGGGCTCAAGCGAGAGCCGCCCTCACTAGTGTTAGGCAAGGGACACTTAGGCCTTGGTTAGCAATGGGCTCCCCTTGCTAGATTGGGGTAGGGCAACCCTTGCCTAGGTGAGGGTCAACCTTGCCTGGCCACCCTCACTAGCCTTGGGCAAGGGACACTTGGGCCTTGGCTAGTGAGTGCTCTCCTTGCTGGATTGGGGCAAGGCAACCCTTCCTTATGCCACCTTCACCTTGGCGGGCATGGGTTGCCCTTGCCCAATATGGCAAAGGGTGGCCCTCACTAGCTCAAGCCCAAGCGACCCTCGACCATGGCAAACAGTAAGGGTGGCCCTCACTTGAGGTGGGAAGATGTCGACCATTGACAAGGCTTAGCGATGGCCGATGGAGGAAAAAAGAAAAATAAATCATAAATAAAAAGAAAAGAAAATTCATAAAATTTTTAAATTATAAAAACCATTCACACGAGCACTAGACGTGCCACGTAAGATAGCTAATGCCAATTAGACTACCACATCGGCGATTTTCAATTAAAATTAGTTGGAATGACTAAATTAACAAATAATTAAAAGATTTTGGATTCGATTGGTATAATCGAAAGGTTTAAGACTAGATTAGTAAAAGTACATTAAGATTAGAACTTTTTCACAAATTTCTCGATGAAATTCTAGTATCATTTCCCCTTTTCTACATATGTTGTTCCCAAAACCAAATCATGCTATAGATATTGCATTACTTAAACAAACAACACAACATCATAATTTTATAACATTCGAAGGGACGGCTATCACATTAAAGCCTTATTAGTATCATGTTGCATTACCTGTGCTGTCGTTCGCGAGGTTTCACACATGCCGGTCAATGTTTGAGTATTCAAAACTTTGCTAATGGGTGTTGTTCATGGCCTTCACGCAAAAGATTTCGGGCCTCTTGGATCTTCTTGAAAATGTTTTGGGCTTCATAAATTTTCAAGTTTTCTCGAAAGTATTTTTAGAAGGTATAGAGAAGCACTTATCAAGTACACATTGCATGAATAATCGATTTTACTATATACATAGAGGTTTAATAAGGGTGATTGATTTCAGTATGGATAGGTATTAAAATAAGTTTCCAGTTTTTTGAATTTGGAACTTGCCATGTTTGTCGTGAAATTAGTTTTGACACCTATCATGTTTTTCTAGTTTGCTTCTAGGGTTCATCCGAGAACTTGCTTTTCCTTTTTTCTATAGCAAAATAATATAAGCAATAAAGTGATTCAAAATAAAGGATGAATAACAAAATTATTTTTTCATTCCAAAAGCATGAACATGTAGTCACATATGATTATAAATGATAAAAAGTTTAAATGCATAACATGAAACATAAATTATAAAAATCCATCCCTCATTCGTGAATAAAAATATTGCTCTAAATTCTAACCACCCAAAACAAAACAAACAACATAGTTAAATATGTAATAAAGCTATATAAAACCTCGACCTAGAGGTTGGAAATAGAGAAATTAAGGTTTTTTACTTTTTTAAGCTTCATGAAAGACTAGTTTGATTCTCGAGTGGGTCTTCACTCAAAACTAGGAACCGAACCAATTCCCATTGGTCACAAAAATTTGCAACTAGGAACTAGACATGTTTTCAATGGTTCGGTTCTCAAGTAAAATTGGTTTGGTTGCATATACTAGTTTCATGATTCTCAAAGTTGATATTTTTCAAAATCGATGTTTTGACCTTTGCAATTCCAAGGCTAGTGGTGGGAAAGTGATTATGTTGTGCCTAGTCGACTTTCAATATAGGTTAGCCATGCATGGCCCAACCTAGTTCATGCTGTTGCTCAGTTGTGCTTGTGTCATCTATAACCTGTGTCACACTTGTGCCTGTGCCATGTTTGTCGTCCAGTGGCGATTTGTGGAAATGCGACTCAAATTTGAAGTGATAAACTTTCAAGCTCCATATTTCATCGAATTCTCAATACATAGAACATCATTCTCGATCTTGAGTATGGACTTTCCCCTTTTAAAAAGATTCAGCATCAAATCGATCTCATTCCATGTTCTTTTCTCCCTAACAAACTTTTCCCTTTTAGAAAGATTCAGCATCGAATCGATCTCATTCTCATTCCACGTTCTTTTCTCCCTAACAAAGACGATGGAGAACATTTCGTCACGTGAATTGTATTTCATGTTTTGGTTGACATCATAACAGCATCCAAATTTACGTATCCCCCGAACTGAATAGCTCCAATAATCTTCCTGTAGATGTCGTACTCCAAAGACAAAATGCGGACTTTTATGAGTAAACTTGAGAGACTGAGAGTGAAGTATACACATAGCTGGAGATGGAGAAGGAAAAGACGCTGACAATGGAAATTTGTGGGGATTTCTGATGGGTGGGTTATTGCGCATTTGTAAATATAAATTTACCTAGAGAAAGCACAGTTAAAAAAAAAATTTAAAGGGGCTGTGCTCGCCCGATGTGAAGCCCATATTTGACCCATTTAACAAAAAGTGAGTCATATTGGGCCATATTGACACCTCTACGTACTCCAAAGACAAAATGCGGACATCATCTCTTGGAGAAGGAAAAGACGCACTATCTTTTCATATGGGTGGGTTATTGCGCATTTGTAAATATAAATTTACCTAGAGAAAGCACAATTATTCTTCTTTGATGTGAAGCGCTCCAGTTTCCAACTTTAGAAATTTCTCAAGAATAATTTTCTACATTAGAGATATTTGATAATTATATTGATTCTTTATATATTTCAAGATTGAGCGTATATCTTAATTGATATATTATTTTAAATAGTCAATGAAATTTATAAGAAAATTCCACAATTCTCTTGTTCGTATCATTGTTCTTAACTTTGAGCTAATGGGCTATCCAGCCCGGCCCAATTTCCACCTATTCTATCATGACCCGAAAAAATCACACGTGCATTCCGCCTAAAAATTACTAGAGTGGCACTATGATTCCCTGATAAATGGAATCTCGCACAGCTCCCTATAATTAATTCTTCATAACTTTTATATGAATTTAAACGAGTCTACGATTAACAAAAGTGAAATTTTATTTTCTCTAATTCGACGATCATGGGGGTTATTCAATCTTATGCATCCTTAAAATCATCGAGTTGGTCGGACTCCGTACTTGCCAGTTGCCCGATCATTGGGGAAAAGGTCAAAGAGTTGCGAAAAGATGTCGTCATTAAAGTCCGCAAGATGGACGGTACTGATCAATCGGTTGACCAGGCCACACGGTAGTCCTCGTCGCCTCCGATCACCCCCACCCCCGCTCAAACCCCCGCGCAATTTGAATCGCTTCGCACCTTTTCACGAAGCCGACAAGAGTGGCAAACACAACATCCGCGAACTTCGAGATTTAGAGAAAAAAAAAAACCATCCGCGAACTTCGAGATTTTAGAGAGAGAATCTAGAGAGAGAGAGAGATGAAGAGGAAGAGCGGGAAGCGAACCAGCAGCCACGGCGGCGACGGGAGGAAGAGCGCCGCGGGGATGAAGGGGACGGCGATGGCGAAGAGCTGGGAGGTCCAGCTAGGGCAGGTGTCCCTCCTCTCTCTCCGCCCCAGCCACCACCATCGATCTTCTTCCTCCTCCGCCGATCCCGAGACCGAGTTCTCTCTCCTCTCGGACCTCCTTGACTCCGATCCCTCCCTCCCCGCCTCGGCTCACGACGCCGAGGCCGGCGCCGGCGCCGATTGCATCCTCAGCCAGGATTTCTTCTGGTAATCGACTGTTATCCTGTGTGTGCCGATAAGCTGATTTCTGATTTTTTATTTTTTCTCTTTGGCTTTGTTGGCTTCGCTTGGAGTTGTGCTCGATGTTTTATGTGTGGAGCTTGTGGTCCATTTCTCCCCTTGTGTGAGCTCCCGTTTGGGGAGCAAACTGGACTACAGTGGACATAAACGCTACGAATAGTGTCGTATTGTGTGGTTGCTTGACGGAGATACGGTGTGGATTCGTATGTAGCATCTTTTGTATTGCACTTAAAATTGGCAAATGCGCTTTTAAGCTCTGCCGAAAGACCAAAGTCGGATCTAAAACATCATCATCGGCGAAACAGAATTTGATAATGAAGACAGGATACGGAAGCTGGGCCTGGTTTTGTATGTTGATGTATTTACTCTGCTTTGGGCAGAATAGATGGAGTTCATTAACTTCAAGGTTCCTCAATAACTTTGTTTTGTGTTATCTTTGTCGTGGATGCAGTACTCCTGATTATATCACCCCGGACAATCAAAATCTATTGAATGGTTTTGATCATAACAAGGTAAGGTAGATGTGATGTTATTCTCTGCTTTGTCCAACTTTGATGTAATATTTTTGGTATAAGTTTCCCCATCCTCTTTATGCAGGATAACTTTTCTTGCCCTAAATCACCAGAGAAACTTAATTCAACTAAGACCAAAAGATTTCGGCAAGGTATGTTTTAGCTGTGTCATTGATGTTTTTGAAAATTTTCTATTTTACGTGTTAGTAACTCGATTAGATTTCTTTAGATGGCTGAAATACTATTGTAATCTGTTAACATGTTTGGGGATTCTGGGCAGTCATGAGAATGCATTGGCCTCATTGTCAATGGGCCTCATGGGCAGGATAGTGAATAACCGTAGGACATAATGGAATGCCACATTCATACACTTGGGATAGACTGAATCTGAATCTTCTGTCTGGGTTGAACAAATGGACAAAAATTATTCTCCTTGGTGGGGGTCCTCTAATAGAACAGTTGGATTCTACTGAGCTGGTTTAATCATTCAACCATGTCACTCCTAAGCGGGAACGTTTTTTCTTTTTTGAACCAATCAGTAAGGATTATAGCTAGATAAATCTTTTATATAAGTATCATGGTCTTTAGTATGCATAATAAAGCAGGTGAGTGGTTGGTGTGAATTGGAATGTGTGAGATAAATGTGGACTTGATTTTCACTTTGAGGGATAATTCTCTAGATATGTGGAGTTTGTGGGTATTTTATCAATGATAGTATTGAGAGATTTTTTTTAGTGTATGTTGTATTCTTTTCTATGAATTCAATCAAGCCTTTGAGATCCATATAATCATCTCCAATTGTTCATCGACCTCTTTAAAGGTCCATCATTTCAGTGACAATGCTAGATCAGGTTTTGTGCTTCTACAATTGGAAGTCTTTTTCTTGGATCATATGCTATTATAAGTAATTCATAATGATTACGATAACACTATGGGAGTTGCAAAGAGATGGATTCTCCATCCAGGTTCCCTTGCTTGAGCAAGTCAAAGAATGTTCAAGAAAAGTGATCATTTGAGGGGCTGAATTGAGATATTATACTGAAGTCTTGGGCATGCTCATATTGAGACATATCATAGCCACATGATGATCATTCGAGGGCTGAATTGAGATGCCATACCGAAGTCTTGGGCATGCTCACATTGAGACATATCATAGCCACATGATATGTCCGACCACGGCTTTGCTTTGCCTGTTCAAACTTTCTATATTGTCAACGCCCATTTTTGAGTAGTATTGATTTAATTTTTCCATCTGTGTGCACCTACAGATGGTACATAAACAAAGATATACAGTTTAGCTCTTATCAGCCATTTCTCTTATTGATGTTGAAATTTCTGATTGTTGTAATTGCTTAGTAGTTCAAATTTGAGGTGTTTACTGTTGTGACTTTCCTCAGATGAAGTTACCCAGAATCCTCTAAGTCCCATTTTTTCTGGAAGTCAACAAATAGAGGATCTCACAGAGGATACTTTGGAAATTGAAGAACCTAAAATTGAGGAAAAAGTATCAAATGGCAAGCAACAGACACACAGTTATGTCCCACAGTCTGCCATTGCCTTACGCTGTAGGGTCATGCCCCCTCCTTGCATTAGAAACCCATATCTCAGTGATGCCTCAGAGACTGGCATAGATCCTTTTGGAAATCAAAGGTCCAAATGTGCTGGTATGTGTATATTGCCTGTTAATTATTGAGTCATGTGGCCTGAACAAATTATAATCAGTCTTCTAAACTTGTGCATACTATATATGCCATGTCTTTAGAAAAAGAAGAAGACAAATTGATGATGAAAAAATTGCGAATGGTTTGTTTGCTGTTTCAGTTAAGACGTTTATGTACATTTATTGTTATGTGACGATATGCAGGACTGTTCTCTTCTATTACTGGAGGAGATGGTCTCTCACGGTACCACACCGATTTCCATGAAATTGAGGTCTCTATTCCCCACATTATAGCCTTTCGCAAATATAGTATACAGCTACTCTTTACTATACAGAAATTCAAGTTTCTTTTGGGTTGACTTGTTAGTTTGCAAATTCCTCCCAGCAAATTGGAGCTGGTAACTTCAGCCGTGTTTTGAAAGTTTTAAAGAGAATAGATGGTTGTTTGTATGCTGTGAAGCAAAGCATTAGGCCATTGTATCAAGATTGGGAAAGGTACTTGTCTCTTGTACTGCTTTCAGACATTCACCACTTATTTGAACAGAATATAATACCCACTGTTTTGCAGGAGAAAAGCTTTGATGGAAGTACAATCTTTGGCAGCTTTAGGTATCAATGTTGGTTTCATTACTCAGTTTTGTATTCTGCTGCATGATTGTCTCCAATAATCTTCGCTTGTTTGTTATAGGCTCTCACGAGAACATTGTTGGATACTACTCTTCTTGGTTTGAAAATGAGCATCTTTACATTCAGATGGAGCTCTGTGATTACAGCTTATCTTGTCAGAAGTCTACATGTTTAACCGAATGGGATGCATTGACAGCTCTATATCAGGTTAACCACAAGTTCGTGATGATAGCAATGTTTTATGAT
Source organism: Angophora floribunda (assembly GCA_014182895.1). Lineage (NCBI taxonomy): Eukaryota > Viridiplantae > Streptophyta > Magnoliopsida > Myrtales > Myrtaceae > Angophora > Angophora floribunda. The sequence goes on from CM024712.1 coordinate 8,830,431, forward strand.
ATAAATGGCCTCTTTTAAGTTATTCTATCAAGCTACTTATGAAGCAATGGTCAATGCATTCAGAATTAAGGATTGATTCTGGTCTTAAATGAGCATAGTCTCCTCTCCTCAAGAATAAGGTTCACTTAAATTCTGAGTATGCGGTGGAAAGAAATGCAGTTTTTTCGAATTTTTATCTGTGCTTGTTAAAGAGTTGAACCTTCTTCCATCTTTAGGGGGAAGGTGATATATGTCAGAGATCAATAGAAATCTTGTGGACATGTAATGCTGGATTAATGTGCAATTACCTTCATTTGCAGACTGGAAGAATTGATAGTGGGAAATATGTCTAGAATGTGCGAGCGTAAAAACGGAGAATAAGATGTAAAAAGTTGCTTGAATAGGGCCCACTGCATTTTTTGTCCATGAGGGTTTAATGGTGTTCCTTGCATGCACTATTCTACTAATTATTTTAACTATTCAAGTGGGATTCTTCACTTTGGGTTTATGATAAATCATGATCATATTCCATCTGGTCACGCATCATATCTTACTCATCATGCTTGCATAAAGAGGGGATTTTAGGTGCTCATATTGCTTAAACAACTTTAAAGTGGGATTTTTTAACGTGGCAAATGATTGATTTAGTCAAAAAATGCAATTAGAAAGTTTCTTCCGTCTTGGAAGAGTATAGACTCAACTTCCTAGTATAGAATTTGTGTGACCAATGGCTATGTGAATGCTATTGATGAGCTTCCATTGGATATAGTATTTGTGACTTTCTATCGTACTGTGGTTCCCAAAGCTTTAATTATTTATAAGATGTTTTTGGGTTATCAGTAATTCAAGTATTTCTGTGATCAAGCCCTGGATAATGCAGTGAGAGTACACCAAAGATTTGGCTATAGCTCCTTTCCTCATTACATGTTTAAAAGACCATCTTCATTTCCTTTGACAAGATATAGTGGCCTATTATGGATTTTATATTTCGTAATCTTTGTCATGAAGGTTGATGGTTTGTCTCCATGATTTACACTTACTAATGTCAACATACCTGCAGCTTGCAAAAGCATTGCTTTTTATGCATGACAGAGGAATTGCCCACCTTGATGTTAAGCCGGACAATATTTATGTCAAGAATGGCGTATACAAGCTTGGTGATTTTGGTTGTGCAACTCTCCTTAACAACAGCCTACCTGTCGAGGAGGGCGATGCACGGTACATGCCTCAGGAGATCCTGAATGACAATTTTGATCATCTTGACAAGGTTGATATATTTTCCTTGGGAGCTTCTATATATGAGATTATAAGAGGGTCACCTTTGCCGGAATCTGGGCCTCAGTTTCTGAATCTCAGAGAGGGAAAGCTTCCTCTTCTCCCTGGCCATTCACTGCATTTCCAGAATTTGCTGAAGGTACTGCGACTTTGTTTCTTCCAATGGGACTTGTGCCGGTTTTTTTTTTTTTTCCTTTTAGCGAAAACCGTTAATTTGGTGGCTCTGATGTTCATAACTTCTTTAGGTCATGATGGATCCAGATCCAACCATCCGGCCTTCTGCAAAAGAACTAGTGGCTAATCCAATTTTTGACAGGATTCGGAGGAATGGAAAGACTTAAGACAAGGCAGTAATCAGATTTCACCACGAACATAAATAATTAACTGCAGGCGCTGAATGTATCGGTGACCATTCGGGTGAAGTTGTGTATGAGGGTATTATAGAAATCGAGCGCCGATTTTGCTTTTTATTCTTTGGCTCGTGTGTGCGCCAATTTTTGTGCTGTAATGGTGCTCGATCAGTAAATGAGAACTATAGTAGAAATGGTGTTGGAGGCCCAATCCCACGCGAAGATGTGCCGTGTAATGGAAAAGCCATGTTCATCTCAAGAGTCCGAATGTCATTTGCTATCTGCCATGAATCTATGGGTGCTTGCTGTTCCTACCGTCGATATTATTCACTCCACGAGTACAGACATCTACTTTAAGCTTAGAACCAGTCATTCGATCTGTGGGGAAGTCTCCTTTTTCATTTTTCTTGCAGCATGCTGAGGTGTTCAGTCATAATTATAGTCCAACGACTCTGGCTTTGGAGTTGCTAGTATCCATAGAGCTTCGTCCAATTCTGGCCTAAAAATAATAAAAAAATTCTCTTAGTCTGGAAATGACGAGCTTGTCCTTGAGAAGTAATGTCCTAGTTCTTATTCCACAAGATCATGTCGATCATGTCACAAGATAGTGAGATTAAAATTAGACATGAAAAGAATAATGCATCTTTCCTTTAGAAAAACAGAGGTCAAGGGTGGATGCTATGGAGGCACCTAGTTTGCACTTTCCCATGGAGGCACGACTTCTCCGAGGGATTAATCATGCGATTATTTAATCTTAAATCAAAGAAGTCCAAGGGCGTATCCTCCTGCGTACCGCCTAATTGAAGCGATGTTTTTATGTCTATTTCCAGACAAGGCACCTTCCAGCTCCATTACAATTGCAAGAGAAATTGGAGTTACATCATTGGACCGTGAACGAAATGGCTTCTGACAAAGCAACTAAAATATGTGCTGCAAAAAAGAGACTACAAAGGAGAGATTACTTTTTCTGACAGACTCAAATCGATGAATTTCCATTAGTCGTTGGAAAGATTGAACCTCTCGCCAGGGCATAATTTTATAAAGAAAGGAAGGGGACGAGAAACGTTATACCCAAAAACTAGAAAGACCAAAGTGCAATTCTCCACAATCTTTAGACAATGCGATACATCTTATACAAAATTACATTTGCCTAAGAGCGTTGCTTTGAACCATATTTGCAATGATCGGCGCGGGATCTGCGTAAGGGTCCTCAAAGAACACTTTTGACAATGCCTACGAGTCTAGGACTGTCGATTAATTGGTAATTAAATTTAATTTGCTTTTGGTGGAAATATTAGTATATTAATCAAGACATGGGTTGGTGATTAATTTTAGTCAACAATGAGGGAGACTTCCATAGATGTTGCCACGCTTACACATGTCGCACGTGACCATGACTAACAATAGCTGAAGCCTCTCTCTTATGTAGTCAGAAAGACTAGACAGCAGTTGAATTGATCTCTCGAATCGTGAATGGTGATTATTGGGATCGGTTACAATTCTACCAAAAAATAAAAAAAATCGGTGTTGTTAATGAGCGGTCTTTGGAGTGCTCGTAAAATGTTCAAATTAAAAACCAGGTCTTCGTCTTATTTAAATATTTTAATATTAAGTATACTTTATTTTGAATAATTCCATTTTTAAAGGACTACTTGTACACGACATGATGGTAATGAGTGCATTTAAAATTGTGACATTTTCTAATTAATTGCTTAACAAGTGTCCCTTAAACACCTTCGGTTAAAATTTTGAAACTATCTCTAATTAATTCCAGATTCATCCCCCGTCTAGCATCAGCAGCTGCCGTAGTTTGTCTCTACATGCGTTCACATTGAATTTCTTTTATTATTAATGCAACGCCTTTTGACCAAAAGTGTCTCTGTATATATAGACAACACCCATCATCTTCCCTTCTAAAAAAGCTTGTTCTTTACAGAACCCATTGCCACCGGCTTTTCCCTACCCGCTCCTGCGTCTCTCCGGCCAGCCTCCATGCCCACGCATGCGTAAGTGTCTTTAGGACTTTGAGAGAGAGTGAGAGACATCGGGAGACGCGGTTGAAGAATCCCAGGAAGACGAAACCCTACAGGCCGAGACAGCTTCTTCGGTGCTCATCAACGGGAAGAAGCTCTCGCACCACGAGTTGCGCAGACACAGACTCTTCAGATATATAGAGTCTGCTAAATACCCCCGGTCACCATCATCATGGCTCCGAGCAAGTAAGTATGGATTCAATTCCGAACACCGAGGCTCAATTAACATGCAAGGGAACATTAAGAAAATACGTTATCGACCATTTTTTTGCAGCTTAAATTTCCGAGAAGATCGTTTAATAGACAGTTTAGCACTAATGGAACATGATTTCTCATGTTGAAGGCTGTGGAGTGGCGAGTGATACGGAATCCGGCGTTCCGAACATCAGGACAGTGTATGGGGACCTCGCCATGGTGCCACTTTACGGTATCCCAGCATCTTTGCCGAGGACATCGAGCACAACCACGATGTCTTGGGCGTCGACTCCCTCATCTTATACACCATCACCTCGGTCCCTCTTATTAAGTATGTCTTCATTGTCCTACACGCCACGGACAACAACGACGATAAGAGAAACCTAATCACACGGTATCTTCATAGGTTTGATTTAGAATGAACTTTTATATGAGTATCAAGAAGAGAAGAATTTTAGTATGGATTTATGGAGTCTTGAGTGAAAAAGTATAGGATAGCATATGAGAAATTGATTGTTTTTTTAAATGAGTACCGTTAGAGTCTCAATGATTGGTTGTTAGAAGAATTTGTAATGTTCTACCTTCATATTTGGAATTAGATCATATTAGACCGTAAATCCATTTTTAAGTAAATTTGGTTAGCACACATAGCATTATTCTTTAGGAAGTCCACGAATCACTATATTTCTTTTAATTAAACAATAAATAAGTTGGGCTCATGCTCTAAACGTAAATGGAAACCGCAATCCATATCTTACTATCTTTTCTTGGTGACATGTTTTTTAAATACAGCGTGCACGCATTGGCCATTGCCTTCGTTAAAAAAAATATCTCATGAAATTTCTTTGTGGTCTCCATCTTATGTTTTCTTTGGTATCTAGAATTCAAAGTTCATTTGGTTCTTGTCGGTTCTTTGGGCGAGAGCAGCCAAAACTTGGGTCCGAAATCTTTGACCAATCTTAATTTATCCATTTATTTATTCAGAAAAAAAAGGCCTGTCCTATTATAGATCAGACGCTTCTAGAAGTGAAATTGTTGACCAGCGACGCGAGTGATTTTCGTGTGCACGAAGGAAACGAAAATTCATCTGCTCAAATGTTGTCGTAAGCCTAATATAGTTATTCGTCTAAGTATGACGGACAAGTTCACATACCAGAAATCAATTATCTCCTAATGTTGGCATGCGTCAGAATGACTTTCGACTTCAGGACTGCCACGACAATAGGCAATGCCTATGGTAAGTCATTGGTCCTTACACTTCTTTTAACCCTTTTATGTCCAAGCTAGCTAACATCACTTAAAAGTATACGAAGTGAAGGATCTCTAACGACCGTGCATCTGAAAATTTAAAATCAACGAAGAAGAAGGTATGGTTTATGAGATGCGCCTTGAAAAAATAACTGTCATCATAATAAATGTAGAGTTTTCATTCTATGATTTCTCTATATTAAGCATATCATGAAAAAAAATTGATATGAGTGACCTCGCGAGAAAAACTAAACATATAAGTTGTGACTCATGTAAATTATCAGTCATTTTGCCGTTTGAAAATGCAAATGGAACTTCACACCAAAGGCACACACATACGGGACCAAAATGTGCTGATCGTCTAATTTAGAATCGATTACTTTTGTATCAGAGCGAAAAGGATGTGTTGATTATTTTCAAAATGAAAGTGTTTAGACATTTATGTTAACCATTACGATGCAAAATTGGGAAAGTGGGTGTTGGTGTACTTTTGGTTGAATTTTGACTTCTTTCTGTAAAACTCTTTGAACTCTAGAAACTGCAACAGGAAAAGAATGTTGAGGTGAAATATGAACAATTTGTATAAAGCTGCACTTATACATGAATATTGACTAGGGAATTTCTATGATACTTTGACAAATGACGTGGGTAAAGCTTTCAGGAATGGTAGGGGAAGCAGTTATGAAACTGTAGGCCATCCTGTGGAGATGATGCAAGGACAATCAGTAGAAACAAAACCAGCACTTGCAACAATTAATTACACTCTAATGAAACTAAAAGGATGAGACATTAGCCAATCTTTATTGCTCATTATCGACAATCACCAGAAACAGCCTCATCATCATCTCCAGATTTGATGATTGTAGACGACCCTACAGAGAAAATCCCTAGATTTTCATCTAACTCCCACATGAAACAGTGACCAAAGAAGTACTGACAAAAAGACAAAACGCAATAGCAAACTCATATGAAAAAGGAGTTAACAAAAGGTCTCATGCCATATTCCCCAATAACCAGAAAATCTCAACGAGACCCTCTACTTCTGTGCTGGTTCCTCAAGGCAAGAACCTTGAGCCATGCCGGCCGGGCCATGATGTCGGCCACCCACGCACTCACCTTGGGGCGGGCATCGAACAGAGTCTTCGCCGGTGTCCCCATCAGGTTGCTCAGGGCTGGGAGGTGGTGGAGGTCGGCGAGGGTGAAGATGTCGCAGCCCAAGTACTTGGACTGGCTCAGCCGGGCCTCATAGACGTCGAGGACCTTGGCGAGCTTAGCCCCGTTCTCATTGACTACTGCAGCATCCGTGGCCATGCCGAACATCGGCTTGAACATGAGCTCCCACTGCAGCTTCGACGCCACGGGGTCAAAATGATGGGCCTCGACCTCGATCCACATGTTCACCATCGCCATCGTGTTTTCGATTACTGCAGCATCGGCAGCACTGTCGGGCATTAGTTCCCACTGCATCTTCGACTTTATGGTCTCCTGGTCGACCTTGACCTCCATCTGTGCGCTCAACCTTGCCATGGGTTTGCCCTCGTAGACGAGCGTAGTGCACTTGTCCGCGTATTTATAAGCAATGTAGCGAGTAATTGCCCTTGATTCTGACACCACAAAAAGCAAAATCAAGATATAAACTATATTTGGCGTGGTTATTTCTTATTCATCTTTCGTCAGGATCCCCCGAGATAATCTGACAGTGATAAGATGACTCACCGAATAGCTTCAATTCTCCATCCTCCAAGACCGGGACTAGACCGAAAGGCTGCACGGAGACAACGAGAGACGTTAGATGTGATAGACGATAGACGAAAAAGGGTTTCCTGAAAGAACACGTCGAGATGCCAAGACCAGAAATCAGTGAGGAGTACCGTTGAACGGAGACGGAGACTTACGTTGAGAATGAGGAAATGCTCCTCCTTGTGCTCGTCGGCTTCCATGTTGATGGGGATGAACTCGAATTCAAGGTCCTTCTCGCTGAGGACAGCCAAGACCCGCATCGTCTCGAAGGTGAAAGCGTTTCCATGGACCTTCATCATCGTGATTGTTTGCTACCCGTTCAAGAAGTATTGCTCAGGAACTCTGGCTAACATAACGTGGGGATGAGCTCCTTTTATAGGATCGGGATGACATTCAGTAATTGTGGCTAACATAACCGGGGGACAGAGGAGAGAGGGAGAGAGTCGTTGTCAAGGTGATGTTGATTGCTCGCTACTCGTCCGAGAGGCTAACATAACGCAGGGCTAAGAGGCGAGAGGGAGAGAGTCATTGTTGTCCAGCCCAAGACAAATGCGAGAGGTAGGAATTTAATGATCGAGGAGAATCGTAAAAGTTAGGGTTTATTAGGATATGAATAAATATAAAAATATATATAGTCGGTCCGATCTTGTCTTATTAGTTCGATTCCCGTCATAAAATTAGGAACTGGATTGACCAATTATCGATTTCAAAAATAGGAATCGGGAAATGGACTATTATCCATGGGAATTATCTCAAATCGTTTGATTTGATCTAGTCCAGGCGATTCTCAATTCAGGTGGTTCCCATCGACTCATTCGAGAACTAATGCTTAGCAATTGTGGCTAACATAACATTGGGGGTCGTCTAGGCTCATTTTATAAGAGTTGGATGGCTTTAGCTGTGGTCTAGCTTTCTTTTCCCTCGAATGAAATTATTTAAATTTTTTTGAGCGATATAGAGAGAAAAATAGGAGCCACTACCAAAAAGATTATTTTCTTTTCTTTTCCCTTAGAGTTCCCGTAGGCTTTACTACCCCCGGCGCGATCATCGGAAGAGAGAAGCACCACGTAAACGGGCCTCTTTTGGAGGAAGCGTCATTAAAAGGGCAAGAATAAAATCCTCTTTTTTGAAAGACTTGGGGATGACGGGAGCCCTCTTGTGTCGGATAGGAGAAACAATGGATCGTCAAAGATAAAGCCAACTTTAAATCTTTTCTATAGAAAAGACAAAGTGGAAATTCAATTTTTTGTGCAACCAAACTTAGGCCATCTTTTAGTGCATCATTTTGGAATGCATTTGGCTTTAACAATAATACATTAACATTGTCCAGTGAATTTCTATGATACCTTAACAAATGAGAGTGGATAAATCTTTTGTGATTATGAAACTTTAGCTATCTAATAGAGATGTTTGAAAGAACAACCTCATGCTTGTATCTTGAGGTGTTAATCATGCTAGGATTCAGCAAACAATCATAATAAGATAAAGAGTAAAAGTGAAAAAGAAAATTTGAGACACAATGTTTTTATATTGATTCATCCTTAAATTAAGGTAACATCCAATGGAGCTTCCATTATAATTTCCATATCGTACCTCTTTGTTACATTTCTCAATTATAAGAGAAAAAAATTATATGAAGACAACACAATAACTATCCATGGGCCTAAACCCAAATTACCAATAAGATATTGGCTCAAACTATAAAAGTCCTTACTATGAATCACACCTTGACATTTTTTCACTTGGTAAATACATGCTTCCGTAGACTCAACACAAATGTACATCATTGTTGACACCTAAATTTTATCAAAACATTTAGTGATAAATTATATAGAAAATTATGGGTTAATTTTTAATCCCCAAAAAAGAATAATTAAATTACATAGCATGTAGACAGTAGGTGCATTTACATTAATAGAACTTATTAAAACATATTTTCCTTTTAAAAAATATTTAAAATATTCTCTTTTCTTAAAAGAAAACGGCGAAATGGAGTTGAGTCGACCCGACCCCCTTTCTTTATTTCTTCACGCCTGGGCCCTAGGTCCTTGGTCGAACTGGGCATAACGCATAGGCCCAGTCCAGCCAAGCCAAGACTCTCTTTGAAAAGAAACAAAGCCCAGCCCAACTCAACCTAATTTTTTTAGCCTAGCCCAAGTGGTAAAATAGGCCCTAACCTATAATGAAAATAAACCGGCCATAGCTTCTGTCCACCCCCTGTCGTAGCCCTGTTCTGGTGAGGCCGCGTGTGAGGAAGGAGACAAGGGGACAGGGCTAGGCCGGAAGGAAGAAAAAAGAGAAAAATTAGTTCTTGAGTAGTTTTCTCTTAAAATGTATGAAAATCCTTGATTAAAAATGTGCTCAAAATTGAACAAGCTCTTAAGGTTTTATCATAAGATTTAGATGTTTATAAAGATAAATGTTAGGTCACTGTATACGCATTTCTATATAAGTTATCAATTGATTGCACACTTCTTATATATTGGTTGTTGTTTCCCTTTAACCTAGTTAGGAATGACATTTTATTTATTTATTTTGTTTTTTTGGTAATTCATTCAATACTTCCTTGGTTGCTAGATTGTTATTCCAATAATTACGCATCTGCACGATCACCTCACATGTTAATGAACAAGTTTAAAATCAATTCAGATGGCCTGACAAACATCTTTTTGAAATGAATAAGATAAGGTATCGAAAGGGTATTAGTTGATTAATTAGTGTAATCGAGTCCGTGATCCTAGAGTTTTTAGTTGCGTAGGAATTGAAGTATATTCTCATGCATCGCTTGGTTTCCAGCTGACCTTTATAGGCTAGTGGTGAGTCATCTTTAAAAAATCCTTATAGTGTCAATTGAAGGTAAAATTGAATACCCTAACGTCGCTTGGGATACGGGCTTGGGAGAGAATGTGCTTGAACAAGGGCCGTAGGCCTGCCTTTGAGACAATATCCTAAACCTATGTCTTTTTCCCTTCGGATGGAAAATGTAGGTCGCGACAAGTGTGATTCACAATGCTTCAATTATTTCTAACTGTTACTGCTTTCCTCATTGTATGTATGTAAATTCCTTTGACGAGATATAGTGGCCTATTGCTATGGATTTTATTTTGTAATCTTGTCATGAAGGTTAATGCAGCTTGCGGAAGCATTGCATTTTATGCATCACAGAGGAATTGCCCAGCTTGATGTTAAGCCCGACAATATTTATGTCGAATGGTCTATACAAGCTCGGTGATTTTGGTTGTGCGACTCTCCTTAATAACAGCCTACCCGTTGAGGAGGGCGATGTGCGGGATATGCCTCCGGAGATCCTGAATGACAATCATGATCATCTTGACAATGTTGATATATCATCCTTGGGAGCTTCTATATCTGAGCTTATCAGAGGGTCGCCTCGGCCGGAATTTGGGCCGCAGTTTCTGAATCTTAGAGAGTGAAAGCTGCCTCTTCTCCCTGTCCATTCACTGCATTTCCAGAATTTGCTTAAGGTTTTGTGTCTTCGTTTTCTCAATGGGACTTGTGTCGTTTTGTTTTTCACTTTTGGAGAAAACCCTTAACTTGGTGGCTTTCTGATGTTCGTGACTTCTTTAGGTCATGACGGATCCAGATCCAAATACCCGGCGTTCTGCAAAAGGATTACTGGCGAATCCAATTTTTGACAGGATCCGGAGGCATGGAAAGACCTAAGAGAGGACACTAGTGGGATTTCAACCACGAACGTAAGTAATCAACTGCCGGTGCTGAATGTATCAGTGAGCATAGCATACAGGTGAAGTTGACTGAAGGTACTGGGAGAATCCTATGCCGATTTTGCCTTTTATTCTTTGGCTAATACGTGCACCAATTTTGTGCTGTAATGGTGCTGGATCGTTAGGTGGAAGCAACGAAGAAAAGGTGTTGTAAGCCCAACACCAAGGGAAGATATGCAGTGTAATGGTTAAGGCCATTTTCATTTCTGAGCCCAAGTATCAATTGCCATCCGTCACGACAGATCGGTCGGTGCTTGCTGTTTCTGCTCATTTATATAGGCCCCGTTTGGTTGGGCTTTCCCAAGGGGCTTTCAGCCCCCAAAGTCCATTAGGAAAATGCAAGTGTGTTTGGCTGAATATTTTGGAGGGCTTTGGGGAGATGCATTTGTATCTCCAAGTATCCTCAAAGGTCCTTAGGTGAATGCAGGTCTATAGGTGCATTTGCAAGTTGCATTTTCGGAATGCAACTTGGAGAATTACTGTTCATCTTCCTCGCGTGGCCAAGCCGACGATCGCCAATGACCGCTGACGACCGTCGACGATCGACGACCACCGGTGACCGCTGGCCAAGGGGGTGAGCGCCTGGGTCGCCTCCTTAGGTGGCTGTTGCCCGTCGTGCCCCTTGGTCGCCGCCTGAGGCGGTGGTCGTTGCCTTGGTCAGGCGACCCAGGCGACGGCGGTCGTGCGACCACCTGGGTTGTGAACCCAGGCAACCCAGGCGGTCGCGCGGCCACCGCCGTCGCCTGGGTTCGAGACCCGTGCAACGGTTGCCCGTCGCCTGAGGTCGCCCGACCTCAGGTGGGGCGGCTTGAGGTCGCACGTCGGCCAAATCTGGCCGCTGAAGCTTGACCAGTGGCCAGATCTGGCCCCCGGAGGGTGGCCGGCGGCCAAAATTGGTCGTCGGAGTGTGGTCAGCGGCCAAATTGGCTGCCGGAAAGTGAATTTGAAAAAAAAAATTATTTACAATTTTTTTTAATTGTAAAATTTCGCAAAAGTCCCTAAGCAAAATGTGGTATTCACCAAACGGCACTTACGTCAAAGTTGTTTCACAATGCAAAATTTACCAAACAGTATTTGCATTTCGAGAAATCCCTTTAGCTCAAAAATATTTGCATTTTCCCAGGTGCATTCCCCCAAAACCGAACCAAACGCACCTACGTACGTTCAAGCTTAGAACCAGCTATTTGATCTGTGGGAACTCACCTAGCAGCATGCTATAAGTCTTCAGTCATAATTCTGGCATTGGAGTCGCTAGTATCCACAGAACGAATCAGATTGCTTAGAGCTTTGTCCAATTCTGGAAATGCCGAGCTTGTCCTCGAGAAATCATTTTCTAGTTTTCATTTCACAAGGCTGCGTCAATCACTTTCACAAGACGGTAAGATGAAAACTAGACACGGGGAAAAAAACATAGCATATTCCTTTAGAAAAACAGAGGTCAAAGGTGGCTGCTAGGCACTAGTTTACGCTTTCCCAGGGAGGCACGACTTATTTGTGGCATTAATCATGCGATGGTTAATCTTAAATCAAAGAAGTCCAAGGTCATCGCCTCCTTACCTAATGCCTTTTTGGAGCAATGGGTTTGTCCATCTTCTGACAAGGAACCCTCCACCTCCATTAAGATTGCAAAACAAATTGGAGTTTACATCACTGAATGGGCAGGAAATGCCTTCAAGAAAGCATCTAAAACACGTGCTACAAAGCTCTTTCAGATAAACTCAAATCGATGAATCTCCCATCGGTCTTAGGTAATTTTAATTGCTGAAACCTGGCCAACAGCCGGTAGCTACCTTAACCAGTAGCTATCTGAGGGGTCCGCATGTTTTAAATTAGACAAATTTGAAAAGTAAATGCTTATATAGCCTTCTTACATCCTTCCGATATTTGGTTACGTAAACTTGCACATATAGGCATCTCATGTTAGTAGCTGACATCTATTGCACATTTTCTTTAGACTCGAGATCGAAACATTATGATGGTACTTAAATTCTCATAAGAAAAAAATATTAGGCCTCGTACTTTCAGAACACAACGGAACCTTAAGCATGGTGATCAATGTTGTCATTGTGTTTTTGTATAGTTGGAAAGGCTGAACTTCTCGCTGGGGCTTAATCTGATGAAAAGAAAGTAAGGGGACAAGGAAGGTGCTCCCCGAAGACTAGTAGGACTAAATTGCAATTTTTAAAAGACTTTAGAAGTGCGATACCGCTATTATTGCTGGCATTGGCAATGATGTTCACTTAATCATTCCTAGCTACGACCTAAACCAAAAGCGCATTCGCCTAAAGAGTCTTGCTTTGAACCATATTCGCATTGATCATCGTTTAGATCTGCTTTTGACAATGGTCCTCCAAAGGACACTTTTAAAAATGCCTACGAGTCTAGGACCGTCGACTAATTGATAGTTTAATTTAACTTTCCTGTAGAAACATTTGATTTATTAATCGACTCGCATGTTGGCGAATAGTTTAAGTTAGCAATTGATGCAGATTTCCAGAGATGCTTTCACGCATAAACGTGTCACGCGTGACCATGTCTAGGAAAGTACGAGATTCTCTCTCCTCTGGAGTAAAAAATGGTGACCACCCAAAAAGGGTGCGCGGTCCAAAATTGAATTTATTAAGCTTCTATTGAGCTTTGGATGTTAAATATATGGAGGGATCTCTCTATCATGACCATCGGTATTCAACTTCATGTGATAACTAAACAGGTTGCATTGCAATAGAACTTTGAGGTATTATTTATGCCAAAGAGTCGAGAATCCCAAAAAAAGGTTAACCTATTTAAATTACAAAAATCAAATAACACAATAAGTTCCTAATCTAGATTAAAAATATTCTAGTAGCGAGAGATAATCTCCAAATATTCTAGATAATAATTCAAATTTTTTCCTTGATATCTTTCTCTCGATTGGAGAAGATTGAGGCTAACTTCATCGAGCTCTCTTTCTTCATGATATGACTACAAAGCGGCGACATAGGAAGTGGGAGAAGCATCATATTCTCCAAAACGTTTAATTTTATAGTCATTGTCGTAAAAGTGCTTTAAGATTTGAAAAAGACCATCTGGTCGAGGGCATAACTTAGCATGACTATAAGATAAGGGGCCTTTTGGCTTGATGTCAATACTTTTTCAGTTCACTTTGAAATTCTCTTGCTCACTCCTTCCTTAACTGCTAGATTTCCCGAGCCCCTTCTTCAGCACCTAGTGAATAAGGGTATGAGATACAAAAGAGTTGAATGATACTTTCCATGCACAACTTCAAATGGTCATTTTGGTGTAGTTCACTCAAGAAATTAGTGTCGGCAAACTAAGTTTCAGCCGAAGTGTTTTCCAATAAACTAATTTCTCAAGAGAGGCCAATCTAGCTCCATCGACGAAGATGGACCCATGTTTGGTCTTGTCGAGTTTGGCGGAGCCACGAGGCTAACCCTAGGTGGCATCTGATGGTGGTGCAGTGGTGTCGATGGTTCGAAGGGAAGAGGGCAGCGTCGCAAATCTTTAGGTCCTTTTTGAAAGAATCATGCCTTCCGTCTATTCAACAAAAAATGTGACACAAAAAACTTTCTTTGATGGATGAAATTGTTGTGTGTTTGTTATTGATTGAATGGATGCTTGATGGGGTCATTTCGAGTCTCTTTAGAAGGCCCATGGATAAAGTCAAGGGGCAGAAAGTGAAACCAACTGCTTCGAGTCGTTATTACGTAAGAAAACTCGTTCATCCCAAAAGTTCATAAAAGAAAGATTAATTCATCAAAGGCGTTCTCTAGATTCATCCCCCATCTTGCGTCACCACCTGCATCAGCCATCTTACGTCAGAACCTGTCTGATGTCTCTGCTTCTGCACGTTCATACTGACTTCTTTGTAATTACTCTAGCTTTGTGAAAGGAGAATTTGTTTATATGTGGACATATTAAGTTTTGCATGTTTGAATGCGACACCCATCATCTTCACCTACTAATATCCTCGCCCTCTGCAGAACTGATTGCCATCACCTTCTCTCCACCCATTCCTTTGTATCTGCGGCCCACCTCTGCGCGCTTGTCTTTACGACTTCGAGAGAGAGTGAGAAATGTTGGGAGACGTGGTCCAAGAATCCAGGGAAGACGAAAGCCAACTAGCCGAGACAGCTTCTCCGTCACCATCTCCACTCCTCATCAACGGAAAGAAGCTCCTGGAGTACTTTATTTTGTATTATCTTCATCGTGGATGCAGTACTCCTGATTATATCACCCCAGAACATCAAAATCTACAGGATAGCTTGGATCATAACAAGGTAAGGTAGATGTGAATTTGTTTTCTGCTTTGTCTGACTTTGATGTAATATCTTTGGCATATTCATGCAGGATAACTTTTCTTGCCCTAAATCACCAGAGAAACTCAATACGACTAAGAGCAAAAGCTTTTGGCAAGGTATATTTTAGTTGTGCTCTAGATGCTTCTATTAGAGGTTTTTTCTATCTCGTGTGTTAGTAACTCAGAATCAAAAACTTAGTTGAGGATTTTGGGCAATCATGAGAATGCATTGGCCTCATTGTCAGTGGCCTTCGTGGGCAGGATCATGAATAACTGTAGAACATAAATGGAATGTCGGGTTCATACACTAGGGATAGAATGTGAATATAAAGCTTTCGTGTAGGTCTAACAAAATAGTTGGACTCTACTCTGCTGATTTAATCAGGTAACCTGTCATATGTTAGATGGACATTTTTTTATTCTCTTCTGAACCAATAAATAGGGAATATGGCAGCTAGATAAATCTTCTCTTTAAGTATCATGTTGTCGGTATGCAGAATAAAGCAGGTGAGCGGTTGATGAGAATTGGAATGTGTGAAACAAATGTTGACTTGGTTTTTGCTTCGTGGGATACTTCTCTAGATTTGTGAAGTTTGTAGGTCATTTAATCAATGATAGTAGTGAGAGAATTTTTCATTGTAATACGTATTCTTCTCCAAGAATTTGATCAAGCCTTTGAGATCTGTATGCTCATCTGTGATTCTTCATCAACCTTTTTAGAGGTCAATAATTTCAATGATGATGCTAGATTGGGTTTTGTCCTCCTACAATTGAAGTTGTGTTTTTCAATTATGATGGATCATATGCTTTATACGTAATGCATCACAGTTATGATATTAACATTATTGGAGTTGCAAAGAGCTGGATCGTCTGTCCAGGTCTTCCCACTTGCGCAAGTCCAAGAATATTGAAGGAAAGCAGATCATCCTAGGGACTGAATCGAGATCTTATGCCGAAGTCTTTGGCACATTCATATTGAATACCATACATGATGAATCTGATCTTGGCTTTGCTTTGCGTGTTCAAACTTTCTGATTTGTCAATGCCCATTTTTAAGTAGATTTGATCCAATTTTTTCATCTCCATGCACCTATGGACAGCACATAAAGAAAGATATACAGTTTAGGTTTTATCAGCCATTTCTCTTCTTGATGCTGAAATTTCCACTAGCCATAATTAATATCTGTTAGTAGTTCAAACTTTGAGGTATTTACTGTTGTGACTTTCCCCAGATCAAGTTACCTTGAATCCCCAAAGTCCCATTTTTTTTTGGAAGTCAGCAAACAGAGGATCTTGCACAGGATGTTTTGGAAACTCAAGAAGCTAAAGTTGAGAAGCCAGTATCAAATGGCACGCAGCAGACACATAGGGTCAAGCCCCCTCCTTGTATTAGAAACCCATATCTCAGTGACGAGTCAGATCCTTTTGGAAATCAAAGTTCTGAATGTGCGGGTATGTCTATATTGCCTGTTGATTATTGAATAATGTGAGCATGTACAAATTATTTTCAAATCTTGTAAAACTGTGCGTGCTATCTATGCCATGTCTTATGAATTTAATAAGACAAACTGATAATGAGAAATTGCTAATAATTTGTTTGCTGTTTCGATTCTAGACATTAATGTGCATTTCTTGTTTAACAAGTGCGGCAATATGTAGGCTTATTGTCTTCTGTTGCCGGAGGAGCTGGTCCCTCACGTTTCCACACCGATTTCAAAGAAATTGAGGTCTCTATTAAAAATTAAAGCCTTTTGCACTTATAGTATATAGCTACTCTTTACTATGCAGAAATTCATATTTCTTTTGGGTTGACTTGTCAATTTGGTAATTCTTCCCAGCAAATTGGAGCAGGTCACTTTGGCCGTGTTTATAAAGTTTTAAACAGAATAGATGGTTGCTTGTATGCTGTGAAGCAAGTCAGCAGGTCAATGTGTCAAGACTCGGAAAGGTGTTTGTCTCGTAAGCTGCTTTCAGACATTCAACACTAATTAGAACAGCATATGATACCCACTCTTTTGCAGGAGAAAAGCTTTGATGGAAGTACAATCTTTGGCAGCTTTAGGTATCAATGCTGGTTACATTATCCTCCAATTTGTGTGTCTGCTGCATGATTTTCTCTAATTAGCATGTTTCTTACAGGTTCTCACGAGAATATTGTTGGATATTACTCTTCTTGGTTCGAAAATGAGCATCTTTACATTCAGATGGAGTTCTGCGAGTCCAACTTGTCCAGTCAGATGTCTTCACGTTTAACTGAATGTGACGCGTTGACGTTTCTACATCAGGTTGACCATTATTTTCTATGATAATCGCAATGTCTTATGATATAAATGGCCTTTATTAAGTTACTTATACCACCAATCTATGAAGCAATGGTCAATAGTTTTCAAGGATTGATTCTGGCTCTAAATGAGTATAGTCTCCTCTCCTAAAGTATTAGGGTCACTTCATAAGCAGATAACATTGTTACTTAAATCTTGAATCCATAGTGGAAAAAAAGTAGTTTCGTGAATTTTCACTTATGTTTGTTATAGTGCCTAAGGGGGCAGGTGATACATGTCGAAGATCAACGGAAATCTTGTGGACCCATAGTGCTGGGCAAACGCGTGTTTACCCTCATTTGCAAACTGGAAGAACAATAGTTGGAAATATGTCTAGCATGTGTGAGTGTAAAACTGGAGAATAAGATGAAAAATCTTGCTTGAATGGGTGCAATACTACATTTTGTCCAAGAAGTTTTACTGGTGTTCTTTGCACGCACTATATCACTAAGTATTTTAAGCAATTAAATAGGAAATCTAGCTATAGCTCCCCTTTAACTTCAATTCCTTTCATAAAATATAGTGGCCTATTGTCATGGATTTTTCATGAAGGCTAATGTTTGGTCCCCATGATTTACCATTGCTTATGTCCAAATACCTGCAGCTTGCGAAACTATTGCTTTTTATGCATGCCAGAGGAATTGCCCACCTTGATGTTAAGCCGGATAATATTTACTTGAAGAATGGTGTGTACAAGCTCGGTGATTTTGGTTGTGCAACTCTCCTCAACAAGAGCCTACCCATTCAGGAGGGCGATACACGGTACATGCCTCATGAGATCCTGAACGAGAACTTCGATCATCTTGACAAGGTTGATATTTTTGCCTTGGGAGCTTCGGCATATGAGCTAGTAACAGGGTTGACCTTGACAAAATCTGGGCCTCAGTTTCTGAGTCTTAGAGAGGGAAATCTGCCTCTTCCCCCTAGCCATTCACTGCCTTTCCAGAATCTGCTGAAGGTGCTGTGTCTTCGTTCTTTCAATGGGACTCGCGTCATTTTGCTGTTTGCTTTTGGAGAAACCCCTTAATGTGGTGGCTTTCTGATGTTCTTGACTTCCTTAGGTCATGATGGATCCAGATCCAACCGCGCGGCCTTCTGCAAAAGAACTGTTGGAGAATCCAATTTTTGACAGGATTCGGACGAATGGAAAGACCTGAGCCAAGACAGTAATTCGATCCCAACTATGAACACAAATAACTAACGGCAGGTGCTGAATGTATCAGTGACCATTCGGGTGAATTTTACTAGGAAGGTATTGGGAAGATCCCATGCCGATTTTGCTTTTTTTTTTGGCTAATATGTGCACCAATTTTGTGCCGTAATGGTGCTGGATTGGTAAATGGAAACCGGTGAGGAAAGGTGTTGTAAGCCCGACACTAAGGGAAGATATGCCGTGTAATGGAAAAGCCATGTTCATCTTTGAATCCGAATATCATTTGCTATCTGCCGCGCTTGCTGCCCTTTATATAGTTCATTTCAATTGTACACACATCTACGTTGAGCTTAGAACCAGTTGTTTGATCTGTGGGGAAGTCATCCATTTCATTTTTCTTGCAGCATGCTAAAGTGTTTAGTCAATTCTAGTTCAATGACTCTGGGTTTGGAGTACTGGTATGATGGGCTTTGCAATTCTGGCGCTCGAAAGTTAACCTACGGACCCCTGGAGTGCTAAAACTTGGCATGGGGGACACTTAAGTGCCAAAAGTTACAAAATGTACACTTAAATGTCAAAATCGGAGTAAAAGGGATTAGTTAAATGCCAACGGCAAAAAATTTCGGCCAAACTGCCACGTGTCCATTTTCCAGCGACTTCATTTGCCGACGGAGCATTTTTTTCAAAAGAAAAAATCCACACGGCAATTTTAACCAAAAAAAATTTGCCATTAGACTAATTTTTTTTTTAAAATTGATTTTATTTGAGAGAGAGAGAGAGAGAGAGAGAGAGAGAGAGAGAGAGAGAGAGAGAGAGAGAGAGAGAGAGAGAGAGAGAGTCCGGTGAGGGCTATGCAGCCCTCACCGCCGCTGCTGTCACCGTCGCCCCACCATCGCCGGGAAGGCCCGGCAACAGTGGGTGAGGGTCGGTTGGGGCTGCGACCCCACCGGATTTGGGGCGGGTCGCGACCATCGCCATTAGCTGGGTGAGGGTTGGCGACCCTCACCGTAGGTCAGCCAGGGTCGTCGGCCACTGGCTAGGGCCCGGCGACCCCAGTTGACCCTTGCTAACCGTCGTCGGCCTTTCTCGGTGATGGCGGTGGCGGCGAGGGCTGTAACCCTCACCGGATCCCCTCCTCTCTCTCTTTTTAAATTAATCAATTTTATAATAATATATTTTTATAATTATTTTATATTTTATAATTAATAATTTTTAAAATCAACGTTAGTGCAAAACGACGTCGTTTTGGTTGATTTTTTGTTGACTCAGTTTTCGACAAGCTACATAAGCAAGAAAATTAATAAAAAATTGCCACGTAGGATTTCCGGTAGGGTTTTGACGACTTAGTACTGAAGAAATCCATTTATTTTGAAAAATGGCACTTAAGTGTACCTTTTGTAACTTTTGGCATTTAAGTGTCCCTTTGTGTCATTGACACTTGAGCTATACTTATGCCCCCGAAACTCCTATTCTAGAAATGATGAGCTTGTCTTTGCACAAGTCTTGTGCGTCTGGATGGGGAGTGTGCTCACTCACTAGTTATTCCCTGAGAAATTATTTTCTACTTTTCATGTCACTAGGTTATGTCAATTACTTCATAGGATTAATTAAAATTAGACGTAAGAAATACATAAGGATTAATACTACAAAAAAAAATTAAGGAATCTCTTCGGTTATGAGTTTTAAAATATGCAAGGTAGATACCAGATTCTAAAAATTAAGGAATCTCTTTCGAACTTAGAACCTGAAATCTGAAACTTAAAACGAAATTTCGTGTTTTTATTAGTTTATATCTTCGTGCAATCCTATGGTTATATGGCATCCGATGATGAGTGTATAATTTGGAATCACTAATATGAACTTTCATTTTATGACTGAAACTTTTACTTTGTTAATATTTTATATTTTTCACATGTCTAAATATAAGTTGGGGTTAGTGAATTGTAGCAGTAAATAATAATCATTACATGTGATAGATTCATTGCAATCATTCAATTTATAATATGGGTGTAATTTAGGAAGAATTTGGAATTGACCTTGGAACCCGTAAGAGGGTAAGTACCTAGTTCTAGTATATGGATGGTAGATTTTAAGTTCCATAAAATAATGAATCTATTCTAATGAATAGGTTTTAGATTTTAGATGGAATTTGTTAGAACTTGGAACTACTCACCTACATGACAAGTCTATGTTAACTTTTGTCCAATACAAGTCTATGTTAACTTTTGTCCAATAGTTTTGTTAAATTGGTGACATGAGAGCACAAATAGAAAAACATCTCGAATGATTAGCGTGTGACATGGACCCGACATGAAAATTTAACATAAATGGGTCTCCTAAATGAATTGGATAAGTAAATATGCTAAAATCCACTAATTATGCCTATTTTGCCTAAGATTTTGGTGCTTTTAGAGAGAAAGGAGGAGCAAATGTAACTTTGCCTTTATTCTCAATCTTAGTTCTTCACATCTGACTTTCCAAAACGATTCATATAGGAGACCCCTTTATTTTGAATCTCCACACCGGATTCACATTCATGTCACACCCTGATCATCTGATTTGTTTGTCCAAGTGTGTTTTTAGATTAGCAATTTAACAAGGATACTTGTTGGAGGTATATACCAGTTCTGTGATCTATTTGAGAGAGAGAGAGAGAGAGACTGCGGTGCTCAAGGGACAAGCAATGGAATGACGAGCCAAGGGGGACAGCAATGGTGCTCGAGCTGCAACAACTTGGTCGGATGGCAGACTCATCTTAACTTTTGCTTCCCCTAAGGCCTTCGCCACCTTTGCGTCGCTGCTGCTCAACAGCAAGCTCTATCTAAAGAAAGCTCAGAGTCAAGAACACGGATGATTCCTTCCCATCACCATTGCTGCGGTGAAGCAGGTTGAGGAACCTCCACCGCTTAAAGGACGACCACGTCGACCTGCTCTTCTTGCACCTGAAGGTTTTTTCATCCCCGCGGATTGTCGGTTGCAGCCGGTAATGAAAATGGATCGCATATGGGTCTTGTACTAGCCCGCAAAGACCCATGTAGAGTTGGGCTTAGAAATTTATCAGTGGGTTTCATCTTCCCATGTAGGCACTAGCTTTTCAGTGGCATTAGTCATGCAGTGATCAATCGCGATCAAAGAAATCCAAGGCGATCCCCCTCCTACCTAATGCCTAATTGAAGTGACATGCTTTGTCAATTTTCAAACAAAGAAACCCTCCAGCTCCATTCGAATTGCGAAGAAACTGCAGTTACATCAAGGAAGTGGGAACGACATGCCTTCAAAAAACGTGCTGCGAAGAAGTGTGACTCCGCTTTCCGAGAGAGTCAAATTGATGAATCTCCTATGATTGTAGGAAAAAAATTTCAATGCCTACCTCTGACCAAATTGATTTAGGTAAAAAAAAGAACAAGAAATGGATGGTGATTATGACTCCACTTGTAGGCATGCCTGTTTAATTGTCGAACCCCAGCCATCCATTCAGTGCCTACCTCCGACTTGCCCAGCAGTCGACACCCTTCGATTCGATGTGGATTTCGCTTACGGGCTTAAGCACAAGACATGTCCTAACAATTTCTACTTTGGCACGATATTTGAGTCAAGTCACTCCTACATGCCCACAACAGAGATCTTCCAATTCTAAGTCACACTTGAACTCCTTATCAAGACACTGACTTTACCTGCACCTTGAACTGCTCCACAGGGATTCACAAATACATCCCCCTCCATAACATCTGTTATATCCATATCTATTGGAAGATTGGACACAACCCTTATCAAACTTAGCAAATATAGCAAAAGATATCATTATAGGCTCTACACCTCTACGAGCACCATCCGTGGCATTAGTCTTGAGATAATTAATTGTAATCGAAGAAGGATAAGGTCATCCTCCTCCCTATTTGACATTCGACTTGGGTTTGGGTGGAAATTGTGGGAAAGACTTAACTTTTCCTTGGGGTATAATTTGACAATAAAAGAAAATAAGGGGACAAGAAACGGGCTCCCCAAAAACTAGAAGGACCAAAGTGCAATTTCCTGAAAAATTGAAGAAATGCTATGCCGCTTTTATTGACGCTTGTAGATGCTTGCCACAACTAACTAAACAAAGCATCAACAAGGTTGTCAGTGTCCCCATTTAGCAAAACATATTCCAAATGTAATACGATACTTAAATCTACGGTCTCCCATTTATTAGAATTCTCATCTCCAATTAAAGTTTCACGCTGCTATAAATAACAATTTAAGCTGATAGATTTGGGCATAAATTTATTGTTCTTTAAAAAAAATTAAGAAAATTCATACTTGGACGTCATCAACTTGGCCAAGTATGTGCTTTGTTATTTAAAGAAAGAGCCTATGAATGAATAAATTAAGAGTCAACGGCCTAGCATTTTTAATATTTGAAAAACTACCCATTGTGGGGTATACTTAATTAGTTGATTAATTCATGCAGCAACATAATCAATCCCGACACTTTCTTGGCCCATTTTAACGGGAATAAAAGTCATGGTGAAGTAGAAAAATTGGAAATTTTGAAGAATGCAGACATGGTGACTTGTAGAAAAAATGAGACCACTATAAAAATTGAAGGTATTAATAAGAATCGTTGAATCATATACTATACAAAAGAAATTATCGGTCCATTTCTTGGAGCTCAAACTTTCGAAGCAAACGATTTGTGTAGGGAGCGCCTTTTTGTTGTTTTGTCCGTCCAGGTAAGTATTAGATCATATATTAGCTTGTCTTTTTTAAATAGTTTAAACTTTTAGGACAAATCATTCCATCCAACAGGAATTCTAACTTATAGTGTATTGTCTTAACATTAAACTTGCACAACATAATCGAGTGAACAACAAAAGCAGCAGCATCATTGGATCAATGGCTTTGAAATTAGCAATCGTGATCGATCACAGGGATTCGATCATCGTTGAAAGACACATCAAACCATCTAATTAACAGTGATTACTGAATTACTCATAAGAGGGGGTTTAGTCAATTAATCAATCTGCTTCGTTTGCCCTAAGAGCGTTGATTGGAAGCATATTCGCATGGATCCGCGTGGGATATGCTAAATGGTCTCCAAAAGTCGACAAATTGGTGATTAAATTTCTATATTTTCGGAGGAAACATCCTTATATAAGTCAAAAGCACACGAGTCGGTCATTAACTTTAGTTAACAGTGATGCGGACTTCCGAAGATTATGGGCACGCCTTCCCATGTCTCCCGTGGGACTATCAATAATAGCACGAGATTCTCACACCCTTCGCAGTCGCAAAATGCTAGACGCCTAGAAAATTGGAGGCGTAGTCCAAAGTTGAATGCGATACAGTTCCCTTGACTTTGGGGATGACGAGCTTAAGGAGCGATGTCTTCATTACGATCAACAGAAGAACACTGTTATTTTATATCGATTGGGATTAGATTGTTTTAACCCAACTTTCTCGTCAAAAAATCAAACTAGCCATCGTTAGTAAGTACCCTTGAAGCATTTATTAAGTATATTTTATTTGGAATGCTTCGATTTTCTAAATACTAATAGTACATGACATGAGGGTGATGTGAGGATGATAAGTGCATCAAAAACCTTAAAGTTTATTTAGATTATTTGCTTGATAAATGCTCTTAAAACTCATGGTAGTAAAATCCTATGCAAGTAAGGATTGAGGATGAGCAAAATAAGTACGTGAGTAAGAAGAACGACTAACTCGTTTTCCATTGCAGAAGTTTATGAGAAACTTCTTTTGTCAAAATAAATTCTCCAAATTCATCCCCCATCTTGCACTAGCACGTGCCTGCAGACATCTCTATCCCCCGCAACTTGATCCCTCCACAAAAAGAGGGGATGGGGTTTCTCTCACTTTTAACATAGCGGGCCCTGGCAGCAAGCCCGCGTGACAGGCAAAATAACACCACCATCACATCCATATCTATTGAGAGATTGGAGGCACCTCTTATCAAACTCAATAGGTATAGGCTATAGCAAAAGATAGCATTCTAGACTCCACCTCATCACAAACATCATCTCTGACATTAGTCATGTGATAATTAATCGAAATTGAAAAAGTCTAAGGTCCTCCTCCTCCCAAATGCATAATTGAAGTAACATGTTTTTTTCTCCTTTTTCATATGAAGAACCCTCCACCTCCATTGGAGTCACAATGAATCTCCTATAAGTCCGGGAACATTTAGTAAATGCCAACCTCCGGCCCAATTAATTTTGGTAAAAAAAGAATGAATGCGGGATATGACTAGGGGTGAGCATTGGTCTAGGATTGCATCGGTCTAAGGTCAACCCTGGACTTGCCCTAGACCGACCCAACCTTACCGGTCCTAGTCCGGTTCCTAAAGAGACTGGGTTGGTTTTTAGTCTTGGGATCCTTAGATCAGCAATGTGTGGGTTAGTCCTCGATTTTTGAAGTTTTGGATTGGTCAAACCTATATCAACCCTGATTGTATATTTTATATAATATATTTAGATATATTATATATTATATATTATATATCTAATATATTATTTATAATATATATTTTTCTTTTATCTATTATAAAGAGCAACCCTAACTCAAAATGTGTTCTCCTCCTCCATAGTACTCTTGTTTACTTCTTTCTTTTTTATCCTCTTAGTCTTCAATTTACCAAGTAAAATCGAAAGAAACAACTTTGCTCATGAACAATCTCGCCTTGCTCAACGCTCGATACTCGCTGCACTCACCTTTGGCCATCACATTGCTCGCCATTCTTGTTTTGCTCATTGCTTGACACTCGTGCCACTTGCCTCTCTTCGCTGACCTCACTCATTGCGAGTAAAAATAAGGAAACAAAGCCCTAATTAGAAACCCTCTTCACTTGTAAGCAATGATTGTCTCATGGTTCTATGAGTAGTCCTAATTGTTTTTATGGTTTTTTGCTTTTAGCAAGTATGAAATTTCTATTGTTGCCTAATCTTAAATTTGTTAAATTTGTATTGGCATTTATAGTTTAATTACTCAACGTTGCATTATTGATAAATATGTAATTTGAAATAGTAGGGTTCCTTTTCAGTGAATATAAAAAATGAAATAATAAAAAAATCATCGGTTGGTCCCAAGTTGACCTTGGAACTAAATCGAACCCATTAGGTTAGTATGGTCCTCGATCCCAGGCTTAATAGGATTGGTCCTCAGTCCTAAAAATTGAGGATCGATATTGTATGGATTGGTCCTAGAATTAAGGGGTGTATTAGCCCAACCTGGACCATGCTCACCCCTAGATATGACAAAGCTTTTAGGTATAGTTTTTAATTGTTGAACCCTAGCTATCTAGTGAGAGCCGACCTACAATGGACAAATTTTGAAAGTAGACGCTTCTTTATCCTTCTTATGAATTTCAGGTTGAGAAAAGCAAGGTATGATAGACTTTCGAAAAGTAACACATTTTTTAGAGTTCAACTTTGGTCTTAATAATTGGTTTTGTAACAATCCTAATTCTTATAATAGTGTGTTATGGCAATTTAAGTCTTTTTTATTGTCGAATTTCATTGTAAAATCTAAAGAAAAGTGCATAATAAACATGTGTAAATTGTCACCCGTTCCAAATGGAGAGTGTCAAGTTAGCATCAACCATTGAAATGCGGTGCCTAGGTGTAAGAATTTCAAATGAAAATGACATCTTCGGTCCACGTACTTTTCTGGAAATTTCGGATTCTATTTATTTAATTTAAAATTAATGATTGATTTGAAAAGTATCTTCTGATAAATAATCACTTAGCTTATTTGAGATAATTAATCAATAAAAAATAGATTGATTATGGATAATAGTCTATATTTTAATAATTTTCAAATCATTTATTTTTTTAAAACAAACAAAGCCTAAATATCTGTATTTTATCCTCTGACAAAACTAGTCCATCCATTATTATCAATTACAATAGAAGTACTGTCATCATGTTTTTATTCTAAATCTAAAAGAGACGGTGAATCAATAATAGCTAGGTAATGCCTACACAGAGACCTTGGAAATCAAATTGAGGATCTCATTGAGATTAATTCCACTTCACTTTTCGCTGGGGCATAATTTGACAATAAAAGAAAGTAAGGGGACAATAAACATGCTTTCCCAAAACTAGAAGGACCAAAGTGCAATTTTTCAAAAATTTAATAAATTCTATGCAGCTATATTATTTACGCCTGTAGATGCTCGAGACAAACCAACTAAAACAAAATATTAATCAGGTTGTCATTGTCCTCGTTTACCGAAACATATTCCAAATGTAATTTGATACTTAAATCTACTCTCTCCCATTTATTAGGATTTTCCATCTCCGACTAAAGTTTACTTGCTGCTATATATAAAAATTTAAGCTCATCGACTTAGCCATGAATTTATTGTTCTTTGAAAAAAAATTAAAAAATATTCATACTTGGACGTCATGAACTTGGCCGTGTAGGTGCTTTGTTATTTAAAATATGAGCTTATGAATAAATTAAGAGTCAAGGGCCTAGCATTTTCTTTATTTGAAAAACTACCCGTCACAGGGTATCGAACAATGACTTAGTTCACGCAGCAGCATAATCAATCCCGACACTTTATTGGCCCATTTTAAGGAAAAAAAAAATTAACGGTGAAATAAAAAATTGGAAAATTTTGAAGAAAGCAGACATCGTGACATGTAGACCCATGAGACCACTATAAAAACTGAAAGGATCAATAAGAATTGTTGAGTCATGTGCTACAAAAAATATTTATCGGTCCACTTCTTTGGAGCTCAAAACTTTTCGGACAAACGATTTGTGTAGAATAAAATTCACCGGGGATGCTTTTTTGTCGTTTTGTCCATTTGAGTAAACATTAGATCATATGTTATAACATTTGCTTTAAATAGCTTAAATTTTCAGGACAAACCGTTTCGTCCGGCGAGAATTCTAACTTATCTAATATCTTATCTTAACATTAAACTTGCACGATGGAATCGAGTGACAACGGAAGACGATGATAACAGCAGCAGCAGAATCGGATCCCATGGCTTTGAAATTAGCAATCGTGGGGGGATTCGATCATCATCGAAAGACGCGACGGACCATCCGATTAATAGTAATTCTTAAAGCTAGAGTGAAAAAGGGGGCTTAGTTAATTAATCTACTTGATTTGCCCCCCCAAGATCGTGGGATCTACTCATTGGTCCCCAAAAGAACACTTTTGACAATGCCGACGAGTCTACACATGTCGCTACTTTGGAAATTAAGATAATATTTTTCGCTAGAAACATCGGTATATTAATCAAAAGCACATGGGGCCGGTTAGTCAAAAATGGTGTAGACTTCCAAAGGCATCTCGCACGTCGCCCGTGAATATGACTATCAATACTAGCACGAGATTCTCACTTCCTTTGGAGTTGCAAAATTGCTATGGACACCTAGAAAGTTGGGGGGGCGCGTAGGGCAAAGTTGAACTTGTACAGCTCCCTTGACTTCGGGGATGATTAGCATAAGAAGTCTTCCATTGTGATCAATCGAAACAACACATCTAATTTCACTTCATGGGATCGATTGTGAGTCCAAAGTTTAATTTTGTTCGAACCCAACATTTCTGGTCACAAAATTTAAACAAGTGTCATTAATTAGTGCCCTTGAAACACTTATTAAGTATATTTTATTCGGAATATTTGGCTTTGCAAGGTACAAATTATATGAAATATGAGTAGACTTTACTTAAATTATTGCTTGACAAGTGCTTTCAGAACCCTTGTTAATGAAATTCTACGTGAGGATGGACAAAAAAAGTACACAATTTAAAACGAACGAGTTACTCGTTTTCCATCGCAGAAATTCATGAGAAACTTCCTTTCGCCCGAGCAGATTCTCCAGATTCATTCCCCCATCTTGCATCGGCCCTTGCCTCCGGACCTCTCCGTTCCCACACGTTCGTGTTGACTTTTCTTTTGTAATTACTCTCGGCTCTTGGAAAAAGAGCGATTTTATATGTGGGGCCATGTCAGTCTCTCGTGTATATATAGGACGCCTGCCATCTTCATCTCTACGAAAACTCTCGACCTCGGCAGAGTTTAATCGTCACCGCCACCTTTTCTCTACCCCTTTCCTCCGCCGGCTCCGGCCAGCCGCCGTGCCTGTGGGCGCGTGCGTGTCTTCTCGACTTCGAGCGTGAGAGAGAGAGAGAGAGAGAATGTCAGGAGATGCGGTCGAAGAGTCCCGGGAAGGCGAAAGCCAACAAGCCGAAGCGGCTTCTCTGTCGCCGTCTCCAGGGCTCATGAACGGAAAGAAGCTCTCGACCCACAAGTTGCGCAGATACGACTCTCTAGACGTCGAGTCCGCCAAATGCGCCGGTCATCATCCTCATGGCTCCAAGCAAGTAAGCACGGATTAGGCTCCGAGCCGCCTTTACGCAGTTTAAACTTTTGAGTGAGGCGTTTCATCGAACGGTTTTAGCAAAATCATAACGAGAGTGGTGTTTTGAAGGCGGTGGAGTGGCGGGTGATACTGACCCTGGCGTTCCAGAGCATCGGGATCGTGTACGGCGACATCGGCACCTCCCCGCTCTACGTCTACCCGAGCACCTTCACCGACGGCATCAAGCACAACGACGACGTCCTGGGCGTCCTCTCCCTCATCTTCTACACCATCACCTTGATCCCCCTCTTCAAGTACGTCTTCATCGTCCTGCGCGCCAACGACAACGGCGACGGTGAGTGAAACCTACTACTCATACGTATCTTCATACGTTCCGTCACGAAATTCCGTAGTATTTTACGATCGCGTGTCGAGTTATGTTGGACTACAGCGTATTCCGATGTTTAAGGTCAAACCCATGCGCTAAAAAGTAAATAGAAATCGCTGCACTTATCATGTCATCTTTGTCAAAGTGATGGGACGATTTTCTTGGACGTGTGATCATCTGATTCATGTCGAGGCAAAGAGACATCTGTGTTAGAATAGAAGAACAACATCTCTCCAAATCAAAAACGTCTACCTACCAACTTGGTACAAATGAAATACAATCTTATAAAGTTTATTTTCTTTTTTTGTCTCCATGCGGTATTTAAAATTCTTCAAGGTTCACTCGGTTCGATATTTTCAAGCCGAAATGGCACAAAGTTTTGTCGGTGACGGCAGCCAGAAACGTGGGTCCGAACTTTTTGACCGCTCTCTATTTATTTATTCTTCTTATAAGGAGAAAAGACATGGTCTAGACTGGTACAGATCAGAGGCTTTGTCGCTAGTTAAGCTCTTGACCAAGAGCAGTAGGGTGCGAGAACTTCGTACACGATGAGGAAACGAAGTATGACTTCAATTCTTTTGCCCCAACTGCTGAATAATAGTTCAATCAAAGTGACGATGGTTGAGCATATTCTTTAAGTATAACCCAATGACCAAGATGATACGTCAAGGAATTTTTAATCATTTTTATCTATTTCAAATTTACATTTTCACGGCACATAGCATGATATAAATACTTTAGTGGTGGTTTAGATATGCTTGTCCAAGGGGACTTGAAATATCGACCCCGATCACTGTAGTTGATATTTATAATGAATGAATACCTATGAATTGTCATATTGCTTAAAAAACTAAGAGATGAGCTACATGTCTAGGGTTTCGGGGGACAAGATGATACCAGCCACATATGGTTGTGCAAACAGATTATAAAAGTTTTTGGTTCATGGAGATATTTTTCCTCTTTTATTTTTCGGCTGAAATGTAAAGAGCCAGATCTCATCCGGTGAGGACTCCAACTAGTTCGGGTTCCTTCTAGGGGCTTACCTTTTGGCATCAATCACAAGAAAGGTAGATCCATGTGAACCCGAGAGTCTTCGAGTCCTTGGCGTCACCCGTGAATAAACAAAATGATTATTTTTAGCATGCACCCATTTTTCCTCTTTCCTAGCTTTGCTTTATAATATTATAAAAGTGGGATTACGGGTCTGTTTGCTTTAAAAAAACGTCATCACTGTTTTCCTTAAAAATAATTGTCATGAAAAATATTTTCTTATGTTATAAAGTTTTCAGTAAAATAATGTATCATAAATTAAAAGTTGGCCAGGACACCGAATGTGGAAACGAGGGATCATCTGCATCGTCTGTTAGAAGTCAGCATTTCACATGTAATTGTAGAGCAAATCCATGGGAATGGTCTTTCCAAGTGCTGCACATTGAAAAGTAAAGAAATGAATAGTCGTCGACTCATCGGTATCGATGGAATTCATTCATAAGGACTGGGGACTTTTGTCAGGACTTGTGATTGGAAAAGTCCTGTCACTTCGGTCCAAAAGGGTGACATGCGAAGCGATAGATGTATACCTTAAAAGGCACTGATGTCAAAAGGTTCAGCTTCGGTGAACTTTCATGTTCAACCGAGGGAGGTCTTGGCTAGCCCCTCCTTTGCTGCGGCGGTGCACACACCAATTGATTATGATTAGTCCAATCTAACGGTTATAATAATCTGAATAAATGAGGATAATTACAATGGCTCAGTACTCCGGATACATATATTTTCTGAATTTAGCTGACTTGGTTAAAAATTCGATATCTTCTATCTAGTGGATATGACTAACTTTTTCTTTTTCCCCTCAAACAGGAGGGACATTTGCATTGTACTCGTTATTATGCCGATATGCGAGGGTAGGGTTGATCCCGAGTCAGCAACCGGAAGATCAAGATGTGTCCAATTTTCAGTTGGAGTTGCCGAATAATCGCCTGCTCAGGGCATCGAGGCTCAAGTCTAAGCTTGAGAAGAGCCGGTTCGCCAAGTTTTTCTTGCTCTTCGCCACCATGCTCGGCACTTCCATGGTCATTGGTGACGGCGTCCTTACTCCATGCATCTCTGGTATGCACCATCTTAGTCAATAAATGAGATTTTATAGTCCTATTCTTAGCATACCGAATATAAACTATCATTTTGGGTTACATAGGAGTTATACCAACAGCTCTCACTAAATCATGATAAAAATAAAAAATAAAAATAAGAACAAAGACGGAATTAGAGGCGGCACGGATAGTAAATACAACGATCAAGCAATTTCTATTCACACCTCGCGGTAGAAATTGGGTTCAATTTCGCCTCTTGCCATTTTCTTGATTTTATAGGGGTTCCGTTTCACGATTAAACAATAGAAAATTTTGGGTGGTCCAACTTATTTTTTTGGCGTCTTTAGTTAAATATGGAAATTAGCGAACTGGCAAGTATGGAAGGACAGAGAGGAATAGCACGCATCGATCGAACATAATTTGGCATGATTGCGTGCGCTCGTGTCCATGTCGACATGGACAATTTGTTAAAGTTAATTCATCTAGCTTGGCGCAGAATACGACTGATATAACATCGCAATTGTTAATGTCAATTTGCAATGTTTGACTTGCAATTTCATGTGTGTGCTGCAGTTCTGTCAGCTGTTGGAGGGATCAAGCAAGCTACTTCTGCAGTGACAGAAGGTATTGTATTATATTATCACATTAATCCTGTTGATCTCTCTACTTGCTCTATTATTCGATGGCATGCTTGATGCTCTGAATACCATGCACCACCAGAAAACTTAAACAAATCCATTCCTAAGTAGAGATATCGAACCTTTCTATTTTTTGTCGTGGAAAGAGGACCTGGCAATTGAGCCCAATCGCGTTTTAAGAGAAGAAACTCTGGAAACACTTTCAAGAGGCTCTAACGTGTAAAACCCTTACAACAGGTAAAAATTGAACTAAAAACATTAATTTCGGGATCCCATGACGTTGCCTGAGCACGCGGGACAAGCTTGGAGCGCCTAGGCAGTTCCAGGTGCCTGGCCCTGGGGCCCTGGCAACCTGAGCCCTTGTGCCCGGTCGCCTGGTCCTCTCTCCAGGGCGGTTCCTAGAAGCCCCGACGTACAGCCCCATCTAGCCGGACGTCTGAAGCCTTGCCAAAAACTCCTTTGACCTAATTCTAGACTGCAGGTTTCGGTCCTCGCTAGACTCCCTGGCCAAACAATTTTTTGGTGCACAAAAAGTAGGAAATGAAAAAAATCAAACCCCACACTTCAGTCTTGTTTTTTTATGTTTTACTGTGAAATTTCGTGACTGGTTCGTTTGATGTTGGCATTTCATCTCTTTTGAGGGGCTTGAATTAATTTAGTCCAAATTAGTACGAATATGGCTTTAGCGTCGCCCTGAGTAGGTCCACAGAAATGATGAATCCTGGCCACTATTCTGGGCATCTTTCTGGCATCCCTAGCAAGTCGAATGTCGTTATTGGATTCTTTCAATTTCTTCGATTGAAAGTAAAGGTCCTTTTGAACAAACTTACAAATTATGATAAATGTACCCCTGAGCGAGACTTATCTTCTCCTACAGAAGTTATTACCGTAGAAAGAACATGTCCGTGTGAACGGGTGATTTTAAGTCTAGATGGTCCTACCTTGACCTGTGGTCCCAGGTTTATGTGTGATGTAACTAGGCGTCTGTTGATGCTCCTGTCTTCCTAAAATTGGAACATTTTTGTGTTCTACAGATATGATAGTATGGATTTCAGTGGCGATACTCGTGTGCCTGTTCACGGTTCAAAGGTTCGGGACCGATAAAGTAGGATACAGTTTTGCTCCAATAATATGCATTTGGTTTGCATTCATTGGCACGATTGGTTTCTACAATTTCGTCAAGTATGACCCAGGAGTCGTCAAAGCCATCAATCCAGTTTACATCATCGATTACTTTCGGAGGAACAAGAAGGAGGGATGGATATCTCTCGGTGGCATTGTCCTCGCCATAACAGGTACACTCGAGTTGCTTTGCTCCCCTAATTTATTGTCCTTGGTGGTGTAACCTCCACATAATCGATAAGTTCGTCGTATGATGCAGGAACGGAGGCGTTATTTGCCGATGTTGGGCACTTCACAGTCCGCTCAATACAGATAAGCATGTGTACCGTGACATACCCCTCGCTTATATTGGCATACGCTGGGCAGGCCTCATTTCTTCGCAAGCATAACGATCTTGTCAAGGAAGCATTCTTTGAATCTATTCCCGGTGAGTATCTTCTAACCTTCATATACACACTAATTCTTCGAGATAAATTACAAACGAAAACATCCTTTTAAGGTCGAATTTTTTGATCTAAATATTGAAGATGATGATAACCTTTCTATGATGCAGGGCCCTTATATTGGCCGATGTTCGTGATTGCAGTACTGGCTGCGATCATTGCGAGCCAAGCTATGATCTCAGGGACGTTCTCGATCATCCAACAATCGCTCTCTCTGGGGTGTTTTCCTCGCGTGAAAATTGTGCATACATCATCGAAATATGAAGGGCAAGTTTACATACCAGAGATTAATTATCTCCTGATGTTGGCATGCGTTGCGATCACTCTTGGCTTCAGGACAACTGAGAAAATAGGCAATGCCTATGGTAAGTCATTGGTTCTTACACTTTTGCTAACCCTTTTATATAGCTACTTAACATCACTTGAAATCATACTAAACTTAGCACCTATAACGACTGTGCATCCGAAAATTTAAAGTCAAATATGAAGGCATGGTTTTATTTATGTTTTTCGCTTTGTCTCTCAAAAATAATTGTCATCATAATAAATGTCGGGTTTTCATGCATCTATAATTTCACTATAATAAGCATATCATGAGGCATAATTCATATGAGTGATCTAATTTATCTGTGTGATGGACTAAATATAAATGTGTATATGATTTTTACAGGCATAGCGGTGGTCTTCGTGATGACCCTCACATCTGGATTCCTGGTGCTCATCATGATCATGATATGGAAATGGAACATCTTCTTCGTCATCACTTACGTTCTAGTTGTCGGCTCTGTGGAGCTTCTCTACTTGAGCTCGGTCCTCTACAAATTCTTCCGAGGAGGATACCTTCCATTGTCCTTTGCCGCCGTCCTTATGACCATAATGTACGTGTGGAACGATGTGTATCGGCGCAAGTACTACTATGAGCTCGACCACAAGATGTCGCCGGAGAAGCTCAAGGAGATCGCCACCGACCCTGCTGGCCTCTCCCGCATGCCGGGGCTTGCTGTCTTCTACTCGGAGCTTGTCCAAGGGATCCCTCCAATCTTCAAGCACTATGTGGAGAACGTGCCGGCCGTCCACGCGGTCCTCATCTTCGTCTCAATAAAGTCGCTCCCTATAAGCAAAGTCCCAGCAGAAGAGCGGTTCCTGTTCCGCCGAGTCGAGCCGAAGGAGCTCAATGTGTTCCGGTGCGTCGTGAGGTATGGGTACACCGACTCGAGGAACGAGCACGACGAGCCGTTCGAGAGGCTCCTATTCCAAAGACTCAGGGATTTTGTGATGGAAGAGCATTGGACTATGACCCATCAAGCGAGGTTATCCAAGGGCAAGGATGAGGACGAGCAATTGGTTGATGGGTTAGAGAGTGAAGAGAATTGTGAGAGTGGGGTCAAAAAAGAGATCCATGATGAAGCTAACGACAAATGGAATCATAAGGCACAGGAGGCAACGGAGAGAGAGATTGATGTGTTGGATAGCGCGTGGCGTGCGGGTGTGGTTCACTTGATTGGTGAGAACGAGGTGGTGGCAGGGAAAGGGGCTAGTTTTGGGAAAAGGGTCTTGATCGACTATGCTTACAACTTCCTGAAGAAGAACTTGAGGCAAAGCGACAAGATCTTTGAAATTCCCCACAAGCGAATGTTGAAGGTTGGGATGACTTACGAACTTTAGGGAAAAACTTAGGTATATTATATCGTGAATAAAGAGATATTACCAGTAATGATCAAGGTGTTAATCGTTGCTATTATGGTCGAGAATCACGACATGTACAGTTAGTCTTTAGAGGGCACAGTGTGAAAATGGGGCAAAATGGATGAATCCCTTATCTAGTGGTATTGTTCATACAATGCAATCTTCGGATATGTACATTCCTCATGTCATGTATACGTACTTTTAATTGATTTCTGGCTTTCTTTTCTCTTAACTCTTGTAATCTAGAAGCTGCAACAGTGAACGAATGTTGAGGTGAGACATGAAAATTTCGTATAAAGCTATACTTCATACATGAAAATCGTCCATTGAACTTCTGTGGTACTTTAATGATAGAAGTGGGTAAAGCTTTTGAGATCATGAAACTGTGGCCATCCATAGGAGATGATCTGAATAAGAACAACCTCATGTTTGTATCTTTATGATCTTGATGATCCGACAACTCATTTGTCCATCGGCTATTACCTTGTCTTCGTGGAAAATCCGACCATTGGTTCCAATTCTCTCAAATAAGATAAAAATTTGAACAATTGCTTACTCATCCATCAATAAGATAACTAATAAAATGCAAGAATAAGATATGTACAACATGTTTGGTTGCATTAATGGCAATGGCATTACAGGTTGACTGATTTCTTATGGTGTTTGCTTGCAGTAATAACATTACAACGTTATCCTTATTACAACAAAATAATGGTTATTATAATAGACATTTCATGATTCCCAGTATGACTTGCTATAGCCTGGTTGTAATGGCTATTCCAAAAATACCCGTCTCCTTTCTCTCACTAGTAATATGAATATTAGAGTATCAATTACAAGTTATCTTTATATAGTTTATAAAATATAGCTGTCTTAATTATACATGACAATGCCAGTTGTAATTACTTTGACATAATCACATGTCATATAACTAACGAATAAAAATATTAAATAATAAGCAGACAATTGATGTAGTAGTGATTATGTCAATTGATAGTATATATATAAAATTCCTAATATAATCAATAGAATATTTAAATAATAAATCAATATTTCATTTAACAATTTAAACTTTTAGAACCGTTGGCGTGGTTTACAAAAATCTCACATGATATTAGAGTTAGAGATCCAAAGTTTAAATCTTTCAAAGTCCTTATTTGCCTTCCCAATGAAATATTTCTATGCTTAGTACTAGGAAGAAAAGCAAAAAAAAGAAAAAGAAAAAGATCACACTCAGCTTGATGAGAAGTTTTTGTTTTAATTTTTAATTTTTAATTTTGTTTGTATGAGGAAGTGTTAAGTTATATGCTATATATAAATTGTTGACCCATTTCAAAACCTTAACTTTTTTGGGACAAGACGGTTTGTCTGACGAGATTTATAATCTATAATATTTTTATCTGAATAATATCCTTAACAACGGATGGTGAAAGCCAATAATGTACATGCAAATTTGGTTGTCAAAGGAAAAGAAGAATCAAAATCCATACCATGTAAATCTTATAGTACAAAATTACAAAAGGGTGTAGTCTATTTTCTAATGAAGTATCTTGATCAAACACTAGCATTAATTGAGCTCAACCAATCACTCCAATATTTTAAACCTTGGAAGCAAAGAGCCACCTAAATATTCGAACTTTGGTCAACTGCTTCGAAATAAGCAATTGTGATTGATCACGGGGATTCGATCATTGCCAAAAGATGCAGCGAACCAATTTGATTAGAGCAATTGCTTGATTAAGGAAAAGGGATTTAGTTAATTAATATGCTTTGTTTGCTCCTAAGAGCGTTGGTTGGCAGCATAATCTCGCATGAATCAGCGTGGGACCTGCTCAATGGTCCCCAAAAGAACACTCTCGACAATGCCCACGATTCTACGACTGTCATTTTTCTCTTTTCGGGTGTACAAGCATTGGTATATTTATCAAAAGCACGTGTTTGGTCAATAAATTTAGTCGACAACGATGTAGACTTCGAAAGATGTTGCCACGGATAGGGATGCCGCACGTGACCACGACTGACTATAGCGCGAGAATCTCTCTTCCCCTGGATTGGACAATGCTGACACCTAGAAAGTGCGCGTAGTTCAAAGTTGAGATGGCTCATGAAAGGACAGATCTCTCTTTCATGATCGTCAGCTGAGACCAAGCATGCAGTTCATCCGATATGAAATCATATGGGATCAAGTATGATTCCGAAATTCACTTATCCAAAGTCCCACTTTCTAGCCATTTAAGATAAAGATGGATAATGCTAACGAATCTCTTGGAACATTTGTTACTTATACTTATTTGAAATTATTCGATTTTCAATATGCTAATTGTGCATGCAAATGAAAATGGTAAATGCATCGCAAATTGTAAAGTTTCATTAATTGATTACTTGACGAGTGTTTCGAGAGTGGTGTTAACAAAATCCAATGAAAATTAGGAAAATAGCTCCCGTGTAAGTATAGATGCGATCAAGAAAAGCGACCAAGTCGAGAAAAGATTGAATAGGTGAGCAAGCAAAAACAACATTTCTACGTTTCTCGTTGCGGAAGTTTACTAGGAACTTCCTTTCCTCGAAAGAGAAGATCCAGATTCATCCCCCCTTCTCGCGTCAGCAAAACTGGCTCAGGTTGTCTCTGTTGCTGCACGTTCACATTGAATTTTGTTTCGTAATCACTCTAAACTTTCGAACGAAAGGTTTGTCTTCACGCGGCCATGCTTAGTTCTTTCCTATATAAATACGACACCCACCATCTTCACCTCTAGAAACCTCGTCCTCAGCGAAACCCTTCGCCACCAACTTGTCTCTACCCGTTCCTTCGTCTCTCCCGCGTCTTGAAGGCTTCGGGAGAGAGCCAGACATGTCGGGGGACATGGTTGAAGAATCCCGAGAAGACGAAAGCCAACAATCCGAGACAGCTTCCCCGTCGCCGTCGCCATCTCCACTGCTCATCAACGGAAAGCAGCTCTCGCGCTGCAAGTTGCGCAGATACGACTCTCTAGATGTCGAATCCGCTAAATACCCGGGCCATCATTCTCATGGCTCCAAGCAAGTAAGTACGGATTAAATTCCGAACACCGACCACCTCTTCGCTGTTCAAACTTTTGAGGAAGTTAGATTTATCAAACGGTTTAGTAAAAAAAGGAATGCGATATCTCATGTTTGAAGGCAGTGGAGTGGCCGGTGATACTGAGCCTGGCGTTCCAGAGCATCGGGATTGTGTATGGCGACATCGGCACCTCCCGCTTTACGTGTACCCGAGCACCTTCACTGACGGCATCAAGCACAACGACGACATCTTGGGCGTCCTCGCCCTGATCCTCTACACCATCACCTTGATCCCTCTGATCAAGTACGTCTTCATCGTCCTACGCGCAACCGACAACGGCGATGGTAAGAGAAACATACCCATATTAACCTCCAGACATTTTTATTAGAACCACCATTCATATGAATACCAAGAAGAGAATATGCTAGCATGGACTTATGGAGTCTTAGAATAAAAAGTTGAGAATAGTGTCTGAGATACCTACCTTTTCCATTTAAAATGGGTACCCAATAGAATTTCATTAAATTAATGTCATAAGATCTCACGGTAGCTAGATCAGATCATATCGTAAATCTAATTTTTTAAGTAAAATTGGTTAGATAGCATTATGTATTGCGAAGCGTACGAATTACCATATTTCATGAGAATTAAATAAGGCCAACTCATGCTCTAAAATCGCTACCCATGATCTTACCATCTTGTCAAAGTGATGGGACTTCCTCGCGTGTCAAGATGGGATCATCCGGTCCTGGGTCGGTGGCATTGATAAGTGATGCCACAATAGAAGAACACAGCCTGCACGGCAGCTGGCCTTTGGTCGAGGCAAACCCATCTAATGTGTTTCTTTTTGGTCTCCATGTTATGTTCGTTTGGTATCTTGGATTCAAGGTTCACTTCGGTTGAAGGATTCTTTAGCTAGAATAGAACCATGTCTTTGTTGGTTCTTTGTGCGACTGCAGAGGCTCCGCACTTTCCGACCACTCTTGATTCATCTAGGGTTCTTTTTCTCAGAAGAAACCACGGTTGGTCTATAGTGTTATATCATCAGAGGCTTCCACTAGTGGAATCTTGACCAGAGTAGTGAGAGATCTCCGTGCACGCGAAGGAGAGAAAAGCTCATCTGCTCAAATGTTTTCGTAAGCCTGCATGCTCTAGTTGCGTTTGATTCTTTTGCCCCTAGAAAAATTTGTTCAATCAAAGTCACAAACTTGGGACACTAATTCAGCACAGTTTAATGTATAGCATGGTCACCATAAAGATATGTTACCGAGTGCTTGTACAATTTATATCTATTTGAAGGCTTCACTTTTACAGTCCACAATGTAACGTAATATAAATGCATTATTGATGAGTAGTTTTCTTTTGGTGGTTTAGATTTGTCTATTAAGGGGATAATGCCGATCACGATCACTCTAGTCCAAGCGCATAGCAAACAAATACTCGCCATATTACTCAATGAATCAAGTTTTTGTTAGATTTTCCAGATTTGCTGGAACTCTTTCCAGTTGTCCGACTGTGAATCATATAAACATGGCCCACTTTGTCTAGGGTTTCATGGACAAGATAACTGAACGCACTCGAAAAATCGAATCAAAGCCTGTCCCATATGACTTAGCAAGCAAGTTAAAAACTTCAGGTTCAGCCAGTGAGGACTTCAGCTAGTTCAGGTCCTATGTAGGGGCATTCCTTTTGGCGTCAATCTCGAGAAAGAGACATTTATGTTTTTAACATGTACCCATCTTTTCTCTTCGCCGGCTCTACCTCGTAAAGTTGTCTGAGTGAAAACTAAACTGGGAGCCCACTAAGCCATTGGAATGCGACAAGTATGGGTCAGCTGCATCGTCTGTTAGACGTCGGCGTATCATGTCATCTTGGAAGAATCCATGGTAATGGTATTCGAAGTCATGCTGCGCATTGAATAGTAAAGAATTGAATGGCTGGTCGTCGACTCGTCGCCATCGATGAGATTCATTAACTAGGCCAGCAGACTTTTGTCTGGTTTTGTGATTGGCAAGTTCTGTCGATTTAGTCAAAAAGCGTGACGTATGAAGGGATAGATGTACAGTAGAAAAGGCACTGATGTCAAAGTTTAGGTTCGGCATTTTCATGTTCAACTGAGGGAGGTCTTTTTGTCTTTTTGAAGCAATAAATCTTCTTGTGTTCAACTGAGGGAGGTCTTTGTCTTGTTGAAGCAATAAATCTTCTCGTGTTCAACTGAGGGAGTTCGTTTGCATTGGCTAGTCTGTTTTTTATTACAGCGGGGCACGACGCTATACGAAATCGGATAAAATATCAAAACTATATGCAAAGGATGATGTCAAACTTCTTTTTTTTCTTTTTATTTATTATAATTCAGGAATAGTAGCACATAATGAAAAACATAACAACTTATTACTCAAGATCAAGCGTCAATCTTGACAATGTATATTGATTACTCATGATCAGTTAAATGTAATGATTCTAATAATTGAAATAAATAAAAATAAATAACGATAGTCTTAGTACATAGGAATTTTTTTTTTTTTAGTTGATCAATCAAAAACTTCAATATCCTCTATTCAATGGACATGAATTAATTTATTTTTATTTTTTTTCCAATATTTTCAGGAGGGACATTCGCATTATATTCGTTGATTTGCCGATATGCAAGAGTAGGGTTGATCCCGAGTCAACAATCAGAAGATCAAGATGTATCTAATTTCCAGCTAGAGCTACTGAGCAATCGCTTGCTCAGGGCATCGAGGCTCAAGTCCAAACTCGAGAAGAGCTGGTGTGCCAAGTTCTTCTTGCTCTTTGCCACCATGCTTGGCACTTCCATGGTCATCGGTGATGGTGTCCTCACTCCTTGCATCTCCGGTATGCACCTCTAATCATTCCCAAGTGGGTATTCTAGCCTAAGATCATATCTACATCCCACGTCAATTAGTAAATGCAATTTTGTAGTCCTAATCTTAGCATATCAAGTTTAAGCCTTCCTTTTGGTTCACATAGGACTTATACCAATATCTCTTAATATCCAACATAACGTGGCATGACTGTGTATACTATTTCCATGTCGTCATTCAAGTTGTCACTTTTAAATTACACTAGCTTGCATAACATAGGACGGATATGTAATTAAAGTTGTTATTGTCTATTCTAGTAATCTGCAACGTCTGACATGCAATCCCATGTGTGCGTTGCAGTTCTGTCAGCTGTTGGAGGGATCAAGCAAGCTACTTCTGCAGTGACTGAAGGTATATTACTATTTGTTATCACATCAACCCCATTAATCTCTCTACTTGTTCTATTATTCAATGACTCACTTGATACTCTGAACACTAGCACCATGGGAAAACTTAAACAAATTCAGTCCTATGTAGAGTTCCAATGCATCCAATTGTCGGAGAACAGATCTCAACCTAGAAAACTTATTTTATATTTGTTGTGGAAAGTGGACCTTGCATTAAAGCAAAATCACAACATAACAGAGAAATAAGTGAGAAATAGAGAACATAACCCACGTACAAATTAAGATAATTTCACCACTGAATGGTGATTTTAGGTTGAGATGGTCCAACCTTGACCTTTGGTCCCCAGGTTTTTCACTATACAGGTAAAATCTGTTTAATTTCACCACTGAATGGTAAACACCTTCGTTTTTTCACAGATATGATAGTATGGATTTCGGTGGCAATACTGGTATGCTTGTTCGTGGTCCAAAGGTTTGGGACCGACAAAGTCGGATACAGCTTCGCTCCTATCATATGTGTTTGGTTCACATTTATCGGGGTAGTTGGTCTCTACAATTTCGTCAAGTATGACCCAGGAGTCATCAAAGCCATCAATCCGATTTACATCTTCGATTACTTTCGAAGGAACAAAAAGGAAGGATGGATATCTCTCGGTGGCATTGTCCTTGCCATAACAGGTACAATCGGATTACTTTTCTTCTTTACTTATTGGCCGAATCATTTAAGTTAATTATGTGTATAATCTCCATATGATCGATTAGTTTGTAAAAAATGCAGGAACGGAGGCATTATTCGCCGATGTTGGGCACTTCACAGTCCGCTCAATACAGATAAGCATGTGTACCGTGACATACCCGTCACTTATATTGGCTTATGCGGGACAAGCCTCATTTCTTCGCAAGCATAACAGTCTTGTCAATGACGCATTCTATGAATCTATACCCGGTGAATATCTTCTAACCTTCATATACTTGCTAACTCTTTGAGATTAATTACAAATGAAGTCATCCTTTTAAGATTGTCCATCTTCATTTAAATATTAAAGACGGCGATAACTTTCTACGCTGCAGGGCCTTTATATTGGCCAATGTTTGTGATTGCAATACTGGCGGCGATCATTGCTAGCCAAGCTATGATCTCGGGGACATTTTCGATCATCCAACAATCGCTCTCGCTAGGGTGCTTTCCTCGCGTTAAAATTGTGCATACGTCGTCAAAATATGAAGGACAAGTTTACATACCGGAGATTAATTATCTCCTGATGTTGGCATGCGTTGGGGTCACTCTTGGCTTCAGGACTACAGAGAAAATAGGCAATGCGTATGGTAAGTCATTGGTTCTTACACTTTTGCTGACCCCTTCATGTCCTAGCTACCTAACATCACTTCAAATCATACAAAGTTTAGTACCTCCAACGACAATGCATCTGAAAATTTAAAATCTATGGTTTATTTATTTGTTTTGCTTTTTTGAGATGGGCATCGCAAGAGCAATTGTCATCACAATAAATGACGTGTTTTCATCAATCTATCGCTACATTAAACATATCATGAGGCATAATTCATATGAGCGAGATTATTTATCTGTGCGAGGGACTTATGTTTGTTTCATGCAGGCATAGCGGTGGTCTTTGTGATGACCCTCACATCGGCATTCTTGGTGCTCATTATGATTATGATATGGAAATGGAACATCTTCTTCGTCATCACTTACATTCTAGTTGTGGGCACCGTGGAGCTTCTCTACTTGAGCTCAGTCCTCTACAAGTTCTACCGCGGAGGATACCTTCCATTGGCCTTTGCCACCGTCCTTATGACCATAATGTACGTGTGGAATGACGTGTACCGGCGCAAGTACTACTATGAGCTCGACCACAAGATGTCGCCGGAGAAGCTCAGGGAAATTGCCACCGACCCCACCGGCCTCTGCCGCATACCGGGGCTTGCGGTCTTCTACTCGGAGCTTGTCCAAGGGATCCCCCCGATTTTCAAGCACTATGTGGAGAACGTGCCTGCTATCCACTCAGTCCTTGTTTTCGTCTCGATAAAGTCGCTCCCGATAAGCAAAGTCCAAGCAGAAGAGCGGTTCCTGTTCCGCCGAGTTGAGCCTCAGGAGCTCAATGTGTTTCGGTGCGTCGTGAGGTACGGGTACACCGACTCGCGGAATGAGCATGATGAGCCATTCGAGAGGCTCCTATTTCATAGGCTCAAGGAGTTTGTAATGGAAGAGCATTGGACTATGACCCACCAAATGAGGTTGAACAAGGGCAAGGATGATGACGAGCAATTGGTTGATGAATTAGAGAGTGAAGAGAATTGTGAGAATGGTATTAAAAAAGAGATTGATGATGAAGCCAATGATAACTGCAACTATAAAGCACAAGAGGCATCGGAGAGAGAGATTTTTAGTGTGCTGGATAGGGCTTGGCGTGCGGGTGTGGTTCACTTGATTGGCGAGAATGAGGTGGTGGCAGGGAAAGGGGCTAGTCTGGGGAAGAGGGTCTTGATCGACTATGCTTACAACTTCTTGAAGAAGAACTTGAGGCAAAGTGACAAGATCTTTGACATTCCCCACAAGCGCATGTTGAAGGTTGGAATGACTTATGAACTTTAGGAAGAAAAAGATAGATGTATCATATTGTGAATAAAGAGATGTTATGAATCATGATCAAGGTGTCAACTATTGTTATTATGGTCAAGTATCTCAAGAAGTAAAGTGGGTCATTAGAGGGCACAATGATCTGTTGTGGGGAAAAGGTGGGGGGTTGAAGATGAATCTTTGTCTAGTGGTAATGTTCATACAATGCAATCTACAGAAATTTACATTCCTCATGTATATCTGCCTTCTTATGCACTTTCATATTGGCGACCTCATAGTCAAACAAAAACTCTTTCTTTACGCTCTACGGTTTCTGAAGTTTAGCTTGACCCCACAGTGAAGAGGTTAAGAAAGAAGAAAGAATCTATAGACACTAGTGTTA
The DNA here is from genome assembly GCA_014182895.1 of Angophora floribunda. Taxonomy (NCBI): domain Eukaryota; kingdom Viridiplantae; phylum Streptophyta; class Magnoliopsida; order Myrtales; family Myrtaceae; genus Angophora; species Angophora floribunda. The sequence goes on from CM024712.1 coordinate 8,874,705, forward strand.
GGATTGCAAACCTTTGAAGAAAAAAATAAATAAGATGACAATGGATTTTTTATGAGGAAAACCATTTCAAAATCAAAAAGAAAAAACAATGATGCTGCATTAGATAATCTCTTCACCATTAGCATCAATATCAAGCTACAACCAAATAATTGCTTATTATAATAGAAATTTCATGATTCCCGAATAATAACTTACTATAGCCTGGATGTAATGGCTATTCAAAAATTGCCCATCTCCTTTCCCGAATGTTAGATTATCGATCATAAGTTATATTTTATATATATTAGAAAATATACCTGTCTTAATTATACATTGATAATACCAACTGCAATTACTTTGCCATAATCACATGTTATATAACTAACAAATAAAATATTAAATAATAAGTAGACAATTGATGCAGTATTGATTATGTTACTTGATAGTACCTATATAATATATTCAACTTTATTCCTAGTATAACAGTTATCATAATATTAATTGCTTATTACTATGTATTGATATCTCGGTTTTCTTGATCAAATGTTATGAAGGTATTGGGAGAATCCTACACCGAATTTGCTTTCTATTCTTTGGCTAATATGCATCAAATTTTGTGATGTAATGATTCTTGAACGGTAAGATGGAAACGACAAAGAAAAGGTATTGTAAGCTCAACACTAAGCGAAGATATGCAGTGTTAAGTAAGCGAAGATATGCAGTGTTAAGCCATGGTAATCTCTTGTCCGAATATCATATGCTATCTGTCGTGACTTGGTGGGCTTGGGAGAGCTCGGGCTAAGCCTTTTAGCCTCCGGGACACAAAAGAGAGTTTGTGACAATAAAGAGTAAAAATAGCCACTAGAGAAATTAAGATCAAGACTTCATCACACAAAATAATCAACTGGCACAAACTTAATTACACTAATTAATCAACTAGCATCCGCTCGGCACCTAATCTTTATTTAAATAATGAACCAGCACTTTCTCCACAACCTAATATTTATTTAGATAATGAACGATCACCTTCTTCACAACAACCCTGGGATTTGATTTATTTTTTTTCACAGATTTTCCAAGCATTTTTGAGGAAAAAATTAGGCAAAAACTATTTTACACTTTCTCATTTTTTGTTGAAAATATAAACTACTTTTTTTATTTTTCTGATTTTTTAATATTAAAATAATTATATACTATTATAACACTAACCCCGACCGGACTGGGCGGGTCTTCGGGGTCCGACCCAGGTCAGGACCGGGCCGGCGTGAGGCCCGGGCTCCCAGAGCCCTTAGGCTCCTTGGCTGGGCTGAGTCTGGCTAATGGGCTCAGTTCAGCTTGGCCCGTGGAAGTACCTGAAAATAAAAAGAATTAGTCGAGCCTATACACGCTAAGAAAAAACAAGTTCAGCCCAAGAGAACAAGATAAGCCCAACAGGCCTTATTCATCTCAGCCCATTAAGCCAAATCCCTAGAGGCTCCGCCAGATCTTGCGTCCGACCCGGATCGTGACCGGCATCTCCTTTGCCGACCTGACTCCTTCGCGCCCCTGTTCCCCGCGGCGCCGACAACAATGGCCGAATTAGCAATGACTGTTGATATTGGGGGCCAACATGTAAAAGTTGTGATCCGTTTAGCATCAATCATCAATAGGTGGCCCATACGTACAAGATTTAAAAGAAAATTACGTCGTGGCTCCACATATAAGTCCTTAGATACTTATATTTAATTCAATGACAAAACTAATCCTTGTATTACTGTCAATTACAGTAGAAATACTTTCATCACATTTCTATTTTAAAACAAGATTGACAAGGCAAATGGAGAGTCTCATTAAGATTAATTCCACTATATACAATTCTGTTTTAAACAAACAAACAATTCGTTCGAAGTCCCTTATAGACATATATAGTTCTTTTTTGAAAAAAGTCGGAATCGTTTGCATATGACTTCTCTTATCTTCAATTTAAATTCTTTTGGATTCGAACGAAAGTTGTGGGAAAGACTGAACTTTCGCTGGGGCATAATTTGACAAAAGAAAAAAAAGTAAGGGACAGGAGACGTTCTCCCCAATAACTAGAAGGACCAAAGTGCAATTTTCCAAAGAATTTAGAAGTACTATACCGCTATTATTGCTGGCAACATGGTCATAGATATGGTTGCGACAACTAAGCAAAACTTTGTTAGGTTGCCGGTGTCCTCGTTTAGCAAGCATTGTTCCAAATCTAATTTGATACTTTAATCTACGGTCCTCTTTCTTTTCCATCTGAAGTTTACCTGCTGCTATAAAATAAAAATGTAAGCTGATAGTCTTAGGCATAAATTTATTATTCTTTTATTCTTCTCCTGTTTGAGAGAAAATTAAGGTGCATATGATAGGTACATAAGATAGTTGAACGTCATAAACTTGGCAAAGTAGGTGCTTTGTAAATAAAATAAAAAGATTATGAATATATTAAGAGTCAAGGGACTAGGACAGGCTAAACATACTTTCTTAATTACATGCTTTCTACATTTAAAAAGCTACTAATTATGGGGCATTTATTAGTTAATTAGTTCATGCAACAGCATAATCAATCCTGGCACTTTGTGGTCCATCTCTATAAAGAACAATTCATCGTTGAAGTAGAGAGTGGAGACTAAAGAAGGCAAAATTTGGAACTGTGGGACCACAATTGGGCCATTTAAAAACTAAACGTATCATAAGAACCGCTCAGTTATATGCTACAAATATATTTGTTAGTCCGTTTTCTCATACCTTAGATTTTACGGACAAATAGTTTATGTAAAAATAAACCATTGGGAGTTGGCCTGTTTCAACATGATATAACTCAATCAACAATGGAAGACAATATGAACAATGGGATGGTGAAAGCTTATATTGCAAATGCAAGATTAATTCTCAACTGAATAGGAGAATCATGTAAATCTTATAGAATGAAATAACAAAGGATGTCGTCTATGTTCAAATATGAAGCATCTCGATCAAGCATCAATTATAATTGAGCTCAACCAATCACCCCAATAATTTAATCCTTTGACGAGAAAAGTTACTTATCATTAAAGTTGTCTGGTCAAAAGTTTCGAGATAAGCAATTGATTATGGGGATCTGATCATCACCGAAAGATACAATGAACCATTTTGATTAGAGCAATTGCTAAATCAAGGGAAAAGGGATTTAGTTAATTAATCTGCTTTGTTTGCTACCAAGAGCGTTGATTTGTAGCAAATTTCGCATGAATCAGCGTGGGATCTGCTCAATGGTCCCCAAAAGAACACTTCTGACAATGCCGCGGTTCTACTACTGTCATTTTTATTTTTCTTTTTGGGTATACAGAGATTGATACATTGATCAAAACATGTGTTGGTCATTAAATTTAGTTAACAGTGATGTAGACTTCCAAATATGTAGCGCGAGATTCTCTCTCTTTCTCTCTCTCTCTTTCTGTGGATAGGAAAATGCTGGACACCTAGAAAGTGGGCGCAGTTCAAAGTTGAATTTGTCAAGCTCTCTGCAGTTGCGGATGGTTCATATAAAAGACAGATCTCTCTATCATGATCGTCAGAGGCGGCCAAGCATGCAATTCATCCAACATACAATTCATTTTATTTTGTTGGGATCAACTATTATTTCAGAATATTTTTATCCGAAGTCAACTTTCTCTTCATTAAATAAAGATGGATGATAAGTATGTTTTATTTGAAAAGATACAATTTTCAAGATACTAATTGTGCCCACGTACTAAGGTAATAAGTGCATCGAAAACCGTAAAGTTTTATTACTCTGTTGCTTGACCAGCACTTCGAAAGCGATCATTAATAATATTCAATGAAAATTATGGAAATAGCTCTCGTGTATCGTCCCAGGAAGTTTACAAGAAACTTCCTTTCCTCAAAAGAATTCTCCAGATTCATCCCTCGTCGTTCATCCGCACCCTGCTCGGGAATGTCTCTTTCTCTGCACGTTCATATTGAATATTCTTTTGTTGTCACCCTAAACTTCCGAACGAAAGATTTGTCTATGTGGCCATACCAGTTTTGCGAATATATACATACGACACCCCGCCATCTCACCTCTAAAATCCTCATCCTCAACGAAACCATTTGCCACCACCTTTTCTCTACTCGTTCCTTTGTCTCACGACTCAGAGAGAGAGAGAGAGAGAGAGAGAGAGAGAGACCGAGAAATGTCGGGAGACGTGGTCGAAGAATCCCAGGAAGACGAAAGCCAACAAGCCGAGACAGCTTCTCCGTCACTGTCTCCGGTACTCATGAATGACAAGAAGCTCTCGAACCACAAGTTGCGCAGGTACGACTCGTTAGATATCGAATCTGCTAAGTACCCCGGTCACCATCGTCATGGCTCCAAGCAAGTAAGTGTTAATTTGGTTATGAACACCTGACTCATTTTGTTTCACGTGAAAGGCCCGATTCACATGCGAGAGTGTAGCGCTAATGAAATGCGATTTCTCACGTTTGAAGGCGGTGGAGTGGCGGGTGATACTGAGTCTGGCCTTCCAGAGCATAGGGATAGTGTACGGCGACATCGGCACGTCCCCGCTTTACGTGTACTCAAGCACCTTCACCAAGGGCATCGAGCACAACGACGACGTCTTGGGCGTCCTCTCCCTCATCTTCTACACCATCACCTTGATCCCTCTCATCAAGTACGTCCTCATCGTCCTGCGCGCCACTGACAACGGCGACGGTAAGAGAAACCTAGTCCCACGTATCTTCATACATTCTAATTAGAAAGAACGTCTTTATGAGTACCAAGAAGGGAAGAGGTTAGTATGGACTTATGGATTATCAATCGATCGTCCTATGTTACCATCTTGTCACAAAGGTGGGGATTTTCTCGTAAGGTGCAAACGTGTTCGTCTGATTCTTGGTTTGGTCGCATTGCACGTCTCCTCTGTTAAGGCAACAGATATCTCTGTTAGAAGAACAATATAACTCCTACGTAGATACATCCATCACCATTTTTTTTTTATAAATAAATTACATCTTATAAATTTTCTTTTTCGTCTCCATCTCCATCTTATGTTTTGTTTGGTATCTAGAATTCAAGGTTCACACGGTTCAAAATTTCACAGCCGAAATGAAAACAAAGTTTCGTTGGCTCTTCGGGTGACTGCACCCAAAAGACGGGTCTAACTTCTCGACCCATCTTTATTCATTTATGTAGGAATAAACATAGTCTATACTGAAATTCTTGATCAGGGGTTTCAACTGGTGAAATTCTTGATCTTTGCAGTGATTGATGTCATTCATGTGCTCGAAGAAAACAAAAAAACTCACCTGCTCAAATCTCGTCGTAAGCCTGCATGCTCGACTTTGATGAATGACGACTAACATCCCTTAGCTAATGATATGACGTGAGAGACGGCCATATTATTTGATCTTCCCGTAGGTTTCACCTACACGTAACATAATATAAACACATTGCTGAAAAGTACTATCGCTTTGGTTGTTCAGTTGTGTCTGGTTGAAGGGATTTGAAGCATCGGCCCCGATAACTGTAGTCAAAGCATATGGTAAATAAATATTTGTCGAATCATTTGATAAATCAATTTTTTGTTAAAACGTTCAGATCGCTAGAACGTTTTCCATTGCCCGATAGTGAGTCTAATAAATATGGGCCACTTGTCTAGGGTTTCATGAATAAGATAATTGAGTGCACTTAAAACGCCGAAGTGATGCCTTTCTCATGTGACTTAGCAAACTAGTTAATGCGGCAATTTGTTCTTTTAAGTTGCATGTCGAATCCGGCGAGGGCTTCAGCTAGTTCAGGTTCCATGTGGGGTAGGCCTTTTTTCTTGAAGTCAATCTCAAGAACAAATGACTATCTTTGCTATGTAGCCCTAATTTCTCTTTACTCTCTATGTCATGACATTGTCCAAAAGTGTCCTGCCTAGTTGGGACGTGAAAATTATGGGTTGATTACATAGTCTATTATGAAATGAGGTCTGAAAAGATTTAAATTCAGGACCTCACTTTCTAATACCTTATGACTTTTTGTAAATCCATTTAAAAAAATTTAAATTATTAGATAAAAGTGTGATTTAATGTTAAAATATATTATTGAGATTCCTAATATCTAACCATCTAGATGGAGTTTAGTGTATGCGAAACACTCACTGAATATTTATACGATTAAAGTCAGCATATCGTGTCATATTATTACAATCCACGGTAAAGATCTTTTAAGTGATGTGCATTGCATGTTAAACATATGAATAGTCATTGGCATCGATGAGATTCATTGATTAGGCCCAGAGACTCTAGATTTATGATAAGTAAGTTCTGTTTGTGTAGTCAAAAAGCGTGACGTGTGAAGTGAGAGATGTATACATAGAAAAGGCACTGATAGCTTAAAGTGTAGCTTCAACGAATTTTAGGTTTGACTGAGGGAGATAATCGCGATACCTTAGTATATTATATTTTTTTCCCCTGATTTTAGATGATATAGCTAAAAATTCAATATCATCTCTCCAATGGATAAGAATGACTTTTTTTGCCCATTTTCAGGAGGGACATTCGCATTGTACTCATTAATATGCCGATATGCAAAGGTAGGATTAATCCCGAGTCAACAACCAGAAGATCAAGATGTGTCTAATTTCCAGCTTGAGTTGCTGAGCAATCGCTTGCTGAGGGCATCGAGGCTCAAGTCCAAACTTGAGAAGAGCCGGTTCGCCAAGTTCTTCTTGCTCTTTGCCACCATGCTTGGCACTTCCATGGTCATTGGTGATGGTGTCCTCACTCCTTGCATCTCTGGTACGCACCACGAATCATACCTGTCTTGAATCTTTTTTGACTGGAGCAATTAGGTAGTACACTTCTGAATTAGGTTTCCGTGATGAAATGCGGTCTATGCAAAAAGGTTGATCGGTTACGCAAACAATCGAGATATGATGGCATTTTGGATTAAATGGCAGAGAGTCCCGTACAAGCCCACTACTAGACCTGATCAAAGGATGGATTGGCCATGCCCCAAGCCTAAATTTGCTTGCCTGGGCCAGTCCAAAATTTGAACACATCAATTTCGATTGAGGAAATGACCAACCTTGAGTGGGTCGAAGTCGGCCTAGCTCGAGTTCAAGAAGGAATCTATTTGTCCAGACCCGCCTAATTTGTGTTACGGACCCTCTTAATTTGAGTGGACCAAGGGATAGTTAGATCTTTGATCAGATCTACTCACCGTACATTTATTAAATAGTGATTATATAGTCCTATTCTTATATACCAAATATAAGCATTCCTTTTTTGGACTACCTAGGAATTATACCAATACCTCTTACTAAATCATGTGAATCGAAATGACAAAGAAGACTAAGTACAACAAACATACCCCATAGCTCAAATGGTGAGTCTTTTTCTCACGTTTACAAATTGATCATCAGCTGCTTAACCCCAACACACTTTGCCTCACACATCAAGCCTTGGGCCAGTGTAGTACAACCCATATATCTAGTGTAATTGTTGGGTTAGTCTTGTTGGTAACCTATCTCTAATACCAATGTTGGGTTGTCTCAAGTTTCTCTCACTACAAAAGCTAGCTCAATGCATAAGATTTATTCATATTTATAAATTGACCACAAACCCCTTCTACAACTAACGTGAAATAACCCTTATATACTTGTGGTAGAAGTTTGCTTCATTTTCGTCCTTGCCATTTTCTTGACTTACTATATAGGAGTGCGTTCTCATGATTAAACATTAGAACAATCTGTGTGATTCCACTTAATTTTGGGGTCTTTTAATTAAATAAGGAATGCATGTACATTAACTTGCAAGCGTAAGCTCGTCGGACCATGGGTTGGCGAGCGTAAGCTCATTGGGCCCGACGGATCTTGAGTATCAAAAAAGAAAAAAAAAAACTAAATAGCAAATTAGCGATAATGGCATGACAATGAGGAATAGCATGTATCGATCGAACATAAAATGGTATGGTTGTGTACGCTCATTTCCATGTTGTCATTGACAGTTTGTCAATGTTAATTAATCTTTCTTGCATAGCATAACGACTGATGTATCATCACAATTGCCAATGTCGATTTGAAATGTTTGACTTGCAATCTGATGTGTGTGTTGCAGTTCTGTCAGCTGTTGGAGGGATCAAGCAAGCTACTTCTGCAGTGACAGAAGGTATTGTATTTCATAGTATGAATACAATGCACCATGAGATATATATACAAATGAATTCATAGGTACCATATACATGTCCTGCCTCAATGCATCCAATTGTCTAAGTAAACATCTCAAACATTTTTAAATGTTGTCGCACAAAGGACCTTGCAATCGAGCTCAATCATGACATAATGTAGAAAAAAAAGATGGAAATAGAGAAAATAACTCATCTAGATTGATGCAGTTAGGTTCAAGTAACGGTACTTTACTTACTTCACGGGGAGAAAGACAACTATACAATAAAGCTTAAATCTAGAAAGCTGTCGTACCCAAGTCCCCTCATACACGCAGTCTATCCTCGCTTGTGCTTCACTCAAATTCCTGAGAGTTTTCCTAACAAAATATTTTAAAAGAAAAATTGAACTTAAAAAATGATTTTTGGGATCCCGTGAGGTCACCCGAGCGCTCGAAACAAGCTCGGTGCGCCTGGGCTGGGCCACGGGCCATTTTTGACCGATGGCCCCGGCAGCCTGAGCCCTTGTGGCCCTCTCTCCAGGGCTGTTCCTAGAAGGCCCGGCGTACAGGCCCGTCTTGTCAGGACCTTGGAAGCCTTGCCAAAATCTCCTCGACTCTATTTTCGACTGCGGATTTCAATCCTCACTTGAGTCCTCGGCCGAACAATTTTTTATTGCGGCAAAAGTGGAAAACGAATCAAGCCCCACGCTGTCTTTTTTTTTTTTTTTTTTTTTTTTTTTTTTAAGGTTTTACTCAGAAATTTTGTGACTTGGTTCATTTGATGTTGACATTATATTTCTTTAGAGGAGCTTAGGTTAATATAATCCGAATTTAGTACGAATATGGCTACACCGTCGCCCTATCGGGACGGCAAAAATGTTGAATCCTGGCCAAGATACTGGGCATCTTCTTGGCATCCTAAGGAAGTCGTATGTTATTATTGGATTCTTTCAGTTTGTTCGATTGAAACTAAAGAGACCGAGTAGGTCCTTTTGAACAAACTCATAATTAAGATAATTTCACCCTTGAGTGCAGAGTTATCCTACAGAAATTATTACCGTAGAAAAACATATCTATGTTAATGGTGATTTTAGGTTTAGATGGTCCAACCTTGATCTCGTGGTCCCAGGTTTGAATGTGATATGAATATGCGTCTGTTAATTCTTCTTTCTTCCTAAGACTGGAACATCTTTGTGTTCTACAGATATGATAGTATGGATTTCGGCGGCAATACTTGTGTGCCTGTTCATGGTCCAAAGTTTTGGGACTGATAAAGTCGGATATAGTTTCGCTCCAATCATATGTGTTTGGTTCACATTCATTGGCACGATTGGTCTCTACAATTTCGTCAAGTACGACCCTGGAGTCGTCAAAGCCATCAATCCATTTTACATCGTCGAGTACTTTCGGAGGAACAAGAAAGAAGGATGGATATCTCTCGGTGGCGTTGTCCTTGCCATAACAGGTACACTCGAATCTCTGTTTCCCAATTTATTGTCCTTGGTCTATGTATAATCTCTGTATAATCGATGAGTTCATATAATGCAGGAACGGAGGCATTATTTGCCGATGTTGGGCACTTCACGGTCCGCTCAATACAGATAAGCATGTGTACCGTGACATACCCCTCTCTCATACTAGCGTACGCTGGACAAGCTTCGTTTCTTCGCAAGCATAACAGTCTTGTTAGTCACGCATTCTATGAATCTATACCCGGTGAATATCTTCTAACCTTCATATACACGCTTATTCTCCAAGATTAATTACAAAGGCATCCTTTCAATGCCACATGTTTTCATTTTACTATTGAAGATGGTGATAACTTTCTATGATGCAGGGCCTTTATATTGGCCGATGTTCGTGATCGCAATACTGGCCGCAATCATCGCGAGCCAAGCTATGATCTCGGGGACATTTTCAATCATCCAGCAATCGCTCTCTCTGGGGTGTTTTCCTCGCGTGAAAATTGTGCATACATCATCGAAATATGAAGGACAAGTTTACATACCGGAGATTAATTATTTCCTAATGTTGGCATGCGTTGCGGTCACTCTTGGCTTTAGGACTACAGAGAAAATAGGCAATGCCTATGGTAAGTCATTGGTTCTGACACTTTTGCTGACCCTTTCATGTCCTAGCTACTTAACATCACTTCAAATTTTACAAAGTTTAGTACCCCCTAACGACATTGCATCACAAGAACAATTGTCATCATAATAAATGTCGTTTTTTCATCTGTCTATAATTTCACTATTTTAAGTATATCATGAGGCATAATTCATATGAGTGATCTTATTTACCTGTTGAGGGACTAAATATAAATGTATATTTGTTTCATGCAGGCATAGCGGTGGTCTTTGTGATGACCCTCACATCCGGATTTCTGGTGCTCATCATGATCATGATATGGAAATGGAACATCTTCTTCGTCATCACTTACATTCTAGTTGTGGGCACTGTGGAGCTTCTCTACTTGAGCTCGGTCCTCTACAAATTCTACCGAGGAGGATACCTTCCATTGGCCTTTGCCGCCCTTCTTATGACCATAATGTACGTGTGGAACGACGTATACCGGCGCAAGTACTACTATGAGCTTGAACACAAGATGTCGCCAGAGAAGCTCAGGGAGATTGCCACCGACCCTGCCAGCCTCTGCCGCATGCCAGGGCTCGCTGTCTTCTACTCGGAGCTTGTCCAAGGGATCCCCCCCATCTTCAAGCACTATGTGGAGAACGTGCCCGCTGTCCACTCAGTGCTTGTTTTCGTCTCAATAAAGTCGCTCCCGATAAGCAAAGTCCCAGCAGAAGAGCGGTTCCTTTTCCGCCGAGTTGAGCCCCAGGAGCTCAATGTGTTTCGGTGCGTCGTGAGGTACGGGTACACCGACTCACGGAATGAGCATGATGAGCCATTCGAGAGGCTCCTATTTCATAGGCTCAAGGAGTTTGTAATGGAAGAGCACTGGACTATGACCCATCAAGTGAGGTTGAACAAGAGCAAGGATGATGACGAGCAATTGGTTGATGAATTAGAGAGTGAAGAGAATTGTGAGAATGGGGTCAAAAAAGAGATTGATGATGAAGCCAATGATAACTGCAACTATAAAGCACAAGAGGCATCGGAGAGAGAGATTAGTGTGTTGGATAGGGCTTGGCGTGCGGGTGTGGTTCATTTGATTGGCGAGAATGAGGTGGTGGCAGGGAAAGGAGCTAGTTTGGGGAAGAGGGTCTTGATCGACTATGCTTACAACTTCTTAAAGAAGAACTTGAGGCAAAGTGACAAGATCTTTGACATTCCCCACGAGCGCATGTTGAAGGTTGGAATGACTTATGAACTTTAGGGAAAAAGTAAGATAAAATTATTTTGTGAATAAAGAGATATTACGAATCATGATCAAGGTGTTAGCCATTGTTATTATGGTCAAGAATCTCAAGACGTGAAGTGGGTCATTAGAGGGCACAATGATGTATTGTGAAAGGGGGGCAAAAAGGATGAATCCCTGTCTACTTGTCTAGTGGTAATGTTCAAACAATGAAATCTCCAGAAATTTACATTCCTCATGGATATCTGCCTTCTTATGCACTTTTATATCGGCAATCTCGCAGTCAAAGAAAAACTTCTTTCCTGATGCTCCACAACTTCTAAAGTTAAGCCTAAGCACACAATAAAGAGGTTAAGAAAGAAGAAAGAAACTATATGCACCGGTGTTAGGAATGTGAATCTTTGAAGAGAAAAAATATAGAAAAAGACAAGTGATTTTTGTATGGGGAAAACCCTTTCAAAAATCATAAAAGGAAAAATCACAGTGCCATACTAACAATCTATTCACTATCGCTATTAGAATTACAAGCCTTAGGTTTCTAGCTTCATCATTACAACTACAAAAATATTGCCCTAATTTATAGTAGGAGTCTAGGGCATAGATAGTTATGATGAAAATAACATCATAAATAATCTATATTGAATCCTAATCTAGATTAGGTAATTTGCTTATTACTAAATGGTTCATAAATATGCAATTCTAATATGCAAAATGCATGAATATCTAATAAAAATGCAAAATCTGATGAAAGCACAAAATCTGATGAAATATATCAATAATAACTTCAAAAATTATTACTTGACATCAATGCTCTTGGAAATTATGCAATATCATTCAAGAGTCATCAATATCTATCAAATATATGCAATTATCAAAATTTGACATTATTAGGCAGAGATAATATTCTTGAGTAATCCTAGATGTAAATTACTATATGATGCGTTTTCATAATGGACATATAATATCTAAACCCAACATAATGAATATTCACCACAACCAAAATAGGAAACAAACCTTAATCGGGGAATCCCATCTTTAATCTCAAAGATCGAATTCCTCAATTATCATACATGAAAATTGACTCCAATAGAAAACTGCCTATTCGGGGTACGCTTAAACTTCAAACCAAATCATGTCAGAATTATAATAATCAGAGATAGGCAATTGAATATTTCATTCATGTTCAATTTAGGAAGTCGCCTACGTAGGATTACCCAATTCCAACGGGACTGGCGAAGGGATGTTCACAGCAATGTGCAAACGATGGTAACCGGTGACAACAAGGGTTAGGTGCTCGTTGGGAGGCTATTGGAAGAACACCGGGATTACGGGAACGCTGTTGAATCGTCAAGAAACCTGCAAGAAACACAAAGAGTGCAAGAGTACAAAGACCTCCATAACTAGACTTGCAGGCGGCGTGGGTGATTGTTGGAGCTTCTAGCCTCATTGGTCTCGGTGGATCTAGGCTAGCATTGTTGCGGGGATGTCGGGATTGCAGGAGTAGGTGCTTGTGAGGTGTGGCGAGAAGCAGCAAAAGCTCGACGACGGCAGGTCATGGCGGCGGTGTGGACGAGAGGATAGTCGCTGAGCAAGAGAGAGTTGCTTCTCTGTTTTGTGTTGTATATTCCTCCAACATTTATGAGTTTATATAAGATTAAGCCTAAATTGTCTTGCGAGAACCAGGACATCTTCATTTCCTACAATAGGTTATGTGATTTCTTACTAGGAAATTAGAGTATATCCTCAAGGAGTCAGGGTGACGACAATTAGCTTCAAGTATGAGTTTCAACTCTCATGTCCTGTAAAGAAACAAGATAAAAATCAAAGAGTGAGTTGAGAATTAACATAGACCACCTTTATAGGAGGTTGGGGTAGGAACAATTTCATTTCAGGTATAAATTTTGATTCTCGTGTCCTACAAGGAGACATGGTAAAAGTTTGAGGAGAAGAGTTAGAGTAAAAATAAAGTATTTAAAAAGATACCACGTGCAAATCACGCCTACATTTTGACTATGAATGGGCTTGTTCCAATCATCACTTTCTTTCGAGCTTAATACAAATGATTTAATTAAGTTCAAAGCCTCCTTGCATCAATCCAGTCAAAATGCAATTTATGTGGGATTATTACTACTAAATGACAATGATGAGTCGGGATTGATCTTTAATTTTCTATGCAATGAATAACTAAATGAATCGTCAAAATTTGGATCTCAACATTTAATTAGGTTTTATTTCAAACATATCTTATCTCCATTATGATTAATTATAATTTAATCATTAACTTTGGTGGACCTAATAATTATATAAACTGAATAATTATATATTTGATTGATCCCCACTTTGGTGTTAGTGCTTTTTGGTGATTGGTGGAAATTGAAACGTGCCCATCGTTTGCAGTGCTATGGCCCACGTGGCAGCTTTAAATAAAAAGCATGCAAACTCCCAAAATACTATATTTAAGATGATTCGCCATGCCCAATCTGAAAGAACATCTCTTCATGCTCCTAGTGTACATATAGGGAAGAGTAAACCTTCGAATTCGATATTTCGATAGTGAAATTGTATATAACCTCCTCTCTCTCGATAATTAGGGCGCCTTTGATTTGCAAATTTTTTTTATGGAAATAAATATTATTCGTGAAGATTATTTTTATTGAAAATGATTGATTGCTAGTTGTTTAGTGATGTACTCGAAAGTGAATCGGAAAAAGCTTTTCAATGTTTAAATTTTACTTGTAAAAAAGATGTACTCTTTGTTATAATTTTCTTTCCTAATATAAGATACTCATATGATATTGAAATGCTTGTCTAAAACATTACTAAAAATAAAGTATCAATTTTATGTTCTTTTATTATCAAAATTAAAATAAACTAAATAAGGATGTCAAAAAATAGAAAAAGTAAAAATTAACAGGCTTAACCTCTCAGTTCCCATAAAATCTCAGCTGAGATTAGTCCTCCATTAGAAGAAGTAATTAGAGAGTAATTTTACAGCAAGCATCCAAAGGTACCAAGGAGGATAGAGAGGGAGGGGGTGAGTGCGTGTAGATAGGAGTTTTACGTGGGCGTGCGTGTGGAAAAGGATTTTTGGATGAAGAAATTGTTTCTTCTAATTTAAGTGTGTTTGTTTTGCTTAACCTTATAGTCTTTTTCGGTGATTATCAATTTTCAGCAAACCAAATACCTAAAAATTTGGAAAATCATTTCATGAAAGACTTTTTCATGAAATAAACACACCCTTAGTTTCTTTAATTTTGGTAAACTGTGAAGTTTTAAAGGCCCATCATTCCACATGGTAGCAAAATATTGCTCTATGCCTGGCATGCGTGGGCTCTGAATAGAAGTTCATGTATCCTTAGTAGAGATGGACCCAAGCCTAATATGGCGGTTAGGTCGAGCTCAACTTCTTGGCTAGACCTACTCATCAAATAAAATAAAATAAACCTATGTAAAATACATATGAACCATATTTCAAGCTAGGCAAGCTTGGCTCGATTTTTTTATAAATAGATATCCATATACGGACTTGCCCAAATTTATCTTTGAGCTCGAGGTATGAATAGGCTTAGACATGGTGATGAGCCGCTAGATCCACGATCAGATCATTATCAATAGTAATATCAATTCACCCATTTCAGCTTAATATGAATAATTGACAAAAAAAAAAACCTTATAGAAAGCACACTCCAACGCATGACAGCGTTAACCTTACCAAAAAAAAAAAAAAAAAAAACGCATGACAGCGTTCTAAATCGTTTCTTATTGGGGAGGGATTTTAACCTCAAAATTCATGTAGGGAAAAAAAAAACATAAAAGTCCCTTGCTAATGCATTCTCAGTTCCATCTCACGAGTCTGGATTCTTTTTAGGGGTCTTCATCAAAAGAAGAATTACGAAAACGTTTATTAAATGTTTCCCAAGAAGTTCGTCACACAGCTCCACGTTCAAAAGAAAAGTTGCTTTTTTCTTCCTCTTTATTTTCTCTCTTTTTTGTACTTTTGTTGCCTGTAGGTATCTAGGGTTTCGCTCGTGTTACCTTTCTCGATCTCTTACTCGGGTTGTCCTTACGAGTACATCGTTTTCACGACGCATCAGACACGACATCAGCGCTTAAACAAATGCTTCGAGGAATTTGATGTTTTGAACCCTCGTTCCGCACTCTTCCTCTGTAAGCATCTGCAGAAAGATTCCACTGAAGGGAATAATAAGCGCTCCCCTCAAATGCGTCTGCAGGCTCGGGGCACCCTCGGTTGTCGGAAGGGAGGGAGGAGGTGTCATCGTCGTCTGCGTGTAGGAAAATGTCAGCTTTGATCGAGACCTGATGGGATTTTGCGCGACACGACATGTCTTGTTGATGTGAACCCGTGGAAAGACAACAAAAGTGGGTGCCCCTGGGGTCAACCTCGGATATTGCGATGAATGACTTTTCCCTCATGATTTTCTCAGAAAAAAATTGCAGAAAAAGCGGTAAATGATCCTTGCAATACCATGATATTGACTAAATGGTGGTTTACAGTCTGATACTTTATTAAAGAATCGAGTTTTTAAGTCAGTGATTATAACCCTAGCAAAGCTCTATAGAAATTGTATGGAACTTGCATTTGTCCATAGTGTCAAACTACTGGACATTACACAAATCAACTATGGAATGACCATATTCCATATGCTTCCTAGAGAAGTATACGGCAAGTTTCTCTTATGATAGTCATAGCCAGATTAACTTCATACTATTGTAAATAGAGTATGGCATGGTATTTTATTTACTGCTTTTCCCTTGCTCGCCTCCTTGTGGCTTGGTACTAATAAGGTGTGTCTGTAAATAGAGTATGGCATGGTATTTTATTTATTGCTTTTCCCTTGCTCGCCTCCTTGTGGCTTGGTACCAATAGAGTGTGTGCGTGTTTGTAAATAGAGTATGGCATGGTACTTTATTTATTGCTTTTCCCTTGCTTGCCTCCTTGTGGCTTGGTGCTAATAGGGTGTGTGTGTCTTTGCACGTGCGTGTGCGTGTGCGTGTGAGAAAGAGAGATAGAGAGAGATACATCTGTCAGTGATACTCACTTGATTATTGCATAAAAAGAGAGTGAGAAAAGACCATACATCTGTCAGGAATACGCACATAATTATTGTGTAATCTCAATATAGAAGATCATACATCTGCCAGTAATAGCTCTCTTAGTTGTTGTAGAGAGAGAAAAGATTATATATCTGTCAGTGATACTCAATTATTGCATACTCACATCACAAGTAATTGGCTTCAAATATATTTTGAAGTCGTACACATAATATTCGCTAATATGAGACATGACGAATATATCAAGGGTATCAAATGATCTTGCAGATCAACTGGCAACTAATTAAAACTAAATAAGTTCAATTAACTACTAGCTTTTTGTAGTAGATCTAAATTTCATTTTGACTTGATAACTGAATCTAATATTCTTATCATATATCTGTCAGTAATAGTCACTTAATATTTTATACACTTTGTACTTGTAATCGGTCTCATATAAATTTAAATTCCACAAACACGAAATTCACTGGTATGAGAAATGAGGAATATATTAAAGATATTCGATGATTTGACCTATCAAACACCCATTAATCAGAGAAAGAAGTTAATCTTCTTTTTTTCCTTGGTCCAATGAAAAATAAAAGAGAAGTTAATCTAACTATACTCTTTTGTGGTAGATCTAAATTTCTTTTTGACTCTTAACTGAATCTAGTATGTTACAACTCCTTCAAAGATGTGAATTGTAGATTATCGACCCCAATTTCTGAGCGAAACAAATTCATTCCAATTCAAGCAAATAATAGCAGCAAAAAACCGCAAAGGTTATTCCTTACCGCAAGCTTGTTTCTTTGGCCAAAGATGGAAAGAAAAGAAAAGAGACTAGATGCTGGGCTTCAGGTAACTACATGTTCTATGCATGCCCTATCAATCTGACTTGTGTACCAGTAATTTCATGGGTCAAAACCTGTTTATTGTCGTACATTTCAACGCTCAGCGAATCGATCGAAATCTAAACTTTTCTTTGACGATGTTCGATCAGTGTGCATATGAAGCCTTGGACATTAACATAACTAGTTTCACATGTCTCGCAATTGTACAGATTACAAGTTACCCAAGCATAAGCACGAGCTAGGTCTTGTTTCCAAATGCTGATAGCCTATGATTTTAGACTTCCACTAATCCTTCAAATTAGGGGAAAGTGCCATGAATAATGCAGGTTCTAATCATCAAGACTGAACTTTAAAAAGGCTAGGCAAATTGAGATGAAGAAAATGTCTAAATTATTAGCACATTTAGTATAGACCAAAACCCTCACTCTCGGTCAATTCAGCACAAAGTACTTCCACTACAAAACCCAAAGTTGCAAAACTTGTGTCCTTCACATAAAACTAGCTGCAAAAAAAGCTTCCAAATGTTCTCAATAAACAGCCATCATCAATTGTACATAATTATTCTGCATCTACCAATAGTCAGTGAAAGGAAATCTACGCTAATTCTAAGATGAAAACCATGAGTTGCCCAGCAACACACAACACCACAAGCATATATATTTTGGATTGCTTCACATATATATTTGCTACATACTAGCAAAACTAAAAATCTATAGTTTTAGTTAGATTGATTTCCAAGATGTGTGTACCTCTCAATACCTCTTAGAGAAAGAGCCATTGGTACTCCTGCCGGCCACATCGAAGAACTTCAGAGGCGATGAAGAGGCAGCGCCTGGCTGCTTCTCTGGCGACTCGTCCCCATACAAATTCTTCTCATTTCTTGATTCGCCGCTCGTGGCCTTGTTTTGGCTGGCCCTCTCCCCTTCGACCTCCCGATACCGATTTAAGTATCGCTTGAGCGGCTCGGCATAGTCGTCAAACCCTAGGGACCCAAGTGCCCAGACGATGTCATCGCCGTTGACGGTCTTGCGCTTCTCCTTGTGGCACTTGTCCGAGGCCTCGCCGGTGACAAAGCTGATGAACTCAGAGACGCACTCCTGCATCGTCTCCTTCGCCTCCTTCGAGATCTTGGCATTCGGGGGGAGAATCTGCTTCATGATCCTCCCCACATTGGCGATTGGGAGGAGTCGATCTTGCTCTCTTATAGAGCTTGCTTCTTCATTTGAAGCACTCGTTGCTGCTCCTCCTGAGAAGTTGTAGTTGTCGCCTTCTCTATCTGAGTTTGAGCCCAACTTGTCCACCATTTGGGAGAGGAAATCGATGACCCTCTCAAACAAAGACACGTCGCTCTCTTAAAATTGCTCAAGGCCTCCCCATCTATATAGGCGAATTAACACATCTGTGTTTCTGTCTGTTGTGAATTGGAGAATTTTCTTTTTCTTTGGGTGCCTTCTGCACCATAGATCTAGAGATGGTAAAGGTTCCGACGAGTGGCGGAACCTCTTTTATGATCTGGCGCACTGTGACGCGACGTGATTCTAGTCAACCATAATTGTTTTATCAAAAAAATAATCGAAAAGAAAATTTATTCCGTCTGAAAGACATACTTTGTCCAGAATTATTGCTATACACATGTTGAAGTTCATCACTCCAACTCCAAGTCTTTAGGGTTAGAGAGCAATTGTAAGAGGTAGAGTATGTCATGTATACAAGAGACATCAAGCCCTCAAAGCCCATACTGCTGTGTACTAGGAAAATAATTGACCATATGTTCCCCCAAAATTTCAGGTTTTCAAAATGGGCTCTCCTCAATTCCTTCTCGAAAAGAACTAATTAGTTTCAATGAACTGATCGAGTTTTTCCACAATCTGAGTGTACAGGAATAGCAATATAAAATTAAAAGGTACTAGAAAAAAGGAGCAAGCTCCCTCAATTATGAAGCCAGTGGTCCCCCTCTATTAAGACCCCTTCATTATCTTTTAATGCTCTTAATAAGTTTGAACTTACAAGCATATAATAAGGTAGTAAATTTGAAATTTGTGGACCACATAAATGCACGTGGGCTATGTTGAAATGCCAACACAACCAAACAAGACCTGAAAAGAAACAAATTATTGGCCAAGAAACACGAAAATCCCAGTGATGGGTTACCTACTGCTTTGGTTTTTACATAGTATATTGCCCTGAGAACAACAAGCTCTCTTTCATTTCCAAGGAAGAATTTGTACGGCCATGGTCGGGTCCTAAATCTTTGGACTGACATACTATATATGGCAGGCTGTAATTCAAGCACAACTTATAGAATCTTAACTAGGTTTATGACCTCTTATGTTGTACATGATCAGGATCGTGATCAGTGCATTTCTAAGACTATATCCGCTGTTCATCGTGGAGGAAACGCTCCATATATAGCTATGACACTTTAATTTGATCTTATTATAATCGGGATGTCCTCCTGCTTATGCAAGCCAAGTATGCCCTAGATGCTTTGGTGAAAATCAAAGCTAACTAAGCACTCGAGGAGAAGAAATCAAGGAATAATATAAGATAAGGGTTATTGGAGAATCATTCGACCTCATCTTCTAGTATCAGATTTTTAGTATTAGGGTTTTATTCGATATTTTCCGGAGATGTTACTAGTAACAGGGGTCTAACAATGTTGGAAGCTCGAAGAAGAACAAAAACAAATGAACAATCGGCAAACTAGAAGCACTTTTCATAAGTTGTGGATTGACTATAATCATGAGGGGAAGTACAAACCTGATAATTAAACGAGAAATGTCTTCTGATTTTCAGGAATTAACAAAACTTTACATGCTAAATCTGGGAAGCCTAACTTCAAAGAATGACAAAATTGACTTCTATGGCTTCTCCCTCCCTCCCTCCCTCCCTACCTCCCTCCCTCCCTCCCTCCCTCCCTCTCTCTCTCTCTCTCTCTCTCTCTCTCACCAGTTTCAATGATTAATCACTGGGCTAAGAGACAAAATTAGTGCAATTTTTTTAGTATGATTATGCTATAAAAAACCCTTTTATTTTGGCATCTTTCTCACCTTCAAATAATTTTGTCCTCACTCCAGCGTAGAACCTCCAATGATCCGTTTTTCATGCATTCCAATTAATCGGCGTAGGTCGATTACGTGAATTAATTATATGTCCTTGTTCATATTTAAATTTGCTAAAACAAAAGAAATAATGGGTTCACAACATCTCCAACATCATCTTTTCCCCATTTTGCTCCATAAACAAGTTTATGATCCATGTTTCGAGGTTTTATAGGTGGTCCTTCGCAAGGCTGCTCAAGATCGTCCAATCTTCTCCATCCAGGCGTACTTATGTGCGTGGAGTTACTGTTTCATAACGTGATCCATGAGTGGTCCGTGTTTAATAAATTATATGACCTAAAGTTGAACTGAAAAGGAAGTCATTTCGTAACCTCTGTGTTCTAACACCAATTTGTGAAATTATAGAATAATACTGAAGCTACTTCTATTGGCTGAATCTCATTGCATCCGGTACATTCTGCCCTATCAAAGTTGTACAGACACTACCTTCCATGGTCCTTCGACTTATTGTTGGTATCTCTTGGTTATTATTTCGATAACCAGAAAATCAAGAAAATATGAAATTATTAGCAATACTATAACTCCACTTTTGGATATGAAATACCATTGATATCTTTACTTAAACAAGTGTTCTAAATACACCAACAAGGTGCCGCCTTAAATCGTAGAAAATTGGCTTCTAATTGCGATCTCGAGTTCTAGTCTTGTCAAGAATATTGCATAAGTGAAATCCTAAATGAACTAAACCCATATAAGAATTTACATTTTTAAAATTACTGAGGAAGGTGGACTAGTTGCAATATGTGAAATGTTATTCGAACACGATACGATCATTATAATTAAATGAAAAAATCTAAATACACGGCATCATAAGAGGGACTCGGCCTATTTCAAAAGGATTTTTCAGGGTATGCATGCGTTATCCAAGAACTCATCTCACCCTCACGTCACAACTGCTGGTGCTTTTCCTTCTCTTCGTTGCGCATCTGCATTTGATCCCACCGATCAACATCCTAATCATAACCACGATCCCATCGCTGGTCAGCGTAGTGGGACCACGATCCCACTAACCACCTCCGGGATTGCTCACCAGATGCCTCAGCGATGACCTCGCCCCACGTCGGCTGACGCAGCAAGGACGACGACTCAGCATCCTTGATCTTGACCCATGAGAATTCAGATTGCATTTTGCGATGGTGTCCACTTCCTAAAATCTTTCTTCAATTATGGCACGATTTCCAAGGTTTCATGCACTTCTTTTTGGACATCGAAAATAATAAGGCGGCTAGTGTTAATTCAGAATTAGTTATCATCAAGCTCTAGTTTCGACCCCGCGCCGTAGGGATTTGGGACGAGGCTTTTCATCACGGTCCTCGTCTCTATCCCGGCCGTGTTTCAAGTCGTGGAAAAATCCGATCCCTCTTCTGAGCCAGTCGCTCGACAATTGATTCAAACTACCAGAATGGCTTCTTCGAACTGTTTGGCCACAGGCGTTATTCCGCCTCAGACCGAGCCACTTTGCAAGCATATACCTAAAGCCTGTTGCAATGGCTCGCTGAGATATGCCCTAAAGACAAGGCCAGCATCCTTAATCTTGGTCGGCGAGATCATTGTTTCTATTGCCATCGCTAAGGATATTGGCTCAGCTCTCCGACCATTTTGCCCAAATTGGCGCAATAGAAGAGATAAGGATGTATACGATCCAATCTTTATAATGTGAACACTTGAATAGCAACACGCGCACACACGCACACAGACAAAGTGCAACAAAAATAAAACCTCAATTTTTCATTAATTCATCGAACAAAGTAAGTTGTTTCCGTAACTTATATATCTAAAAGAAGTAAGTTCGTTAGTCAATGCTTCTCCCAATGAGTTCATTAAAAAAAAATTGGGGTTGGTCCAGAAGCGAAGGATCGTGCCAAGCATGGGCTAAGGGTGCATTTAGTTCGGCGTTTTGAAAGCCTATTAGGAAAATACAAAACAGTTTAGCCTAAAGGGTTTTGCGCACATATAAAGGCCATCTAGTAAATTTTTCTTTGAGAACCAACTTTGAGAGGAATGTTGTTTGGTGGAAAACACATTTGGAAAGCTATTTGGGTGATTAATATTATTTTTAAAATTTTTATTTGTTTAAAATTGAAAAAAATTAATATATGCAACTTTTTAAATATAAATTTTGAAAATAATGTTAAAAAAAAAAAATCAAATATATACAATTATTGAAGAAGAAGAAGAGACCAAACCCTTCACCGGTCCCGCAAAGGGCTATGGCCGTTGCTGGCCATTGATTGAGGTTGCCTGAAGTCAGGGGATCTTCAGCGAGGGTCGCCCGACCTCAGTGAGGGCTACCAAAGGTTGCATGACCTCGGGTGACCCTCGACAAGGGTAGTGCGACTCAATTGGCGTGCGACCCAAGCAACCGCCAATTGAGTCTTGTGGCTTCAGGTGGCCCTCGCCTATGTCTCACAAGGGTCGTGCAACGACTAGGGGCCACTTGAGGCCGTGAGACTCAAGTAGCAGTTGCCTGGGTCACATGACCCTCGTCAGGCGACCTTGATCGACGACCACCAACACCAAATCTGGTTCACCGGCAACTATAGCCCTTTACCGGACTGGTGAAGGGTTTGGTCCTTCTCTAATTAAAAAAATAAATAATGAGGGGCAAAATCAAAATTTTGAAAAATTTGTGAGGGTAGTTTTGGAAGAAAAAAAATGAGTTTCATCATTTGGTCACGTGTTGAAAGCCCTACTAGTATTGAGTTTTCAGCCTTCCTAATGATGGCTTTCACTTAAAAGCTACTTCAAAATAGTTGCTAAATGATTCAACATTTCCCTAAGAGGCCATTGGGAATGTTAAACCAAAAGCACTCTAAAACTGCTCGAGTTGTGCTGTGCCTAGGCCCACACAACCCATTGGCCATATCGAATTGAATGATTAGCATATCAAATGCTCAACAGAAAATTGCCACATCATTTATGATATCTAAAAAAAATTAGTAAGACCTCTTACTAGATGCAATATAAAGGTATCTAAGTCCAGCTAGGACTGAAAACCGTTGTTGCTTCATTGTAATGTAGGAGTAGGACCATTACCGCAAGGTTCTTGAATGACTTTTCCTTTTTATAAAAAAAATCAACTCTCGCGTTTTCCCTTTTTTAAAATCCAAACTTTCATACAAATACATTATTATTATTTTTTACATTTAAGTGAGTTAAATTTTAATTAGAAACCAAATAAAGTATTTGTAAACATTAGTGTCATAAGGAACCGACACTTCTCTTCATATTGTGGTCAAGATGTATCCTAAAACAACTTCCGTACACCACAATACCGATGGTTTGGCAACACTTTGGGGACTTTGACCTCATAAAGGTTTCTTGGAAAATGCAATTATGTTTGGTAGACCAATCTAGAAACTTATTTGGCAAATGCGGTGCATTTCCAAAGGTCTTTCTCTCAAGGTAAATTCATACCAGCTTTGGCATTCCAACGTTATTGGAAGGTTGGAGGCCAGAATTAATGAGTTGTTTTATTCCAATTTTATCCTCGCTTTTTATTATCTTGCTTTTGCACCTTCATTTTGCACTGTTCTTCAATTCTGAACCCCTCACTCCTCATTTTCCAACAGTTGCCAACTGTGGCTAAGGTTGTGCAATCCTTGGCCTCACCTCGCTTGGGCCACATGAGGTTGTGCAAAATTTGGCACGAATGTGCAATCCTCAACAGTGCATTACTTGAGGCTACGCAACCTCAGTAGCCCTCACCTAGGGTTCCATAGACCTCGGTTTTGCAGATCTAGTATTTGCAATACACTGATGTCTAGGATTTTACAGATTTGGGATGCTAACGTGGATCGCATGGGGTCTCGCAACTCCAATATTGCCTTACCTGGGGTCATATGACCTTGGCAATGCAATGTTGGTAACTTATGACACTTAGGTCTGGGCCAATGTGGCATGCTGAGATTGGAGAGAAAGTGCTTGGAATTCACGTGACATTGATGTCTAGGATTTTGCAAATCTAGGACACTAGCGTGGGTCGCTTGAGGTCACCTCATTTCAGCGTATGCTTGCTTAAGATCGCATGACCTCCATGACAACCATTGCTAGAGCTTCTGCATCACCTAAGTTGATTAGGTGTTGTAATTTTTATTTTTATTTTTAACCTAAAGTCTTTCATGCTAATAGCATTTACCAAACACTATTTACATTTCATAAAAACACTTTAACCTAAAGTCCTTTCATTTATGTAATACTTTTGCAAATGCTCTCCCAAGTGCACCCTAAGTCCATTTTCTTGTTTTGGTCAATGAAAAGTCCTTCACATTGGAACTAGAGAAGTTAGGAAGAAATTACTTCCTTGTGACCCGACCTTAGGTGGTTTGTAATGTTATGGCTAGAGATATAACTTGATGGGGAAAAATAGGTTATCAAATGAATCTTGATGAATTATGCGGAATCATTAAAAACAAGTTTGGCTATGTATGAACAATTTAATATATGCAAGGGTAAGCTCGATGGGGGAGCATCGGGCTTTGTCAATCGATTTAAGTTGAAGATGTCAATTATGGAAGAGAGTTGTTGATTCGGTGGGTAAGTTATCGATTTCATGGTTGTCGATGTCAAATTGCAAACTTATTATCGATTTCGAGACTACCAATTGACTATCTAGCAACCAAATGATGTTTTGGGCAATTTCTTTACTGTTTGACAATCTTTCATGGGGTCGATTAGGTTGCCCAAGGAGATAAACGAATTTAGAGTATATTTTAATAACTTTGCATCAAGTCAAGTGTCATAAGTATGTTGTAATTTTCAAGAGTCAAAAGCTCAAGTTTCTAGGTGTTTTAATGCATTTTATAGTTCCTAGGACTTCATTATGTTTTCTAGTTCCATTGTCCTTAATTAAATGGTTTCTTGTCTTTGATATTTAGTCTATTTCCTATGTAATAATCCCTCTATATAAAGAGGCAAATTCTTGAATATAAGGTGAATCATTTCTCAGTGGTGGGTCAATGAAGCATTGTATCCTTGACTGGTAGTTTTCCTATGAGCCTTGGTTGGTGATTTCTGTAGGTTTTAGTGGTGAGTTTCGTCAATCCCAAATCTAATCCTTCGCTGGTGGTGCGTCCTGTGCATCTTGATTCTGATCGTATTCTTTCCTGCATTGTGCATACATCCATCCCCATACATTTACTCATCATCGATAATCCACTCAAAACAACTCTCACTCATCCCCAACGGCATCAAAGCTGATGATATTAATTGTAGTATACTTCTACCAAATGACTTTGTAATTATTAATAAAGACAAATAGAAGAGTTGCATGCAGATCCTTTTAGTAGTTTGGTTTAGATCAAGCCAACATTCATTTTTCTAGACTAACAACCACCATTAGGCTGAAGACCACTAGTAACCCTTTGAGAGGCTTAAGATATAGCTCATGTTGCTTTCACCCAAAGTTAATATGTCATACTACTAACTTCCAAGTATTATTACTACACTCGTATACTTCTCAACGAAGATTACAATCAATGAATCACTCTAAGTAACAATAAACTGCCCGCTTAATGACAAAGTACATGAATCTCAAAGTCAAAGCTTTTTCAATATGTATATACTCTTGCAACTCGTGTCATCTCCAACGTGTGTTGATCTTCTTATGTGGTCAGCAAGATCCATACCAATAGTTTCGAAAATCTTTAAGATGATCAATTTAAAACTCTACAATCACCAAGAGATATGATCGCCCATATAATCAAATCTTCTTAATGACAATATTGTTTTCGGGAATAGATTTGATTGTATTAGGAAATAATCCTTCTTAACAATTTGATTGACAATGGATAAAATTTCTTTCCGTGCGTCTATCTCTGGAATTATAGGCCTGAGGCATACCTTAAAATTTAGATTTTTCTCAAAGGTAAAATCTGGATCTTCAAGACATGATTTGTAATTATACAAAGTGCATGTTGTTTTCAAGTGATATAGTAAATTGCTTTTATAAACAACGTGTCCATCGAGGCTTCCGGTCATTAGTTAACTTGCGTGCTGCCTTCCACTTTATCTTCCTGTGTATGAATATGACCACATGAATTGTTCTCTTTTTCACAGCACTTCCAAGTCCCCACGGACTTCTCATTCTTTAACTTGTTCACCTCTAGATCCTTCCTATCATCTTCAGTCTTTCACTTCATATTTCAGGTTTCATTTGTGGTGATACGTTTTTTAACTCATTTCATCGATCTTTTGAAATGCGTGTAGTCGTTCTATTCTACTAATATAAATCGGGGTCCACTTAGAGGACAGACGATCTCGTTTGCCATTGGGATTGGGCATGCACGTTGCATACAACATAATTCCATCAAGAGAGAGGACCCTAGGAAAATCTGATATACATCAGCTTGTTTCTCTTCTTTTGTGGAGGCCACCACCTGCCTGCTTTTGTTAAGATTCTCTCCTTTCCGTTTTGCTCTCCTCTATAGTGGGCATCCGACATATCTGATCCAAGATTGAATTTCGTGACCTTTGGCTAAAAAAGTAGGGTTTTGTTCCAAGTGTGTTAAAGTCTTAATCTGAGGATTAAGGAATGCAATACCTCCTCTTTTGCTTCCCCATTTCATTTTTTTAGGGTCCTCCTTACCTTAATTTAGTATATGCCTTTGCAATTTTAATTGCCTGCTTTGGAATACAACTTTTTGGTGTCCTTTCTTGATACTCTTTCTTTATTCTTCCTCAAAACTCCACTTGGACCAACCCCTACCGGATGCCTTTCTTTTATTTAATTATTGTCCTACTATTTTGCTATCTTTAATCATGCTTTCCATTTCCACTTGGTGAAAAAAAAAATAAGAAAATTGCTCAAAATTCTATCTTTCAATTCCCTTATATAACTTGTTGATGAAAAAAATGGCGGTTACGTGATTATAAATTCAAGGATAAATGGAATTCATTAAGGTATGGGAATGGGTGCCCATAATATGATCAAGTTTGCTTTTCAATAATGGAGGTGCTTAAGCTGTCATAGTCATACCATTGGTTATTAACCCAAAACTGAAGTATCTTAGTGTGTTTGTTTTCACGAACATGATTTCCATGAGAAAACTTCCATGTGTTTGTTTACTGCAATAAGATAGTCACTTGGAAAGATCTTACAGTTAAATATTTGCATTTTTTATGGTCCTATCCAATATCTATTTTACAAGCCACTCTATATGCTATGTGCAAGTTGCGAGAAACCTTGCTCCCTCACTCACCTGTCCTCACCCTAAGAAGGTGGAGAATTGAACTCTCTACCTTTACTTTCCTTCCTAAGTTAGAAGGGTGGCCACCAAGACAACCCGTAGTGGTTGCATTTTCTGTCTTTTTGGCATCCCTTTTTAGATTGCTTTATTTTAATAATAATAAATTATTTTACACTTAATGTGTTAATAATATTTTAGACAAGGATTCTGATATCATCTTAATATTTTTCATTAGGGAAAAACTATAATTATAACAAAGAGAATGATTATTTGAAAGTAAGATCTAAATATCAAAAAACTTTTTTCATCTCGCTTTCAATACACTACAAAAAAACTGAAACCAGACATTTTCCTTTGGAAATAATTTTCACAGAAAACATTTTCCTCTGTTAAGAAGTTTTCCACGAACAAACACACCCTTGATTAGCAAAACTATTGTCAATTAGACAACTGAAATTTATTAAAGGCTATCTGAAAGATATTTCCCCTTTAAATTAGCAAAGCATTGATAATTATAGGTTACCTAAACAGGCTAACAATTTAAATTCCGAAAATGATTTTCACAATCAATTAGTATTCTACCACAACCTTTCTTTCTTCTTTCTATTTTAATTCTGCAATTCGATTAGACAGATTTGGCACTTGAAGTTGACTCCCAATCTCCATGAACTCTTGAAAATTGTAATAAAAAAATTCTCTACTAAATTGGGTAAGTTGTTGAAGGAGTATAAACTAACCTTTTCTTCCTCTTACTTGATAAGAAAATCCGGCCACTTTTCTTTCCATTCTAAGTGGTATTTTCTCTTAACAAAGTTTTGTCTTCCTTTACTTAGTTCTTGTGCTTTTCCGCACTCAATCATGTGACAGTGACAGTGGGGTTGGGTAAACATGAAAGTGACTAAAGCAAACATTATTTTTGTTACAATAAAATTTAATTGTTATGAAGATTAAAATTTAGATTTTTTTAGTAGAGTAAAATAGAAAATCAAACAAACTCTAATACCAAAACAATAAATTCAATTCTAACTACGGCTTAGTTTATTAAGTGATAGTATTGTTCTCAGCAAATATATTCTCATTAAGCGGACACAAAGCAGCATTCACCAAATTTAGGCAAGACAAGGGTGTCGTGGCCCTTACCCATGCTGGTCAACTCCACTGGCCATCATCGAGACTCCAAAATAGCAGAGGGAACTAGGAAACACAAAAAAAAAATTCATAAAATTTTAAGAAAAATATTACAAAAACGTTCATGTAACGATATCGGTTATGTCACGTAGACAATCAAGATTAAGACCAATGATTTCTTGTAAAAAATGATCGAAAAGACTATATTGATAAATTGTGAAAAGATTTATAACTAAATTGACCAAATTGAAAAAATTAGCATTGAATTAATCACCATACAATTGTTTTAGAACTTTTTGAACAACTTTCTTTATTAAAACATCATTTGCCTCAAAAACCATGTTTTGTTATTTAGATTAGTGATTAGTATCATAAACAGATATGATGGCATCCGAGTTGACACAAGGTGTTGTATGAGGTTAGCTTGGGGCCAAAAACTTATCCGTTCCCAAAGACAGACAAAATCCTTACCAGATGGAGAGTTTGACATGTCTTCAAGATTTTCTGGTGGTTGGATGGTTAGTTCGACACGTGTCAAACTTTGAGGAAGAGTCCAATCTCGCCCTTTTGATCAATCTTTTCAGAAGCCCAACACCATTTTAGCCGTAAGAGAATCAGTTAGTTTAGGCTAAACATAAATTTAGCATTTTCTTTTGGATCGGCAAGACGGTAGGAAAAGACGGATCATGTCACTAACCCTCTAAGCGTGACCGTAGAAATTGTTCACACTTGCAACAGAATGCTCGATTTAATCTATGACCATTACTTATCAAAGTGATCCACCTCCGATACCCCTTCACGAATCTTAATTTACTTCAGTTAGAATCTTTAAAATAATGGACGATGACAACGTTCAAAATATAATTTTTTGCACCAATTTTTTGTTTATTTTCTCATATCCATCTTAATCATCAATGCTACTAACTATTAAAAATTAAAAATTTAAGTGATTAGACAGGACTATGTGTTGGGTGTGGTTCATACTCTTTATTGACAAAATAGCATAGGGATCCTACTCCCCAGTAAGTAGGTGAGAGTCTGAGGGGCACTCCGGCGGGGGCCACAAGGGCAATGCCTTTGAGTCACTATAGGATTTTTATAGTTTGAATTTATATTTCATTGATAATTTGGGTTGGGCCCATGAAAAACTACTTATTATATATGATTTTTTTTTCTCTTGTAATTGAGGGATGTAATAGAGAGATGTGATGTGTTAATTATGATAAAACCCTATGCTGAATGTAGGCCTCATTAAGAATGAATTTGGATGAAAATTTCAAGTCTCAATTTCCTCTCTCTTTCTCTGTTGAAATTTCTGCCATTTCAAAATCAGCACATCAACAATTTAACGATGCTAATAATGCACACAACAGAAGGACTTAATTCTGCAAATTGATAAAATATAGATTATCGAATTGAACAATAAGAACTCGAAGGACAGAATCTCACTTATAGTAGTCAGTACTCTGTATGTAATTACTTCAAATGTTTTCCTGGGCTTTTGATCAATCGAAATCAATTTATCCCACTAGAGCAAAACCTCTCTCTCGTCTGAATTAAGCCCTGTGATTAACCATCAAAGAGCTCTTCAATCAGAGGCCGAGATCGATAATCCTAATTTTTGGGCCCTAAACAAAGTCCCCACTAAGCCTATCCTGCTGATAGTTTTATGCTGGATCAAGCCCAAATCTAATACGAGGCCCATGGTCTCTTTTGAAAGAATACAATCCGACTTTCGTGATTTCAAATACAAATTCCACTCATGTATCCAAATCTTTCTGAAATTGTAGAGAATAGTCTATTCTTTTTCAGTAGAATAAATTATACACATTTTATAATACCTATGGTATTACACTTTAGCTAAAGTATTTTAGTTAATAATTGGTATTATGTTTATTTCTCCGTTGCGTGGTTATATAACATATTAATTATCACTCGCACATCAATTAGTGGATGATATTGTCTTTAATTTCTACACATTAGCGTGCCATTCTCGTGGTTTCTCGTTAGACAATCGAAAGAAATAACATAAGCCAATTATAAGACTGTCAACATCTAACGGCAAGGGTGTAAACGGGCCGGGCTTGCTCTTCAAAACTAGCCCTGCCCAAAACCTTTCAGGCTTGGACATCCCATGCCCAAAATCAAGCAGGAACCGGAAAAGGCCAACTCGAAAATTTTCAGGCTTGTTCGGGTCGGGCTAAGCCCCATTTTCTTGGCTATATTTTATATTCAATAAAAAATTTCATTTATTCAATACCATAATGAAATAAGTAATTCAATAGTGTAATAAGACAATTAATTCAATTATAAAATTTTATTTTTGCATTTCATTAAAAAACATCAATCAGACGTTAGAAATGTAAGAAATTATATGAAAAATTCGGGTCAGTGTCCCATTCCAAGCTTCACACTATACACATTCCAAGCTTCACACTATACACAATGAAGTTCGAATGCCTAGCCCGGCCCAAAATGCGAAAAAGGAATGAGCCCAAGACCTTGGCCCAGACTATTTGTGCCAAAAACTTTTGGGCCGGACCATGGACTTTCACATTTTCATTTTCATTCTTATTTAATGAATTGGTTAGTGGCTAAGCGCTTTTGAATTGAATCAAACAAATCATGTGATCAAAATACGTCACTTAATCTTATTAACTTTGAAAGTCATGCCCGCCATTTTATGGATAAAGCCTTATTTAATACACGTGCATGGACAATTGGCATGCATCCTTGGGAATTAGTTGGGCCATAATATGGATGTTTCATATTATATTATAACATGAAAATCCCTCGAACCCGATGTAACTAATTTCTGGATTTTTAACTAGGTTTAGGGCTAGGGAATTGAACCAAATTGCGAAGGTCACCTGTCCTTGATTGAACCAATCAAACCGACTGTTTCAAGTCTTGTTTTCAAAAATGGTTTATTTCATGTTAATGAGGTAATTAAGTAATAAGATGGTCCGTGCATTACACGTATATCCTAAAGGATCTTTCCAATTCGACATTCAATAATTAAAATAGTAGAAAAAGTCTCATCATCAATAATTGGACCATATGCCCATCGTTTACTATTTCTTTAGATTTAAGTCATTGTCATCAGCTCAAAAAAGTTGCCATGAGCTGTCTTTTGTGTTGGTATCATCCAAGAAGATAGTTTGTCTATGTCAACCAAGCACTATGAATTCCCCCCATTCAACTGTAATCTTGTCATCATCCAAATGCTGCTTCATCCTCGTAGAAACTATTAGAAAAAAAATCAAAACCCTAATTTAAATAAACATCCAGATGAAAGCTAAAACTCATTGGAAGCATATGAATGTTGGAGATCTGTTGTCATTGAGTTGTTGTATGGGTGTTCAGATCATCAGAAATATCGACGCTCGTCGATGATAACATGGTGATTTTCTTGTTGCGTCTAAGTATTATAAAAAAAAAAAAAGAGGAAGAATCTACGATCCAACCGTCTTTGGAGCACATATTCTTGACTGGAGTTTTAGGATTTTGCTGGTTGTCTGGTATAGGGATTGATGTCTCCTTGTTGTTCCTCTTTTTATTGCCGAGTGGCTTGTCGTTTCCGGTACTTGTGGTTGAATTGAACACGTCTGAAGGACGAGCATGTTTCTCGCAATTGTAACGTACATTCATATTCCCTGAACCGCACGCTTCAGGAGGAAACCCTAGCACAGGCCTGTCAGCACATAGGTTGTGTTCTTGAATTTTTAAATTTTCAGGCGTGCACTCATTTGAACTCTATGCATCAGACAAATGGGTTCAAACCCTCTTGTGGTGCAGCATGTGTAATGCCCATAAAATCCCCGATTGACTCTCTTCTGCAACGTCAAATTCCACATGCATGGGATTTCTAGGATTTTGTAGTAGACAGAAAACTAGGCATCATGGGATTTAAGTGACTCTGGACAAAATTCCGAGCAGCTCATGTTGCATTCAAGTCATATGAAGGACACGAAATATAAGCTAATTAACTTTGTGGTAGAACATTATTGACGAACCGATTATTTTTTTTATTAATTTTCAAAGCATATGAATGGCATATATACAAATCATCCGACCTTGGACATACCCCAAAAAGAGTATATAACCCAACATGTACTTTACTCTTCAACCATGCTTGATTTTCTCCTGAATTTCACAAAAACTTCGTCCGTGAAGAGTAAAGGACATTAGAATTTGATGTTTGTATTGCATGAGGTAATGCGCCAATGATCATTGCAGAGCGCTTTCATGACGATGTGACTCCTTAATCAATCAATTTAATTTGGAAATTTTTAAACGATTACAAAGCTACTAAAATAACATTCACTTGCTTGGCTGCTTGTGGCCGTTTGAACTCATCAACACAAGAAGAATGCCGCACCGTATGTCCCTCTAATTACATACCTGTCTAGTAAGTAGTGACAAAATAAGCTTCAATTATCACATTAAATTAATTGAATTTCTTATATATTTAACACGATAAATGTATCTTTTAATCGTCAAAAAGAAATTCGACCTTCAATTATCATTTGACAACTTTGCTTCGGAATACCTAGAATATAAGGAAGTAACTTTAGTGCTTTGAGAGAAAGTCTCTAAAGTGTTGACATGTGGCCCCTCCTTAGTCGACACCTAACCCAATTTATTCTTTCCTTTTTCCTTTTATTTTTAGACCATGTCATTTTTGTTATAACTCGCTTGTTTCGAAATTGCAGAAATTAAATAAAAGTAAGACAATTTGAAAAAAAAAAAATCATAAAGTGGAACATGATAGTCCATAATCAAATTTTGTTGTGTTGTTACAGAAGGTTGCGTCCTTTCAAAAGGGCAAAACCAATAGAACTAAGAACATGAGCATTCCATAGTTAGTTTCTTTTATTTATTTTTAGATGCCTAAGTTAAAGAACCATATTCTCCTATCTTTAGTATTATATGTGTTTATACTAAAACATGAAAGATTTATGTGAATCGCTCTAAAAGCAAAAAAAAGCTAGCCAAATTTCAACTAAATAATTTGTCATAGGTGGATGAGTACTAACCTGTTACAACATGGATTTAAATGATGTGAGATAATCTTTAAAACATACATAATTATAGTTTTAAACATAATATATAAATATAGGCAAGAGTCCCAAAAAATTACTGATAAACCGGTGGATGACCCGACAAAAATTATTACTTCAACATGAGTTAAGATCAGAACAATGTACGTTACACTTCAAATAAGCAATTTGAAACTAGTGAACAATTTATCGACATTGAACAATAAAGGTGTAAGTGCGATGCATTCACTCTCAATTTACCTCTCAAGGCTTCTATATTTAGCGCCCCCCAAAAAAAAAAAAGATGTTTGGCTGCTTTGTAATAATCCAACATCTGTAATATGCTTAGAATCCTGGTGGGCGGAGTCCCAAGTAAGAGTTATCAACTCTCTCTAAAAAGCAAAAGACAACAAAAAATTAGGGCATTACCGATCCGATTGCTCACAAAAAGCAAAAAATTATGTGAGTGATTAAAACTTTTTGACTGGATATTCTATTAAAATATTGGAGCCAAAATCTATTCCTTTCAAGTCCTAAGTTTATTTTGTATGCATATTGCTCCCCAACCTTTACACATTTTTAGTCTGATTTTGCATATGTAACAAGGTGTTAAAAGTTGTATATCACATTTATTGAATATGAGATTTCAATGACCTTCCATCTATTTATTAACTTAAGTCTAATAGTCTTTGAATAAGAATAGTGCAATTTGTACTAAAACTAATTTACAAAATTGATTGCAAATTCTTATTGTTTGTTTAATATATGACCCATTTGCTTAAATAATGTGCATTTCTAAACTGCCACGTCACCCAATACACCATTTGTAAACCAATCTCGGTATATCCTGTACCACACTATATAAAACAGTTGAACAATATTTCTATATGTTGGTTTGAGGTTTCAAACAGCGGAAAATGGTATTAAAACTTTTGCATGGTAAAAAAATAAAAAGTATTTCAATTAAAATTTTCTTATT
Organism: Angophora floribunda; assembly: GCA_014182895.1. Lineage (NCBI taxonomy): Eukaryota > Viridiplantae > Streptophyta > Magnoliopsida > Myrtales > Myrtaceae > Angophora > Angophora floribunda. The sequence goes on from CM024712.1 coordinate 8,909,509, forward strand.
CTTAAATTACTAGATGATGTGAAAATTACTTCCTGGGAATATCATGTTAAATTATTAACTCACGTAAGAGGAGGTGTTCAAGTGTTTAAACCACTAACATGCCACCACCTACCGAGAGATTTTTTAGATAAATTAGCGGTGATAACACATAATTTCATATAAAGTATTTTTTAGGGCTGACTGTTTGTCTCTTCCAAATTCTTTATATAGACTTACATAAAGCCAAAGAAGAACAGGTTCCCATAGGATACCAAATAATTCTATCCAAAAAAACCCTTTTTTTCTTTCTCATCTAGAAGTGGAGAAACTCCCTCAACCTTGACTCCCTCTAGCATGATCAAATTCCCTGTCTTGGTCTCATCACCAAACAAATCCTCCTTTCAGCAAGCACCAACAACAACAAATTAGGAAGAAAGCAAACAGACTTTCTGAAGAGACGGAGACAAAAAGCCCCGAAGTAATTGTCTCGAGATCAAACCCCCCACGCACTTCATCCAAAAATGTCAAACTTCACAGGTGAAGAAGGGAGCTTCTCTTCAGGAAACACTGGGGAGGAAGTCCACCAACGTGAGAAACAACTACAGTTGCAAGGCCACCGTCATGGGTCAAACTCGCAACCTTCCAGCACGACCAACGACAGCGGCTCCTCCTCGCAGCAACAGCCGGTCAAGAAGAAGAGGAATCTGCCGGGGACACCAGGCAATAAACTCATCCACACCCTTGGAAACTGGTTATATATGTTGCTGATCTTGAATTAGTTGTATGCATTCTCAAACATGGTGAAAGGTACTCCTAATGAAAGGTACTTATAAGCACGAAAGTTACCAAAATCAATTTGCACAGCAAGCAATTCAATGAAGGACTGATTTAGCTCAAGTAAAGTGAGACTGATCAAGAACTTTTTAGAAATGAGAACTATTGACTCGATGATGTTTCGTAGGTCTTACGTTTTATTTCTAATTAATTTGATCAATTTTTAGTAGTATTATGCAGCAGAAGACATCTGAGCACTTGATGTATTTTCTTTTAAAGGTTCCAAAATAAGCCAAACAATTTTATCAGTACTCTTCCTGCTTTATTCTCTCTTTATCCCATTCCTCTAACCATGAAAGAAAATTTCTGTCGACTCAATTTTCTTGCCTATTTATGAAATGTCCTCTTGTTCTTTTGTGATTTAGACCCAAATGCTGAAGTTGTTGCTCTATCACCGACGACACTGATGGCGACGAATCGCTTCGTGTGCGAGATCTGCAACAAGGGCTTCCAAAGAGACCAGAACCTTCAGCTGCACAGAAGAGGGCACAACCTCCCATGGAAGCTCAAGCAGAGGCAGCCTAACGAAGCCAAGAAGAGGGTCTACATTTGCCCAGAGCCAACGTGTGTGCACCACAACCCAGCTCGCGCTCTCGGCGACCTCACAGGAATCAAGAAGCACTATAGCCGCAAGCACGGCGAGAAGAAGTGGAAGTGTGACAAGTGCTCAAAGAAGTACGCAGTGCAGTCCGACTGGAAGGCACACCAGAAGACTTGCGGGACTCGGGAGTACAAGTGCGACTGCGGAACCATATTTTCCAGGTTTCGTACTAAACTTCTTTTGAGAATCACTATCGCATGTGCATGCATTGTTTGGTGGATAATCGAGAATTGTTTGAAAGATACATGCATACGAGTACTGGCCATAATAATGTTGGGGATGTTCTCCTTAAGTCTACGCTGTGAATCACACAGATATATGCTGGTAAGAAAAACTAAATCTGACATACTCCCACTTTTGACCCATTTATGGTAATTTGTTGATTCTTTTGATAGACTAGTTTCTCACTTTTATGTTACTTGCAGTTTAATTCTCGAGTATTATCCATAGGATGAATTGTTTAGCTACGATCAAACGGGGAGACATAAATATTGTCCGAGCAGTGTAATTTCTATAAAACGATCTTTTGAATCACGAACTTCTTCCCGCAACTTCTTCCATAAGACACATCTCAAGGATTTTAGTTAAATGTTCTAGTGCAAAATTATAATTTTCAGAAGCGATAGAAAATAACATACACAAATTTTTTATGTGGGTTTCTTTGAACCTTGCATCTGACCTTGAGAAGCCTTTCAGTCTGTCCAATGTTAGAACTGGGGGTTTTGCAATGCCGTAACACTTGTTTCTATCCTACAGATATATAGTACATTTTCCTTTTGAAAATTAAAAGAAGTGAACGAGATATAGAAAACTGAAATTGGACTTCACTAGAACTAAGAAGGTTTATAAAAGTTTAAGTTCTTAAGAGTGATAATTTTGCACCGTCAAGTGATATATCTAATAAGGGATAAGTGTATTAAAAATCCTAAAACTTGTCACGAAAATGCAATGGAGTTTTAAAACTTTCAAAAATTATAATGGAGTTCTAAAACTTGTCACAACAGTGCAATCGAGTCCTAAAACTTTTAAAAAGTGTATTCAAATTTTAAAACTTGTTACAAAAGTGTAGTCGAATCCTAAGACTTTCAAATCATGTTATCAACGAAAGGATTTGATTTTGACCAATTTGGCAAATTTTAAGAATTAATTGCACTTTTTGAAAGTTATGTGACTTAATTGCACTTTCATAATAAATTTTAAAACTTTATGACACTTTCAGAAAGTTTTAGGACTAAACGGCATTTTATTGACAAGTTTCGGGATTTTCAATATATTTATCCCTATCTAATCGGTGAATCACTTCCCAACTTCGAACTCATTTATTTAGACTCTCGTCCGTATGAGAAGTATAATTCCCCTCACTCACCGAAATCATACAAAGTAAACAATAAGGCCATGAAATGAAAATGCAACTGCACTTTTTGGCAGTTGAATATGTCCATTACTATTCAGACATTTTTCGCTGCAGGAGAGACAGCTTCATCACCCACCGTGCTTTCTGCGACGCGCTCGCTGAAGAGAACAACAAGGTGAACCAAGGCCTCCACCAACAGATGCCCGACCATGACCTCATGCCCTCATCAATGCCCATGATCAACACCACCACCACCAACTCCTCCAACTCGCCCATGTTCCTCAACGACTTCAACACCACATTCGATTCGAAAAACCCCCTCAGGTCCCTCCCCCAAGACCTCATCCCCTTGCCCTTCAAGCCCAACACGAACAACCTCAGCAGCATGAGCATGATGTCGCCTCCTGGCATGTTCTCAACGACCTCGGGCACGCTCTTTGGTGGCCCAAGGGGTGCCACCATCTCCTCCTCCTCCTCGAACCTCCAGCTCAGCTCCAACACCTCATCCGGCTTCAACTACCTCCAAGAAGCAAAGGCTGGCGGTGGTGGCTTGCTGGTGGTAGGCGGTGCCTCCTCGGCCCACATGTCAGCAACTGCACTGCTGCAGAAGGCGGCCCAGATGGGCGCAACCGCAAGCAACAGCATCAACTCACCCATGATGCAACAGAAGAGCTTCATGGCAGGACCTGACCAGCAACAACAACAGCAACAACCACAACTCATCCCAACCAGCTCTGCTCCTCCTCTTCCCATCAGACCACCGCCGTCCATGTCACCATACAGCGTCAGCAATGTCCCGCATCAGCATCAGAGCACCAATGTGCACACAGCTTCGTTCAACCATCATCCTCATCATGGGTTCCAGTCACCGCCACCGCAACCCCAGCACGAATCATTCAGCCAGCTCCTGCAGAAGACCAACCCGATGACACACGTCATGGATAGCACCACTGCAATGATGAGTGGTGACATGGGGATGTTCAGCAGCATGTTCGTGATGGGCGCAGATCATAACATGAAGAATACTCCTAATGCGGTGGTGGATCATGAAGACTGTAGCTCAACGAGCTTCGGGCAAGGAAGGATGCCATCAGAGAAGAATGTTCCGATAGGATCAACAATGTTCGGAGGAAATGGTAATAACAATAACAACAGTAGCAATGGTAAGAACGATGGCATGACGACGGTCGACTTTTTGGGGCTTGGAGGGTCGCGACACGTGGGGAATTTGCATGAACAGCACCAGCAGCAGCAGAGAATGGAGATGGAGGGGATGAGCCAGCAGAGATTGCCTCCGATGATGGGTCATTTTGTTCAACAGCTCTCTCATGGCGAATCTGCAATGGAGAAACCAATATGGGATACTTGATTAGTTCACAAGGAGGAGGAGAAGGAAGCGGAGGGTTGGCTGTTCTTTTGTACTGTGGTGGATATTCCTAAAAAGTTTGTGTTTCTTGGAAAGGATTGAATGCAGAAGCATCTTTGAGTGTGCTTGATCAAAGGGTCAGAAAGTTTGGCATCAAAAGGACAGATGATTTTTGGTTGAATTAATATTTTTACACGTATTTAACGTAAGCACGTTTGTCAAAGAATCAAAATTTTTAATTGAGTGAACTAGCGCGATTTGCGTGCAATTGGTAGGATTAGAGAGGGTAACGATGCATAAGTTGAAATCCGCAAAAATCCCGATCAACCGTGTTGATACTAAAAGGTTAAAAGAAGAAAAGTGGGAATGCCTACAAATATTAACGTGAGGTGTTGGATAAATTCAGCATTGTGGAAAAGGTCGAAATGATTGGTATTCACAAAACTTGCAGTATGTTCATTTCTTATACAAAATGTGTTTTGAGTTGGTGCCTATTTAATTTAGACATGGGCAATGTGACAAGAAAAAAGTGTCAAAATAATCCTAAATTTATTGTATTTGTGTTAATTTTGTTATAAACTTTTTAATTGTACTAATTTAATCATGAACTTTTTAGTTTAGAGTCAATTTAGTTCCGGCTAATTTTGGTTGAATATTGTTAATGTAAATATCAACCAACTTACGTGACTTGATCGCACTGACGTGGACACTTTTTAACAATATTCTACTATTTAATTTCTTTTTTTTTTTTTTTCCTATCTTTTGTCTCTCTTTTTCCTCCTCTTTCCAGCATGACCATGGCCAATGAGGCCTCCTGGCCTCACCTAAGTAAGGGTGACCCTCACCAACGCTTACCCTCATTAGCCACCCCGAAGGAAAGAGGAGGAAAAAACAAAGAGAAAAAAAATTCAAAAGTTATTAAAATATTACTAAAAAAATGTCCAAATAAGCGCCAGCCATGCCAATGTGGCATGATTAGGGCCCACATCAATAATATCTAGTTAAAAGTAATCACAATGACTACATTGGTACAATGCATTAGGTTAAGGATTTTTCTAATGCTTTTTCCAATGTAACTAAGAGCTTAGCTTTGTGTATGTTCAAGGACCATACTCATACACATCTAAGTTTTTCTAACGCCCAATGTTAAGAGCTTATTTGTGTAAAGGACCATACTAGATAACGATGATTATGGCATGCATTGTCTTTGGAAGTTCTACAGAAACACTAGTTTTGAAGCATTACTTTACTATAACTTTAGGCCAGATTCTATTGAAAAGCTGCTTCTGTCATGATTTCAAGTGGCAACAAGTATCCATTCATTGCTTGCTATAAGAGAAAAGGATAAAGAAAATATCAACAGAACCGTCTCAAGAAAGATTCAAAACTTTGTTTTGGTTAAAGTTAATTGCTCTGGTGTCTCTATTGAACTCAGGTACGCAAGTCGCAAATCGCAATCCGAGTTGAAGGACATGCCTTGTATACCACCGTATCCATATATCTAATTCAAAAGTTAAATGTCATGGTGCATCTTGTTGAGAATTAATTGCGACATAATTATCAATGATACACAAGCTATGACGTTTAGCCATTTAGTTGCGAACCCATGTCCACGTACTCTGGATCAAACAATTGCAGAACTATATTTTTCCGGGATTTCTTTTACAAGAAATTCTTTCAGACATGAATCCTTTCATCCTAAAAACAGCAAATTCGCTATTAGGATCATACTAAGTAGAAATTATTATCCGGTTCTGATCCAGCTGTTATTCTGGGTTGATAAATGGATTCTCTCAATTTACTTCCCAAGTCCATTCAATTCGAACCAACTGCACGAGGGACCTGGTCTACCATCATGGTGATCCACAACATGAAAGTTCAGCCAGCACAGAGGCCCAAGCCTTTTTAGTCTAATGCCACCAGCAGAAGTCATCAAGAATTTCCAGCCTTGGAGTTTTCATGATATGAATCATTTAAGGTACTTAAATAATTAGGTGGGTCCCAGAATGTACAATGAAATGTCCTTTTCTTTGGGGCTCAAAAATTAATAAAATATCCGATTAATGGTCAGTTGACTCGCAGCTTATGGCTGTTTCAATAAAAATTCAATCTTTACAAGGCCCATCAGATTTTTCAACTTCAACCTCAACTTCAACCTTCTCATCCACCTCTGCTTCAACCCAAAATCCCAACCCTTCCGAGTTTCAATCCTTGGGTTACAACACAACAGCAACCGCAGATCTTTGTGAATTTTTGGTATGCGATCATCCAGATCTTGTCCCCCACACACTGAATGTATCAAATTCAATTTATTGGGAACATCTTGATTCTGGACCAAGTTTCAGTTTTCTTACGCTTGTTCTGGAATCTCTCTTATCCACTCTTCCTCCCTTTAATGTCCATGCTTGCAAGTGAACATTCATCGTGTTCGAGACAGCATGAATGTCCACAAAACTCAACGTCTCCAGTCTCGCTGCCACCTGCCTCCGTGCCTATTATAGTCCCTGTTATGGTCCCAGAACCCGGAGGAGCTCCCATGCCTCGAACTCTCCGGCCCAGAAAACCGATCAGGAACTGCTCTCGTCTCCGGGACGTTCCTTCCCGGCGGATACCTTGTCGGGCTATTTTCCTGGCTCCAAGATTCGAAATCCTCCCGGGCATAGTTGTTTCTATCATATGGAGCCCGAGATGAGGCACTAAAATTAGATTGGTTAGTTTGAGAATAAGAATGAGGGTGACTATACTGATGAGACATCTCCCGTCCACCTCCCCATGAAGAATTCGTGTCCATGGATGGTCCGGGACCACCAGGGTACGAAGATGGGTGCGCCCGCTGCATCGGCTGCAGCTGTGGCGATGTGACTGCTGAATATGGAAGTGAATGCATTGGCCTTTTTCCTGTCGAGCTCAGATTCAGTGCTCCGTTCATGGGAGCAAACACTTCCTGGGCTTGTGATTGTACAGCTGCGGACTCGATGGGAATTCTATGTTGGAGAGATGGGGCCATCATTGAATGTGGATGAACTTGACTTGATTGGGACAGAGAGTTTTGGACATTTCTTGCTTCTTGTTGGAGTGTAGCAGGAATATTGGACGTCTGTAGGGGCTGTACAGTGGTGGTCGAGGCATGTCCCTGGAAAATTCCTGATGTACTTGCTGCCGAAGCTGAAGCATGCCTGGAAAATGGATTCCTTACAGCATCTGCCGACCAAGCACCCTGCAAAAATCATCAAACAGGGAAAAAAGAAGGGCGTCACTTTGCTAATTTTAGAAATTGTTTGTCCAGTGTTTGTTCGTGTATATAGAAAAGATTATGAAACATCTGTCATAAACGAGGAAGATGATTTTGTTTAACGTCGATGCCATGCCAGTCCACTACATCAAATCTGAGGTGGCGCGTTAAGAACTTCGTCCTGACCCATCTCCTGTGGTACAGTATCTTTGTACATGGAGGGGCCAAAATGGGATCCATTCTTTTGTGAGATACAGAAAGGGAGGGAGTACGTTCGTCAGCCATCACCATAGGCGATGCTGCAAACCCGTTTTTTCTGAGGAATTCATCTTCATATTTCAAACACTTGAGCATAGAGAAGAAGAAGAAGAAGAAGAAGAAGAAGAATTCATTTCGTTGATTCTTATTCGTCGTATGTGTGGTTTTCAATAGCATCACTCCCACTGGCCCAATGGGGGGACGAGAGCAGCAGAAATCGACCGTTGGAGACAGTCCTAGTGTTGTAGTGCAGTAAAAACCTAGGTAACGCACCGTTACGGGAGGATTGCTGGAAGGCGTCGGAGATGGGAGGGACACTTCAACCCTCTCTCCTGTTCTGCCACCCACGCCAACGCCAGCATCGACACCAAGTCCATTCAAATTCCCAGCTACTAAGTTAGCCGCCCCACCTCCAGCCTTAATCATATCGAGAAGTCTCACTGTATCTGCACTCGATAAGTTCCCGCCTCCCCCTGAGGTCAGTGCGAAAACAATCTCTGGGTTCTTGAGAAGCACAGCCAGCAACTCAAGATCAGGCTCTGCCACAGCAGGGTTACTGTTTTGTGACGTTGAAGACGATCCTGCTCTCGCGTTTTCATTAGAAGGAACCTGTGTTTCTGGAACCTGTGTTTCTGGGACGACTTCAGCGTCGGGTAACTGTTCAATTGAAATCACTGGGGTTAGCGAGTCATCATAGTCCATCTCGCGGTCCCATGGCTCTTTTGGATTGGGGGGTATCTCTTGGACTGTCCTGTAGATAGTCTCTTTCTCGCGGCGATTCCTGTTTTTCTGGAATTCAACTTCTTTGCTATCCTCACCTCCACCCACCCTCCACTGATCGTTCAGTTTTACTTCTGCATAATAAACCAGTAAATGGGTTAAAGGGACATGATTTTATAGTTGAAAATAGATTACAATGTTTCTAACCAATGGCGCAAAATGTTTTGTGTTAAGTCTTATTTTCACAATGACAGGTCGTGAAAGAAAGCCGTAGGACCATACTGCTTTCCTGCACTGTCAAAGTTGGCCAGAATCATCAAATCAACTTACTCAGCTCATTACCCAGGACAATGAGTGAGAACAAGATCAAGAATTATGGGATTCTGTATTTGCCCAAAGAAACTAAGGACAATAAAAGGAAAGCGACTAGTTATGTCAAAAGGTACTCATTTAATTTCCTGTCACCCGATGAAGAAAGAGAAATATACCCAAATCATCTACTCCTCCATCAAGCGTGAATGCATTGGAGTGCTATTGACCATTACTTCACATAAATCTCGAATCAACCAAATGTCACACCAACGTGCTTGCTCGGTGTAGACATCCTCTGCATTTTGCTCTTTTTTATAATAAATTTTTTTTATATCTTCTGTTGAACATACCACTCTAACGTCCAACCAAGTGGAATTGTACACTTTTGTGAACTAAAAAAGTGATTTCTCTATTTATATTCGCAAGTCAGATGTTGAAGTACCACCCTCCATCCAGGCAACCCTCTCAGAAAGTCACTGCATAGTGAGGGGAAAAAAAGACTGTTCAGGAGATCCAGATGTTACAGTCACATTCTGGAGCATATAGTTAATCATTGAAGAGAATCAGAATCGTTTCATTCCATTTTGCTCACGCACAAGAGTGCCAACCAGAGTGTCAGCTTCAATTAGCATAATTATCTTAATCCACCCAATTATCAAATTTACACTAACAATTCTTGAAGCGATACAGGGTTAATGAAACATTGTCAGCCGGCAATAGAGCCCATTCCATCTACTGATAAGAATCAAATTCGAGATTCTAGTTTTGAGTCAAATGGTTCAGCAAATCGGTGGAAATGAAGGATCCAAACCGAGTATTATGGGTGCATATATTAGACAAGACAACGCTCTCCGATTGTGTCAAGCAGATATGCAGGAAAAACTTATTAAGATGTCCCGAAGATGGTCAATATAAGGAGTACTAAACAAGCAGAGATCTCAAACCATTGTGCAAAACATCACCTTGATCCTCCAATTTTTATTTTATTTTTTTAAAAAAAGGAGGATCCTAGAAGTGCCATCCCAAGTGGTTAGTTCTAAACATCAAAAGGATAATTTTGACAACGTTCTCCTCCCCATCCATTGAACTCCACCAAATGTTTGACCAAAAAGAAACTCAAAAATGACAAGAAAAAATGATTATACAAGTTCCTGACCACTTTTCATGTCTAGTAAAGCAGACATGACATAATAAATGATTATACAAGTTCCTGACCACTTTTCATGTCTTGTAAAGCAGACATCACATAATAGGAGTGAGCATGGTTCTTGAGCAGAACCCAGGACTAAAGAACCGGACTGGTGGAAACCTGCCCAGTTCTGGGTTTCAAAGTACACAGAATAGGTTCCAAGTTCTAATAATTGAAGAACATGTTCTCAGGAGCAAGTTAAACAAGCTTTCGTAATTTTCTTGATCTATGTCCTCATGTGATCCTGCGATATTCCATTGCATCTGAAGATAAATGTATAATACGCAACCGCTGGTCCAAGCTTCCATTTTATGACTAAGAGTTTTACTTTGTTAATCTTTCATATTCTTCGTTTGTGGTAAGTGAGTTTGTGGTGAGTGAATTAGTGGTAAATGATCATCATTAAAGGTGATGATTCATTATAATCGTTTGATTAATTATATAGATGGAAATTTGATAGACCTTGAAACCGACTTGAAACCTATGATAGGGTAGGTTCCAAGTTTCAGGGTATGCAGAGTAAGTTCCAGATTCAAAAAATAAGAAACCCGTTCCATCGGTTAGGTTCTACATCTCACCCCTATCACATAAGGTAGCTAGCAAATCACTGTTTGTAAGGAAAACCCAAACAAGACCCACAATATCCACTCGTTAATTAACATTTTGTGAACTTTACAGAAGTCTCTTTATCTCGTTATTCCCAGGCAAGATTTATGGTCCTCAACATATTATTGCAGCAAGTCAGAAAAACCGAGAAAGGTTCTTGAACAGCAAGATTACCTGCCGGTCTCTTCCACTGGATCCGAACCCTCTTACAGTCCTCCAACACAGTCTCCCTTGAATCCAATTTGTTCTTTGGAAAAGACATATCTAGCTTCCGAGGAGCTTCAAAGGGCATCACATTCTTTTGTAGTTCACCTTCAGACTGAGCATGAACTGTAGCTGCTGGAGGCAAATTGACTGTCTTAGTCATCAAAGTTTTAACAGAACTTTCAGCTTTTATTTCATTACTCTCATTACAAGAGGACCCGCTCTTTCCATATTTGTACTGCATGTGCAGTGCCCGCATTTTTGCCTTCTGAATATCGTCAACAGACATTGGCCGACTGCGGCTAACAGAAGCCACTCTGGAAGGCTGTGGGCTCCTGCCAGCCATTTTCTGGCCAGGCTGTTCCACCATCTGCACTTTCCTGCGCTCTCGATTTTCTGATATGGGCTAAGGCAGCAACTACAGCGCATATGGTACATTAATTCAAGCAAACAACAGTACAAGAAAATTCAACTCTCAGACATCTTAAGAATCTTCTAATTCATTTTCTGCACCCAAACTATCAAATTGATAAAATTAAATTGGACGCGTAAAAATCAGTCAGGCCAGAATATGACAATACTTTTTCAAAGATATATTTTAAGCACAAGAAATATGGTTGAAGCAACCCTAGAAAATCCACTCAACTACTTAAAAAATCTAAGTTCAATTATCATCCAATACAATTATAGTCCCATCAGTCTTAGCCAATCCGATGGCATTGTGTTACTTCTGGCCCCATCAAACAAACTGCTTAGTACAAGTTTAGTGAGAACTTCTTTTCTTCAGTTTACAAACTCTATTATCAATAATTAATTACTCCAAAATCCAAAAGGGAAAAAAATGACCCACAGCAGGATCATTCTTACAAAAAGTTATGCCCAACGAATTTTCAGTCCACTGAACAGAGAACTCAGTTCCCTAATTAGAGCAGTGAGATATTCTGGCTTTAGGAGAAGAAGAAAGATGGGTAACAATGGTAGTGGGGACTAAGCATCCATTCCTTGGCTGAGGAATGGTCTAGTGGATACATAGACCTGTCAAAATGGGTCATAGCCCCATTTCTTAACCCACATTTGATGGTCACAAATGTGTTTAAAATGGGTCAGTAAATGGGTTTAAAATGGTAAAGCTAAAAATAATATAAGTGTCAATTGAGTTCACAACTGACTTAAACCCAACGCACCTCTATGACTCTCTCTTCACTCTCCCACGCCCTCACTCAATCTTGCACTAGCTCACTCCACGCCTGCACCTCATTTGCGTATGAGTTTTCCTAGATTGAGTTAAATATGAAAGTGTTCTAGCAATACTGGTTGGATTAGATATGAGTTACTAGATTCGTATTGAATGGAAATGGGTCGAAAACAAGTTAAATGGTATCAATTTGGGTCGGACCATTTTCAACCCAACCCGACCATTTGACGAATCTAGGAATATATGGAACTTAGAAAGTCCAAAGAAAATTCCCAAAAGGATACGGGCTGAAGTTACACCAAATATGTGTTTCCTGCTTGAATCATCTGCTGGAGCAGGCAAGAGTTTTAGTGCTTGTGAAGATTCCAACCTCCTGATGCAAGAAATGTTGCTCAAAACACTTTCAAGACACAAAAGAACCATCAAAACTTGATCATAAGTTGCCCATACCTGGTATCCTCCAAATTTTCACATGAAGCAAGAATCTCTTCCTGTCAGCACTTAAATGGTTAACACCCTCAATATACAAACTTTTAGCAAACTTAATCTTATTATAAAGAGATACTTACAGACAAACTATTATCTGAATGCCATGCTTCATCACCCATGATTTCCCCAAAACTGCCAAAAATAAGGTTTACAAATAATGAGTTTCTATCTCCAAAATTACAAAAGTGGATGTGACCATGAACTTGCCTCTTGTTCACCATCATTTCTTTCTGCATTGCATTACGAGATCTCACGCCATTGGGCTTCTTAATAACCTGGGCACGTGCAAACATTTTGCTCCATTTTGATAGCAAAGCCTTTGCCCTGTTTGATACATCTGATCTCCAAATCAGATAAATGAGTTTCAACTTTAACATGAAGAGACACATATGATACATGCACGCATAAAAATTCCTCTTAACAAGTACTTCTCACTATCATACCATAAAAAGAGAAAACTACTTGACCCTCGACTCATTCACAAAAAAGATACGAGAGAGAAAGTACTAGGCAATTGAGCCCCCAAAAAATTTACAAATGACTTTGGTTTGGTTATTAATTCTTAACCATTTTCTCTTTAAACAGTCGAACCGCGGTTTCCTCAACCCCCCCCAAAAAAAAAAAAAAAAAAAAGAAGAAGGGGGTCTGTGCTTGTTCATCCCCTGAGAAAAGAGAGTATCTCTGCTGGAATTAATCGCATGAAATAAATAAACACAATGGCACTTTATTTGAGTAGCCAACAAATCACACAACATTAAACCATCCCAGGAACAGGTAAGACAAAATGAAGAACAACCATAAGAAAGACAACTATAGAGAATGCACTGAGTGAAAATTGTACACTTCCGTAAGTAAAAGCACACCTGATGTCCTATAGAACCGCAGTCTATTAACAGTTTGGAGAACAGCAGACAACTGACTAGGAAGAGCTTTATGTAGAGGCAAATGAGAAAGAACCTGCAAGTGATACAAAAAATCTTTAGCAACTTGCAATGCTTGGTGCAATTTCATTTATGACTTCGATCATTTTCTACCTCAAGGATGATAGAAAGCACACTAGTTTGTTCTTCAGTGGATGCTTGGCTCAACCATGTTGCCAAGATCATTACACCACCTTTAGTCATAAACCTGGAAGCATGAAAAGAAATTACAACATATGGGAAAATTTCTAAAAATACAGACAACAAAGAATCGGGTAAAAATTTACCAAGACAGTACTGAAGAATTCTCTATCCGCAGAATCCACTCCATTAACTTCACCTGCCCAGAAAATGTTTCTTCTTTCCCCATGAGTGTGAAGATATTTTGAATAAACTCTTTATCTGCCTCGTCTATGCCAGGCAAGAGATCATTTTGCACAGGGCAAGATGAGGCATCTGCAACATCTGGCGCAATAGAGTTTAATGGAAGTGGATCAACAGGTGTTGCCGTTGCTGATTCAGAATATACTGGGGGAACAACATTAGAATCTTTCGGAGCTTTCAATCTAATGGCTTTCTCCCTTGAGAGTCGTACGAACTTTCTCACTCGTGACCGTTGACTATTAAAAAAATCACGAACCTTCAAGTACATAAAATGCAAAGAGGTAAGGGGATATATACTAATATCAGTAATTAAAGACTGTCAATAGATTGCCAATACAAGTCCCATGTCTCATTCCCAGCAAGTAAGAGAAGATTACATAATCTGTATTAATGCACAGAAATAGTGAGCTACTTGAAAGGTCCAAACTTCAGGCATATGGTGAGAGTTCAATTAATTAAAAAAAAAATCAATTGAAGAGCCAAGAGAACTGAATGGAGAAACAACCTGAGTGACTGTGACTCCAAAAAGAGCACTGATTTCCCGAGATTCCTTCTTGCTAATTGCATCTTTAATAGAAAAAATTGATTGCATATACTTCACAGCCTTAGGATTTAGCAAATCTCTAGGTCTTTTTCCTGAAAGTTAGTAATCAACAGTCAAGATCAGACCAGCAGCAACAGGTAAAAAGTAGAAGAACAAAACCTTTTTGTTTTGCAGCTTACATAGCTGTTGGTAAAAGAAAAATTGTAGACTCTTGCAGGATTTTATGCAAAAATGTTACAACAAAACTCTCACAATAACAACAACATTGCACAACAAGCTTCTCAATTCACCAAATAAACTCCATCAGCCTTGAGATTTCACTAAAACCAATTGGGTGCTAATTATTCTATAGACTTACCAATTTTAATTGACAATGCTCCAGCCGCCTGAAAATCAGAAGTAGAAATCTGTTAGCAGAAATTAATCTTGTGGAAGAAAAACCACCATCAATCAACTTAGAGCAATCTAAAGCACGAAAAAAGTAAGAGATTTAATCTTCTGAAGTGCAGCTCAACTAAACCAAAATTACAAGAATAAGATCTTTCTTGTTCTTTAATAAATAAATAAAAAGACACTGATCTTATATGTTTCTGGAAGAGATGCATTAATTTGACAAAACTTAGCATAACAAGGAGATGATCAAACCTGCCAACTACGTGAAATATGAAGAATCAATACATTTGCAACTTCCAAAAATTAACTGACAGAAATTAATAATAAAAAAACCGAACTTTCACAACCATAAACTACACCATACAATAATCTTTTCAAACACATCATGAAAATCAAAGTTAACTTGAACCCCAAGACCTTACTGACGAACGGAAACAAAAACAAAAACTTTTTGCAGGCATGGCCAGCAATGATCAGATATCGAACCCATCTGTTCTTCCATTATTCATTTTAATACGGAAGAGGAAGCGTCGTCGTCAAAAGACAAACCACACATGCAAAAAAGTTAACTTCCCGCATGACCCATGAACTATCCTCGAGCACATTGAACAGATAAAAGCCTCTTCGAGAAATCTTTATCCCGCCGAGCAAAATCAAGTCCTAGGCAACGTATCCAGAACTCCCCTCCCCCGAGAACCATCACACCAAACAAAAATCACGGCACCAAAACTCGCTTCCCCGCCCTTTGCATGCTCAGAAAACTATCGATATCCAACAGCCCTTCCTCTAGGTCGCTACCGAAACCGCACGAAGAACGCACCATTTCCTGGGCGAGAGGGTTCACGCCAGTGAGCTGGCATTGGGCGACGACGATGCTCTGGAGCCGGTCGATTTGGCTGTGGAAGAGCGCCCTCTGGGAGTCGAGGAGCTTCCGCAGCGACTCCGGGGAGCTCCCGATCTCCTGTTCCGACAGGTCCTCCCCCAAGACCTCCATACGAAGCGCCCGATGCGGAAGGCTCGCGGGTCGGTGCGGCCGATCGGCGCGGCTCGCGCATTAGGCGATTCGGCCCCCCCGAGGAATCAGAAAAGGCCGAGCACGAGCAGGAGCATGGGCAGGAGCAGAGGAGCACGAGCACGAGCACGAGCGCGCGATTTGCTGGAGATTGGAGACGATGTCAGTGCGAATTAGGGTTTGGGAAGAGAGAGAGAGAGAAAGAGAGAAGGGTCGTAGGGAAAGAGCCTTTCACCAAACCTCTTGCGTATGATGTAAACGGCGTCACCGTCCCCAGGAACACGTGAAAACGCCGGGCGATGCTATGGTGGAAGACGAATGATCACATAAATCATCTTTCCACTTTTATTTAATATGAAATTTTAAACTCTAACTTAATATATAAAATCGTCTATAAAATTTTAATATATATTCAAATTAGTCCTTATTTAATTAAAGGATAATAGCGACATCTTCATACAATCCAAGAACCAGTGTAAACCAAAATTTAGAGACCGTATTCAACGAATTAAAAATTTAGAGATCGCTTCTTATATTGGAGTGAAATTTAAATATCGTTTATGTCATTATCCCTAATTTTTCATTACTTTTATCAATATATGATGCTATGGTCAAAAATAATAATGTATTTTACAATGCTTAATTACTTTTTATATGTAGTAAAAGAGAATATTATATTTTCTACTTATCTCTTTAAAAAATAATATATATTTTACAATTCTTAAAAAAGAATATATAATTTAATTCCTGAACTTCAATCTAATGTGCATTTTCGTCTATGAACGTTCAATGTCCTTTTCAAACTTTTAATATATGTTCAAACTAATTTATATTTAGCTCAGAGACAATATTGACATTTTCATATAATTTAATAACTACTTTAAACATTTACTAAAAATTCAAATATCGTATTGAATAAATTAAAAGTTCAATGACTATTACACATTCAACAAAGTAAAAGTTTTGAGACCGCATTGCATATTACACTAAAGTTTAAGGGTCATTTATGTCATTATCTCCATATTTTATAATGTTTTGTATTACACTTTTATCAATATCCAATGCTATGGTAAAAGAGAATATTATATTTTACAATGTTTAATAGATGTACCTATTTTCTACTTATCTCTTTAGGTCGACAACTTCATACGAGTAACGCGAGCATGAGAACTAGTATTTGAGATGCAGTATGTCGTAAAATTGCATTAGAGATCGTACCATAGCAATTCGGTAGTCATGGCTAGGGCGCTACTTCTTGTTCAATTTTTTTCCTTCCCAGTGCTAAAATTCTTATTTCCACTCCATCCTAGAATCCGACGCAATATAAACACGGATAATTTGAATAGGAATGACAACAGATTTGATGATTTAGATAAGTTGACAAATTTAAGCCCGTTAGCATAGCAATTTAATTTCGGATTGATTTATCAAGCGGAAAAATTGGCACTTACAGTAGGTTATGCAAACAAACGATAGTGATTTACTTGAAATGTTGGTGATCTTCAAGCAAACAAATTAACGTTGGTAAGTGAATCGAGTATGAGTCCTTAGCTCAACATTAAGTAGTAATTTAATTTGAGAAAAGTCGGTGAATGAAACGATAATTTCATTTAAAGTTAATAAAAAAATGCTGGTAAGACAAACGGATAAAATTTGGTAATTTGCTGGAGAAGTCAGTAATTTTCATACAATGAATGAGAATTGGTAACTTCGTATAAGAGGTGATAACTATTGACTGTTTGCTTGGTGACTATGTGCTGCTGCTGGAATCGACTACATTTCCTGAGATCAAGAAATGTCCCACCAGGTACCTTTAAGAACCGGAACAAAGCGGCTGACCACTGGTTGCCTCCTCTGGTTCCGCCGTTCATCCATGAATCCTCTGTCTACTCTTGGCTCCCAGTGGAAGAGGATGATGCAGGCTTACTGAATGAGAATCAGATCGTGCCAGGAGCATCAATTCTCTCAAACTGAATAATGCCCTGCTCCATGATGTCGAATCTAGAGCAATTGTTCCCGGATGTACATGCCAATCCTGGAGCGACTGGATCAATGGTCATCCTCTAATCAGGCCATTACACATGCTCTATGTGCCTAAAAAATTAATTCACCTACAGAAGATTGCAGATTATAAAGACAAAACCAAACAATCCTACATGCTAACACTCGGTGACAGGACGAGACTCCAGTAACTTGATTCAGGTGGCATACTGTGAATTTTTATCAAATGAACATCTCATGAAAACATTGCTAATAAGAAAAGGAAACCTAGAACTCACAGAATTATAGTAAAAGACAAAGGACACTTCTTTTTTATTGGAAAAAGGGTAGAAAGGGGTGACTAGCACTTGCGACTCCCCTTGGATGTTACTATAAAAATAGCACACTGGATACGGAATGCTTGCTGTAATTTATAATTGGCCTATAGCACCCACAATCGAAAGGTCTGAGATTGGCTAGCCTGTTCCACAGTCCCACCAAGATGCTATCAGTCAAAAATTCTCCTAATATGAGGTATGCCGTGTCTAGATAACGCAACATAAGTAGTTTAGAGGTTCACTCATAACAGAGGACTCTCTTAGTATGCTTGAAAGTGAGATTTGATCAATACATACCAAATAAAAGCAAACTTAGAAGGTAAATGCAATTTAGACTGCCTAAAGCAAATTTTTGAATAGCAGATGATAGGGCCAGAAACACCACCTACCACCGGGTTAAACACAAGCTCAAACCACCAAACAGATCCTTTTAAAGCAACATAAGGCAGAACTTTCAAGATTTAAGAGAAATGCAGCACCGCAGAACAGTGGTCCATAGATCGAGAGGAAGCTTAAACAATTAAGTAGAGTAACTCAATACCAATGGCTAGAAGCCCAATAGTAGAATGGGGATATGAAAACTAGGTAGTTAAGCTTCTTAAATGAGATTGGGACTTACCCATAACATGAACGAATAATCCACTGTCTGCCACAGTTTCCTTAATTTATTTTGAAGAACCTTCGAACTGATCCCTCAGCAACTCATACTTCTTAAGCTCGGCCATGGAGAGGGAAGGGGAGAGTTCTCCCAAGACCTGCCAAGGTAGATCCGAATTCAGGCATATACACTTTCAGGAAAGCATATTCTTGTCATTTGCTGCTCTCATGCAGAATGAATTTGAACACCAGATAAGATGCAGGAATAGTTAAGACTTGAAATTTCTCATCAAGAAGAGGCACCACCAGTCATGCAAATCAATGACTAGTGAGTAGTGAAATTCCATAATATTAAACTACCAGATACTCCAGATAATGTTGATACAAGGGAAGTTTTTTCTGCAGATGGAATTAAACCAGGGTTGGGGTTGCATGCCATTACTGTGATAGTGGCAAGTATTCTCTCTCGACATGACCCAAGAAAAGCAAAAAAGAAATCTTCAATTCATTGAACCTTGGTCTTACTTTTACGAGGGAATGCCATACCATCATATATTGCCCTCCAGGCTAAACTCATCATGTTCAGATTTCTTTAGTTTATACTTTATAGGATTAATTGATAGATAATTTTTTTTACCTAATGAAACTTTGGATAACTTTGCCACATCAAATCTAATTAAATGGGTGTAAACAAGGCAACTACTTCTGGAGTACAGTTGGCTAAAGATCTCATGACCTAGGGTGGAATACTCCAACACTCCTCGTGTCTCAGACAAAATTGCAGTGATTACCACATGTTGGGAAAATTCACTTGGTCACCCCGTGTCAGGGTCTATTGGATGGAGCCACCAAATTTCTCCGACTGATGTCAATGTCAGAGGTTGTCACAGTACCCTAGAATTCATAACCCTAGCTCCTCCCTTTCTCTTGTCTGAGAAAAACCTCTTCTCCTTTTGCAGCTGAAAGGGAGCCTGCTATCTTCTCTTTTGCCAAGGTATTGAGATTCAATGTTAGCGGCCATTTACACATTGAAATCATAGAAAATCATCACAGATTATGTTTCCTCCCTAGTCTCAGAACAAGTTTCTGAACATTTTGCTTGTTCGATACCAGCTTAAGTTTGTTTTTTTCCTAGATACTAGCTTAAGTAGAGCTGCTTGGTCCTGTACCCATTATAATCTTTCAGGGCAGTCAAATAAACCATTTATTTTGAAAGAGACTTCCTGTCATCGGTCCTAATGAGTTATTCAGTCAAAATTTCTATTTCATTTTTCATTACTAAATCCCCATTTTTGTCTTCTTTGAGCCAAATTTGAGGGGTATCAGGTACCATATTTTTTATGGCTGGGAACCCCCTACATCTTATGCTTTTTATGTGAGTCCCTGAATAAAGCTTGTAGAACAGCGATAATTCCATATTGTAGACAAACCCCTCCAAAAAAAAAAGTGATATAATAGAATCATGATGTGTTCCTCTAATTTGACAATTAAAGGGTCAAAGAGCTATTACCTCTACAAAATTTTCATACTCAACCACAACAGAGTCGGCTGCAAGGTCCTTGGAAGAAGAATCTACGTCTGAACTTAAAACCTGCACACAAACCATTATAAGAAGCATAAATTACATGCACCAAGAAGCCAATGTAAAAGAGAAAAAAAGTAATTGGGTTTGCTAAAAACTCTAAATCAGTGTTACAGAAGACACAACTCACTTTGCTCTTTGCAGCATGAAACCAAGCATCTGCACACAGCGCATACATGTCTGCACCAGTAAAATTTGGCGGGCATTTCTTGGCTATGGAGTATAGAGATACATCTTCATGCAATTTAAACTTTCTTGTGAGTGCTTTCAGGACCCTGGAAAAGGTCGTACAGAAACTTTAAAATCTCCAGGGAACTATACAACGAATGCAAACAGAAAGTGACTTGCACAATTGGCAAATCCAAAGACAAATGTTCACCGTTCACGATAAGATGCATCAGTGTTGACCCCAACATAGAGTAATTTGTCAAATCGACCCGGCCTTAGAAGTGCTGGATCAATAAGATCTGGTCTGTTGCTAGCCCCGATTATAAACAAATCCTAACACGCCAAAAGGATGTGAGGGTAAATGCACTCTGCTGAGATAGCAGAAACCTCAAGAAAGTTAAATTGGGAAAGATAGCTGGAGGAGAAAGAATAGGCATCTGCACTGTAAATAACCTGTGTGTCATCATTTAATCCGTCGATTTCTGCAAGCATCTACAATAAGAAGATACCCTTGTTAATTCAATAGCTCAGAGTGGAACACATCTAGAAGCTTCCATGAACAGGTTTCTGTCTTTACCTGAGAAACAACTCTATCCATTACGCCACCAGAATCTCCAGAAGCACCACGAGCCGGAGCCAGAGAATCAAGTTCATCAAAGAAGATAACACAAGGACGAGCAGACCTTGCCTGCAGAACATGTGGAGCATCTTGATATTAACTTTTGAGCGAGAAAAATTATCATGAAATAACATCAGTTGAACATTTTTTTTTTTAAATCTTAAAGGAACATTGAAAATAAAGCAAATATTTCACCTTCTGGAAAATATCTCGGACATTTTTCTCTGACTCTCCAATGTACATATTAATAAGCTCAGGTCCTTTTACACTGAGGAAATTCAGGGAACACTCTGTTGCCACAGCCTTTGCTAACAAGGTCTGGAATTTGGAAAAGAATCAACATACAGACATGCATACCTTGTCCATCTATTAACAAAAACCTAAATAAACAAAATGAAAGCAGATTTCTGGACAAGGACTGCAAACTGAAAAATGAATTCAGAACTCACTTTTCCGGTTCCAGGAGGACCATACAGAAGAACACCAGACCGTTTGCGCAATCCTGAAGAAAATAAATCCTTGTGCAGTAAAGGCAACTGCATTTTAACAATACCTCAGTGAGTAAAAACCTTTTGATTGGATCTGTACTGGTTTTAACTTTCCTTATTTGTTTCATACAGGTTTAGTTTTAAACTTCTGTGCTAATTAAAACTTCCATCCAAGAATGATAATAAAAGGAGTACAAGAAATATGCAAAATCCAGCAAAAAAGGAAAAATGACGCAAATGCCAGTATCAAAACAATACAAGGAACCAGCTGTCAGGGTGATAACTGCACCACATTGACACACATATAACCACAATTTGTTGCTTACATAGTATGTAACCCCACCCCTAGACTTTCTCATAAACATCATTGTAAATAAGCCTCTGAATATACATCTTCAACACAAAACTAGTTCCTTAGACACTTCAGTCGATTTCTTAGGCAAACTGCATAAGGTGTCAAATTCCTGGATATAAACATAATGTCATGTTTAAACCAGCTATAATCGTGTGACTAAAATAAATAGTCGAAGAGATGGCATAAGCAAATCAACAGGATAAATATGAAAGTAGATGCTGAGGACACAATGAGAAAATTTGGCTAAGTTAACTTTTTTTTTCCAAAGTTGACCAAGGTACAAATTGATCTTGAGGGTGGTGTTCTACATGATTAGCTAAGAACTTCAGTGGCCAGAACAATTTCCATATCTTGCAGCCTGTCTTGCAAAAGGCATTCTTTCAGAACTAAATTTTCATTGTTTATACATTGTTCATTGTTTCTTTCATCTGAGTTTAGTTCAAGTGTAACTCGTGGTCATACAAAACCGGCTAAATGTGTAAACCCCACCAATGTGTAAATCACACCGATGTATAAACCACACCAATATATAAACCAGCTAAATATGTCTATGTGCATGCTAATCAGTAAGCATAGTCATGGAAGTTGATAATACAGAAGCATAGGCATTTGCCCTTTAAAAGGAACAGGGGTAGGCCTGATTTATCAACTAGTACTGATGACAGATAACAGAAAATAAGATTCCACCTGAACAGTATCCAAAATTGATTTTTTTACATCCTCAAGACCTCCAACATCTTCCCACTTCACATTAGGAACCTGTGACACAAGCTCAAGTTAGCGTGCATCTCCAAGTAATAGAAGATATGATTGATGATACTGTTGCACAGTCAACTTACTTTAGGAGTGCCCAAAGCCACTGCATTCCTCTTCTTTGACCGTTCCAAGGCTT
Source organism: Angophora floribunda (assembly GCA_014182895.1). Lineage (NCBI taxonomy): Eukaryota > Viridiplantae > Streptophyta > Magnoliopsida > Myrtales > Myrtaceae > Angophora > Angophora floribunda. The sequence continues at coordinate 8,932,120 of CM024712.1, forward strand.
GGGCCAAATCAGCTTTCCTGAGAACCTGATCTACAGCCTCTTTTACATCATTTTCTGGCACAGTTTTGTCCTCTACAGATTTGTTAAGCATATTCCCAGAATCGACTCTGTTTTTATGCAAAATGCTCCCTGGCATTATGTTTGCGCCAGCATCGGCAATTAAAGCATTCAGGTCCCTCGGAATAAAGCCAGACATCTGTCCGACAATATCTCTTACAAAATCTTCTGGACTACTCTGCAAGATGCAACCATCCAAATGGTCAAAATCAACAATCATATGGAACGAGCCATACTAATGTAAAGCAAAAGGATATTTTGAATATTGAATATAGGCCTATCTTTCCTAAATTCTCAAAATCTTGTTTGCTATGAAATAGATTATTTAATTAGAAAATAGAGACTTAAGATAAAACGGGGCCAGTTAGTGTTCCAGCATCCAATAACCACTTCAGATCATCAATGAAAAGCTAATCCAACGAATAATAAATATAAGAAAATGTGCCAGGTGACCTCAACAATGCCAACAATCTTCATAGATGATGTCTTATTTCCCCACTTTAAAGGCATTATAGGTGCAAATCAACTCAGGGAGGGAGGGGGCCCCCGCCCGGGGGGGGGAGAGAAGTAAAGTCAGGTACTAATCAAACTAGAGATTACTAAGTTAAGACTTGAGAACATTTACATTCACTAGGCGGAGGTCCCAACAGGAAGAACATATTGCCGAAGAAGTTACGATTTATTTACGTACATTAGGCAGCAGATCGGAAATGCTCTTCAGTGACTGGCTAAGCATCTCAACCCTTTGTTCCTCAGTTAAAGGACCCATAGTTATCTCATGACTGAAGCAACGTCTAATGGTAGGAGGTAGGCCTTCAGTGCCATCAGCAGTTGCAACTAACAACACCTTTCGCGCATAAGTATTTCCAAACTGCTTCATGAACAAAATATAGATGGACCAATTACAAAGAAATTCTGAGAAATTCATAGTATAACACTGGAGATATACCAAAAGAACATCCATAATAACAATTAAATTCAGCAAGCATTGAAAACCTTCCTCTTGACAAGCACTTTTAGTTTCACGGTTAGAACCACAGAACCAATTGAGCCCAAGATCCATATTTAATCATCATAGCAAACAACAAACACATTTTTACCATCTACTGGAGCTTACATGAATTTGTGAAAATACGAATTCAGAATATAATGAAGCATACTTAGAAAACCATTGAAGGCACTATGGGAAAGTATTTTAATGACTAAACTTCCTTCCTCCATGAGCATTTTATATGATTCTACCATTTAGGAGAAGCAAAAGTTGTTAATTAGTGTTTGTTCTTAGTCTCCCTTTCCTATTCTTGTGTATCCATCGCGTTCTTGAACAGTTGTGATTTTATCTGATAAAAGTATATTCAGCAGGAATTTTGTTAATATTTATCCCCACCAATTCTACTGCCCCTTCCTCTTTGCTTCTCTGAATTGTAGCACATCAAAATTCCTAATGAAGGGAAAGTTTTTAAAAAAGAAGAATATTTATTGTTCCTTGACTAAGGTCATTAAAAGGATATGATACATCAACAGATTACAAGCAAATGAGTTTTATTCTTCTGGGAAAGAGCTTGATACTTTCTATTCGTACCAAATCACCATTTGAGTTTTCTGAGGCATGAACATCCTCATCTTCATTATCTTGGATAGTGAATTCCCTTATGACTGATGCAAGTTCGGAAGAGATGCCGTTTTGATCATTTGGTAAACCCTCATTAGATCCCAAATTCCGAAAAGCATCAAAGTGGCGGAGGAGAAGTATTGATGGTGAATATCTACAAAAGGCAGGAAGGGTGACTTAGTAATAAAGGAGAAGTATCAACCATGAATATCTACAAAACCCTCATTAGATCCCAAAATCTGAAGATCCTTTTTCCCCATAAAATGTGAATAGAACCCAGAAATAATAAATTGCTGAAGGAAGAGCACGCCTTTTACTCATTGTTATTGAATGATTCATCTTATGAACCAACATAAAAAACAACTTAAGAGATTACTTCTTCACCTTTCTGCAGTGTTGAATGCTTCAGCTAGGGCAATGGATGTTTTTCTCTCAGAGGAAGATATTAGACTGTTACAGCTGAACTCCACCACATGCAGACCCAATCGGCGAGCAACAAACCTAACTACAGTTCTCTTTCCACATCCTGCAAGATCAATTATTAAAAACCTAAGCAACAAGACTTAAAGAGATATAATATGTCAACAAACAATGCAGCATTAAGGACATCTAAATTAAAAATTCAGTTGCTAATTACATCTCATCATTGGGTTGCATTCACCTGTCAAACCAGACAACAAGACAGCCACTCTAAATTTAACAGCAAGTGCTGATGAACACAGAGATGGTGTGAGCACAGAGGCCAAAATCTTCACGGTATCTCCTTGCAAGGGTGCAGATGTTTTTGAGTGGTCACAAAGTAAATCTGGAGGAACGCCAGATTGGACATTCCCTCCAAGAACAAGGGCAGTTTTAGTGCAGTTAACACGAAGAACAGGGTTGTCTGATGGTTCCATAGCCACCACCTGAAGACCACAAACTGTCAGTATACCCAGCCTTTGCAATAAGCTAGAAGATCTCTTACACATATCACAATCAAATCGTGGGAATAATGAGAGCTTTCACCTTGAAGTAGATGATATCATCATTTGGCAACTTTTGGCTGCAGCGAATGCAAAGTACTGAGTTGCAACTCCATTTAATCTTAATACTGAAAACATCACCTATCGCAAGATGCCTATCTATTTCAAAGTAGTTCTGTAATGCGAGATCGATCATTTCTTGGCGATCCTCAGCTTCAACTGATGAACTTCCTTTAAGAGATTTGATGGTGCCACATTCTGGTATCTTCACAAAAGAAACCCGCAAGTGTGATGCATAGTTTGGTAATTGTCCCAGAGGTTTCAGCTCCAAGTCAATTACTGGAATATCACCACCCTGTTCCAACATTCCATTATCTACCTTAGCTCTGAAGAATGATGTTAAAGTGTCTTCTCCATGGTGAACAAGAGTTCTGAAGCACGATAGGTGCAAACCGAGGTTAAATGCTAATAAAGGAGACAAGTAGGCTGCTTCACAGTCTGGCAAAGCTGGCTTAGTTGGAGGGATACTACAAGAAGGGAAGATCAACAATTCCTTTTTGTTCTGGGAAAAGGGAAGCTTAACTTGATGCAAATGCTCGAGTGTGGACGGAGGATCGAGAACAACTACTTGAGCCACTCTCACATGGTTCATGTCGAGATTCCTTATATGCACCTAGTCCACAAAATGAATTATAACTAAGTCAATGACCAGGCTCAGAACAATTTCACATGCTTTCAGATGAAGTTGGTAAAAACTCAAACAAAAAACTGATATTCTTTTGCTGGCAGAAAGCACCTCACTTTTCATGAGGGAAAAAGGTGAACGGATGGAGACAAATTCAAGATACTCCATTAGACTTAACATCAGTTTCCGCTAGTTCTCTCCTTTAAAGTCCTTTGTGCTGAAAGAAAATCACAAGCAACCACCAAACATAGCTTTACAATTCCACAACCGTGAGAACCATCCTGATTCATTGTAAACTGGATACATCTACCATTGTGAGCTCAACTAGGCAATCGCCAAATTTCCATTGCAAAGAGCGACAGCTTAAAGTAGCTCCAGTAATTCACATACATCTCAATCACAAACGCTCATTTTCCAGCTGCTTTGCCAGTTCGACATATCTATACTTATACGCTTGCTAATTCATGCGTTTAAGGAATGAGATAAAGAAGCTAACGATCGACAGCTCAAGAAAACCTTTACATCTCCCGTCCGAGTCAATCACACTAGTTGCTTAAAAGAAAGCAAATTCCGAAGCTCATCGCATCATCTTCTCCTCGAGCCTCCCACCAATAGCGACACCAAAGTTGCTTCGACCTCGTCCTTCTTCTCGAGCGAGAAAGGGAGGGAAAAAGAAAAAAAAGAAGAAAAAAGAGATTCCCGAAACCTTACCAGCGAGCCAGAAGTTACGGAGAGTCGCTTCAGAGCGGACGTCGACAGCCCGACCAGAGCCGCGTCGTCGAGCTTCGCCAACCTCGGGTCCGACTCCGGCACCCTCTCCCTCGCGAGCCGGAGGATTCCGGCTGGCAGCTTCAGCTCCGGCGGCGGCGGCTCGGCGCCGTCGGGTGCGGGTGCGAGCTCGGCGCCTTCGACCCGGGATGGGCCGAGCACGGAATCGACGAGCGATTTGGTCGAGGAAAGGACCAGAGGCCTCCTCCGCCCCACCATTCTCGAGCGTGGAGGAGCGAAGCTGAGCGGCAGAGCGAGAGAAGATACGCGCGTTTTCTTCGGAGTTCCCGCCGCGGGGGAGGGAGGGGGATCCTTACCCGCGACTCGAGGAGGATGATGATGATGATGATGATGACGACGACGACGACGACGGAGCGATTTCACGGCAAGTTCTCGTGGGAGTCTGAAGCCGTGCGAGTGAGCGTTGACTGCTGGCGGTAAAAAGAAGACATTTTTATCTATTTATTAATAATAGACGTATGTATTGTGAGATTGGGAAAATTAAAAAAAAAGCGCCTCAAGTCCTTTCAATTTCTCAAATAAGGTCCAAGTTGACTTTTTTTGAAATAAGAAACAAGTGTTATCATTTTTTCAAATAAGGCAAGAAATCTTTGTTTCAAATAAGGGCAAAGTGGTTATCTATTTCAAATAAGGGCTTAACTTTCCGATAATTAAGGGTATTTTCGTCATTTACTTTTTTTTTTTTCTTTTTCTTTTTTTTTTAATCATCTTCTTCTTCATCACGGTGGCCGGCCACCGTGAAGTGCACACAGGGCCGGGCGAGGCTACCCTCGCCGCCGCGTGGCCGGCGAGGGATGGCCTCGCCTTGCCCTAGGGGAGGCCGCCCTTCGCGGCCGTCCGTGAGGTCGGCCTCGCCCTCGTCCGCGGCCGACGAGGCCGACCCCGCTAGATCTGGCGAGGTCGTTCGCGGCCGGCGAGGCCGACCTCGCCCGTCCCTCGCTTGGGGCCGACGAGGTGGCCTCCTCAGGGCAAGAGATCGGGCCGCCTGTGGCCGACAAGGGTGGCCCTTGCCGGATCGGGCAAGGGCGACCCTCGCCCAGCCCTCTGTGGGCGTGGTCGGTGGCCAGCCGGGCACCGGCGATGATGAAGAAGATGAAACCAAAAAAAAAGAAAGAAAAAAGAAAAGAAAAGTGGCAAATGACAAAAATGCCCATGATCGATCAAAAAATTTAACCGTAGGTGACCAGGCGAGATCATGCCCTCATTTGAAACAATTATACGCCACTTCAGCCTTATTTGGCATAACGTCAACTTCGGGCCTTTATTCGGTAAAAACCAGAGACTTGGGGCGCTTTTTGGAATTTTCCCTGTGAGATTTTATGAAAATATTTAATTGAGACGATAAATAAGGGCAACAAAAATTTAACTACTTATTATCTAGAAGCTTAAACCGTGAAATCAATGCGTAATTTAATATATAAATATTTTAACACTTATTTTTTTATATTAAAATGAGCAAGTATTTAAACTATTTAAACTTATTCTAGTAGCCACCATTTTCATTTGAAAAATAAAAGATTAGTAGTTAAGTTAGTATGAGGAAGTTTAGCTTCAAATATGGATTTCGATTATCAAAATTTTGAAAGTAAAATAAAAATCCAAAAATAAGTTAAGAGTTAGAGTACGACATATTACAAAATTAAATTTTAAATGTAAATAGTAGGATAGACCCAAAAATAAAAATGAGCAAGCACTTTAATGAAGTCTTCGATGATTTTAAAAGAACCTAATTAAAACGAATGAGCAAGATGTGAAGCCACAAGATGAGTTGAATTGAAAAAAGTGTCAAAAGCATATCAAAATTTTTACCCCAAATACCTGCCCCTATCAAAGTGGAGATTCTCGAAATTTGTTTATTCGAGTGCAACTTGTATATTTGAAAGTAGTGATATGTCAATTGATTTATAAATATGTATTTGGATTAGAAATATGATAATCCATTATTTTTTGCATTTTTTGTAAAATTAAGCAAATTAAGAGCTTAGGCCCGAACCAACCGGTTCATTCACTCCGGGCCATTTCTTGCATTACTAGGCCTGGCTAAAACTGAGAACGTCCTCGATCTGATGTTGAGTCCCAAGTAAGCTCCCGGTACTAAGTATTCGTGGACAGAGATCTCTCAAAAACAGAACCCACAGAAAAGTTTTTGATCAGCTAACCTGAACGAGAAACGAGAAATAAGAAGCGTGGCCTTTTGGCGTGCCTCTGTATCTGAAGGACTCTTGTTCCTAGCATAGAAAGACACGACACGCACGGTAACCGTAACCGCTGCGGCATTCAACGTGTCTGATGATCTGCTTCGGTCATTATGCTAAAATATCAATCACTCCAGAAGCAACCCGAAATTCCTGATCCGCCACCCTAGCAGTCCACGCTTCAATATCCCGCCGGTCGGGGTTTCAAACTTCTGACCTCTCAATCTGCCACTGATAGCGCTTGTCACAAGATTGGTGCCCGGGGAGTATCTGAGCTCTCGATTCATTCGCTTCCTTGTGACTTTGGTTTTGCAATGACCCTGGGATGTCTCATCACTGAACGTTCATGATATTTTCGGGCTTCCAGAAGTCAACTTTGGCTTTCTTTGCATATGAGAATATCAAAAGGCTTCAACAGACTACAAAGTAGTAGCAGAAGAAGAAGAAAGCAAGGAAGAGCTACTCTTCTCATTGAATGGAGAAATAAGTTTACACAGAATAAGAGGGTGGCACCAACCATCCAACTCAATACATGGACGCCATTTTTCTTTACAAATAAGTAAAACTCCATGTGCACAAATGCCATCGGCCAATGAACTAAATGTTATCAGGGAATGTAATGGCAGAGCAGGAGCGCATCTTCTGCATAAGTTCAACATCAATCTTCTGTAGGCGCAACACCAACCCCCCCCCGGGGAGGGATTCCCCTTCCCCTTCCTCCTTCCTCCTTCCAGTTGATTGCTAGCCCAACAATCCCAAAACTATGGCCACAAGATACCAGAACTCAGCTGGCTGTTGCAGTAGCAGTGACAGACTCTGCTAGCTCTTCAAGTAGTTCTTTCTGCTCCATTGCAGAGCAAGCCTGCAAGAGAGTTTTTGTGGCAAGGAACTCAGTTTCTAGCAGCAGCTCTAGAGAAATGAGAGATCCTAATGAGAATCATGTCAATCCTAGTGATATTCACCTTGAGCATTCTTAAGAGATTTCAAGTTCACAGGATTTCCGACAATTGTGGGATACTAAATTTCCAGCAAAAGGCAAGGACTTGGAAGTTCCCTCCTCTTGAGATTCGAATTTTCATGACTAAAGTCCTAAATCACTTGCTGTGGCACCTATTATGTTGATTAAACTTATAGTTCTGTAATTCCACAGAATCAGTGAGTTTAATCTTGCCCAGGATTTGCATTTTACCAAAACAACTAGACAGAGGTAACTTCTTTGTTTCACAAGATGTGTGATCCTATTGAATCCACAAGCCTGCAACCAGGAGGGGGTAGTGACTGATGTGAGATTGTGCAAGAATATACCTGGACTGCACTCTCGATATTGCCATTGAGAAAAGATGTCAGCTCAAAGTTCATCTTTAACCTATGGTCTGTGACTCTGTTATCCTGACAAAAAAAATTGAACTTCAGAATCACTGTTTCGAAGCAAGAAGAGATTTATATCAACTGTCCTTTAAAACATATCCAGAACATGATAAAATAAAGGTATCTACTAATAGAATTTCAGCAGCTGAACCAAGGTGCAGAATTCTAACAATGAAACCATATTTTGATCCCAGGCAAGCAAGTGTTCTGTCAATTAATGTATAAACAGTGCATTTCATGTGCACTATGAAGAACCCAAAAGGGCAAACCACATCTACTGCTTCAAATATCCCCAAAAGGGCATGAAGGCAAATTCATACACAGCTTGCTTAATAACCAGAGGAAAGACAAAACTGTGGACCACATACTTTGTAATTGTACGTCCTAATCTTTTCTGCCCGAGCCCCAGTGCCAACCTGCACATGATAAGTAATATCACATAAGGACTCGTACAGCACACAAAGAGGACAATTATGAAATACCATTCACTGTGGCATTTTAAAGATATGCCAACCATGCCAGAAAAGATTTAATGCCACTCATCCATGAATATACTACTGGCAACTAAAGGAAACAGAAATCATGCTTACTAAAATTTCATAACAGAAATCATGAAGCACATTCTTAGTGAAGTTGCAAAATAATAGGACAGATTACGCATCATCCTGACAGAGACGTATCTACCAAACCTGTAATTTTCTCTGATTTCTTATCTTCTCTTGCTGCTCTCTTACTTTCATCTCGTACCTGTATGTAGCAAAACAAGGACAGAAATCTTTATATAAATAAAGCCAATAAAGGGAATATCATCTTCTACCAAAAAAGAGCTATTGAAACTAATTGGATTCAATCAATAAGCCAAAAAAATTCCACAAAGGAAGGATTATTGCCATTCGAGAAAAAGGGTCAAGTGTTGACAATGTTAGGTGTTTTTTGTATGTAGCAAACTGATTGTGTAGACAATACATACAATTTTGCTCGCAGAAGCTGCATAGCCCGACTTTTGTTTCGAAGTTGGGTCCTTTCTTCAGTACAGAATATCCGAATTCCTGTTGGCTTATGAACAAGATCAACAGCTGTCTCAACCTTATTCACATTCTGACCTGTATCAGTAGAAGTACCATCAGCAAAAAACTTTCTGAAACAAGATTAAATGGAGATACACATGGGAGGGTATTCACTATCAAGTAAATATGAGCAAAGATCATCTAATTGTTGTCCTTAATGCGTAATTCTTTGACTGAGGAAATCATAATAAAAGAAAATACTATTCATCTTGATGTTTATTGAAAAGTACCTCCAGCACCACCGGACCTTGCAGTTGTAAGTTCAATATCCTTAGGGTCAATGACCACATCAACTTCATCAGCCTGATCCAAAATATGGTACAGATTAGTCGATTGCATTCCCTTAAAAAACAAAAACAGTATACTCATATAGAAAGCAAATTCAAATTCAAATTTATCATGCATATATCTCGTCCAAAGTGCCTGACTAAACCTAGCACAACAGCATTACTGAGAAAAATAACTGCATTTTTACATCTTGCACTACTGAGAAAACTGGTTTTTTTAGTCACCATGCAAGCAATTGAAGAAATGCAACCTGTAAGACAGAGTCCTAACTGGACTGTTTTTTGCATCCCTCATATACAAAAGGAACTTTAGGCATATCAAGGAGCTACTGGAAAAACAGGAATACTTCTGGAACAACTTTTGCCATTGGTTATCAGAGAACATTAACATGAACAAAAAATCGGACCATATACAATCAGGTATTGAAGTCCATGAAATCTACCTCTGGCATGATGGCTACTGTGGCAGTTGAGGTATGCACGCGTCCTTGTGCTTCTGTTTGAGGGACACGTTGAACACGATGCACACCTGACTCGTACTTCAATTTGCTATACACTCGATTACCTCTAATCTCCAGCACATAGGTTTTATACCCTCCTTTTTCAGCCTGTAAAGAATAAAAGGATTGCTTACATATCCACAAAGCACATAGCAAATGGCAAACTTTTGGTAGTGAAGAATGCATACCTCAGAATAGGAGACCGGGGAATATTTCCACGAGTTCTGCTCACTATACCTCTGATACATGCTTACCTTAGCAAAGGAGCACACAGGATAAAAGAGTGTTTCAGGATTTGCAACAATGCAACTCAATTCAAACCTCTAAACTTTATATTTCTAAAGCTTGCCAAATATGATAACATACAAAAATAATAAAGAACAACATTCACTTAGCTTAGACAGACAGCAGTCCAGCTTAAATATATTCAAAACAGAATTACCAGTAAGAAAATCTTTACTTCATACAGATACTAATAGAGCCAATACACGGATATGACAATTCATTCCATTCAAGTTCATCTCCCAATACGAAAGATACTCAATAATTTTGAGCAGCATGAAAGTCAACTCTTTTTCAGACAATACAGTGACCAGCCCCGCCCCCCCCCCAAATAAAAAACCACCAACCAAAAAAAAAAAAAAAGCCTATCAAATGGACTTCCTTAACAGCATTTTCGAGTACTGTAAAGAATCTAATGCCAGTGATTTAACCTTTTTAAAGTGAATTCTGCTCAAAGAGTATCAAGTTTTGAATATGAAATGATATAGAAGAGAGTGAACTCCAAATGAACAAGGAAACATATACCTACAAGATCACCAGCCCAAATCCCAGCTTCATCTCCACCAGTGCCAGCCCTCACTAAGTAAAGAACATGTAGAGATATTGCAAATTAAAAATAGGAAGTTACTGTCAAAACATGTGAGCATCTATCAGCCAAAAGACAAAAATGATGAGCATTTGAAAACAATCCAAAGCATCCAAGCACATGAACTCACTTCAAATGATAACAGGAGAGAAGGTTAAAATATTTAATTAAACCTTACACCATATATTGAAAAGGAAATATGTAGTGTGCAAACCTAATTCCCCAAACGCTCTCCCTGGACTAAAAGACAAAACAGGACATGCTCTGGCTGATAATTTTAAAACAAGTTTGAAGGCAAAATGCCTCGTGTCATCACTTGTACTTTAGTTTCTTATTGTTAAGTTTTTGACATCCAGTGCATTGACAGAAAGGTAAAATCTATTTAAAAGTCTAAACATACAACCTCTCGACCACCAATTTTTGAAATAGGCACTCTGCTGTAAAAGAAGGGGCTGTTTTTCCTTTCAAAATTACATAATTACTTCACTCCTTGCAAATTTATGTAACCTACAATGGGATGCATCTCAGACTTTCACACACAGCATGCCATTCTAAATTGTAAGTTATAGCAGTAACCTAAAGTAAATTATGAATGTAACTGAAGTTCAAAACCTCATGACAGCTAACCAGATATAAATAACTTACTTTCTTACTTGATGTAGGATTTGTTCCAAATCACATCTAATATGGGCAATCTACCAATAACTCTCCATGATTGTTTGCCATCCATATAACATGGCATGGTCATGTACATCCAGTAACCACAGGTCCCAAGCGCATTATAACAACTTCTAATTACTAACAGAGTTGAAATGACAGTAAAAGATAGTGTGCTGCAATTATTCATCAATATTACAGTTATTGTGACAAAATAACATTCTTCCAGCCAACTACGACAAATGGAAAATGATTGAATAAATAGCATTTACTGTAGTTAATGATGTCACAGAGACAAGACCCAAGAGTACATATAATGATGATTCAGTCCAAACATCAACCATTAATGTACAACTACTAAGTTTGTGTTTAATGTGAGTTTATTATAAGCATCAGTTTGGCAGAAACTTGAATTGACACACAACCTAAACCTTGTGGTTATGGTACAAACAATTGGAAGCGGACTTCACCACATACGAATAGCGAAATTACAAAGCTAAAGTACCTCAAGTATGATTAAACAACCAATCTTGCAGTTGTTACTTATATATTCCTCAAGAATCATCCCCAATTTCTCCTCCACATTGAATTTAATCCATGAATATTATGAGCTTTTGCATCTGATGTTTTCAGAAAACATCCTAAAAGCAAATGTGTAACAAGCTACAAAGATTGAACAAATAATTTTTACCTTCAAGCATAATGTTTTTTGCATCGAGTGGATCGCTCGGAAGCAACAATACCTGCAGATGCAGGGACAAGTTCTGCATGAGATCACTGATCCATGACGAAGTAAAAAAAAATTGATAACCCTAATATAGGATACAAAAAATTCAGGCTGTAGTGACCTTAAGCTTCTCCTCAATCTGCTTAAGCTCATTCTCCAAAGAATCAATTTCATAAGCTATCATCTCAGCCATTTCTCCACCATCACCTTCCTCCTTTGCCAAAGCTATACATTGACACAAGAAAAACAGAAAATTTAACCAAAAGTTCGAAATTGCCAGAGATTATTCAGATAAGCCAACCTTTCGTGTTTTCCAGATTTTTTTCACAATCCTTAAACCTTCTATACGCTGCAACAACCTACAAAGCAGGGCCATTACACCATGTTCAGCAAAAAGCAAACGACCACATAGAGGATTCGACTCTCACCAAGATATGAGAAGAAAAATCCATATGAGTAGTACCTCGTCGAGCTCCGACACAGACTGAGCCAGCTTTTGATACTCGCCAGGGTTCGAGACTACTTCAGGATCAGCTAGCTTGACCTGCAATTTGTCTCTAGTTACAACCACAAGGTCCACGTATTCAGCAAACATCAGAACCGAATTACGCTCCCAAAACACACGATGAAAACAACTAGATTCACGAAATGCGCCCACAAAGAAGCGTTCAATTAGCAACTATCACAAAAGCTTCGCAGAGCCGCAAGCAATAGCAATAACCTTACCGACAGCTCTTTCCAAGTCTTCTCCGCCGATTCCAGCTTCCTGATCAGGAAAGGCTCCTGCACATCCACCACGGAAACACCGAACACCGCATCAACTCGGCGAAGCTCTCGGACGACAAAATCAACACAATACATCGATCGAAAAAGCAAAAGATTAGCCTAGTTTCGTCGGAAGAGCACGGACCGCCATGCAAACGGTTCTCGGCGCTCTAGGCGTCGGCGGGGGCCGGAGGAAGACGGCTCTCCGGCTGGAGCGATCGGCGGCGCCATCTCGGCGCCGGGGGAGGAACGTTCGGGCGGAGATGCTCGTCGTGCAGGCATTCATTTTGAGGGGCGAAGATGGTGTGGCCTGGGTTTGAACTTCGAAGTGGAAATGCGAGGCGAGCGTTATCGGATTAGCTTCCCCCAACAGACTGTTTGGGAGCCAGGTTAGTCAAACCCGTTACAGGGATAAGGCTGAGCCGGAGCCGAATGTTCTTTTCTTTTCTTTTTTTCGTTATTATATTTTTTCCACGACGACACAAATGAATTTGCTTTTGTTGAAATTTTAGATGAACAAAATAAAGAATAATAACACTTGTCCTCTCGCAAACTAACTTTTCCTAGTGATTTGACAGTAAATCGAAGTTCTTTTGATAAAAAATAAGAAAAAATCCCAAATAACAGTCCAAAATGCCTTCATTTATTTAAATAAAGATATGAAGTGGATTTTGTTTCAAATAAAAGTTAGAAGTGCCCTCATTTTCTCAAGTAAGGTCCGAAGTAGATTTTATTTCAAATAAGGGTCTGAAGTAATTATATCCGTCTAAAAAATGGGCCTTAATTCACCATTTGATAAGGGCAAGTTCATCTTTTAAATTTATTTTCCTTCTTCTCTATTTTTTTCTTTTCAAAAAAAATAAACTAAAATTAAAAAGTAAAAAAAGAAAGAATAGAGACGGGAGGGAGGGCTCCCTTCAGCCTATGGCCACCGCCCCATCATCACTGGTGGGGCGGCCTTGCCAACCCTTGCGCAACACTAATGGCTTGGGCTACTTTTTTTTTAGTTTTTTATTTATTTTTAGTCTATAAATTATATTTTGATGAAAATATCCTTGGCCAGCCAAAAAATTTTGCTAGCCGGTGAAATGGTGAGGCTAGGCCCTTATTTAAAAAGAGTATAACCACTTCAAACCCTTTTTTTAGAATAATATAATCACTTGAGACTTTTATTTGAAATAAAGTCAATTTCGGACCTTCATTTGAGAAAATGAGAGCACCTCGAATCCTTAATTAGAATTTTTCCAAAAAGAAATATTTTCTTTTTCTCATAACTTATTAGATACAATTTCAAAATAAAATAATTTAACTACTCCATGAGCAAAACAGCGTAAATTTATATACATATTAAGCAATGCAATAGAGATTAATTAGACTTAAGTTATTCAAACACTTGCTGTTTTTTGTCCTCAATTACATTGCATAAATCGCATCATGTTTTGCCCTTAAAATATTTCATGAAACAATCGGTTACCTCATAGAAGCCTACACGATAATGTTCAACAAGATTCTCCAGCTGGAACACCAATTCTTCATGATATAATTTATGATGAAACTTCTTCACTAATATGGAAGAGAAAATCCACCAATTGCACAACACTAACTCCATGCACATCAAGGGGGCCTCCTGGAGCATCAATCACTGGGCACATTGACAAAACCCAAACACAAGCACGTTTTTTTTTTGGGGGGGGGAAATATGAGGGAAGGGCCGAGTGTTATATTATTACTCTCCTGATAAAATTTGATTCAGTCTGATCTTCCATCAACAAAGGAAGTAAACATTTTGGCGGCCTATCAATGCTAAAATGTCATTCATATCACAATAATCAGCTGATAAGTTCTTTGAGCAACTCATTCACCAAGTAAATACACTCCTAAGTATTTGTCAAGATAATTTGTAAGAGAGAAGCCTCCCACTGTACTGACATGGAGCATTTTGTGCCAAGGCCAATGTCAAAGCAAAAAAACATATTTATTACCACTAATCTTTTGACTTGAAGTATCGCATAAAGAGTCGAGGCACTATTAAATCACCTGCATTTGATCAAGAAAGGCTTCAGTAAAGGAAAGGAAAGGAGATCATCTGTAAACATCAAATGAGATGCCATAGTAATTTCTCAGTGAGTTTGAAATGGCTTCCGACCAAGCAAGAAAGATGCTCCATACAAAGAATAAAGATGTAAGGCGAAGTGGATCCCTTTGTCTCACATCCCTCGAAGGTTGGAACACATTTGTTACAACGTTCCTAAAAAGCTTAAAAGAATAAAGATGTAAGGTGAAGTGGATCCCGTTGTCTCACATTCCTTGAAGGTTAGAACACATCTTTTACTTCCCCATTCCTAAGAAACTCCATACCCCTAGTTTCAATATTGTTAAACCTAGGTCCTGCTCATAACGAAATTATCTGCTTTGAGTCGAAATTTGTACGATTTTGTTCTCTTGGGCTTCGCTCAAAAAGGGTCTCATTATAAGTTAGGACTCATATCATAACATATATGGCATTTTACCTCACCACATCCAAGTGATATGAGATTTGATTTATTCCTACCCTCTTGCCATCCTAGAGCCGGAGTTGCACTTTATCCCAGCCTCTTTGGCCCTGATGATCACTCTTACCCTCATTGGATTGGGTCGTTATAAGTTCACCTGGCACTAACTTCCGCATGGTTCATCTCATAATCTCACACTTCCAACTAGCCATTGGCTCTAATACCATAATGTTAAGCCCAAGTTCCACTCGTAATAGTATTGTTTGCTAGACCCATCAAATGGGTGGGTCAGGTCGGGTCAAAAATGGTTTGACCCATATTGACCTATTTAACCCATTTTGACTCATATTCACGTAATATAGATATAGTGACTTATACTTGACCCATACCTAACTCGACCCGTATTACTAAAATGCATTATTATTGTAGAGAAATCCAAACTCACTCTAAACTCTATGCTAAATAAATAAAACTTCAAATCAAATTAAAAAAATTAAAACATAATAAATAAAATAAAAATGTAAAAAACCTATAAATTGAAATATTTTTAAAGAATTTCACCAATTAAATATATCTTTGTAAAAAACCTATACATTAAGATGGGGTAGAGGCAAGTGGTGGAGTGTCGCGATCATTGGTAGGTCACCACTCACCGAGCTTAAGGATGACTCAAAGAAGAAAAATATGTTTTACAGTTGGGTTAAAAATGTGTCAAAAATGACTCATACGTTCTATAGTTGGGTCGAAAATGGGTCATACCTTCTGACCCATTAAAATAAAACATGACTCACAAAATGGGTCTATGATCCATCTTGATGCCCCTAGTTTTTGCATAACCCACATTGAACCCATTGAATTTTTTAACTTTATTTTCTAAAACCCATTTATGACCCATAATTAATTTTCACCAAACCCATATTTGACCCATTTAACTAAAAGTGGGTCATTAAATGGATTTATGACCCATATTGACACCTCTATTGTCTGTTTTGGGTCGAAGTTCGCACGGTTTTGTTCTTCTAGGCTTCACTTAGATCTCATTATCACATATATGGTACTTTACCTTGCCAAACTTGGGTGATGTGAATTTCAGTTCATTCTTGCCCTGTCACCATCATAGTGTAAGAGCCACATTCGTTTGGGCTCTTTTTGGCCCCGACGATCGCTCCAATCCAAGTTGAGCCCATCAGCTTTCTTATGGTTCGTCCCTAAACCTAATAGTTTCGGTTGGGCTATTAGTAGGAAGTATGAACACTTTTCAGGGGCCTTCATGTCGTGTTGGATATTTCGATACATGTCCGATACTATTTGACACTTGGGCAATACATATTGAAAAATCCGACATTTACTCAACTCTTCCGATAATTGAGTTCAGAATTACGGCACGTGATTTTGACATGCACAAATTTTAAAAATTTTCAATAAATAAAGGTTTAAAATGTAAATATGTAAAACAATAAAAATAATAAAAGGGAACAAAATAAAAATCTAGTTTTCTCCTCTCTTCCGAGTCTCATTTCTCGTAACACATAATTCACCTTTAAGTTTTTTCTCTTCTCTTCCAACATACTTTGACATGTGAGTCTAGAAAGTGAATTGCTTATTTTTTCTTTCAAGTTTTATGAATTATTGGAATGGAGTTAAATTTGTCAAATTGAAATAATGAATGATATTAACAAATGGTGGATTAATGTTTTTAGTACAAATTCATTCTATGCTCTTTTATTATTATTTATTTGCGAATTTGAATTAAATTAAATTGATTAAAATAATTATAAAAATGATAATTTATAATGTATATATAAAAATATGCATTTAATATACAATGTGTTCTAACATATCGAAATTCTTTATTTTTTGTGAGAAATAACGTGTCAGCGTGTTGTGTCGTATCGTATCACGTGTCAGTACTACTTAGGCTATTTTTGTTAACTTAATGTTAATCCCAAAACCTATTGATAACGATATCGTTCGCTTTAAGTCGCAGCCCACACGATTATGTTCTTCCGAGCTTTGTCCAAAAAGTCTCTTTATAAGTTTGAATAAGTGATATCACATATGTAGCACCTTACCTCATCACATCTAGGCGATATGGGATTCGGTTCATTCCTACCCTCATTATCATTCTAGAGTCGAAGTCGCACTTTATTTAAGCCCTCTCTAGGCTGGTAATCTCCCCCTCCCTCGTTTGATTGAGTCGCTACAAATATATCGCATGATGAGATCTACCAATGAACCAACAAATTCAGCCATGTTAAGGGTCCCATGAATTAATTCCCATCTTGACATATGGTACGCCCTTTCTAAATTTATCTTGACTAGGATGTAGCCTTTTTCACACGATTATACACTTTCAAGCGCTCTTATTTGGGTTAAATTTTTACTTATAAGCTTAAACTCGACACATATGCACAACATAACGAGACAAATAGGGAAATAAATTGGACAAAAGCAATCTTTAATGAGGAAAGGTGATCGCAAAAAAATGGAAAGGGCAATTGGATTTCCAACGACAATCGAATTATCAATCAAAAGATTCCATCATAACTATGCGATGAGATTGTATCCTTATGCAAGTGAGGGAAGAAAAGAAAGGAGGCGGGCAAGACGTTTGCTTGATAAAAGCACTCGACGGTCAACCATCAGAGAGAGTATTGAACAAAACAACGACGGCAAAGGAGAGAAGTTAGCCGGTCGGTCACCGGCACCGGTGGACTTCGACTCGCGGAGGAGGGGTAATTCTGTCTCGTAAGTGGAAAAAGTCGTGCCCGAAGCAAAATTCCGACGTGGAAAGAGCAGATTCCTTATTCTTTTTTTTTTTTTTCCCTTTTTCTTTTTTGGGTTGTGGGAAGTTGGGAACGATTGGCTGGTCGATACGACACCGTGGAAGCGGCCCGGGATTAAGGCGATGCCGACACACCCTCCCCAACGACCGTACAGTGGACACCCCTTTTAGAGAGAGAGAGAGAGATCTTAGAGTGAGAGAGAGACAAAGAGGGAGGGGGTGGTAGCCTTCTTTTCTCTCCCCCCCTTCTCTAGAGAGAGAAAGCTTTAAGCTCCCCCTTTCTCTCACTACTGTATCATTACAACCCCCCTCTCCTCTCCTCTCCTCTCCTATCCCATCCCTTTCTCTCTCTCTCTCTCTCTATCTTCTCTGTCTCTCTCAGATCATTTTGGGAAACAGTATAAAAACCCTAGACAGGGCAAGGGGGGGATAAGTAAGGGTGAGAGAAGCCCATCCGTGGCCTTCCATTTGTAAAGTCAAAATTGTCACTTTTGTACAGAATCAGAGCAGCGAAAGTAAGTAAATAAGCAAGGGAAGGGAAGGAAAAAGGCGAAGGGGAGGGGAAGGAGGGGAAGGAGGGAGGGGAGGTTGCCATTTCTTCTAAAACTTCGATGGAGCTGTATGGTCGCAATCCAGCCAGAAATGGGTCCCAATCGGGTCACAATCCTTCCGAGTGGAGCCCAGTGGGCGGCGGTGAAACCGGCCTCGAAGGTCCTTCTCCTCCCCCCTTTTCCCCTAATTTCAATTTCCGGTTGTTCTTTCCGCTTTTGATTCTTTGGTTAACCCCCGCTCGGAATTCATTGCGGCTTCTCTCGTAATGTGGCGGGTTCGATTAGGGTTTTCGCGTTCTTCTTCTTCTTCTTGTTCTTCTTCTTGTTCTTCCCCTGTCTGATTCTTCTTCTTTTTTGGGGGTGTGGTGGGGGAATTGGAATTGGGTAGAATCAATGTGGCATCTGGGTCTCAGCAGCGAGTCCTACCCGGAGCGTCCCGGCGTGCCCGACTGCCCGTATTATATGCGAACGGGGTTTTGTGGGTTCGGTAGCAGGTGCCGGTACAATCACCCGCGCGATCGCGCTGCGGTAACTCCTTGATCATTGCTCTGAGTTTATGCATTTTCTCAAGTTGTTTGCTTTGATGGAATGTGTGTAGCTGGTTCTTGAATCGAAATTCGACTCTGTCATGGGATGTCAAGTTGTTTACTTTGATGGAGTGCGCATAGCTAGTTCTCAAATCGAAATTCAGCTCTTTCGTAGGATGTACAATCCGTTCTTGCTTTGTTTGTACTTAGAATGCCCGAGTTTTGTATTGCGGGTAGCTTTGGCTTTGATTGATCATCATAGTGGAAGAGGATATTCAATACTGGCACTAGTTAGTTTTTGCTTTTTAGTGTTAGTGGGTGTAGTTATTAGACTCATTTGCAATTTGTGATCTTTTTCTCATTTTTGATGATCTTTGATGACTGATGGTAGTGAAAGACCCAGGAGGAAGTCAGTTCTTTCTTTAACTGGTTGCACATTTAGTTATTACTGAAATGATAGATTTGGGGATAATGAATTTATTTCTATTTCCCCCTATATGGGGTTGTAGAATATAATCATATTCACTTGAGTGCAGATTTGTCATTTTCTGTAGGCCAAACCTGGAACAGGACAATAATTTGACAATGAAATGTCCACAAATACATGAATTAACTGACTGCTGAGTTACTAATGAATTGCAAACTGTAAATCCAATTAGATCCTTTATTCTAAAATGTTTTCAAACTTGACACATCAATCATTACACCATGCTCCTCCCTGACTACTTGTATGTTTATATCCTGATCTCCACCACATTTTGCTGAGCTTGAAACACCATGAGCAAGTTGATATCACTCTGAAGTAAACAGTTTGACTTTACGAGATCAAGCAGGATGATGCGTTAGATACATTCTGCCACAAATAAGGATTCGTGAACTTTTGATAATTTGGTATTCCAATGAACTTCAGCAATGAATTAAAGGCATTGAGTTTGGTCATCCTTGCTTGCAGTCCAATTAATAGTTGGATAGAGGCCCTCTTGCTGAAGGTCAATGCCGTCTATTATGGTAGTGCTTGTGGCCTCATGACAAGGCCAACTAGTACCCCATATAGTATGTGTTCCAACGTACCCTCCAGCTGCTGGTTGCTTGATTAGGTCAGTGTTAAGAATATATCTAAACCTAATGGTCCCAGGTGAGATTTTCAACTTGTAGGTGACAGAGTATCAGATCACAATGGCCAGTTTCATCAAGCTGATGATATCATAATAGAATCCAATTGACAATTTGTTTTTCCAGAGCACCTAATTCTGTAAACCACTTCCACTTTGAAATACAGTACCGTTTCCAAGACTTAAAAGGTAATCGATGCTTGATTTTCAGTTAGATTGGATTCAACATCATTTTTTTCAAATAGTTCCATGAACTTGTCAATGATGATTTAAAATAAAAGATCGAATTCATATATTTCTTTCTCAGGTAGCACTTTTGGGACCAAACGATTAGTGAGAGTTGTTTACCTAAGTCATTCTCAAATTTGAATCTGTGAAAAGCATGGATCTGATGACTATCACCCCATGTCAAATCAGATAATTATTCAGATCATTGTGATGAACTTCCTATTTTTCTCACGCATAGACTTCAACCTTAACAAAGCAAAGGACCTCATATTGGAAGCTAGGCTTCCTAGACACTGATGTAACTGGATTGAGAAGCATGTATTTGTGTCATGTAACATTTTACCACACCTTAATCTTTTCTTCTCCGCCTTCTCCTTCTCCATATTAGAATTGAGCAAACGTGGTTGAGTTTATGAACCCAATTGTTGGGAAGTCCATGAACTTGTTCCTTATTTCAGCAAGACCTGCTATAGTTCATAGATACAACTGCAAACTTCTCATTAGCATTCAAAAAGATGAACTTCTCTGTTATTTGTTTTGGTTTCTAGTGACCGCATTTTGATTTGATAATATATCACTGTGATCTTATGACAGGAAATTCTAGTTAATTGTTCCTCTCTATGGCATTTCTTAATAGTCCTGACTCCTGGTTGACATGGTATTCAGGTGGTGGCAGCTGTGAGAGTTACAGGGGATTATCCAGAGCGACCAGGGGAACCTGCATGTCAGGTATTCAGTTACTAATTATGTAAGTTGCTAAGCATGTAATAAACTCTGCATTTTCAACGTCGTTAATGCAAAGACTCTGTAGTCACTGCCTAGATAATTGTATTGTTGATTGCCCCTCCATAAGCATGAATATGCCTACAAGAGATACTCAAACACACTGGTAGTGAGCAATGTTTCTGTTTTGGTCACTGTCTCTGCAGTTTTATTTGAAGACTGGGACCTGTAAATTTGGTGCTTCCTGCAAGTTTCACCATCCCAAAAATGGCGGTGGTTCGTTGAATAGAGTCCCACTTAATATTTATGGCTACCCATTAAGAATGGTGGGACATTGCTCTTCCCTATCTTAGTCAGTTATTTTGAAGTTACTTGACCTGGTTTCTGGAACTCTCTAATTCTGACTTCTTTGTTATCAGGGTGAGAAAGAATGCTCCTACTATTTGAAGACGGGGCAGTGCAAATTTGGTTCAAGTTGTAAATTCCATCATCCTCAACCTGCTGGTGCATCAATGCCAGCATCTGCACCTCAATTTTATTCACCGGTGCAATCTCCTTCAGTTCCTACTCCTGATCAGTACAGGGGAGCATCCACCAGTTTAAGAGTGGCTAGACCTCCTCTTCTGCCTGGTTCATACGTTCCAGGGGCTTATGGTCATGTGTTGATCTCCCCTGGAGTTGTTCCTGTGCCTGGTTGGAGCCCTTACTCGGTAAGTTTGAAGTTTTAATCAAATTTGATAGATTTTTCAATGGAACCTTTTGTATGATGTGGTTAGTCCTGCTTCTATAGGCGCCTGTAAGTCCAGCATTATCTCCTGGTGCCCGGCCTGCAATGGGAGCAACTTCGCTTTATGATGTAGCACAGCTGACATCATCTACCCCAGCTATTGGTGGATCATATCCCTCCATTCCTTCCTCCGCTGGACCATGGGGCAGCAGTCAGAAAGAACAAGTATTTCCAGAGAGACCTGGTGAGCCTGAATGTCAGTATTACATGAGAACGGGGGATTGTAAATTCGGATCATCTTGTAGGTACCATCATCCTAGAGATCGTATAGTGCCAGGGCCAAACTTCGTCCTCAATCAGCTTGGCCTTCCTTTGAGACCGGTATGCAGTTTCTCTTTGTTGCTTTTACCATGTGATTCTTTACTATGCTTTCTAATAACATCTATTAAGAATTTTTGTTTTATTAGGTAGAAGTTTATTTAAATTGTTCAGTGCTGGAATGAGGCCATATCTTTAGGACTTCTCCTGTAATGTTTGCTTTTGTTCGTGCTGATATGATATTAAAAGTTAAAACCTGGTCCATTTTTTATACTTTGAATGAAAATTCAGTTGTCCATCTGTAATTAGTTTTCTTTGTAGCAGGAATGTTGATCTAACAAATGATGTGTTGCCTAATAATTGTCCCTCTTGACAATCATCTGGTGTGCTATTTTAGTCTTTGCAATCCCGGTTCCCATGATGGATGCAGCTCTAGTAATTGTAATGACCTTTGGTTGACTAAGCTTGTAAAGGTTTTCGATCAATTATCACCTTATCTTGTCAATTTTTGACTTGCTGGTTGTTGTGGACGTCAACATGTTTAGGTCAAATTTCCTTTAGAAAATAAAATAACTAGTTAGCAAGTTTTGATGGTGTTGTTCAAAAGGGAACTATCATGCTTTGGCATTTCCAGCATTTCTAATGAGGAGGTAGGGTGCTAATTGAACTTATGTCTGTAAAAAGTTGTCATAAGATCTGGTTAATTTTCTCAATCTTCAATAGATGTTTGCTTTGGCTTACCTTCATGAGAAGAGAATCTTGGCTAGCTGCTGCTAGAATGAGGGACTAATTCAAATTCAAAAAAATCGAAGGTTTTTTTTTTTTTTTTTTTGGGTCATAGAAGACCATTTGTTAAGAGTTGGTCTTTTGATTTTAGCTAGTGATCACGAAGTTCTGGCAATTGAGCTTTCTGATGTAATATGAGTTAATCTCCCTCTTATTTCAAATTTGTGTAAGAACAAGGTTTTAATTGATGTTACAAAATTCTTTGCTGAGAAACAAGAGGGATGTGCTTTTTGGTCATGCACTTGGCAACAGTATCCTTTGTGGTTCATGACCTGCTCCTTTGTATAATGGTGGTTTTTCTGAAGTACTTCCTTGGGTTGTGCATTGCTCAGGCTCTTGAGCTTGTACATGCACAAGTTTATGCTTGCACCTTAAGACAAGCCCATGAACAGTGGTTAAGTTACGCAAGAGAAAGAAATTTGGGGGGGGGAGGGGAGGGATTCTGAACTCTGAACTCTGCACAAACTTATCAGGCACTAGACATTGGATTTTCCTAGTTGGCTCTTTCTTTTTCACTCCCTGCATCTATTCTGAATACTAGTGGCCATTTTGTCCCTTTTCCATTTCTTTCTCATTTCTGAGATACTGTAATATGCTAATTATGTGTTCATCTCCCATTGTAGTAAGGGTTCTGCTTCCCATTGTAGTAATTATACTGGTCCTTGTCATGGTTATGCATTTGTCGGTGGTTATAGGAGGACATAAGTTAGATGCTAATGGTTTATAACTACATATTTCTCCTTTTGTTTTTTTCCCCAGAAGATGATGAAAAAGTTTTGCAGCAATGAACTTTTCCATTGTGAACTTATGAACAGCAATTGTATTCTTCGCATTGTATAATACTAGTATGCATGGTGTTGGACATTAATTTGTTTCTTTTTGTGTAGGGAGTCCAACCATGTGCCTTTTACATGCAAAATGGGCATTGCAAATTTGGGTCGACTTGCAAATTTGATCATCCGATGGGGACAATCAGGTATAGCCCATCGGCATCATCTCTCACTGACATGCCAGTTGCTCCTTACCCTGTTGGATCTTTACTTGGAACTCTGGCACCATCATCATCTTCAGAGTTGAGGCCTGAACTGGTTTCAGGAGCCATGAAAGATTCTTATTCAACCAGGATGCCATCTAACGAGACTTCTACTAGTTCCGTTGGACTAATGTTTTCTCAGACTGGGTCAGTTCCACTATCTGATGTACAATTTTCAAGTCATAGTTCCGCCTCCTTGAGTAGTAGCAGAAGCACCATGCCAGGCAATGATGTTCGTCGATCGAGCTGATGAATGAAAAGTATTCAATTTCATTAGTATCTCTGTGGTTAAACCACGATTACATAAGCTTTAGATGTCAGTAAATCAATTGTGTCGATTATGATTTGGGATCGTCAATTGTTCAATGAGGGCCTAGCCAACAAGCTTGATTATAGCATTTAGGACCTGATGATCTCCTATAGGGTTATGAATTATATTTGAATAAGCTTCCATACTCTCTGATATGAAGTGTCGACTCAACGATACACTGGAGGTTGCAGCCATATCAGGTAAGGTCATGCTACGTTTGCTTTAGTTTCTGGAGTTTTCGGTACTTCCATGTGTATATTTCTGATGTTCTTTCAATGAACTTTCAGAATATTAAGAACGGTAGGCTTATTTTGTGAATTTGTTCTTAAGCAACCAGTTCATTGTTATCTTAGGATAAGTCCTAAGTTACATTAATTCCGTAAAGCTATCTGCCTTCACATCCCTTTTCACTCCCATGGTTTCTTTCTGCTCATCAGTCTTCGTTAATTCATTAGCAAGATTGGATGTGTGTCAAACCGATTTGATTAAAACTGAATCCGTCCAAAACTTGCCAGTGATTTTCTTTTATATACTGTTGGCAAGAAAGCTAAAAGCAGCTTTCAATCTCATAATTGGATTAAGTTTTCGACTTGGCCAGTGCACTTCATAGGCATGTATACTAAGATCTTTTCTCGTGAACATGATTGGATAAGCAATCGATGCCCGGAAATTCTCATCAAGTGTTTGGCCAAAAAAAAACAAAGCCGAAATGAAATGACAATCAGTCATTTCAATGCATCAGCATTCGGAGAAGTGAACTGAACCGACATCGATCCTGCAGAAAATGATATACCCAACCCAGAAAAGAAGAGGAGAACGGACCCAGAAGGGGCAAGGATCCTTCTGCTGTGCATCATTCTTTTGAATGTGAGAAAATGAGAAAGTTGATGAACTGTGGCCATCATTGCAACAGGTAAAATCCACCTCACTCCGGAAATGAGCTTTGCGCTCCCTCAGGGTTTCGCCCTTTTGTTTAGTCCAATTCTTTAGTGCATATCATTCACTGGCAATGATTACCGTCCCCCCAAAAGCAATGCAGCAATCGCACACGCACAATCTCGGTGATTTCTCAAAGCGAGAAAAAGAATGGAACACAAGGCCAATCTGTCACCCCCCCTTTCCCTCCCAACAAAAGTGCACTCACACCTGCATGCCTCCTCCTCTTGACTTTTTAGAGCAGCAGCCATCATGGACACTCGAGTAAAAAGTCACACTGCCATCATCAAAGTCATCACTCATCATCCCCAAACGCCCCTTCACCGCAAAACGCACTCGACAACCGGGAAGGCCCAAGAGACGCGGAATTGCAATGCGAGGGAGAGGAGCTTTGGATTAGAGGACGGCCTTGGCGGGTTTGGAGGTAAAGGAGAGATGGGCGTGGTAACAGTCGGAGTCGCTGAGTTGAAGCCGAGCATTTCGGGGAGGCGGTCGCTCCGTCCAAGTTCGAGTGTCCGACACACCATCGAATGGTGACTATCTTCCTCCTTTTTTTTTTCGCTTCTTTGCTGTTGCCTACCAGAACCCTGTTTGTTGCATAGCAAGTTGTTTTCTGAATCTTGGTGTTACTGCAGAGTGTGTTCACTTTTATCAGTTCAGTGTTATCAAGAAAAGAAGGAATCGAACCATGCACTGACTATTCATTTGGCAAAAGAGTAGAGCTTGTGCTGCGTTCCTGACATGAACATTCGCCTTCTTGTGAACGCTTGTCTTACCAAGAAATACAATAGCCTTCTCGGCATTTTTCGCTTCCAATAATCGCAAAGAATCACTTATGCTAGCTTTACAAATCTAATGCTCTTTCAAAGTAGGAAGTCACACGGCTGGTAGAGGCCGCCCTTTTCCTATTATGATATCTGACATTGGAAGATAGCTCTCTGCCTCGCCAAGGCCTTAAACTTGGATTTAATAGCTTCTGGCACCGGAGAAATTGATGAAAAACAGTGAAAAACTCCGGTTCTTTTCTAGGATCAATTTTCCACACTGTCAATTTTTCAAGGACATAATTTTGAACAAACATCATGATGGACCATGCTGTCCCAAGTTAAGAATGTTAAGCACAGATGGAATTGTCATGCAATCACAGTGTCCTCGCCTCAGACATGGTAATGCATGCCTACAGAAATCTAAGCCGGTGCATGGTCCTTCAGTTGCTGGCAATTTCCTCTCGAAAATAAGCGAGCTTTTGCTGGTGAAGCTTACTTCAGGTTTTGAATTCGATCTAAATAATTGATTCTTGCAGGCCGATATCTGATGTCTCCAGTGATCTCACTGTTGAAGTAGGAGCGACAACCTTTGCATTTCACAAGGTATGGAGGATTGAATTGGAGAACAACTTAAGGTTTTTTACTATCTTATGAGGAGAGAAAAGATCTTCAGTATGTTTATTCTTAAAGATGCCGGTTTGCTCTGAACCTACTCTTTCTAGAGAAATTAATGCAGAAAAATGAGATAAAGATAGAGCTCAAGTGTATGCCTTTCCATAAGATCATTGATACACAGAGTACGTTCCTTGCAGTTTCCTCTTGTTGCACGAAGTGGTCGGATTCTGAAACTGTTGGTGGATGCAAAAGAGTCGAAAGCCTCACGGATTAGTCTCCGGGATGTCCCCGGCGGTCCGCAGGCATTCGAGATGGCTGCCAAGTTCTGTTATGGCATAAACATAGACATATCTCTGTCCAATGTTGCAACGCTTCGCTGCGTAGCTCATTACCTGGAGATGACAGAGGAAATGGCTGAGAAAAACCTGTCATACCGCGCTGAAGCTTACATCAAGGACATGGTGCTACCGATCATATCTAGCTCAATCACTGTGCTTCATCACTGCCAAAGCCTGTTGCCCATCTCTGAAGAGATCAGCCTGGTCACCAGGCTGATCAATGCCATAGCGAACAATGCCTGCAAAGAGCAGCTCACGTCGGGCTTATCCAAGCTCGACCGCAATTTTTCAGCAAAGCCCATCGAGGACGTGGAACCAGAGACGCCCGTGGATTGGTGGGGAAAATCGCTTGCAGTGCTAAGCCTCGATTTCTTCCAGCGAGTTCTGACGGCGGTCAAGTCGAAGGGGCTGAAACAGGACATGGTCAGCAAGATTCTGGTGAACTATGCCCATAATTCTCTTCAGGGCCTCATCCTTAGAGATCCACATTCTGCAAAAGCGAGTTACTCGGACTTGGAATCGCAGAAGAAGCAAAGGGTGATTGTGGAAACGATAGTCAGCTTGCTTCCGACACAGTCGAGGAAGAGCCCTGTCCCGATGGCATTTCTCTCGAGCTTGCTGAAAATCGCCATTGGAGCGTCCACCTCCACTTCTTGCAGATCCGATCTGGAGAGGCGGATCGGCTTGCAGCTGGACCAGGCCATTCTCGAGGACATCCTCATACCTGCGAATTCGCACGGGAACGGGCAAAGCCTAATCTACGACGCGGATTCGATCCTGAGGATATTCTCCACTTTCTTGAACTTGGATGAGGACGAGGACGACGAGGACAACCAGCTGAGGGATGAAAACGAGATGGTTTGCGACTTTGAGAGCCCTGGATCCCCGAAGCACAGCTCGCTTGTCAAGGTTTCCAAGTTGTTGGACAGCTATCTTGCCGAGGTCGCCCTCGATCCCAACTTGATGCCGTCCAAGTTCATAGCACTTGCCGAACTGCTTCCCGACCACGCCCGAGTCGCGAACGATGGGCTCTACAGAGCTGTCGACATCTTCCTCAAGGTCAGGATCCTTATCCTTCCTATCCTTGCACCAAAACATTCTGCAATACAAGTAATTTCATTTTAACTGTACGCCGAAATAATCACATTTTGCGGATTCATAGTCCACTTGCTCGCGCATCTCGTTGCAGGCTCATCCAAACATCAAGGACTCGGACCGCTACCGGCTGTGCAAGACCGTCAACTGTCAGAAACTGTCGCAGGAAGCCTGCAGCCACGCCGCCCAGAACGAGAGGCTCCCCGTGCAGATAGCGGTCCAGGTCCTGTACTTCGAGCAGATCAGGCTGAAGAGCGCGATGAGCGGGACGGGCGGGCCGCACCATGGTGGCCAGTTCTTCTTCGGGTCGGCCAGCATCGGTGGCGGAGCCGGCCCATTCCCACACCGCTCGGGGAGCGGTTGCGGCGGGAGCGGGGTCATATCGCCGCGGGACAACTACGCGTCGGTGAGGCGGGAGAACCGGGAGCTGAAGCTGGAGGTGGCCAGGATGAGGATGAGGCTGACGGACCTGGAGAAGGACCACGTCTCGATGAAGCAGGAGCTCGGGAGGCCGCACCCGGCAAGCAGGCTGCTGAGGTCGTTCACCAGGAAGCTGAGCAAGCTCAACGGGCTGTTCCGCATGAGCTCCGCCGGGGGGCTGGGGCCGGGGCTGCAGGGGAGCAAGGCGAACTCGGAGAACGGCTACTTGTTTCAGAACCACAAGCGGAGGAACTACTCGTTTTCTTGAACCGTACGTTCGAGCATTTGCCTTGTTTCTTATCGGGTTTAGTCTACCTTCGAGAGTGTATAGCATTCACAGTATCATACTATCATCTGTATCTCATCATCGTCGTCTTCTTCCGTGCTCAATTGTTCATAAACGTCGAACGAATTGTCGGATGAAATTTATTAATAATGTTTTCGAAGGAAACCTGTCAACAACAGGACTCCGTGGCCCAATGGATAAGGCGCTGGTCTACGGAACCAGAGATTCTGGGTTCGATCCCCAGCGGAGTCGACTTTACCTTTTTTCTCTTTTGGTGGCCAATTTCCTTTCTCATGGAAAATAACATGAGTGGTTTATGACATCCTTATATTTTTGACTTTTTTTTTCCTCTTTTAGTGGCAAATTTCCTTTCTCATGGAAAATAATACAAATAGTCCATGAGATCCTTATATTTTCAACTTGTTTAATATGTTTAACGAACCTTTTATAAATATTCAATTTAGTCCTTAAATTATTTAAAAAATATTACTATTGTCATTTTATTTTTTTATAAGAAAATACTGCAAATAGTCCATGAACTTCTGCTCTATATGCAATGTGCTCCATGAATTTTTAATTTGTTCGATATGATCATAAATTTTTTTTTATATATATTCAATTTAGTCATTGAAATATATGAAAATATTCAATAATATTGTTTCATTAATTTACATTTAGAGAGTATATTCAATACTTTCATATATTTTAGAAATTAAGTTGAAAATGTACTAAAATTTCGGGGTTGCATTTCATATTATATATTAGGATAAGATTTTAAAATCATATTAAATAAATTAAATATTTTATTTTATATATTAGATCAAAGTTCAGAGATTATTTATGCAGTTATTTTCTTTTTTGATTTGGGCTTTTGCCCAATAGCTCACTATACTTCAACCGTGGGCTTTCGAGAGGATTGAGCTGAAGGGAGATATCCAAGAACGCCGTCCGTCCGTCCGTCCGTCCGTCCTTGCTTCTTCCTCCTTGGACTCTTTGTTTCGCCGCACGTACACAGCGCGGTGCAGCTTCTGCGGCGATCGGAACATCGGGGGGAGAGAGAGAGAGAGAGACCCGCCGCCACGCAATGTCGTTCTCGCGCCTGCCCAGCTCCTTTCCCCTTTCCCGTTTCTTCAAGTAAGCGACTCGATGATCTCGCTTCGACCCGTTTTATCTTTCTTTTTTTTTTCCCCTTCTGCGTGATTGCGACTGAGCAAAGAGTTCTGGGGTCAGTTGGTCGTCGAATTTCTGGGTGTTGAGTCGATTCCGGTTATAAATGTTTCTGATTTCCTTTCTGGTTCTGTATCTGCTCGATTGGGCATACTCAGTCAGATCAGTTCCCTCTTCTTTTTTCGTGCTTTTTTGAATGTTGCTTGGTGTTGTTCCATTCACATCGAGAAGAGCCCCAGTTGGAGCAAATGGGTTTTCCTGAAAAAGGGAAGACGGATGGAGAAAAAAGGGAGGAGGATGAATCAGTGATTCTCAGGAGGCATGGTGGATTGTGGGGCATGAGTTGCAATTGCGGGAAAACCTATGCCCGTGTAATTCTTCCGTGGGTCGAATCGGATGTTTAATTGTTGGAATGATGGTTGGAGAGACTCGAAGGCGGTTGCGTGGGCCGTGATGACTTATGTGCCAATCAATTTCTGCATGAAGCTTGGTAGCTTTCGCTTGTTGCATTGTATCGTTTGGTCTAAGAACGGAGCTCATAACATTGGGGGGTTTAATTTCTGGGACAGAAATTGATCTCCCATGGTATGGACAATGATCTGATCAGGAAATCATCGAGAGAGAGATTGATCTTTCTGTATCTAGCTTTTCTTTCTGATATTGATGAGCCCCGTTTAGTAGTGTTTTCGGATGTTATAAGGTGGGAATGTTGTCGGCTTATGCTTGAGCCTTTTAAAAATGGCTAATTGCCTTTGAGTGTGATAGTTGATTGTTATCCTTTCCCCTTGGTTGTCTTTTCAAGATGAAATTATGGATGTAATAATCAATCTCGTGTCCTTGTGCCGGTTCATGGAGGACTTCAACGATTCTCATTATGGCAAGTTGCTACTTGACCCTGAACAAAAGCCTTTGTTTTGCATGAGTAGGCTTGTCAGTTGTAGAGGTTAAAGTGACACCGCCAATAATATGTAATGTGTGGTCGGCTAATACCTTTTCCCCCTCATTTTTGCTGATGCATTTGCAGTTTCCAGTTTGTTAATATTCCTGCTATAGCTATGGATGGTCTCAACCTTTTGATTCCTGGTTTCTACTCTCGTTCTTTATCTTTTGATTTTCCCGTTTCCACAGGCAGTTGGAGCAAGAAGCGGAAACAGTAGTGAGGGTGTTGCAGCCCGGACCTTTGGGAATCATAGAGCACAAGTTCTCCAGCGAGGAGATAAATGAGGCCAATGCCACAGTCCACCGGGCAGTAGAAGCTTGGAGAAGAAGCGCCGAACTAGAGAAAAGAAACCCATTCTTGAGAGATTATATTGAATCGTGAGGGAAGGCCCATGTGTAAGCTTCTTCTGATTCTCTGTTCAGAGTGTGCACACAACACTCTACTTCCCACAAGATCCATTTTGATAGGTAGCAATTGTTGATGGTAGGAATCATAGAAGTAATGAGTGGAAGGCATGCTTGTTCCTCTTCTATGAGGGGAAGGCATGCTCGTTCCTTCTTTTCCAGCCCACTTACTAAACTAACTACTATGTTTACTGACAGATGCACGCGCCATGCATTTTTTTGCTGGTTAACAAAGCACATAAAAAAATTGCAAACTAAGTTGCGCTTGCTTTTGCCCTTAAATTAGGCAGTGAATGAGGGGGTGCCTGATATTATTATCTAACTCTTATGTGGCTCACCAAGCTTTAGTGTAAAAATATAGTGCAAAACCGGAGGTACCTTTCCGAGTTGCACCATTGCTGGTTTGATCTAATCTTTGCCCCACTTTCTTTTACAGATTCATAATGGGATTTGCCGTGGCCGACATTCCTTGAACCGAAAAACTGGTGAAAATGCTGTCCGTTGATTCTACTTTGAAAAAGTGGACTCTCTTCTTGAATGTTCTCTCCCTCTAGGTCCTCTACAACTTTGCATATGGATAACGTTGGATTGGAGATGTGATGCTCTGTCTTGCCTCCTTCCATTCTCGGCGAGTGGTGTAAGATGTTTAATGAAGCATTGCATAGTGTTTTCGCTTCGAATGTATGCATCTACATTAGAGTGCATGTCATCATGTGTTCAAATTATGCATGTCTAAATCGATTCCCATTCGGAGTTTGATCCATGTGAACCATTAAAGGAGATGAGTTTTGCCATGGAAAGCATTCTATCAACTGCATCTGATACATGAACTGTCGGCAATGTATGGTGCTCAATGCCATCTGAGCAATGCATATTGAAAAGACTAACAATGGATTTATCATACAGCGTACTACAATTGATGGCCAAACGAGGTCTGGTGATGGTAGTTGTCAATCACATACATGATGCATTTCCATGATTTTTCTGCATTAGGAATCTAAGCACACGAGTGAGGATAAAATAAGAGTTGGAATGATCATGCGTGATATATGCTCGTGATTCTTCTAGACACAAATGATTTTGAGATGACAACATATTTCTTGTTAAATCGTAAGGTTTATACCTCGATAGTACATAATAAGAGGGATTGTGTAACATAAAGATTCCGCTGGAACTGTTCGTTTGTTATTGTCAATCCCATTATTGCGATTGCGCATTTTGAAACGAGAACCCTACTCATGTGAAAGTTATCTATATATCTAGCAAAAACATCATCGTGGTGATGGGAAAAAATTATCCAAAAAGCCATGAACTTATCACATGGCGGCCAATTCAATTATTAACTTTTTGCTTTCGCCAATTTGGTTATAGAACTTTTGATGATCTGTCAATATCGTTCTTTCTACGTGGTTGGTGTTGGTGTTAATGTCAACAATATTCTGCCAAAATTGGTCAGAAGGGTAACATTTGCAATTTATTCAAAGGTAGGATTGATTGCATCAAATTAAAAAATTTAGGATCAAAATAGTCCATGTACAATAAATTTATGATATTTTTGGAAAATTACCCACGATGGCGGCGCAACGGTGGCTAAATAGATCCAAGAAAACGAAATTGGGCATTGTCTTTTTTCTTTTTTGAAGCTTTTGGTCTTGATAGCACGTTGAAGAAGAGAGGCTTATGCCATATGAAAAAGCTTTTACTTCATTTAGGAAGATGAATTCATTTTCCTAACTTTAAGCCCAAAACTTTCCCCAAATACTTGTCTCGACTATTGATGATGGAACGTACACCGACGGGCCTAACTTTTTGCTTCTTCTCGTTCGGCTCTCGGTAGGTCAGCAGTCAGCACGTAAAGCCGTTGTCAACAAGCCTAACTTCCTTGTTTTAGCCAATCAGATGTCAATAATACTGCTACTAAAACACACATGAATTTCCAAATTAAGCGTGATTGTCCGTGACTCCGTCACGATCGATTGAACGAGTACGATTTGGAATCCTTCTTGCTTTGGTGGTGAAATCACATCGCCTCCATTACCTATCTTCTTCTAGCCAAAAAGAGTTGCATGCGCCGCTCAACGTTTGGTTAAGTTTATGGTACGACAGAAATTGGGGGCATATACAATCGAAAACTTCAAAGGACGAAATTGCATCGATGCCTTTGTGCTAATAAAGCTAGAGGAAATGGGGATCAATTCGGATTGCCAGTCATTCGTACGAGCGTGATATATAAAAATAA
This sequence comes from Angophora floribunda, assembly GCA_014182895.1. NCBI lineage: Eukaryota > Viridiplantae > Streptophyta > Magnoliopsida > Myrtales > Myrtaceae > Angophora > Angophora floribunda. The sequence goes on from CM024712.1 coordinate 8,965,458, forward strand.
TCAGATTTGATGGGTCTCATATGCTTGAAACTCAAATAACTGATTGTTTTTGGTACACCTGTTATCTATATTCGATGTGAGCTAAACCTGATCAGGAGCCCTATTTGGTTGCATCGGGTTTGTGTGAGTTTGATACACTTTTCACTGTTATGCGATTTGCGTACCGGGTGAGACTCCCAAATTCTCTTTTTCATTACAGGACTTTTATTAATGAGGTGGCCCGAGAATCATCTTTTTGGATTGATGAAGATCTCTTTATTCTAAGAACTTCCTGAAATCGATATTCATTCGCCTGTATAAATTTCACTAGACGCACATATCATTCGATGACATGAGATTACATTTAGAGCGATGCAATGAAATTTTAACACTAGAAGTTCACTTCATCACCTCAAAAACCCTAATCTAGAGCAACAACAAGGGACTTCCCATACCTAAAAAGACCTCAAGAAAGCAAAAGAAAAAGAAAAAGGAAAACCAGAGAAGAAGGCTGTTCATCTTGCCATAACGTGCAGCCATTAGGGTTAGAAAGCAAAAGCTACCAAAACGTCCGACTTTCCATATTCGCAATACAATCTGACTCGCGCACGTTAGACGTATTAACGTTATTCTAAGCGAAAAACCGAAGGAAAGATGCAAAGGACCTTTCAGCCTCTATACCCAAATGGCTCTGGCCTCTCGGAGGAGAGGGACCAGGGTCCCCCGCACCTGGTGGCTCATGAGCTCGTTCGTGCCGCCGATGTACTTCTGGCCGATGAACACGGTGGGGACGACCTCGCTCCGCCCGAGCTGGACCAGCGCCCGCTCGATCTGGTTCCTGTTGGGCATCTGGTCAAGCTCGTACACCGTCAGGTTTGCGCCGTAGCTCTGTATCAGGGACTTCACGGTGTGGCTCATGCAGCACGTGCTCCTGCTGAATATCACCACCGGCTTGTCCTTCACGAGCCCCGCCAGCGTCCTGTCCATGCCACCCGACGATGAAGAAGACGACGTACCTGGAATCTTGAGATAATAGCTTGTGTATGAGAGACCGTGTGCTTTCTAGCTCGTGCTTTGAGGTCTGCCCGTGATGAAATGGCTTGGCACTGAGGTCCTTTTATAGAAATATTCATCAGTTGCACAGTGGGTTCACTTTCTTGGGCCGGTTTTCTTTTTGGCAATTTAACTATGGTTTTTTGCAAAGAATAACAGTAGAGATAAAAAGGGTTTATTTACAATCTCCATAGGGGGCGAACAATATATTTTGTCTCGACGCCGTACGTCAGATCGATTCCTATATCGGCCTCATGATTAAGTGACGGCGGCCTTTCTGCCGCAAGTTGCAATCTCCTTTAGCTCGATGCACAGTGTATACAGAACATATATTTTAGGCCATGTGGAAAAAGAAGGAACTGGTTTTGTCATCTAGAACTTGAAAGAAAGGGAATATATTCCCATGCATGCAGTGTTTTTACGTGGCCTGAATTGAGGACGTATTGTCACGATGAGCCGATGAGGAAGAAAGATCCTAATCGATCGGATATCTCTCCAGAATGGCGATCTGGTGTCTTGTGGCATGCAATGAGTATCACACTTGCAAACTTAATGAATATAAAAATGGGTGATGCCCATCTTTTTTTTTTGGCAACTCACCGATCGAAAGATTAGTTAATAAAGGTTTTTTTTTTCCAAAGTTTAGATGGAGAAAAAATATGGTCATTGTTAAGGCGTACGTGCGAATGTGTTAGGTGAAAAAAAGTCATAGATTGGGAGTGTAATATAATGTGAAGCAGTTAATATATTATAATTGATTCATAATTCATGAGCTTAAACTTTTAAGTAAAGGAAAATCCTACTAAATATGTTGACAGACTCAAATTTAGATTCTCTTAGTAATGTCCTTGGGTACAAGTACCCATTTTTGCTGCATTGACCTAATAAGTGGTGTAAGAGCTGATGGTTGATTAGTGACCACTCATAATATGTATTAGCTTCTCGTTGAACTTGGCTAGGCCAATAAGGGTTGAAGGGCGGATATTGTTCATGTTAAAATCTGTTAGACTTGACTGGGCCAAGGTTGAGATTCAACTTGAGATAATGTTGGTGCAAAATGATATCTAGATTAAGGGAGAGTGGGAGAACGTGTTATAGTTGGCCAATAAATTTTTACTTTAAACTTTTAAGTGAAGATTAGTTTAACCCAATATGCAATTAATAGACTTGGACCTAAGCTCTCATTTGAATCTTTGTAATGGAAGAAATAGGACTTCTACTGCACATCCCAAACGGTCCTTAATAGATAGTGAGATAGTCTTATGATTCTAGTGGAAGTTTTTATGGTCGCTCTCGTGAACTAGGCTACATAAATTAAGTCGCATAAATTTTCATGCTATTTCATCTCTTCTTCTTGATCATTGCTTTTGCCATCAATAATGCCATGGTGATTAGCCGTCAACCGTTTATGGTGTTAGATATGTTCTTAAGGGAAAGAGAGTATGCTTCTAGCTACAAATTATACTTTGTCATTTGCTTTCTAATTTTTGATTTGTTTTGCAGTTGTTTGTAATTTGCTAGGTTTGAAAGCCTTTTGTGTACCTCTTAAGTAATATTTTGATATATGAGTGGCATCTTTCTTTTGACCCAAAAAGAAGAAGAAGATTAGTTATTGATCATGGAATCTAATGCTTTCTTTAGTCTCTTGAGGTATTATCATTTCCTTGAAACCTCAACACTAAACTTGTTATAATGGATTATAAACTCATTTCTCAACCATATTTGATAGTTTGAGTTGTCATATGAGTTAATTATATTTGGTAAATGGGTCATTAATGGATCTATAATGATAGAACTCAGAATAATATGAGTGTTAAATGGGTTCATAATTTATATAGACTTAGTTCATCTCTATGACTTTTTCTTCACTTTTTCCTACCTTTATTTGATCCTGTGCTCGTTCACTATGTGCTTTTATCTTAGTCTAATTATGAGTTTCCTAGATTTGGTTATATATGAAAGTGTTTTAGCATCATAGATTGGGTTTGAATATGCGTTGAGTATGAGTTAAGTTGAGTATATGTCATTAAGTTTGGATTATATCGAAATTAGTCAATTTGGGTCGGATCATACTTGATCCAACCAACCTTGACTCGATAGACCTGTTTGATGGGTCTACTCAACACATACATGTACTCTTAATCTTTTTTTACATTTGAGCCACAAGACTTTACCACTCAAATTGTGATATGTACTCGTGACATCATCAAAACAGTGTGTTAACCCAAAAACCCAACACATACATTACATAATTTTGCATTATTCAAGAATTTGAATCTTGACACTCACTCTCATAATTTGCATTTATAGGAAGAAAGTACGTTTATATAATTCTTGAAAAAGGGTCAAAAATAAAATTAGGAAGCCTACGAGAATATGATCTTCAACCAAAAAAGTGTAATAAACCCAAGTGGTCATCATCTATTCAGAAAATATGCTGAAGCCATAGATGCTTTGCTTCATCTTACTGGCTTTGCACATATACCTACATATAACGAATTGAAGTAAACCGAAAGATGAAGGAAAGTGAGACAAAACACGAGATTCTAAGGAAGCCTTTGCCTTTAATGGAATGGTAAAGTCCCACTGATTGTCTTATTTACTGAAAATTATAAGAAAAATCACAGGTAAAAAAAAAAAGAGAGTCCGTACGAGAAGAAAAATATATTCCTATGAAGGGCCCACAACCTTATCGTTGCTTCTGCACATCTCGCGGGTTGCTGGATTTGGTAAGAGAATATTCTGCTGAGCCTCAGTGCTGATATATTCGCTGCATAAAAGGAAAAGGAAAAAATGGGCATTCAACGTCTGCATATTGTAATCGTGTTATTCTGCACAGTAGTAGCAATTGGCTTATGGACTGAACGATTCGCCGGTATTATCTAGGCCAATCAGAACTGAAATTTCCGGTGAGATAATGGGAAAATATCTACCATATGGACGAAACCCATCAAGACGTTGATCATGCAGGCATCAACCGGGACACTAGATGATAGTATTCAGTAATTCTACAATGAAGTAAAAGAAATTTTCCAAATATATCAATTATATTGCCCCCTTGAGCCAATATTTTGCAAAACTTCTTGTCTCGCTGGCCCTTATACGAGTTTTTATGTCTGCCAAAGCACATAGTCATTAGTCTATAACACAATTGGGGGAAATTGCCCAATCAATTTTAAGCATATTGTATGGATGCCAATTTGAACTTGAGCTTTCAAATTTTGCCAATTTAGTTGCAAACTTTTGCATAAAATCTTAATATAGTCCTTTCAATTAATTTTTCCCAAAAAATTGTTGATGATAGTGTGCTGCATTGAATGGCTGATGACAAATGGATCATCATGTCAATGATTTTCAGTAAAAGTGACCAAAAAGATTACATTATAATTTCATGCAAAAAATTAAAACTAATTTACAAAATTGAAAAGTCTAAGATCGAATTGATATCTATATAATATATTTAGGACTAATTGGATACCCATATAATTGAGAAAATCAATTGAGGTAACTAGGCAATGATGGGGCTATACAAGAAACTTTGGGCAGAGTGTCATGAAAAAGTTATGCATAATTAGTAAAATACCCATCCACAATGATGTAAAAAGTAGTAATATAGTTTACAAATCAATTAGTCTCCCCTTGGGTCATCTTAGAACTAATTGTGTTCAACCGTGTGCAATCCAAATTTAATCATGTATGTAAAGTCGAGCATACTCGAACGGTTTGCTTTTAAAGTCCAAACCCGATGGAAAATAGCATGCACAATATTCTGAAATCTTGCAAATGGCATTCTCTTATATGTGATTGTCTAATTGGATAGATGAATGAAGGTGGTCAACAAAAAAAAAGAGATGAAACATGTTCAAATCAATTAAGCAAAAAGATGAGAACCCTAAAGCCACGTGCATCATGCCATGGTATATGTTGAGTGTGTCTTGAGTTTGGGTCTAATGGTTCGGAAGGATTGAATCCTAGAGATGTTGTGAGGCATCCAAGGATAAATTGTGTTGAGGTTGTCTCATATCGGTTGTGGAGAAAGTTAGTGGTCAGTTTATAAGTGTGAGGAAAAATCTCACCATTTGAGCTAGTTTTTAAGGTGAGAAAGGTGAAAGACTATGCATCACTAGTATTAGAGCTTAGTTTACTCACAAGTCTAAACCCAACAGTCACATAGAAGAGTTACGATTTGTTATGACTTTGACCTAAGGCTCTATATGTGAGGGGGAGATATTGTTGAGGTTGTCTCGAGTTGTTGTGGCTCCAATTAAGGGCCCAATGTGTGAATGGGAGATTGTTAAGGTTTTCATGAGTTGTTGTGGCTTTGAACCGAGGTCCAATGTGTGAGGAGAAGATTGTTAAAGTTGTCCCAGGTTGTTGTGGCTCTAATCCAGGACCCAATGTGTGAGGGGAAATATCATTGAGGTTGTCCCACATTGATGGATAATGGTTGTGGAGAGGCTAGTGGTCGGTTTATAAGCTTTTGAGCTAATTTTTAATACGAGAGAGATCCAAAACCACCCAATAAATTGTGCATGCCCCTAATTATGGGCAACCATAGGTCTGTTATGGTCATACTATGGTCGCCCATAGTTGGCAGAGCCTTGGGCAGATGGAATGGGCGACTGGGTCTTGAAAATATGAGACTTAAGTTCCTATTTTGTGACATTCTACTAGAATTACACTTGAAAACCTTTTGAGGGCATCAATAGGGTTCTCTCTTTGAGCTTTGAGAAGAAAATATTATGAGAGATTGTGTGAAACATTGGGAGAAAATTGATTTTGTGTGACCAGAGCTAGAATTTAAATGGGGAATGATCAGAGATTGGGATTGAGAGACATAAATTATTTGTGCCTGCCCCTATTTTTCTTGATCATTTCTCTTTCATTTCACAATTGTGGTGGATTGCCTAGTCTTGTTGTGCGATGGGGATGGACCATCAACACTAGACAAACAATACTCATATCACATGCAATGCATCCACATACGGACAACTACTTACAAAATCACTAATTATGCTCTCATACGATCTCTTTCTTTTTAGGATTTTGGAGAAGCACGCATCATCATTTTCAGCTCCAACTCAATGGGCTGCAATTCCTTCGCTTTGTACTCTTGCTTTACACTTGGCTCAAGTAGCTTAACGAATCATTGATTCAACTGAACAAAAGGAGATAAAAATACAGAGACAGAAGATAAGATTGTTTTACTGATTGCGAGAATGTCTGAATATTACATGGATCCATGTAATCACCAAAGGTAATGCCCACTTCGTCCTCTCCTCTCTGGTTTTTTTTTCCCTATTTTTATTTAGCATTCGAGCCACCTAATCGAATCAGGGAAGTGACGCCAAATGCGTCTACTTTTCTCCTCTGTCTGGAGATAAGAAAAGTTGTCTAATATGCCCTTTCCTTGAAAAGACGCATCATGTAATTTTCCAAAGGCCAGATTCTGCCACGTACGTGCCGGCTGAAAAGTCAGACCATGTATGACACGTGGTTTAAATAGTCCTTCCTTTTTTTTCTTCTTTTTTTCCGTCTATCAAATATTTAAAGAGCCAATAAGCATTGGCATATATGAAGAGCCAAAGATTTAGTAAGAAGTATTTCCAATAAAGGTTCTGATAAATCTAAAGTTGCTCGAATGACGAGGCAACACGGGAGAAATCGGAACTTCACCGTACCATCAGATTTAGGTAGTTTCAAAAAGAAAAAAATAAGAAGCTAAAACCCTACTTTTTTCTTCGATTTCCTTTTGTTGGTGTTGAAGTATCTGTCGTCATTTTGAAACTATCATTTCATGAGTTATGCAATCCCTCCATTCTTCTTATACCTTAGCAATTGGTTGAGGACACGAATGTTCGTGCATTTATGGCCGGCTTAAGAGAATATAAACGTACGGTAGTTCAAGCCGTAATCTTGAGAGAAGAAGATCGACACTTTCATGATTTGAGCAAGATTAATAGTGTTGTCTTATTACTTGTGGTAGAGATCCTCTAAATTAGGTGTACATTTGCATTTTTCCCTAAAAATGTTTAAGGGGATCCTAAATTGGAGATTGCTTAAGGCCAGCAACCTCGGACAGGAAATAGCGACATTTGCTCGTGAGGAGAGGGAGGGGCGGTCTTGTAGAGAGTTGACGGGTAGCGGTGGAGGCAGCAAGTGTGCACGAACACTTTGGAAGGAGAGGAAAAAAAAGCAAATCAAGGAAGAAATAGAAAAAATAGAAAAAATAACAAATTTCAATTGTTCAAATCAAATTGATCTATATATTCTCCACTCTAGGGGATACATTTGAGATGTAAATTATATTTGCAATGAAAAGAATTCAAACCTTCTTTTATGTTTACACTATTAAAATTTATTTGTCCAAATCAAAAGATTACATTCACGCATCGAAGGGAAGTAGGAAAGCTAGACTCATCCGAATCGTATCGGAATCCTTGGATAGCAAGTAAAGAAACTAAGCTGGAGTCCATAGATCTTTAGCACGACTCCCTTAGCTCACGAGAACACCAAAGTCAACTTCAGTGGTATTCTTACATTATACAATGTACATGAACCTAAAATTTCCAGTCCGAGGTGGGCTCCTGGCATCGAAGAGGGAGATTAGGGTTTCTTGGTTTTTGCAAATCAAAGCATTCCTATGCGCTTTATTCGCTCATCTCCTTTTTCCATGAGCAACGACCGCGTGCGATAACCAAAGATCGACTTTAGATTACTTTTTCGTCTCATCTGATGTGAATTTCTCTGCAAAATGGTGATCAAGGTCAATTGCATTGCTGGAGCATTTGATCGGCCCCATCCGATGCTTTTCTTCAAGACAAAGCTGGGTTTTCATGAGGCGTGAAACACGACATTGTGACTCCACGATGGAGCTGAGATCTTCTCGTGGTGTGAACATAATGCTTTGGAAGAACCAAATCTCGAGGATGATGATCTTGTCATTATCCACGCAGAGCCATGATATCCACAAAAGTAGAAGTATACATGGTTTTTGTGTCGGGGGAGATTCCTTGGAGACAGGATGAGGGTATATATTTCTTTAGCAAGGGAGGCGCCTTTATGTCTTTCTCACGCGAACTAATCCTTGTGATTTTTTTAAGGGAAACAATGACTGATGTAGGACGGATATATGATATACGAGATATGGAGATTGCATCGTTTGTCTAATCAATTGTTATCTGTTTTAATGAATGTACCACGATGAATGGGGATGTTTGATTTGATGAATGACATCAAGTCGCCTTCTTTAATTACATTTTAGTTTTGTTCCCCCCAATATTGACTCACAAGTCCTCGCCTGTGTTCACTCACAGCCCTCGCTGTCCCCGCCTATGATCATCACTCACAACTCTCGATGCCCTCGCCTGCATGATCTTACCTAGATTCGATCAATGGTCATCAGCCATTGTTGAGGCCTCAGTGACCCTAGTACTTTCAAGGAAATAAAAACAATGAGAAAAAAGAAAAAAAAAGAAATAATTACAAAAATTATAATATTTCTCAAAACAACATTGTTTTGGGTGAAGTCAATCACATTAGGTTGATGGCAGTACCATGTAAGATGGTCAATACCGACTAGACCGCCATGTTCGTGACTTTTGGAGTAAATTGGCGCAATGGACTACATCGAAAGATAATGAGAATGTTTGGACTATATTGACTACATTATAAAGCTAAATATTGAATTGGCAACTATTAGGCCTATAACGAGTGGGTTGGATCGAGTTGAAAGTCGAAAATGATCCAACTTAAATTGACATATTTTAACTAATATTGATTCATTTTTATACAATATGATTTTAGCAACACATACTTGAACTACGCCTGATCCAAACAAGGCTCTTGTTCATAGTATTTTCTTTTCCTCCTTAAATTGTGACCTTTGAAAAATGGGTGACTCCATGATTTGGCTCATCAAGTCAACGAGGGAGCTTAGTACTTGGATCATGTGTGGACCCGAGCATGAGCATTGGGGTCTTAGGTTCAACTTTGAGGGACTTGGCATAGCTTCCATAAATCTAGACCCAATCTACATGGAAAACATCAAAGGACCAGGCTGGTTGTTAATGATTTGGGTTAGGGAGCAAGGTACCAAGGCTTGCCCTCAAGGGACCCAAGCTCAATGGACTTAGGCATGGGCACTAGGGTTTTGGGCTCGATCTCAAAGGACCTAGGCCCCACCTTTGTAGACTTGGCCTGGTCATCAAGGAATCAAGCCCTACAATGGCAATGATTTAGCTAGGTTTTATCCATATTTGATAAGTAGTCATGTAACTATGTTGTCAAGATTTTTGATAGTATCGAAATGTTTGAAAGAAAACTCGGGGAAATGCTTAACAAGGTAATTCGATACAAGTTCTTTCACGCAAATTGAGAAGGCATTTACTAGGAAACCCTGCAATATATGATTTACATGTCGAACCACATTAGTATTAGCCGATTAAAGATCCCTAATTTATAGTTGAACACTTCATTCATTAATAAACTAAATTTGCTGGGCTTTTTAGACTGAGTTGGGCCGCTCATGATGGGCCAATCCAACCCAGCCAATGATCAAAGCAAAGTTCCCCGAGTTAAACAGTTAACAGGAGTCGCAAATTACTCCTCCTGGTTTTTGAGCATTCATCCAAGGCCGCACAAAAATCGTAACTCTGGACCTTATTATAGCAAGATTCATGTAAAAGTCAATTATCATTTGAGATTGACTACTTACAGGAAAAATAGGATTATATTTTCATTCATACTTAATTTGAGAGAGTTCAAGGGAATCCCCTCAAACCTCTAATTGGTGGGTTTCAAGTTATGGATATCACACGTATGCAAACTTAAGTAGTTATAATTATGGGTGATGTCCATTCTTGTAATTTACATTTAAGAAGACAACCATTTGAGGAAAATGTAGCCCTTCAAAATATGTAAGTGTTGGTATCTAAAAGCATTTAATAATCAATATAAACAATTTCACTTATAAAAAATGATTTCTATTTTACGCAAGGGTGAATAAATTACTTATTAGCGTATGATGTGTCATTCCCACACCGTTTCTAATTGATGGGTAACATATATGGACGTCACTCACCATTAACTTTTGTTAACATGTGCTAGTGTTTATAACTTGTAATATTCAAATTAGCTAGAGATATGATTGGAGGATATATTCTCAAATTAGGGATAGAGGAAAAAATAGCTCTAACCATGCATCGTTAAGATACTAGTGTATGTGGACTAGCAAAAGAATAGTGAGTATAAAATTTTTGCCCACAATATATTATTTCCATAGGCCAAAAGCAATAAGAACAAAGTCACGTTTTCCTCTGTTTCTAGTTAGAGAAATTTCCCTTCGACCATACATTTGAGTGATGGGTTATAAATTATGAATATTAGTCATATGTAAACTTAACTAAATATAAATATCCCTATTTGTAACCTACTAAACTGAAGATTGGTTGGAAGAAAATATGGCTTATAAAAATAAAAAATGCGCCCACCATGCCATAAATCTAATCGAAGTTGGATATACTTTACTTCGACCAAATACGTTCTAAAAAAATTCTTGTTCTCCTCCACTCTCTAAATTTCGGTTCTGCCTTTCTCCATGTTGACAAATTCTGATCAATAAGTGACATGGATTTCTGATAAATTAAAAATTTAGATGATACTAAGAATCGGGTAATCTTTTCCCAAGTTATTGCCTAAAAGAAAATTCATTTCATCAAAAAATTAACAAACTCTATCCCTATCTCTATCTCATCCGTCCCACAAAAGTTGATCCAGCGAGACTGTTCGGTGCATGATATACTGGGCTCCAATAACAGTATTGTGATATATATCATGCTTGTAGATTGAGCTTGCCTATCCAATGCTACTCCATGCTGAATGTTACCCCCCTCTTTAATTGAACTTATTCATTGATAATAGTCTTCTTAAACATATTCACAAATCTCATTCCATTCACAATTGTATAATCAAATGGTCGCACTTCAAATCCAAGCACGATGAACTTATGAAAATATAATGTAGCAAGACAAAGGGTCCATAAACTATGGTAAATACACTTCAACCCCACTGATTGCAAAAGCTTAGGCTCAACCATATTTTCTGTAGTGAAAATGTAACTTTCGGGCAAGAATAGACGGATGACTTGACGCAGCACTTTGATGTATATCAGATTAACAGAGTATATGATAGAATTTCCGGGGTTTTCTCTTACAAGGTTATAAGCCAACTTCTATGTCTCGTGATCGAAAATTAAATCAGGTTTAATATACCGAATCATTCAATACACTACGTCATGTCTAATAGAAAGATTTGTACATCAATCTTAATGATCACTTGATCTGTATCATGCCCACGTGGTTGCAACTTCCTATATAGGCCAAGCAGGATCCGAAGTATACGCCTCATTGGGAAGTGCTCAAGTCCAACTTAAATTCCTACGTTCAGTAATGCAAAAAAGGGTCTCGGACACAGTCGCCAATAGAAACGCCGTGACGTTACTCTTTCTTGTGTCTGTTTCTTCTTCTGTCGCATCATCAGCGACACCAAATGCAGAACAAATCATCCAAATTTACGCCAGATTGTGTATATTTTATGCCAGATATTGGTTTATATCCAAATGTTTAAGAATGCACAAAGGGCAGGGAACTTTCCCGTTCATTGGATGATACGGACAGGCCTCGCAGATACATATGCACATATTGCACAAATACAACACACGTATATTTACTGACTCAGATGAATATGTTTTGTCGTGAAAAGCTGTTTAACTTTACCATTTAAAGTTTACTCGTATGAGAAAGATTATTTATACGATTGATAGGGGACATAGCAAAGGTGGGCAGGGTGGAAAATGAAGCAAGTTTTTTGTGACCACATATGTAGTCGGTAAAAATCACGTCAATGTCCCAAAAGCTTGTCAGTATAAGTTTCTTTGCCGATAGATAATCTGTGGGTGTGGCAAAATTTTCAAATTGCCTTCTTGGGAGCAACACCGTGGCTGGCCTAGTGTTGTAAGGCTTACTTCAAGTGATTTTGGCCCTCTCTGGTCGTCACGTATTTGAATCACCCGACTGCTTCTTGGTATAAGTAAGCCTTGGTTTGTCCGCATGTAATTCGTTCTTTTATGACAAGACCTTTCAACAAACTTATTTTTCCGTTGATACAAAGAAAGCATCCGTGGACATAGACCCTAGTGCGCTACACCAGTGATTTTTAGGATCTTTATCAATGTCTTATGGGTGTCAGTAAAATGTCATCGGTACAAAGTAAACATCCATCGACATAGACCCTATTGTGCTACACCAACTCTTTTTAGGATCTTTATCAATGTCTTTTGTGTGTCTGTAAAATGGCTGATTTTACCGGCATAAGAGCCCCTAGAGGGGCATCAAGATAAAGTAAATTCCAAAAAATAAGGAGATTGGATGAGCCCATTTGAGGAGAGTGAATTTTGTCTCTAGATTTTAGCAACCCAATTCACGTCCCGGTTGGCCTCTCTCCCACAATAGACTAAGGAGGCTTTTTAAAACCAGCTCAACAATCGCGGCGGGCCTCCACAAGAAGAGCTTGTACTTGCCCCCCAAAACTCTTAATTTGTTAGGAAAAGTCCCACAAATTGAAATAGTACTTAATACTCTTCCTTGTTTGTAAGCCGGTCCTTTACACTCCCGGGACTCGACTGTTGTTTTTTTGTAAGCAAATTATGGTCCAATATCACGGTTAATGAGTTTGAGAAGGAGTGTCAAGATTTGAATGATTAATATGTGCTTTGATATCATGTTAAGTTAACCGATATTCTCTAAAATATAAGTTATTAGGAAACAGATCAATAGATTATCATGTAATTTAACATTCATAAGTTTTGATAACATCACTTCATAAAACTATGTACATAATTCAATCCATTATTCCATGCAATGGTCTTATTTTCTTCAGAGAATCGTGTACAGCTACATTATTGATGACTAGAAACCTTGGTACATCTCATGCGAACAACTCCCTATGTTCAACTTATGACACGTATCCCATTACCATCGGATTATCTAGACTAGCGAAAAGTTCTAATTGTCAAGAAGTACTGCTCGATCCGAAGTGACAATCCTCGAGTTGAACCTGATAAGTGAGGCCCCAGTAACACAATTTGGCAAGTATCTCCTCACATACTCGTAAGCAATAAATGCATTCGGAGTCTGAAAGTTCAGCATTGCATGCAGCATGGCCATAACAAAGCTATGGAAACCGCGGATTTGTGTCTTAGGAGTCGTAGCCATTCCTGGCGGCGTGTTCCGCTAAATCTTATAGAAGATCAGCTCGACAATAATGGTGAGGATAGTATTAAATTAACATCTCAAGTTGGATTTTTACGGAACTTGTTCTGTAGGAAGATTTTGATTTGTTCAAATTCTATTACTCCCTATCCGAATCAATTTTACTATTCTATTGGAGATAAAATTTGATCAACAAAATTTGATTTCTTGTTTTATCCAAGTTTGACCCAGAATAGGATTCCTTGCAAAACCGAACATCTCAACTCTGAAAGCCACGGTAGCATTGCGTGGGTCCCAGTCAAAGTTGATCGTTTGGTGACTCCTTTGAACCCTATATAAAAGGCATGGGTTCTTTCGCGATGAGAAGCCGCCGAGCCAAGAAGCCACACATTGGAAGCAATCGTCGTACGAAGCATAGAAGAAAGAACGGAGTTCTTATTTTTGGTACATACATGAGTAGATTATTAGGGTTTGAATACATGATGATTTAATGTTGTGAGTTTACATAGTTATTTGTAAACATTTTGGGTTTGGATTTAAATTTAGATGTGGGAAATACTTGATAGTGTGAGCGATTCTAACTCTGATTTTCCGATTATAGTGAATTATTTATTACCGACTCTTTCCATGAATGTAGGTACCAGTGCTCAGATCGAACCATATAAATTTCTAGTATTCTCATTGTTTCTTGTTTATTTCTGACGTAAATTGCAATGTCTTATCGTTTTTGCATATTATATTTCAATAGATAGGTCGGGCCAAACTTGTCCCCATTGCAGACTCTGTCGACGATGTCCGTGTTTGGTTGTCCACTCATTGAGTCATAAACACACAAAAGCCCGACTACCATAAGGAGCGTGAATCTCCGGAAAACAACGATATGACTCATCTTCATTGAGTTTCTGTCTGGAAGCCAAGTGTGATTACATGAATGTTAGCCAACGCTTTAGGGTTTACATACTGCTTTGCAGTCGTTATCTGAAATAAGAGTCCGTTCCACCGTTCGGCTTTAGTGCAGAATAATCGATTCTCTTTTGGTAGATTCCTTGTGATTATCAGCACACTAAGAAGTTAAACGTGACGGCAGATGTGATATTCTATTTTAGATGAATGGCGTTGCTGTATTATTTCAGCAATATGCTGCTGAGCTTCGCCCAAACGCAAGAGCCTTACAGTTTTCTCAAGTAGGCCATCTTTGGAGATGAACCCATCTGATATGTTGAGTGATGCAAAACAAGATTTTTAGACACACCCGTCAACAAAAACGCCATGATGTTCCCCTCCTTCTTGTCTTATTATTCCGTTGTTGCATCATCAGTGACACAAAATGCAGAACTACATATATATATATATCCTAATTTCGGGTATCTTGGAAGACCCAAGGAACGAACGATGCCTTGAGTAGTTAGACACAGCCCTTCAACAAAAACCCCGTGATGATACTCTTGCTTGACTGTTTCTTCTTTTGTTGCATCATCTGCGGCACAAAATGCAGAATAACATACACAAATTCTGTCTGAATTTATCACAGATTGTATAGCTTTATGCGAGAGATGGGTTCGTTTGCAGCTGTTTAAGAATTCACAAAGTGCAAGAAAGGTTTTTAAGTCATTGAATTATATTGGGAAAAAGTCTTAGAAAAGTCCTAAATTTATTGCATTAGTGTCAATTTAGTCATAAATCTTTTAATGATGCTAATTTGGTTCAATTTTTTTTGACTTGATGCCAATTTAGTCATAAACCATTTAATAGTGCCAATTCAATCCTAAATTTTTTAAATTAATATTAGTTTAGTCTTAAACCTTTTAACTTTATACCAATTTAGTCCTTTTGGCTTATATTAGTTGCATTTTGCTGAGGTGGATGCCGGTGGTTGATGTGGCACCATTGACGCTGATGTAGATAATTTTTAATAATATTTTAATAAATTTTCATTTTTTAAAATTTTAAAATTTTCTTTCTTTCCTTCCTTTTTCTTCTTCCTTTGGGCAATGGTCAGTCAGCGGGCGATGGCTAGGTGAGGTTGAGCTAGGTGAGGGTCGGCCTTGCTCAAGCCAGATTCGGCAAGGCCGACCTTCGCCTAGGCTAAGGCGATGTTTGGCGAGGGCTAGCCTTGTTAAATCTAGGGAGGGTCAACTTCGCCTTGGCCAGGCCTCGCTTGGCCATGTCTGGTTGTTGACCATTGCCCAAAGGAAGAAGAAAAATGAAGGAAAAAATAAAGAAAGAAAAAAGGAAAAATTATTAGAAAAATTATTAAAAAATCGAAAAATTATTCAAAAATTATTAAAAATTGTAAACATTAGCACCAACGGTGTCACATCAGCCGGCCGGTATCTATGTCAGCAAAATCAGGCTAAAACTAGTTGAAAGGACTGAATTGACACAAAGTCAAGATGTTTATGATTAAATTGGCACTAGTTTAAAAGATTTATGACTAAATCGACACCATTAAAATGTTTATAACTGAATTAGTACTAAGTCAAAAGGTTTAGGACTAAATTGGCACTACTAAAATGTTTAAGACTAAATTAGCATAAATGCAATATATTTATGACTTTTCTAACATTTTTCCCAATTATATTGACAAGCCTTGGAGTTATATATACACATATTGTCCAAATATAACTCGCATATTTGCCAATTCACACATATATACCATAGAAAAGCTGTCTAATTTTACACTTTAAAGTTTAGTTATTTTGAGAAATATTATTCAATGATTGATAGGGGAAATAGGAAGAATGGGTAAGGAGGAAAATGATGCCAAATTGTTAGTGATGCGTATGTTGTTCATAAAAGTCGTATAAATGGCAGAAAAACTTGTCAATATAAGGTTTCTTTGCTGGTGGATAAACTATTGGTAGATAAGATCATCAACGAGCATCGCCATGGTTGGCTTAAAAGTATAGAGTTTACCATCAACTGATCCGAAGTGCCTCTAGTCACATGTTTGAATCTCTTAGTCACTCCTTGATCTCAAGAAACCTTGGTGAAAGGAAATGAGAAAGAACAATCCACGAGGAAAATCGGATAGAAGAAAAAGAAATGTTTGTATTTCTATATTGCATTCATCATACAAAAAGCTTGTAATTATAGTACAATTGTATAATAACAAAATGAAATAATAAATCTTATAGTATTGAATCCAATATAAATTGATCTCGATTGATTACAACATATCAATCTCAATATCGAAGATCTTGAAGCATATCTTTCAACATTCTCTCTCAAGCTAGCAGCTTGTAGATGTTCAAGACGTCTAGCTTGCTTAACAAATATGCGTGATGCCTCTGACACAAAGGCTTGGTGAATACATCCACCAATTGTTCTGCAGTCCTAATTCCTCTTGCTTCGATTATCCTTTCTTTGAATCTTGTCCCGAGTGAAGTGATAGTCCATTTCTATATGTTTTGTCCTTTCATGCACTATGGGATTTGTTGCAAGCTTAAGAGCTGCATCATTGTTGTAAAATAACTTTCTTGGTCCCTTCATCTATATCCCTATATCCTGAAGCAATCCTCGTAACCATATTATCTCACAAGTGGTTTTTGCCATGGCTTGGTATTCCAATTCAGTTGAGGATAATGAAACAATTGCTTGCTTCTTTGTTTTCCACAAAAGCAGAGACTCCTCCAACTTGATGCAGAAACCAATGATGGATCTTCGACTCATGGGATGAGTTGTATAGTTAGCATCACATAAGCCGTTGTCTCCATACTACATTTCCTGGAGAGAAGTATTCCAAGCCCTAAACATTTCTTCAAATACTTTACAACCTTTAAGGTAGCATTCATATGAGATTGCTTTGGACTTTGCATAAATTGGCTCAAGGTCTTGATTGCATAACATATATCAGGCTTGGTCATGGTCAAGTATATGAGCTTATGATAGCTTGACGGATCTTTAAGTAAAGGATATTCAATCTCAGATGATTCTGTATCATGTTTTGCCATGATTAATTTGACATTATGCTCAATCGGAATGATCGTCGGTTTGCAGCCTAATAGCCCTACTTCTGATACTATTTCCAAAATAAATTTCCATTGGCTGAGAGAGGTTCCTTGCTCAGATTGAGCAATCTCAATTTCCAGAAAGTATTTTGGTGATCCATGGTCTCTTATATGGAAAACAAAATTTAGATACTCCTTGAGGCTATCTATGACAATTTTATCGACACACGGACCCCAAGAGTGCCAAAAGTTAGCACGGAGGGACACTTAAGTGCTAAAAGTTACAAACGGTACATTTAAATGCTAAAATCGGAGCAAAATGGATCACTTAAGTGCCAAATCTGGCCAAATTGTCACGTGTCCATTTTCCGATGACTTCATTTGCTGACGAAGCATTTTTTTCAAAATAAAAAATTTCACGTGGCAATTTTAATAAAAAAAAATTATCCACGTCAGATTTTAAAGTCCACGTCATATTTTAAAAAAATTAAAATCGATTTTTAAAATAAAAAAAAAAAAAGGGGGAGGGGAACCTTCCCGGCGACGGTGGCGGCGGTGAGGGCTATGCAGCCTTCGCCGATTTCCCTCCCCTCTTTTTTTTTATTAAATTTAATCAATTTTAAAATATTTTATTTTTAAAAATATTTAATATTATTTAATTAATAATTTTAAAAATCCACGTTAGAGTAAAAACGACGTCGTTTTGCGTTGATTTTTCGTCGTTTCAGTTTCTGGCGAGCCACGTAAGCAAAAAAATTAATAAAAAAATGCCACGTAGGATTTCCGGCAGGGTTCCGGCGACCTGGTACTTAAGTGATTCATTTTTTTTTAAAAATGGCACTTAAGTGTCCCTCTGTGCCAACTTTTGGCACTCTTTCTGTATTTTCCCCTTATCATTCCCCATGACGAGAATATTATCAACGTATATCATCAAATATATAGATGACGTACCTTTCGTCCATACAAAGAGGGCATAATCATATCTAGATTGTCTGAATCCCATCGTTGTGAGAGCATGGGTAAATTTGGCATACCATTGTCTAAAGACTTGTTTAAGACCATATAGGGATTTGCGGAGATGACACACTTTATTCTCCCCTTATCTCCGTAAGCCCTAAGGAACATCCATGTAAATTTTTTCATCTAGATCCCCATGAAGAAAAGCATTATGCACATCCATCTGGTGAAGCGTCCAATCACGAATAGCAGCAACTGATAAAAAAGAATGCACAATCACGACTTTAGCTATGGGAGAAAAGGTTTAGTGATAATCATAACATTCTCATTGTGTGAGTCCTTTAGCTACCAATCGGGTCTTGTACCGCTCGATGGATCCATCTGCTTAATATTTGATTTTGTTCACAAAATTTCATCCAATCGATTTCCTATATGGGGGTAGTTTCATAAGCTCCCACGTTTGATTCTCCATTAATGCTTGTAACTCAGATTCCATGACTTTCTACTATTTTAGATCTGTGCACGCTTCATCAAAGCTAAATGGTTCTCTCTCTTCTGATATACAACCGACGCAACATTTATGTTATGGAGAAAGTCGATGAAATGAAACATATGAAGAGACAAGATAATGAACACCCGGTGCATTCAATGCTGCACAAACATAATCCTTGGTCCATGTGGATGGACGAGTGATTCTAATGGAACGTGTGGACAATCCTATTTCACCAAGACTGGAGATGAGTTCTCAACATTGGAATTTGTTGAGATACTTGATGTTTCTTCAAGTGGCAAAGTATTCACATAAGAGGTGGAAACATCCAATGCTGGGGTTGGTAATAGAGGTGAATGTGAATTAGAACTCTCCAGAGATGCGAATATATAATCAACACTTGGAAAGAATGTTTCCTTAGGTACGGGATAATGAGAATAAGTTATGGTATCCGACTTTTTGTTTGACTATTATTTCTCTCGAAATGGAAATACTTCTTCGTGAAAAACGACATCCCTGCTTACAAAAAATTCACCTATAGAAATTTCAAAGAGACGATACCCTTTATGCAAATTTGGATACCCCAGGAAAACACAACGCTTGGCATAGGGATCCAATTTGTCCCGAGTGCCAATTGTAGCGACATAACACAAACAACTGAAAACTTTCAAGTGATCCATGTCTGGTTTCTTCCCATAAAGCAACTCAAATGGAGTTTTTCCATCAAGAATTCGTGTAGGCATGCGATTTATCAAATAAGCTGCAATTATTACATAGTCCCTCTAATTTTTTTTTGGAATAGAGGCTTGAAATTTTAATGCCCGTGCTACTTTTAGAAGGTGACAACGCTTACATTCAACCATCCCATTTTGTTGTGGGGGTATAAATGCAAGATCTTTCATGCAATATGCCATGAGATGAGAATAAAGAAGCTGACGAATTCTCTTTCATTATTAGTGCCAATCCATTGAAAAGACTTGCCAAATTGATTTCTTGAGAGGGTAAGAAATACCTTTCAATGAGATATAGCTTGACTTTTGGATTGCATCATAAATGTCCATATGGCACGAGAATAGTCGCCCACAATTGTGAGGAAGAATTGAGACCTATCATGATTTGTTGTGTGATAGGGCCCCCAAATGTCAACATGAATCAATGAAAAAATATCAGCAACACAAGTTTTGCTAGAAGGGAAAGGTGCATGTGATTGTTTTGCAAGAGGACAAATAGGACACTAAGGGTATGGAATAAAAGCACTATGAACTATTCTTGAATGCAAAAGGAAATTTTCATCATTGGTGATCGCATTACACAATGATTTATTTAAGAGAATGCAGGACAAATCAAAATTACTAAGAAAGCTGGTCCGAAAAAATAATCCTTCAAAGAGTTTACCCAAGCCTATTAGTTTGCTAGTTGAACGGGCTTGAAAGAAACAAGTATTAGCATCGAATATGGCCCTATAAGAATTTTCTTCGCAAACTCTAGACACGAAAATAAGATTAAACTGGAATTCTGCGACATAAAGGACATTTTTTAGGGTGATCTGGGGACTAAGGTTGATTGTCTTTGTCATAGTGACATTTGTCACATTCTCATTTGGAAGCTGCATGGAAATTCGAGTATTTGTCCCTCTTTGTATAAGGGAAAATAATTTTTTATTGCAGATAATATGATCACTTGCTCTTGAATCAATAATCCATGCATTCTTTGAGATAGAATTAGTCAAACAGTAAGATATACTTGAAAAACTTCCTCCTTCGTTTGAATTGTCTAGTTTCTACAATGCCTACATAAGTTGCTAATATTCCCCATAAGTAATTGGTTGATCATCGATTTTACTATATGGCCCAATGACCTAATAAGCTGCAAAAGATTCTTTCTTTTTCTCTTTTTCTCCAGGCTTGCCATGTAACTTTGAACAATTATCGATTGTATGGTGTGGACGCCTACAATAATCACAAAATAATTTACCCTTTCCTTTTTGATTTTGTCCATAACCTCTGGATGACGTGGCCAAAATTTGATTGTTGGATGATTTAATTGCGGATCATTCTCCGCCGTTCGATTCAACCGAGAGATCTAACATTTGTGGGCTGTCTGACTGTTTTATGCGATCCAGGTTGTTTGTCTCATCCCTTTTAAAGGATTGGGTTTCTCTGTGAAACCCTAGCCTCTCTCCGCAGAACCTAGCACCTGTCTCCTCTCTTTATATCGGCTTAGGGTCTTCGATCTTTGCTCGCCTCGAACTACCAGAGAGATGCTCTCGCCTCCTTTTACAAATTCTGACAAGGCGAGACGTTGGCTCTCCTCCTGAACGGCCAGTTGGTATATTCAACTAATTAGTGGAACAAGATCCATGGCCAAAATCTGTGATCGAAAGGTTAGAAATGATTCATTTAGAATCAAGAGAAATCGTGTAGCTTTCTCCCTCTCCTTTATGGATTTGTACCGTTTTAGGGTCGTTTCTAGCCCCTCGAGTTGTTCCTCTGTTGCTTCGAGCTCATTCCAGAGTGATGAAAATTTGTTAAAACAAGCCATGACCATCATATTTCCTTGTTTGAATTCATTGAGTACTTGCGTGAGAGGGAAAATTTTGGCATGGTCTAATTTACCATACATTTCTTTGATGTTGTCCTACATGCATTCTGAGTCCTCTGTTGGTGGGAGTCCAGCTACAACTTCTAGGGAGATGTAGTTCTTGATCCAAGAACGGACAAACTAATTACATTTCCTCCAATGTTGAGCCAGGCGCTCATCGGAGGGGATTGGAATGTTTCTATCGATGAAACCATATTTGTCCTTCGTCACAAGTGCCCATTACAACTCCAGAGCCCACTTCGAGTAATTTTCTAGCCTGGACAACTACTTGCTAATAAGTCCCTGTTCTAGTCCGTCATTGCTAGAAACGAACAAAAGGTTGCCGGACTTTGGTTAGCCAATGGTAGCTGAGATGGAGTATGGTAGAAAACCAGACGGAGCAACCGGGTAGGGATTCATTCCCATACTAGGTTGCTCGACCCGATTCCTTACTTCACATTGAAAATTCCCTGGTAGGGATTTGTTCCCAAATTGGGGTCATTTGACTCGACCGTTGCCCCTCATTAATCGGCTCCAACCCGATGGTTGTGCTTGCTCCATTTGAGGTCAGTAGGCTGCCATCGGGTTAGATACCACTTTGGTAGCCTAGATTTTCAGGTTGTGATGTGTTTGGACTTGGCCCAAAATACTATGGAAATGGTATCCATCGGTATGGATGGCTAACAAAAGTTTGGCCCATTAAGGGCTGGGCTGGAGTGGGCTACCCCAATTTAAACTGAGCCTGAATGGATTGCTGCTCGCGAGTCCTAGAATTTATGGGATCTTGAACTTCAGAAATTTGTGAGTTGACCTCCTCCGAAGAGTGTTGTTCAAATTCTGATGGGTTTCGGTAAATAAAATTCCTTTTGCTTGTCTTTGCCTTTCTAAAAAACTGATTCCTTTGCCAAAATCAACTCTGTTTGTAGATTTGAGTGTTTCAATCAACAGACAATCATGGAGCGGAAATTGAATCAAAAGCCTGATATCGTTAGCTCTGATACCATGAAAGAAAATAAGAAAGAACAAGCCAAGAGGAAAATCAAATAGAAAAAACAGAAATGTTTGTATTTCTGTATTGCATTCATTGTATAGAAAGCTTGTGATTATAGTACAATGTGTATAATAAAAAAAGGAAATAATAAATCTTATAGTATCGAATCCAATATAAATTGATCTCAATTGATTACAACACATCAATCTCAATATCAATGATCTTGAGCATATCTTCCAACACTTGGTTTGTCTGCATGTGGATTTGTCTTTTATGATAGGACCTTTTAACACACTTATTTTTGCCTCATTGCAAAGTAAACATCCATTGGCATAGACCCTAGTGTGCTGTACCGACCCTTTTTAGGATCTTTACCAAAGCCTTTTGTGCATCGGTAAAATAATTAATTTCACGAAAATATAAGGGAGCAAACAGGACAACATGTTAATTGTTGGATTAACTGTTTTCTCCCAAAATTTAACCGGTCAATAACGGGAGAATAGCATATTATTTAACACTCTTCCTCGTGTGTGAGCATGTTCCTTACACCCGCAAGACTCGACTCTCGTTTTCTTTTGAGCAACTCACAGGCCAAATATCACTGTTAATGAGTTTGAGAGAAAGCATTAGTATATGAACTCTTATCCTGTGCCATAATATCATATTAGGTTAACCATTTCTCCCCGAAAATATGAGTCAGGTAGGAGAGTTGCTCTTGCCGGTTTTATTTGTTATGTTTGCATGTATGAGAAAAATTCGATTGAAAAATGTATTCTACTTTACCTTTAGCAGGGAACCTTCCTTAAGGGACGAGCCATCCGATTTTTAGCATCCAAGCCAAAGAAATCCATAAATTGGGAGTCTGGGGGCATAGATTCTTTCTTCATCCCCCCAAAGAATTCGACAAGAAAGAAACATATGGGCAGGTCCGGTCGTAAACCAATCCTCCCAGATTCTCTGGCTTTGTGACGATAGTCAAGATTCTCGAGCGAGACAGGGAACTTTCAAATATGCCTTTCACCCTTCGGGAAAGACAATGTGAATCTGTAATTTTTCAAGCCCAGCAAGAAAAGGCTCTTTATGGAGTTGCTTGTTGGGTTGCCAAGCCAGTTTAGTATTAAACTTTTTAATTAGGTTAATTGAGTCCTAAGTTTTTTTATGTTTCGCTAATTGAGTTCATCCGGCTAATTTTGGCTAGTAGTTGCTACCGTGGATGCCCGTTGTCCTATGTGGCATTGACCAACGCTAACATGGACAATATTTGATAATATTTTAATATTTTTTCGAATCTTTTCTTCTTCTTTTTCTTTTTTTTATTTGACAATGTCACTGGCCACGGGCTAGGACATTGGGCCCTCGCCTAGATCCTGGTTTGGGCACCCTCACCTAGTTTGGGTGAGGGCCATGATGCCCCTCGCAAGCCATAGGTGAGTAGCCAGTGAGGGCCTAACGCCCTCTCTTAGATCTTGGCAAGCGTGTTGCAACCCTCGTTGGCCAATGTGCGAGGGCATGAAGGCCCTTGCCTGTGGCCAGCTTCGCACCCTCCCATGTTGTGGCTAGTGAGGTTGCTAGCCAACCATCGCTCATCAAAGTTGTTCAAAAACAAAGAAAGAATAATAAGAAATATGAAGAATATCAAAACATTTAAAAAAAATGCCCATGTTAGCATTTATTGTATTATGTAAGATGACCAGTGTCATATCAGCTAGCCAAAATTAGTCGAATTGGCTCAATTGGTAAAACGTAAAAAGGTTTGAGACTCTATTAGCACAATTAAAATGTTTATGACTAAATTAGTAAAAGTGTAATAATTTTAAGGCTTTTTGAATAATTTCCTCTTGGGTCACTTTATCACCCCATAATCTATATACATAAGATTATGCCAAACTTTTACGGATTTTTTCTTATTAAAAATGTTAAACCCAATCAAGTATTCCATGCCATAGCCTGATTTTCCATCGGAGAATCGTGCACAGATGCATCATTTATGACTAAAGATCTCGGCGCATCTCAATACCAACAACTCCCTCCATTCAATTTATACGCACCATGAAGCACTATAAAAAAGCAAAGACCAGTGAAAAGCTCCACTTTTCATTGAAGGAGTATTTCTCGATCCGTAGCCGACAATCCTCGAGTTGAACCTGATACCCGATGCTCCAATAACACATGTTGTCAAGTATCTGCTTGCATGCACCTAAGACGTGACTGCAGTCGGACTGTGTAAGGGTACCTTTGCATGCTGGATGGCCATCACAAAGCTCTGGAAACCCCGGAGACCAGCCCGACAATCATGGAAGAGATTGAAAGGGCGAAAGGCTTGCCCATTGCAGACGCTGTATATGAGAACAAACCTTTCATGTCAAAGGAACACTCGGAATACTTCCATCCACTACTGGCCAGTGGAGTGATTCCTATTGATTTCACTTACTTCGAACTTCATGGAATCTTCATTCAATCTCTCTATGATGAACTCTGATTTGGAAAATTCTGCAGAGTCTGGATTTGTGTATCCTGCCCTCATTGTCTATTTCTATTCGAGCGTTGCACTCCTCTCACCAGATCAAATTCCATTCACTTTTTGTAATGTGCCCTTTGTCCTTATTATAGTGGATTTGGCTAAAATCACATGATATCTAGAGCTCCTGAGTTCGAATTTTTCCAGATCCCATTTGCCTCCCCAATTAAGTTTCTATGCTTAGTACTAGGAAAAAAGACTAGACTAAATATGAAGGAGAGTGTTAGAATAATTAATAAACTACATCTTTATCTAAAAATTTAAACTTTTATAAATAAGTAACAGTAGTTTCACAAAATCTTACGATACTCTCTTGGTATTCCTCGTAAGCTTTTGTGCATGATGAACGGTCTCGTTGGTTTAAATTGTTAAATTTTTCAAAGCGAATCCCACTGATATAAAGTTCTAAGATACCACTGTTGGCCTTCCTATCTGTTATTCCATGGGTTCTTGACGAAACTTCCAGAGAGAGAGAGAGAGAGAGAGAGAGAGAGAGAGAGAGAGCTTTACACGAATTTCACCATTTCCCAAACAAACACACCTTTAAGAAATAACAAGGCAGTATCAAACAGCCTGAGACTACGCTAATAAATAAGGCCAAACTAGGATGACCGGACATACTGCGAAGCTTTAGTTCAGGCGGAACTTTCATACCTCGCTCTAAAAAGTCATCGACCATTGTTTTCCCCTCGAGAGAGAAAAAGGCGAACAAAACACAGACCTCCCGTCCCTCTATCTGAACAGATATACCAATATATTTGCGAGAGCAAAATTAATAAAAAATAAAACCTTGAGTAGCATTACAAAATGCTAAAAGTCCAAAGTCGGAAGAGTTACTTTGAATTTTGAGCCTTTTTAAAATTCAATTTCGTATTGAAGCCTCTCGTTGTTGTGTTACCAAACATCAAAGTTCACTCAAAGTGCCTTTGAATGCTCCAACTTGCTCGATACACCATAAGTAGCCTTAAAGATAACTGCTATAAAGCACAAACGATATTGCTCATCACCGACTTTGTTATGGAGATAGTAAATTGGGGGAAAATGGGAGTGGCAGAAGAATTTTCTTTTTTTTTTATGCATCAAATTAAGAGTCTTTTAGAATTATCCACTATCCAAATTCGAATAAAATTTATATGCGCGCCTACGTATTAATATTTGTATGTTCTAGAAATTCCTAACTTATGAGTTTGAAAAAATCAAAGTATGTAAGTCTTAAGGTTTAAACTAATTAAAATTGTAAAATCAATCCAAAATCTTAATCTTTGTTCCGTCACGAGTTCAAGGTATACCATTGATTTACATCCATGTTACTTTCTGGGAAAAATCTCTACAATAACAAAATTGTTGATTTATATTTGAACTTCTCTTCTCGGTGAAGGGTAAATTATCAAATTCTGGTTATATTGTTTATTCGGTTTTCATCCTACGGATTTTCTTTCATCTAATCAAATCTTGTAAACTATTTAGTTTATGCAATCAAGCTTTCCATTAATTCTACTTTATCTGTCAAATAGCAAACATAACATATAGTCTGATGTGCTTCGAATCTTTCGATTCTCGACATTTGCTTTTGTTTTTTATTTTAAATTTGTCAGATGAATGTTGATGACTCCTCAATAAGGACCAGCTCGAAATTAACTTATAGGAACAGTCCCTATATCATTGATGAGATGATTACGATCTATTGTAGATCATGAACTTGATTTAATGATAGCTCAAAATTAAAACTTGACTGCACAGGCTCAAATCAAACTCACAAGAGCAAGAGCTTGGTAAAATAAAAAGAATGAATTAAGAACTTGAGCAAAATAAGTTAAATTTGGCAATGTAATTAAGTGCTTGGCCTTTTTTCCCTCTTAAAATGTCATCTTTATAATCACAAATCTCTAGAATTTCACTTTCACGCATTTTTCCCAAAATTTGGATGCGTACCTCATGTTTTCGGCAAGGGCCCTATATCCGTTTTTGGTAACAAGTTTGGTAACTACGCCAGGCACTTCTCCACGCACACCAGTCTGTTTCAGGCATGTGTCTGGCCACAATTTCAATCACTTCTTTGGACAAAGAAATAAGTGGTTTCACAGCGGACTTCAATGGGTATGGCATCACGTCAACCGCTTCTATTTCGTGTAAGCCAGTTGCTTTTGTCACATGTATGTTAGCTGCCTCTATAGAGGGTTTGGCCATGGTCCTCACATGCTGCAATTTAAAGAGAAAATTATCCAAAAAGTTCTAAACATATTCGTACAACGGCCAATTTAGTTTTAAACTTTTTAATATGATCAATATAGTTATAAACCTTTTATTGATTTTCCAATTTAGTCATTTCAACTAATTTTGGTTGAAAATTGCTAATGAGGTAATTTGGTTAGCGCAAACCGTCTTATGTAACACGGATGAATGGCGTTAGCGTAAATGATTTTTGCAATTTTTTTAGAATATTCTAAGTTTTCTTCTTTTTTTTCTTTTTTTCCTTTCCTTTCCTTTCTTTTTTCTTTTTTTTTTTTTCCCTTATTTTTCTCCACCAATTGGCAAGAAAAAAAGGAAAAAGGAAAAAAAAATTAGAGAAGTTATTAAAAAATTACAAAAGTCATTTACATAAGCAGTAATCATACCATGTAGGATGAGTATCGTCATATCAATGACCTTTGACAAAAATTGGCCAAAATGAATAAATTGACAAATCATCAAAATGTTTAGAACTAAGGGCTTGCATGGCAACGTTTTCTGTTTGCGGGAACAAATTTTGCTCAGAAATGATTTTTTTTTGTTTATGTTTCCGGGAACAGTTTCTGAGCATTTGAAGGCATTTAGTAACTGTCCAAAATTTTTACTTCAGGAACACAAATGCGTTTGGTAAAATTTTTAATCTTTTGATTCTTTTAATTTTTTAGTATTTTTTCCAGCCCATTTTTTTTAATTTTTCTTTTTTCTCCCATTCTTCCTCTTGGCTACCGCCACCGGTGGTGGCTGGCGAGAGGGCGGGCGAGCTCTAGCGAGCTTGCCGAACCTTGCCCAGGCCAGAGCGAGCTTCGGCAAGCTCGTTGGAGCCTTGCCCAGATCTGCGAGGCTGAGCCTCTCGCCGATGGTGGCTGGGCCAAGCTCGAGCCTCGCCGGTGGTGGCCGGGCTAGGCTCGGCCTCACCCAGATCTGCAGGCACCGGCGAGCTCGTTGGACCTTGCCCAGTCGCTCACCGGTGGCGGCGATGGGGTGGGAGGAGGAAGAGGAAGAAGAAGAAGAAAGAGAAGGGAAAAAGGAGAAGAGAGAAAAGAGAGAAAAAAAATGATTCTCAGAATTGTTCCCGAGAACGAGAAACAACTTTTTTTTGTTTCTAGTTTCTACTCCAAATCTGTTCCGGGGAACACATTTGTTCTCGGGAACAAAAAATTTACCAAACGCATTTCTGTTCCACATCCGCTCCCGAGAACAAAAGAACAAAAACAGTTGTTCCCGAGAGCGTTACCATGCGCCCTAAATTAACAAAGTTGAAAATTCAGGATTGTATTAGTCATCGTACGATAGAGTTATGACTTTTTAGATAATGTTCTCGCAACGAGGGTCTTGACCGAACTACCTCTGCTTCTCTATTTTCATGTGGCATCATCTCAACTTGCCAATATCAATCTTGCACATGCCAAACCTCTTGCTTGCCAAACCTATGCCAAGCACAATCTAGTGGGCATTATTTCAATAACATCCACAATTATAAAGTCGATATTTTGCTTATTACGGTAGGACTTTTTGGATAATTTTCCCACGACGAGGATCTTGGCCAAACTATCTTTGCTTCTCTATTTTCATGTTGGCATTGTCTCGACCGGCCAATATTGACCTTGCACATGCCAAACCTCCCGCCAGCCAAACCTATGCTTATTTCCATAACATCCATAATTATAAAGTCGATATTTTGCTCAATACAATTAATGTCCTACGAAGCCAATGTCCTTCTCAAAATGACCGGTATCTATTCTAGCATTTTTAAGTGCCAAAAGTTGCTGATAGAGAGCAAAATTATATGGTTGGATAGTTTCGAGTCTACCCATCTGAACATAGTTCCTCCATTTAAAGTCATATTTCCTATCAATTTACTTAGCCATAAATAAATAGGAAAAATATTCTCTCTCTAGCCTCCCCCTTCCTCTCTCCAAATCTGAGGTTGTGGACCTCAAATCCGATGCCGGCAATTCAAAATCTACACGTCGATATTTCAATCTGATACGATGCAATTCAAACTGTAAATGAAAGTGATGAATCTCTCCCCTGCCCAATCCCTCTTCATAGCAATGAGCATATATTTAGTCTGTCCCCTCCAGCATGTGAGGAGGAACGTTTCAATGGGATGCGCAAGTTGGTGGTCACAACCGGCAGGGAATCGCAGCCACCGAAAGCCCTTGTCATTCCCCCAATGACCTGTCTGCACAACCAAAAGAAAACTGATTCAAAGAAGGTGGGCTTTGAGAATCTCTTAGATTGCTGGAAATCTAAGCATAAATTGACCAACACCTCCCATATTTTCTATTGCATCTTTTGTTCTCTGTCAGTACAATAGTCCACGTTCCCTCTTCGACCTCCATGCCCTTCTTCCTTCCTGTAAGCCCTATGAACATGTTAAGTCTAGATATTCATACGGATGACCCTCGAAATAGATAGCACGTAATTTGTAAGATTTGATCCGGCGACCCCATGTTACATATCCCTCTTTTTCTTTCTTTTCTTGACTTTTTTTCCTTCCCCTTTTGACCATGTG
Organism: Angophora floribunda; assembly: GCA_014182895.1. Lineage (NCBI taxonomy): Eukaryota > Viridiplantae > Streptophyta > Magnoliopsida > Myrtales > Myrtaceae > Angophora > Angophora floribunda. The sequence continues at coordinate 8,994,992 of CM024712.1, forward strand.
GGTATTGCAAAGCTCATTTCTTGACCAACATAATCAATATTAGATAGCAAAGAAAACATGCATAAATCATCCTTCCAAATTGCAATTGACTCAATCTATCTACAATCTGTCTTAGGTCATTATTCCTCCAATTACCTTGAACTGGGAGATTTTGGTCAGGTGGCTCTACACCTAAGTCCATGGAATAAATAATAAACTAAGTTCTATAAACTCGTGAATGAATTAACAGAGAATGGATCTGCCCAAGTTGTAAAGCCCCATGCGGAATACAGTAGTCATTATCCTAAAAAGCTACTTTTATCATGAGCTTGAGCATCTACGTAAAAGAAGACCCGCTTTTCAAAATTCCCTTCTAAAAGACATGATCTCTCTGCTAGCCTCTCACTAGTCCACCACACTAGCCGTCCCTATATATACATCGCGAAAGCTCAAACACAACCACATCACCTCAAGCCTATTCTAGATTTCTCCTCTCAGCCCCCGGCGACCTCCCATCTGATCGAGTTCGGCCCCGGATTCGGTCTTGTGGTGTTCGGGTTCTTGTCGGGCGCACTGAGTCGAGAAAACCATTAAAATCATCTTTTTTTCCAAACTTAGAAAAAAGGTTTTAAGTACCATTCCTAATTGGGAATCACCCTAAATTGATTTAGGGTTTTCAAGAGAGGGACAATGGACAAGGTGAAGAGATGCGCGTCAGAGCAAGGGGTGGTGATATTCAGCAAGAGCTCGTGCTGCTTGTGCTACACGGTGACCATCCTCTTCCGGGACCTTGGGGTCCAACCCCGGGTGTATGAGATCGACCGCGATCCAGATTGCCGCGAGATAGAGAAGGCCCTGGTCAGGCTAGGGTGCAACGCGCCCGTGCCTGCGGTGTTCATAGGTGGCCAGCTCGTTGGGTCCACCAACGAAGTCATGTCCCTCCACCTCAGTGGCACGCTCATCCCCATGATCAAGCCCTACCAGGCCCAGTCTTCAGCAATCTAATCAACTCAAATTGATTGGGAGTGGTTAGAGTCTCCCTAGATTGGAGGTGCAGCTATATATGAATGTGTATGTGCAAGTGTAATTTTTATATGTGCAATTTGGGGAATAAGGTTACAAGCTAGGGGTTTGCTTGATGATCAAGATCAATTTAGGAGATGTTGATTAGTGTTATGAATTGTATGTACTGTGGCTGTGTTATTAGCGTTTTTAGTAGCTTGGAGTAGTGTTGTGGGGTAGTCCCTTTGATTTAGCAAAAGCTATATATATAAATAAATTAGCCAACATAACATTATGTATTCTTTCATCTACCTGGTCATGTTATTCATTTTATCCCACAAACACCAACTTATTCAATTTGCTCTCCATTCCTAAGTTCGTAGCATTCACAACAGCTTCATCGATCTCGCCCATGATACTTAGTTGACATCCATAACTCGTATAACTTGCATAGATGATTGAAGGGTTATAGGGCATCAAGGTGTTCTGGCATTCATGGTTGTTTCAAGGGATGTTGTCACACATTGGTACTATGATGAAAAGCAGAGATGAGCGACCAATTGGAATCCTAGGAAATGCGCCGAAGCTTCAAGAGAACTAACTAAGATTCGATCTACACAATCGACCAAAGTTGATGCTTACAGCCTGTAAATAAACATCAAAGAAACAAAAAGTCGAAGAGCGGAGAGTGGGGAATTTTGGCGGTTTTCGACTGCTGGCATCTTGGTCGTAAATTCCCTGCATATGCTGAAAGCTGGTATACCATTCTTGGATGCATCGGGTGCATGTGAGGTCCCCGTGTTTCAGCTTTTAGATCGTGCGAGGCCCAAATGAGACCCATCGACATCAAGGGCGCAGACGCATCGGGCTCACATGCAGAGATCATTTAGGAATTTTTCTATCGTATTGGGGGCTGAAACAATTCCCTTCTTGCAAATGGAGGGCGGAATGATCAATATATTCCTCGGCTTTTTCCGGATTGAAAATGAAAGGAATTGCATTCCCTGCTTTTTGCAGTGTCATTCTTCATATTCGTTGTCCTCCTTCTCTTCATTCCGGTGGTCGGAGAGAATGGAACTGAGTGGTTTGATCACCCATTGGGATTTGCCGGCGCATTATTGTCGGCCCGACTGCCATCTGCTTTACTCCGGACTACGACCCCCGCATGTCGGTGGACGGATTTTTGCAATATACCGCGCGAAAGGGCCTTGTTGTCGTCTTTGTCATCGAAGGAAGTCCTCTCCTTTCGATCTTTGATTGATGGGTTACGTGTTCCCACGAAAGAATGCCCCAAACATTTTGATTCCTAACCGTTAATACATGCGCATCAGCCGGTTATCATTGTTTGCCTCCTCTCTTCGAGTCATGGTACTGTCACATCACGGTCAAAGTCGCGGCTAGCAATACCCTCCATCTCCTTCCACTTCCACTTCCACTTCCACTTCCAAAACCCCCTTCCCTCCCTCATGTTTGCGTGAAAGGCCGAGCAGATTGCACGAATGGAGAAAGTATTAGGGAGGCCTGGTTCGCCATGTGGACGGTAGGCTATTCCATTTGGCTCTTGCCATGTGTCCTGCGAATCCCACCTATCAGATGTTTTTGAAACTCCCTCTCCTCTCTCCGTTACTTCTCTTTTCCCCCTACGTTACTAAGCACTTTACTGACACTCTCTATGCTCGCTCTTCACTTTCTATTTTCATTTTCATTTTCTCAGAAATTTCAAAGAACGAATATCTCTCTCTCTCTTCGAAGGCATCTTTTCCATTATTGGGAAGGTGTCTCTCTCTTCGCTCTCAACCACATCCTCTGCTATGGTTTAAGAATAAATATTTCTCAGAACTTATGAATAGATGCAAATTAGAGGACAAATTTAAAGCTACTTGGAGAAAAATGGATGATGACCAGGGCACTAAGAATGACAATTGATTTTAGCGATTATACAACCTTAGACATAATAGCTTTTGATCATCACATTTTTCATGTAGTATAAGATCAAAGTCAAATGAGCTCTATCAATAATATCTTCCAACATACGTCGATTAAGTGAAGAGAAAGATGCCTTTGCAGTAATGGGAGAGACAACTTTGAAGAGAGAGACACTTCATTCTTCCAGAAAATAAAAATAAAAAGAGGAAGCGAAGAGCACGGAAAGGAGAGCAAAGAGATTGTCAATAATGAGCCCAAGAACGAAGGGGAAAAGAGAAGTAACGGATAGAGAGAGAAGAGAGTGATTTTCAAATGGTGAGCACTGAGTTGAGTAGCCCATTACCTACGTGGCAAACCAGTCCTTTCCAATATTTTCTTGCACGGAAGAGTTTGCCAAGGCTATTTAGACGACCCCTAATACGAGTCGTTAAAAGCTTGTGATCTCACTATGCCATTCGTAAATGTATCCTCAATAAAATGAGCTTTAGATTAAATTATTAACAAGGCCATTAAATAGTTCTTTTCGGTGAATGGATTCATGTGTATTTTTCCATTGTTTTAAATGTAAAAATGAAGCCAAATATTCAAAAAAACGTCTTATCACTTTTAAATATTCATATCCACAAAAAGAAAAAAAAATAACACTAAAAATTAATTGATATTTACTTTAAAACACTTTTGATTCGTATGTACTTTGTGATTGTATGATTTTTAACAAAAGATAGTTGAAAGACCAAGATTTAGTTAGAATAAATATTATGATGATTATAAAAGAATCTATAAAATCACTCAAAAACTTTATCGGTGGGAAATTTATGCGAATATTTTTTATCTTTTTTTGGCTAAAAAATTACTTTCAACCTATTTTGACTAACAAATTAATGGTTAACCCAATAATATAATTACAAATAGGGTTAATAGAACAAAAAACCTCAAACTGTTACACTTATGATAAATTTATCCCAAACTAGTATATATATAACAAATTCACTCCAAACTAATTTTTTCATCATCAAAAACCTGATACGAGTACACCTGTGACAAATCTATCTTAGTTAGTTTCTATTAAATTTTACTATCAAATGTTGAGTTGGATGACATGTAACAATTAACAAATGTACCAATTTAGGGTTTTACTCTTCGTTTGTCACATGTATACTAGTTTCATGGTTTTTCATTATATTAGTCCAATTTAGCGGAGGATATATTTGACACAAATATACTAGTTTAGGATTTTTATAGTAAAAAAGTTAGTTTGAATTAAATTTGTTATAAGTGTACCAATTTGGAGTCTTTATCAATCGAAAAATTAATTTGTAGTAAATTTGTTACAGGTCTAACGTTTGAGGTTTTTCAAAGTAAAAAAATAATTTAGGATAAGTTTATCACATGTATACCAATTGGAGATTTTTCATGGTATTTATACTTAAAAATACTAGCTAACCAACATAAAGCAAAGCAAATTGACTAAGCTTCGAGTGTTGACAAAAAAAAAACGCTATTAGTATTATAGCATGCATAATTTAAGTTTTCTTTTGGTGAAATTTTCTATATTCACATAAACTTCCTTTGCCTGTCGTTGTCAGTGTAAGCTATCACCTAAGATTTTTAACATTCATCTTGAACGAAACTATGATGAAGGGTCTTTTTGGGCTTGTTTGTTAACTTGTCCAATAGTAACTCATTCTATTCTTTTGTTTCATAGAACAAAAAAAGAATAGAAATCCATTTGATAATTTTTTCTCCTAGAAAAAAATTTGGGATAGAATTAAGAAGTAAAAAAATTGCTTCTTTGTTCCCAGGAACAATTCAAGAATCGATTCTCATTTTTCTTTCTTTTCCTTTTCTTCTTCTTTTCTTTCTTTTTTGGTCTTCTTTTTCAATGTTCAACCAATCACCAGCCCCTGCAAGGCTGAGCCTTGTCGGCCGAGCCTTCTTGGCAATTACGCGAGGCTCAATCTCATCGAGCTACTAGCGAGCTCGGTCTCGCAAAATTTGGACAAGCTTGAGCTCGCCTAGCCAAGGTGAAGCCGAGCCTTACCCAGTGTGACGTCCTGAAATTCGAGCCCTTTAAGGAATGAATGAACATAAATTTCGTCAATGCATTGTTGGTTGATCTCACTCGGAACTGATCACTCCTGAGGTAGACGGACTTTTGGACGATGCTTCTTAGTCAGTCGACAGTGCCGGCTGAGCCAAGTAATTGGAAAAAGGGATTTTTGGACCGAGGAAACGAGCCTACGAGGATGTGGGCCGGGCAAGGTCAGTGTGGGCCTCACGCCCAAGGTGGAACAGCCGCCATGGAAGGCCCGAGGCAAGCAAGTGAGCCCGTTGGACCAAACCGACCCTTTACCCGTCCTAGCCTGTTATCCAAACGTGAGCCAATTCGAGCCCAATAAATTCCCGAGCCCGTTCCTATTCATTTTTCGGCCCATTCCTAGGCCCGCCCTTCATTTTCAGCCCAAGGGCACATTGGGAAATGTGCAAAGTGGAAATGACCAAAATGCCCTTGGATATTTTGAAGAAAAGTCAAAAAGGAAGAGAGAGAAGATGATGTCATGTTTTTGGGAACTTGAGCCAAGCATTAATGGCTTTAATGAAGCCTATCTCCAGCCCTCACTTCACTCTCTCTCTCCTCTTCATCTTCTCCAAAAATCGCAGCCCTTCTCTCCCCTTGCTTCCCTTCCTTCCTTCAGTTTTTCAGTTCTGACCTTTCACCGAAATCTGAGTTGTTCATTGCCTTCCCGTTGGAATCTCGTCTCGTGCCACCTGCCGTTGTGTTCGGAAGAGAATTTCCGTTCAAATAGCGTCGGACGATCGCCGGAAGGAGTCTCCGGTCGATCCGTACGGCCGCCGGAAGCAGGCTGTTGCCGGACCGTCACTATTCCGCCTGTCCCTGCTTTGTTCCGCCTTTTCCCCTGTTTTTCTCCCATTCCAGCCAAACCACCGCCCATACCAGCCACCAGTAGTTCCCCCTTGACCCCCTGGAGCCGCTGGTCGCAGGCTCGCCGCTCGCCGGAGCTCCGGGCAGCCCGTTCAACTCCGATCAGCTTCTTCCTCCTCCAGCAGTGCAGTTTTTCAGTGTTGCAGTGGGTATTCCGAGTTTGTTGCTGCTGTTCTCAGCCCCGGGACCACCTTGGATCGTCGTGGTAGAGGTCCCCGGGTGTTGGGTTCGTCGCCGCCGCCGCGTCCGTGTCGTCGGCCCGCTTAACGGGTGAGTTTAGCTCCTAATCCCTATTTAGTGCCTAAACTTGCTTAGGGTTGGTTAGTTAGTGTTAATTTTGGTTTAAGGGGTTTAATTAAGTTGTATTAGCCCTAAGATAGGTGGTTAGATAGATGATTAAGATTAGATTAGCTTAATTTTGCTTATTAAGCTTAATTGTGCTTAATTTGGGATTAATTGTGTTTATGTGATTGATTAAGCATGATTTGCTTTAATTGAATTGATTAATTGTTTTAATTAATTTTTTGTTTAATTTCTGGATTAAATGTTTTAATTAATTGAATTTCGGAAAAATCACTCGTTCACGGGGACCTTCACGACACGTTCACAGACTGCTCACGCATTCATGCGAAGCTAAATTTAGTCTTATTTTGATGTGCTCTTGATTGTTGTGATTAATTGAAGTGCCGGTTGTTAATTATGCTTGTGAATATTGATGAATTGCGTGATCGAGTGTTGGTTGAATTGAATTTTGGAAATTGTCGAGTGAGATCGCATGACATATTGCGTGGGTTATTTGGAATGGCATGTCGCATGAGCATGCACAATGTTGCATTCACGACAGAGCAAAGATATAAATGGATTGCTTGATGATGTGTTGCATGATCACATTAAGAGAGGGAACCCGCGCGTGCCGGAAGACCGCCAATCCTTGGGGTTGTGCCGTGGCCGTTTGGTCGTCCCCGACTTTTGTCGCTTGCCCGACGAGGACATGTGACGGGACTGCGGTAGTGGGCGGATCCTGTGCTCCTTCGGGAATGCCGTCTGAGGGAAGGGATGACCCCTGACGTCGCCGTGCCTCGAGGTAAAGAGGACGAAGCTGGTTTAACCAGGAACCGCCAACCATAAGGTTGTGCCATTGGCCCAAGAGGGGGTGTTAATAATCGGAGCATGTGTGAGTGTGAGACATGAGAAAGTTGTGTGAGATGCTCTGATTATTCGCATGCTCTTAATGTCGTGATGATTTGTGGTACGCACGCATGAGTTGACAAAGTGCGTGCGGGGTGTGGCAATGGCCGTGAGATCGCTTGTGACGCGATTCGCATGTGATTGATGAACTGTTTCATCTAACGGCCATGTGCCTTGCTTGCATTGTATGAGATTCGTCGTATAGGGTATGGCATACCAAGTAAGGTTGCATGCGAACCGACTGTATGATTGTTGGTTGCCCTGTTTGTTGTTGGCTGTTGTTTGGTTTTAGTTGTTTGTTGTGGGTTGAGTGAGGGGTGGTTCTGGAGAGATACCCCGAGTTGAGTTGGCGTACTAACTGGGGCTTAGGGGGAAGAACTCGCCGAGATTTTATCTCAACCCGTCGTGGTTAACCATTTTCGGTCTTTAGAATGGCGTACCCGCAATGGAGAATCCCGCCCCCGCTTCTCCAAAGGATGATCGACTCGACGGAGCTTGAGTCCGATGGGTCCGAGTGACCGTGGTGTTGAACCCGAGGGTTCTTCTTGTTTAATTGGATTAGTAGTTTCTATTTGATTTGGCTTAGAGGATGGATCGGCCCTTTCGTCGTCGGGCTTGTAATTCGAAAACGATCCTCCATTGGTTAATCCAAGAATTGAATAATTGAGTAGTTGCCGTTGTTCTTGTTGTTCATCCCTCTATCCCTGTTTGATTGATTGATTGTTTGGGGATGGTTCGTCTTCCGCTTGCGCTTAACGAAAGATAAAATGAATGGTCGTGGATGGGTCCTGGGACGTCGCTTTCAATCGACCAAGGTAATGGGGTTGCCGCGAGCTCGAGAGTCGGGGCGTGACACCCAGTCCTGACAAAGCTCAGCCAATAAGGCTTGTCTCATCGGGGGTCGGCAACCAGTTGAGGTTGAAGAAGAAGGAAATGAAAAAAAAATATATAATAAAAGTATTAAAAATTAAAAAAATTAAGTCACAAGATTAATTTTATGTTCCTATCAAATGCATTTTTATTCATTTTTATTCTGGAAATAGAAATTTTGGATAGTTATCAAATATCTTTAAAAGTCTAGAAACTCTTCTAGGGAACAAAATAAAAAAGAATTATTTCTTGATAGAAATTGTTCCCAAAACAGAATGGTTACCAAACACTCCTTTTGTCACACCAATACAAATTTGAAGGTTTTGCCAACACAAAAAAAAAAAAAAAGGGTATTAAGGGACACATCTGGTATAGTTTAGACTTTTTCTTTATAAAATTATGGGAAAATTTCAAATAAGGGTTTCTCAAATAAAAGTATAAAGTGGTCATATCGGTATATGAAAATGACTTGACCTCACTAGCTTGTCAATGGCATTTTTTCCTTTACTTTTATGATTTTTTTCTTTGTTTTTCCATTTTTCTATTTTTTTTCCTTTCCTTTTCACCGGTAGCAAGTCTCAAGCAACGGTCAACCACCAATGATACCTAGAGAGGGCTTGGCAAGGCCCCAGTTGAAAGCCACAAGTGAGAGCTAACCTTGCCCAAGTGATCCTCATTAGCCATAAGCAAGGCTAGAGACAAGGAAGGGCGTAGTAAGCACTTTTTCTCTAGTTTCTATGGAAAAAGAAAAAATTGGTATCTAATTCTTTTTTAATTATACAGGTTTTAAAAGAAAGAATAATTTTTTTTAAAACCTTTCAAAAGAAAGAAAACAAAGGGTCATGAAAACCATTCTATTTTGAAAGCTACATGAAACAAATTTCTGAAAGTCCATTGAAAAATTATTGCTAATTGCCCGAAATAACTCGTTCTGCCATAAGTACCTCCATATTTTGCTGAGTAAGATTTGGTCTATGGTCAATTCAGTAAAAAAGAAATAGTAATTTTTGGTTGGACCTCAACCTGGAGTTCCTCCTGAGGAAGTAGGGGCTGCAGTAGCTATTGAATCTTCTGCTGGTACATGGACAACTGTGTGGACCAATGAGCTTACCAGCCAAATAAGAATGAATCAATGAAATATTGCTTAGTCTCATTGCTTACTTGAGTAAGGAGTAGATTTTTGGAGGTTTTTCAAGAATTTGAAAGCGAAAACCCCTTTTTTCCAAAAGATCCTAGCTTTCATGCTTTGGTAGGTCTGTGAGATCCTTTCGATGACATATGTTGTCTTGAAGGGATATCTATATGATTTGATCGGCTATGAAACGAAATAATAGAAAAAAGTACAATTTTTCGGATATATCCCTACCACTTTATTTGCTCTGTTTTATTTATTTTATTTGTTCGCACAAATTCTTACTTCCGAGCAATACCAATCAAACTGGGAGATATGTAATTGAATCATGTAATATTCATCTTGAAAAGAAATTATCTACATAATATGATAAAATATGTAAAAAAGATTTCCATTAATGGAAGATGTAAATCCATTGGAAAATCAAAACTACACATGTCGGATGAAATGGTTGTGGTTAACTTGAGAAAAAAGAATGGGACATTACAAGAGTTGAACGATGAGATGTATGAGGTAGGAAACTCTCAAGTACGGTTGAAATATGGCTTTTAAATTACGTTCCGAATTAGTGGATGTTGCCAAAGGGAGTGACGTTGGAACGTTGATACATAACTAATGGAATGCTTAAAGTATCTCCATTGCCCAATGAAATGATCTTGTACTCTTAAAATTTAGAATGAAAAAAAAAATTCCAATACTTTTTATTTGAAGTATGACCCTATCCTACCAATATGTAGAGTAGTGGAATCAAATTCATTTCGACTTCAAACATGGTTATTTTTAGATAATAGTATATAGAAATAATGACTCTCATAAGGAGTCATATTGAAACCAAGAAGTATAGGCTTGCTTGCCATCCACACCAAAATAAATGGAGTTTTCTGAAAAAAAAAACTACTAGTGGATTGAACTAAAAAATATTTTCTAAAGATATTCATTTTCCTGGAAATAGATAAGATATCTTGACATGGTGGCATCTTGATATTCCTAGGAACAAGAAAATCAAATTCTAAGGAATCCAAAAAAATTAAAAAATTGGATTTATGTCCAATGGATTACACCTACTAAGATCTGTGTTTTTGGTAAATAGTCGCCCAAGCCTGGTCACTACAACCCCCATTGTGAGGAGGCACCCCTTCTCCCGAAGTTGTGGGGTTATTTTGCCAACTATGTTTAACTCTATGTATTCCTCTATATGTAGAGTACATTGAATGTACAGAAATGGCTATCACTGAATTTTTCTTATTTGTACTGATCAAAAGAGGAAAAAGAATTGAATAATCATTCTACGATGAAAATAGAATAAAGGCCCATTGTGTGTTGTGTGCATACCAAATGTACACTATCCAATCAAATAAAAAAAAATCATGGGATGATTTATGAATTTTAATAAAAAAAATCGAAATATTCTCATTATTTACTGAGCGAGGCTAGTGTTGATAAATATCAATGCAATGAATTCTTTCAAGGCTGACCCTAATTAATTAATAAATTGACTCCCATTAAAACGAAATTCATTTGGTTGTTAAGGCTGATTCTCAAACTACCTTTATCTATAGTTGTGGCAATAGGTGCGTGATTTAGTAATACACAAATTTGTCCGGTATTGGTAGATAAAATGATTTCTTTCACTTTTGAATCCCAAACAATTAGTCATTCACAACCACTGATGGAGGATTCTTCGAAAAGTCAAAGATCAATCATTCTTACAATGCAAGCAAAAGTTCCTAGATTCATAAAAATATAGAATAGCATATAAGTTATCATGCCAGCATATCCACCATTTGAGTCTCCAATAATTATTCCGATAATTACATATTTGATTTGACCTATGGACAAATATGCAAGGATACGTTTCAAGTAAGTTTCAACAATACATTGTGACTATTACAGATGTATGAGGTTGGGTAATTTCTTGGTTCTTTGTTGGTATGTGTGGATTCAAATGGTACAAGAAGGGGCCCCAATAGATGTTTTAGAAATAGTACCGTGGGATGGATGTAAAGCTAACCAAAGTCAAATATGTAGTAATTTTTACTGATAACCAGCAAAATACTGATGCTAATAGCAAAAATACTAATAATCCTGATCAAGCCGACGAAGTGGCTTTGATACGTTATTCACAACAATCGGATTTTCGTCGAGACATAATCCAAGCAGTTGGCTAAGACTCAATTTTTTTTTGTAAAAATATTCTTTCCTTTAACTCCACATAACAAAAAATGCTAATGTGATTTTTTTTTAATATTTTATCTCTCTCAGGTGATATTAAGGTAAACTAAAGCATTGACATGACACAGTTTCAATTCGTATCCTAATTTTTACACAAATTCTTAATTAAATTATGTTAAAAATCCAAAACATTTTCATAAAAAAAGGCAAGCTAAAAAAGGCTAAAACTTAAAAAACACAAAAAAAAAAAAAAAAAATTAAGGCCTTCACTTGTGGCCGCCGGCCATCACCAGCACACTTCCTATTTTGGTGATGGGGTGACAAGCCCTCGCCTCCGGTTGGTGAGAGAGCGGTGACCACAAGCAAGAGGGCTGGCTTGTATTTTTTTTTTTTTTTAAAAACTTTTATATTTTAATTTCTTATTTAACTTAATTAAAATTTAGGTTAAAATTGCATTTAAATGAAAATATCATTGACAAGTTGGAATATTTAGTCAGTCGATGAGGTTAGGCCCTTATTTGAAATTATTATAGCCAATTCATAGCTTTATATAACATTGTCATGACCACTTTAGGTTCTTTTAGGAAACAAAATTCACTTTAAGTCATTATTTACAAAAATAAGGACATATTATATCTTTATTTGGAATTTTTCTTAAATTTATTGAGACTATGAAAAAAAAGGCACACATGAGAGCGATTGATTGACTAAGCTGTTTCCCTTTAAGTCATTATTTACAAAAATAAGGACATATTATATCTTTATTTGGAATTTTTCTTAAATTTATTGAGACTATGAAAAAAAAGGCACACATGAGAGCGATTGATTGACTAAGCTTTCGAAATTACAATGCATAGGGAAATTAATTCAAGCATATGAAAGTTCATGATACTTTGATAGAGTGCCACATTAGATTTTAAAATTAAGTAACATTATGAATACATTCATTTCACGAAAATGAACAATTTATAAAATATTTTCTTAAAATAATCACTTATATTGTTTAAAAAAACAAATGAACGAAAATATTTTTAGTATTTACGAAAAAAATTAATCATAAATTACTGTCAATACGTTACAAATAATTATTAAAAAATATTTTTTAAATCAATTATTTTTTGCGAATCAATCCAACCGTCAACGGTTCCCGTAGAAAGAACCCAAAGCCTGGTTTTCTCTCGAATCTCGCTCCTCCAATCCCCGCCGATTATCGGAGCTTACTTATGCCCTAGAAAGAGAGCAGCAGCTCGCGCAGAGTCATCCATGGCAGAAGCAGCAGAGCACGTGATACAGAGGAAAGATCGAGACTTTGCCAAATTGGAGCACGGGTACGCCGCCGCCTCCTTTCCGGCGCGAACATCCTCCGCCGGCGTTACCTTTTCCCCTTTCCTCTTGTGGGTTTCTCATTTCTGTGCGCCGTCTTGTCCTTTCAGGTGCAAGCACTACCGGAGACGCTGCAGGATTCGAGCCCCGTGCTGCGATCAGGTGTTCCCATGTCGACACTGCCACAACGAGTTCACGGTACGGCCCTTTCTCTCCGCGCCTCTGTAGCCGCCTCGGCATTGCGTTCGTTCGTCTTATTATGTGTAACTGACCGTGGAAGCCGTGCGCTTGCTACTGTTTCGTGATCCTTCTAGAGCTCGCTGAGCAACCCGGAAAGATTATCATGAGCTGGTCCGGCACGACGTGAAGCGGGTAGTTTTTTGTTAATGTGCACTGTGCTTGCGCTGGATTTTGTGGTGTGGTGCTGAAGGTCTTTTCGTGTTTCAGGTCATCTGTTCTGTTTGCGACACCGAGCAAGAGGCATGTCATGGTGGATTGCTTGCAGATTTTACATAGTCTCTTGTCAGTTTTTTTCTGCCAGTCTTCCAAAATTTATGTGTCTTTTGTTTAGGCTGCTCAAGTTTGTTCGAAATGCGGGGTGAATATGGGAGAATATTTCTGTGGAATTTGCAATTTTACGATGATGAGGTGAGATGGATATCATATATTCTCGTTTATAATAGGTAAAGGTGTAGCCTTTCCATTTTGATTCTACGTGAATTATTAGCATAGGTGATATGACAGTGTCTTTTATGTTTAATTTTTGCAGACCGAAAAGAGGCAATTTCATTGTGAGCAATGTGGAATTTGTAGGTGAGCTAATTGACGTTTGGAATGTTCTTCCCATCTTTTGGAAGTTAATAGTATCTGCAATTTGAATTGTTAATCTAATTTTTCCCTTGTCATCCAGAGTCGGGGGTCGGGAAAATTTCTTCCATTGTCCAACGTGCGGTATGGCTTTCTCTTTTAGTATTTCCATTGCTGCATGTGCTTTTTTGTTGCAAGAAAGAATCCCTCTCTCAATGTTACACATGTTGATCAAAGTCGTCTCTTTAGAGAGTTTCTGTCTTCTCCTAAAAATATGGAAGCTTGGACTGCTTTTATTTCTGAACTATTAGAATGTTGTGTTCTATTTTTGTTATTCTCATGAGTTACATAAGTGCATGATTTCATACATTATATAATTAGGCATGCACTTGTTCTTGAAATCATTAGATGGATATGCCATGACCATTGCCTAGGTGATAGTATAATTCTTACTTGAATGTATGAGAGATGGGAAGCAAGGAACTTGCTTTATGTTGGACATACAAGCTTCATAGTGGATCTTGCTAGGAAGTTCTCTTGAAACAATAACGCGTTGATCTGGTCACCATCGAAGACACTGCCTTGTTAATATCCTGCTCTTTTTGCAGTAATGTTGGAATAATCAATTTGAATTTGTAAGGATGGCTCTGAAGAAGTTTGATAAAGCAGAGTCAAATTAAGGCTATGAACTGGCATTTAGTATACAGATACCCATCTGTTGTCCTGGAGTGCTCTGTTACATAGGGTGTCCTGGAGTGCTCTGTTGCATAGATAAATTTGCTCATTGAAAAGGTAAAGTGCATGGTGAGCTGGTCAGATATGAGAGGAAACCTGGTGTGCATTGATGAGTTTTGCCCATAGGATGGTGAACAGGAACCAGAAGCTGGTTTGCATGCTGGACTTTTGGTATCAAATTTGTTTTGTGCAAGATCTATCATGTAGGATTTTGGAATTTTTTGTCTGGGGTTTCAATGGGTAACCAAATATATTTTTAAAAAGACTCTGGAAAAGTGCTTCTTCTTATGTTTGAACTTTTCTGTACATTGGAGTGGAATCCCTATCTTCTTTAATCCCCTACTTGCCTGAAAAGAAAATAATTTGTCGAGTTCTAAAAAGGTAGATCTGAACCTACAAGGCAACAGTGTTAAAAGAGATTTAAGTATATCTTTCAGTTGAATTAAAATTCTGAACAGTCTTAATTTATAGCTGGTCTCTAAGGATGATGGCAATGGAGGTGGCTTTTAGAGTTCACTAGATCTGGGATTTGATATCAAGTTTAGCACGAGTTGAGATGACTTCAAACGTACTTTTTAGTTGGTGTGATCAACTTTGTATCTTGAGAGAAGTATGTTAGCAAAAGAATTCTTATTTAGGAGTTTTGGGTATGTCCCATTGTATTCCTGCATCTGATGCATGATTTTGTTTAGACATCTAAGAGACAACATCTTAAAGTGGGGTGTGCCACACTGATCACTTACAACTCATTCTCATCTAAGGAAGGACAGAGAGGGTTAGTGGGGATCTTTTTTGGTTCAGACATTTTTTATTGTGCTTTTTTTTTTTTTTTTTGGGGGGGAGGATACAGAGGCAAGGAATCTTCTACTACTGTCACAGCTACAGCTACAACAGCAAATATTGGATTTACAAGCCACACTGCACCAGCATTTATGCATCTTTTCCACAACAATTTAACCAATGGGACTGACTTTAATATCTGAAATATAGAAGAGATCAATTACAGTATCAAAATACTTGATATCAACTTGCGGAAAACTATTCCAAGCTCCAAAGGGAGCATTGTGCATGCAGAGGTTGCATAAGAGCATTACCCTATATTAACACTGAGAAAATATAAGTTATTTATCAGTACAAGGTGGGAGTGTCGGTAGGCTTATGTAGCAGGAGAAGTTCATAACTTAATGCAATGATTTTTTGAGAGTGATCTTATAAATTGGGGAAAAGAAAGTTTTAATTAATTTCTGTTTCTTGTTTCTCAAAATTTGTGATGGGGACTTGTTATTAAGTTGTCACTCTTGCAAATGGAGGAAAGAAGTTAACCTCATGAGAGCTGAAACAGATCAGAGTCACAGAATTAGCTAGATTGAGAAAGATAGTCATAATCTTATTTGTTTCAAAAGTATAAATGTGTGCATGGTGCATCATCACTCAAATATTGAAACATGGAAGTATGCCTTATTAATGGTGTCAAATGAAGCCACCTTTTTCCTGAAGGTTCATATAACTGGTCGTCCTGCTCTGCATCTTCTAGATGTTAGTTTCTTCTTTCTTGCTCCCATATCTTGAAGAAAAGCTTATTCTCTATATGCATAGCCTTAACAAACTTCTTTCAAAAGTGCAGGATCTTGCTATACGATGTCGTTACGTGGTAATCATGTATGCGTGGAGAATTCAATGAAGAGCCGTTGCCCTGTCTGCTATGAGGTTGGTGGTTTAACTTAAACCAAATTTGGCAATAATGAAGGTTTGAAAGGTCTTCATAACAACTTTCTGTTGATTTTGCAGTATCTGTTTGACTCGATCAAAGGAACAACTATCTTGAAATGCGGACACACAATTCATATGGACTGTTTGCAAGAAATGGCAGGCCAAAATCAGTTAAACGTTTTCCCTCATAGATAGTTGTGCATTTCATTAGTTTCTGATAGTCATTGGTTGTGTCATTAACCTACATTCTGGTCACACAGGTATCGTTGTCCCATTTGCTCGAAAACAGTTCTAACAATGTCTGAAGATTGGAGAATGCTGGATGCAGAGGTAGTAAGCTTTTAACTTGATATTGTCACAATTGCATTAGAAATTCAAATTGGATGTGCTGATAATCAGCCTCTACCTGAGGGTCAGATGTGTAATTGCAGGGACCAAAAAGATTCGTGGATTGAAGGTTCTGTCTGACTGAGATGGAAACTATCAAGCGTGTCATTCAAGAATAGCTAACTCTTAAACCGAAATTTAAGAATAAGAATGGAAAATGAATAGTTCTGCAGAAAGAGAAAGGAAAAACCTGTGATTAACAAATAATATGATTATTGATATTTTAGTTTCTATCAAATTTTGCTCGACTGTCATTGTGCATGGTAATGAATGGCCAGAGAATGGTCTTTGTTTTTACTAGTCATGTGTGAGGTGATAAAGATTGATCAGCTTTACGAATTGACCAGTTAAGCTGAGAGACTTAAGGGATGTTATGATACTTAGCTAGTTTATAGTCTGTGCCACTGGTAATTATAGGTTTTTGTGCCAAAGGGCCATGACTGAGCACATTAAAGCCTTGTTTTCGAGTGTTAAAGAGAAATAAATAAGGGGAACTGCCCTTGCACAAAATTACATGCCAGTAGGCCTTTTGTCTTCTAATGATACTTGGATTAACTCTGCAAATCTGCATGTCTTTGTTTACTTTAATTAGATCTGGGCACTCTTGATAAGAGTTCTGGGCTTCCAAAAGGGTAATGGCCAAGCTCCTTTCCCTCAACATGCTTCAGTAATAATAGAGGCTGGAGCAGATTGGAAAATATTTAAAAAATAATGATAATTGCTTGTCAAAAAGTAATACCATGCTTGTCTATTTTCTATTTTGTTGTTTTTGTTTTTAACCTTACAGATTAAATATTTGGAAAAGATAGCCTTTCATTTTGGTCATCTTTCTTTCTTGCTTAGATCGCGGCAACAGTCATGCCTGAAGAATACCAGTATGAGGTATGTAATTATCCTGCAATATTGCTCAGTTTCTTTTCACAAACATGTTGTGTTTTGCAGCCCAATTTTTTGTGATGTTTTGTTGAGTAATTACTAGTGAATTTTTGAAAAACAGTTTGCCTCTATGAGCTCTGCTGGAAAAGTTATTTGGTGTTTTTTTAATTATAAGTCAATTGAAGTTGGTCTTATATTTTATGCTTTAGAGCATAATAATGCTTTGAAAGAAAAACAGAAGTTCATGACGACTTGTTTGTCCTCAATATTGTGAATAATAGGCCAGGCTATAAACTAGCTCCGAGGGATGAAATTCCATTTAGATTGAATGCAAATATCCCCCCCCCCCCAAAAAAAAAAAAAAAAAAAACACTACTATCGCAGAACAGACATAGAATTGTCTTTGGAAACTATTCATCAGAAGAGTATTTGGTCAGTTTATGTTTTCTCATTCAGCTGATGTATCAATCTGAATCTCGTTGGAAAAATGTAGCGTAGTTATCATTCAAATAAGTGAGTAGTCACTGGGGATGATGCATGTATGGGTAGTACGACCTTTTGAAATTGGCCTCATTATAGTCCCTGATCTACCCCGAAACCCAGACGTAATGAATGTTGCCATTGTTTCCAGCATGTCAATCTAACCTTGCTTTCTTGATTGTTACAAGTGCATTTTAAAGGAATGCCATCTTCACTTCTAAGGAATGGTAACAGGTTTCAATTCTTTGCAATGACTGCAATAAAACGGGGAAAGTTCCATTTCATATCTTTGGGCTCAAGTGCCGCGAGTGCTCTTCATACAATACTCGAGAATATCAGCTGCAGACCATAAGTAAGGTGATTTGGGCAAACGAATTCATGTCAAAACAAAGGTACGAATTCATCATGGCATTACATTATTTTAGAAAGATTCTCCATCTTGACAAGTGAACACCTCGTGTGCATAGCAATTGTCCTACAATCATTCCCATATGCATGAACAGATGGACTGAAAATAGTCGCCTGATATTTTCTGAATGTTATGCAGTTTTTACTCGATTTCCAGTTGAAAATTCAGCTTGTGGTCCTTGCACAACTTAGCAAATCCTGGACTAAAATGCCTAGATCTTTGCTCTCTCATTGGACATTGGCCCGGGAGGTGCTTCTTCAGCAGGTCCTTAACCTATTACAGCACTTGCATCAACTCTTACGATCATCAGTCAACAATTGATTATTCTGCCTGCCAATTTCTTCACTAGCGATATGTTAGATTGGGGAGTAACTTTTCGAAGCGGTTCTCATGGCCATCAATACTTTGGCAATCAATTAGCTTTTTCACTGTTCTGTCACCCATAGCTACCATTGGACTAGGCTAATCTTCTTGTTATATGTTGATTGCATCCTTTGTTCTGTTGTAACATTCTCGGATCATCTGCTCATACGAGCCCCGCATTTGACCACAATAAATAATCTACAGAAAATTTTTACGGTCCGGTTTTGTTGTCCAAAACGATCTTCTCATCGCCCATCAGGGCGAAATTGACGCCGATCCATGTGGAGAGGGAAGCATCCAAGAATGGGATCTCTCTTAGTATGGAGGCATCCATGTGCAGTCTGCATTCGACTTCATGCTGTTGTCGTAAATTATTGATGATGTAACGGCGTTCCGACTGTCTCACAGTTTCGAGGGCGTTCTAAGGTTGCCTAAGGATCGGCATTCAGACTGAAAATTGACCGGTCGGAATGGTTAGGCAGACCGATTTGTCCAGGCAGTTGGGCGACGTCATGGGGGGGTGATAGATACTCAGCACTTCGATGTTTATATTCAGACAAGTACGACTATGTCCGGTCATACTGCTTTTTGAAATTCAGGGTAGAAGTTCCTTTCAGTTATCACGTCAAACTCCACCTAAAAACATAATCCAAGTTCTTAAAATATCTCTTTACATAATGGATCGAGCGCCGTCGCACGGGCTGAGGCTTCTCTGAATTGATGGAGATTGTGCTGCATTTAATAGGGCGATCTATGTGCTTGATCTTGCACATGTTAAATTTTATACTCGTTTAGCATTGAAAATGTTAATAGATAATACTATGAAACTTCTAAAATGTATGTTTATGATAAATTTATTTTAAATTAATTTTTTGACCATTAAAAATTTTAAATCGGTATATCTATGATAAATTTATTCTCTTTTTCCATTAAATTTTGTTGCCAAATTGCTAATTTGGATGGCACACCATTGCCTGTTTGGGATTTTACTTTATATTTACTATAGATATATCGATTTATGATTTTTTATAATATTAATTTAATTTAAAGAAAATTAATGAAGAATAAATTTGTCTCAAATATATCGTTTGTGGTTTTCGATGATAAAAAATAATTTGGGATAAATTTTTCATATTTATATTTATTTAAAATTTATGATCAATCATAAATTTATTATAAGTCTATTAATTTAAAATTTTTTGTGATAAAAATTTTATATTAATCTTTAAAACAGCGAAGAGACGAGCGGCGAGCGACTTCTAATTACGACCCGAGAAATCTTCCGTACGCTCTCGATAGGCTATAATTAAGGTCGGCGAATGAGAGGAGGAAGCAAATTTCGATTTCACGACTAAAAAATTTAAACTCCAATTCTAATTTTTAAGAAAAAGGAAGCAGCTAGCCGTCCTTGTCAGCAGTTATTGCGTAGGGCCCTCGCCATTAAAAAAAATAATCTAAAAGTGCATATGAAATATTAATATCTTAAGAAAAAGGTCACCCAACTATATGGTAAATAAATAAATATCTTTTTTAATTTAAGCAGCTCTTTTTTGACACCTACCGACAGCGAACGACGGCGGTTACCTTCCATTATCGTCACCCAGTGCGTCATCCGCCTTCCGCAAGTAGCAAGTCAAGGTCAAAGCTCAGACCTTTCTAAAGCATATAAAAAAGCCCCCAAAATTTTTTTAGCTCGTCCTTTTCATCTTCCCCAAAATGCCAAAAGAAAACATATTACTTATTTCAATGGCTAATCTTCTTTATTCCTCGTTATGAATAAAAAAATTGATCCCTGATCTTCAATTTAATATATGTATCATCATCTCTGTACTCTTTGATTATACGTTCGATTTCATTTCTAACTTACATAAAAATATTTAATTTTTTTCTGAATTTAAATTAACGGAATGATAATATTAAATATTTTTATATAATTAGAGATTATTTATGTCACTATTATATAATGATCAAATAAAATCGTTATATATGATACATTTATTTTTAAAATGTTATATGAAATTATAGTTTTCACGTAGGCATTTTCCGGACAAGTACTTGGGTAAGCGCGAAAAAAAAATCAAGAAAATTTATGGTCCCAACGTCGACATCAGATCATAATATCCCTTTTGGCCGACCGTCCTTGCTCGACAAGGTAAGAGGAGGAGGAACGCCCCAGAAAAACCAGAAGATAAGAAGAAGAAGACGAAATGGCGGAGACGTTGATCGAGGCCTAGAGAGAGAGAGAGAGAGAGAGAGAGAGAGATACCGGAGGAGGAGGAAGCGACGGCGGCACGATGACGAAGGCCGGACGCGGGAAGCGCCTCTGCGACTACTGCGGAGAGGCCACGGCCCTCCTCCACTGCCGGGCCGACTCGGCCAGGCTCTGCTTCGCCTGCGACCGCGAGGTCCACTCCACCAACCCGCTCTTCGCCAAGCACTCCCGCTCCCTCCTCTGCGACTCCTGCGACGCCGCCTCCGCCTCCATCTTCTGCGAGGCCGAGCGCCTCCTCCTCTGCCAGAACTGCGACTGGGACCGGCACGCCGACGGCGGCGGCGGCGGAGGTGGCGGGGGCGGGGCGGCTCACAATCGGAGGCCGGTGGAGGGTTTCGTCGGGTGCCCTTCGGTGGGCGAGATTTTGGGGATACTGGGGGTGGACGATTTGGGATTCAAGGGTCCGCCTTTGGGTGGTGATGAGGGTGGGGATGGCGGCGGCGGCGGAGGTGGTGGTGGGTTTTCGGATGTTTTGCTTTGGGAGACTCCTGCTTTTGTTAGTCTCGATGATTTGATCGTTCCTAGGGAGGACGCGTGTGCTCTTCGGGCTGTGGATGTTCCTCCTTTGCCTAAGGTAAGGCATTTTACTTATGTTGCTCCAAAAGAGAGAGAATTTAGAGATATAGCTGATTGGTGTCCTGTTTTTAATAAAAGATCTCAACTTGCTGTCTTGTTACGTAGTGCAGAGAAGTGAACATTGAACGGGTTTGATATTGTGAATCCTCGTTGAATTATTAGCTTGAATTTGATGGAAAGGATGTCCTGGAGAGATAAGCTCCGTGGTGCAGAAATGTGATTGTCTATGATGCTATCACTGAGCTTGAAGTTTCCATCTATCTTGTTTTATCAGTTGGTTCGTTTTGTCCAATATTGAATGGTTGCCATCTTCAACATCATATTGTTTGAGCACTTTATTTTCTCTGAACTTTCTTGAGCTGCTGATAAACTGAATGAGAAGGGTGCCCACCTCTTTATGTATGTTTTCCTTAGAGATATGTATGTTTGTCGTTTGACATCTTCGTTCTTTCACATCAGTGACTCTGGCTAGATATCTCTTGTTCTGTTTAGCTTATTTTGCTTGGTAGATGGCATTTTCAAGGATTCTTTCTTCCCTTTTCTAAATGGAGGATTACCTTATTAAGGATTATCATGAACTGCTTTCAATACATTAGCTAAGCTAATTGGGAATTGGGTGGACAATGCATATCTTATTATCAACTCTTTATTAGCACTTGACATCTCCCCTGACGCAAATGTTGAGCTCAATGGGGAAAATGCAAGATTTTGTATGGGATCACATGAAAAAGATTGAATTACAATCGTGTTTATCTTTATCTCATAAAGAAAACTATTAACTTCAATGAGAGTGCTAACCAACAGCCAAAGCGCCAGAACTGTGATGAAGAACTGTTAACTTCTACTTATTAAGCTGACTGGACCATAGGTCGATGGCATTTATGCAAACATTCAAAGTGTGGAATCGCAGTATTAATTTTGACAAATTATGTAAGAATAACAGACCCCCTTTGCCTATGCCCAACTACAAAGTGATAAAGAAAATTCTGAAATTGGATATGTTTTGAATCTACATCTCTTTCATCTTGTTCATCCACTTGGTAATTTTGACTTGTTTACATGATTACCTTTTATCCAGAATAGAAATGCAACCTGTGGTCAGCACAAGAAAGAAATGCTACGCCAGCTCCGCTTACTTGCTAAACCAGAATCTAACTTGGACTTTGAAAGAGGGGAGACTGAGCCATTGGATGATCTTGACTCGCCAATTTTGAATCAAGCTCTTCAGCCAGCAAATATGCACTCTGGATGTGAAGATAGAGATCAAGTTGGATTTCACAAAATTGAGGTACTTTGTTCTCCTTTCACGGTCATGACTTAAAAGCATTATGTTATTTCTCTTATTCCATTTTCCTATGACACCATAAAAGGCTCTTTGGGTTTTTTTTTTTTTGGGGGGTGTGTTTGATCATGGGCATTCACCTGCTATTTTGTGTGAGCTTGTTGACTCTGGATATCTGTGTTGCTTAAGTGCATCTCGTGCATGTTTTACTGGCTAAAAGTAAGAATTGACTGCCTTTGAGGCTGAATTGCAATGTCCAAGATATGTTATAATTAAAGATTAGCTCCGAATAGAAGTCTATCTGAAATTTTAGGGTCTAAATGTAATTTTCGTTGTTTTGTTTCTTTGTATATTTATTTATTTATCTTTTATCTTTTTGGTATTGTGCCAGCTCACCTGCTTAACTTGTTAGTGATATAGCCATATATACATGATGACCAAGACAAAGACATTAACTTTTTGTTGTTGCAGGCAACTGACTTTCAGTGGTTTTCTAATGACGGAGACACCAGAAACCAAGCTTATGACCCTTCTACATTTAGCTATGGAGAGGAAAGTCCGACTGCTTTAGACAAATATCCAAACATCAGTTTTCAGAGTTCTACCAATGAATGTCATGAAGTACCATCTGAACATCCCGTCAATTCAAATCCTTTGCCACTGGTTCCATTAAATAGCCAGGAGAGAGAGTCTGCAATCTCACGCTACAAGGAGAAGAGGAAAACAAGGAGGTAAGAAAACCTGTCATTTCTGCAAGAAAAGTATGGTGTGTAAGTATGGATAGTTACAATTTATGAAACGACAAATATATTAAGCATTCTGTTATCTGCAGCTTATTTGCTATAGAAAACAGGTCCTTATGGTTGAATTGATGCATTCGCTTTGTCTGAATGCTTTAACTGCATCTTTTAATCATGTGTAGACTCCCTGGTTATATGTGCAATGCAGGTATGATAAGCACATCAGATATGAATCACGGAAAGTCAGGGCTGAAAGCAGGATTAGAATCAAGGGGCGTTTTGCTAAGATGGACAGGACCTGGTAATTATTTGGCTCCTGTAAATTTGGTTTGCCTGCTTTAAAAAAAATATTCAGTTAAGTTTTCAATTGCTATTGCAGTTTTTGATGTTCTCATGCATGTATGTTTATATTTTATCTTGGTAGAATGATTAACATTGTGAGAATGCTTGTCTATGACAAGTGAATGGAGATTAACCATTTTGTAGAGTATGATAGCATCAAGCTAATAGTGACATAAGAGAAGGTAACGTCCATGCACTAAGTTGGATGAGTTGCAGATGGTCTTTGAAAGCCCCAGGGCTATTATGCATAGAGGACTGTAGTAGGAATATGAGAAAAAGAACCTTCAGCTACAGTGTTTAAGGCTACATAACATTAGATGGTTTCCAGGCAGCTCTTGTTTATGCCACTCTGTCAATCTGGTAGCTCTATTTCTGCCCGATAAAAACTTAGCAACAGTTGTGTGTGTGAACTCTATTTATGGTTGATCAATGGTCTGTGGTAGAGCTCTCAAGAAAAGGAAGCATATTTACACTCGTTTGTCTTGGTTATATAAACTGGTAAGATGGCTTTTCTTGTCTGGTTTTCCATATGATAAGGATATTTTGTAGGTAGAAAGCCTTTCCAGACCTTTAACAAAAAGGGCTTGAAAGAGGTTAAGATGGATTTGATCATGAGTTACATTTGTAACTACAAAAGTTAAGGGGGCAAGTATATGCTCTGAACAAGTGAATGTGCCTGCAATATGGAGAAAATCACAGGATGTGGTCATACTTATGAATTTTTCATCATCTATTTAGGTACCTATGGGTGTACAAATGGTTTAGTTTCCTTGTTGCATAGAAGAAAGTAAAGAGGCAAGAAGCAATTGCATGAATCAGTACTTTGTATTGTCTAAACTCTCATGCATGCATTTATTCTCTCATAAAGTGTGTAGTCTAAAGGAGAATATTTTCTAAATGCAAAGCTGCGAACCTAGTAAGTGTAAGCTGTTGAGCAGAACAGAAGGAACAATTCATTGGAGAATATTATTGTTGTAGTGGCCCAAATTGTGGAAGATTCACAGTAGTGGGTGGAAGACTGATAGTGCTATATTCTTCTCATTAGTTTAGACCATTGTATCTTTTCTTTTATGAGTCTTTTCATTTCCTCTGGTTGGGTACCAGATTCAACCAAGCCCTACCCTTTGTTCAGCTTTATTTGGTCCACATTGTGGGTTGATTTACCCAAAATGCAATTGCTTATCGAATCATCCATTGGCCATTTATTTTTTTCAGTATTTACCTTCCTGCCTCAGTTTTATATTGTTTCTGGCAACTCATTCTCACAAGGTTGAATGGTTGAGTCCTGAATGCGCTGATTTATATAGTTACATGTCTGTGCAAGTGAAAGAAACTGACTTGCGTGACAATCAACAGATATTATAAGCAACCAAGGTATGGACACTGAGGGAGTCGCTGTGGGTCAAATTGGGACAAGAATTGGAAGATACACAGCTTCAGGATCAAAGAGTGCATCCCATGGTGAATGTTTCTGGTAGTATATACTAATGTACATGGAAGTAGATATTAGATTTGGGTTTGATTTTCGGATGCCAGTATCTTTATCTATTGAAGAGAGTTTCACTTTTGTCAAGAGCATTCTTGCTTTCCCTGTACTGAAATTCAGAGTCAAATAATGCATAGCCCTTGTATAGTCAGTAAACAAAGTGTTGGTAAATATGTGGATTCTCTTTTATATGCCTCTCTCTGTCCAGTAGCCCTTGCCCGCTATTGCCGGTCCTCGTATCCAATTCTGTTGTCCTTCCTCTTTTTCTTGGTGCACTACTTTGAGCTCCACGAATCAAGAATCATCAAACTGTACATCGAATAAATGGGGTATAAAAGGTGTTGAAGCTTAACCTCTGTAGAGTACCTGCTTTTCATTGTGACTTTGGGCTTTTGGTCGTTGTTTTTGGCTCGCTATAAGTGGAAACTTTATTCCAGGGTTTCTTTTTGAAATAGTGAGTACATAAGTATGTTCTATTTATTTCACTTACCCTTTATACCTAAGGGGCCAAAAGAGCGAGCATTTTTTTGTCCCAATCGATAATGTTTATTTTGTTATGCTTAATCTTTTACTAGTATACGAACAGAAGAATCTGGGTTACACTTTAAGAAGTTCTGGTGATTACTATGTTAGACTGATATATCTGCTTCTCTTCTTCCTAGTAATTTTGCCAGGCAGGGTTGAGAGCTAGGTCAATCGCTGTGCTTCGTGATATCAATCAAAGAGCAGGATTCGTATGTCTTTCTCATGTGCATGACATATTTCTATCACGAGAAGGAGTAACTGATGGTGTAAATGGACTAAATTTGCAGCATTGGCTGTCTCGTTGCTAATCTCATGCATTGTTTTTCTTACTATAGTACTTCAGCAAACTAGAGAGTCAATATCTGATTCAATGTAGTTAATACTCTCAAAAGAACCACCAAGAAGTACTATGAACTGTAACGCATTCATCACATGCCCCGGATCACCAGCAACTCACCAGATCTCTGCAGCTAAAATGGCCACCTCCACTTTTTACCACGAGCCAAACCACAGCCCATGTATTTACTATTTGTTACTTACCCTTTAAACCTACCCACGCGCCTTCCTCTTGCATAGAAATTAAATCGACAACCCTAGCCACACAAATACTAACTTTTCCTACCAAACGGCACTGATCACTTTATATCTCCAGTTATCTTCAGATTTCATCTCGACATGGCCTTCTTGTGGAGGTCCATGACGTAGAGCACAGCGAGCAGCAGGAATGTGAGCGAGCCGACGAGACACAGCACGAACGCTGCCGCCATCTGGTAGCAGTAGCTGCCAAACTCGTGGCAGACCTTGTTCCACTGCACATGGGAGTTGCCATACTGGGCGATCACACCGATAGCGCCGGATGCACCACTGGCGGACAGGAGCAGCCCCATCATGACTGTGTCGAGCACATTGATGGCTAAAGCAGCTTTGGTGCCGCGGGCAGCCCCAGCGATGGTGATGTACGTGAGGGATGTGGCTGCGTATGAGCATGCGATGGCATTTGACACCAGGAAGTATCTGCAAGACAGTATTTGGAGATTGAATGCATTATTAGGGTGGAAAATACTCTAATATACGGCTCATGAATTCTAGAAAACATCCCAGAATAAAACTCTGTATACAGGCATGAATATGAACGATCTAGACTAGTACTGAAATTCAATGTCCAAATGTACTGAAGCTGAAATTGAAGGAGATACGTACATGAGCATATTAACCCTAACAATTTGAAAAGATCAAGAGCATCATTCTCATTGTGGTACTCGGTCTCATAAACTACCAGAAAAACTCATTACCTTATCACCGTCTGTACGTATTCTGCAACCTCCTTATACTGAAGATTTATACGCTAGGGAAAGTACTTAATAAGAGGTTGTCAACACACAGTTATCACTTATCAGTAGTTGAAGTTTCCCTCATGAAATTGTCCACCCTCACAATTTTTCACTCTTCTAAAAGGCAGGAGGACGTGTTGATGAACCTTTCTGTTCTTGGGTCAGCGTACAACGTGGGGCTAGTCTTCGAGCATGGGAAACGAGACATTTGAGAGGTAGTTGTCACCAGCTAGAGATGGGGGTCAGTTTCTGGATTGATTGGGCTTTAATTGTGTGTCGCGGCATGGCTCGTTGAGGGTGTCATAAATCCAAAATTAAATGAACTGAAACCCTAGCTACTCCTGTACGAATTCGTCCAAGATAGGTCACGGAATTTCCCTTTGGGACAAGGGAATGGAGATCGGGAGCACACGTCAATCGTCATCTACTTTTACCCCACCCGCCATACATTCATCGGGTTAAACTTTTCATCTTAGGTAAACCGCAAGGCCAAGTGACATAGTACCAACATCGGGGGCTATTTTAAGGCACTGGCCAAAGTCGAAAAGCGAAATGATCTGGGGAACTAAGTTCGCATAAACGCACACCCCTCCTCTTGAATTCTCAATCGCTAAACCAACACTTACCCATTGTTATCCAATTTACAAAGGAGTTAAACACTACAGAAGTATGAGCAGATATAACATGAAGTCTACCCCCAGGTTTCTATATGTGTGCACCTATTGTGCAGCTGTAGGAGTAGTTGGTAATGTACATGATAACGTCAATTTTGTCATCTGATTCTCTCCCTTGTCTTAGGGCAAAGGGCAGAACGTGTTAAAGATTTATTACCGTTTGAGGTAAACACTGAACTACCGAAGGACCCGGAGTAATGAGGCGTCACCTTTTACGAGCATTGGTCGCTGTCAAATTGGCTGGGGAGAATGCTATTGACCTCATCATGACTGTTAATAATGGGATTTAATTGCCAAATTACTGATTATATCAGAAAGCGGACTGTGATATTTACATTTTACATGAGAAAGATGCCATGTAACAAGATACTCATACGACAAAAGCTTGTTACGGGATCGTATCTACGCACTTCATTCGTCATACGTTCGAGTCATGTGGAGCTATATTCAAGTATTTCTTCTATTTTCCTCGATATAGAACTTCTCCCGTTTCATTGTCAACTCACGCCAAATGTGAAAAGAGTGAAAAGATCAAGGGAAAGATCGATAGCAGGGACTCACACGAAGGCAGACATGTATTGCCACTTTGCCGTCGCGCGGACGTGCAATGTGAAGCTCTGGGAGATGGGGACTGAGACCGTCTTGGACTCCTTGCTGACGCCGACCATGACTGCGGCCGCCAGAGTGAGCGCCAGCGCTAGGGTGCGGAGCAGCAGCTCAGGACGCCTGACGGCCTTCGGCGGACGCTCCACCACCTTAACTTCGCCTCGTGCCGCCGCCATGTCCATCCTGGACTTGCTTTGGCTCTCCATTTTGTGTCCTGCGTGCGCGCCTTTGTGTTCTTTTGGGTTCAGTGTCTGAAATTCGAGAGAGAGAGAGAGAGAGAGAGAGAGAGAGAGAGAGAGAGAGAGAGTTGATGAGTTTAATAGAGAGAGATGGAGAGAGATGGAGAGAGAGTTGGGAAGGTGGAGGGGCATTGAAGGTGAACACAGTTAAATTCAATAGAGAGGATGAACAAATTCAATGCATCCTTCTTTGCTTGGCTAGCTGGAAGATGCCCCTTAGGGCAAACCCTTAAAACCAAGAAAAGGGTTTTATCAAATCGGGCACAATCTTGGTGTGGTTGTCTTGAGTGTTAGCTAGTTAGTTTTTTATACAACCTTAGCAGGTTTGTCATGTTTAGTTGTGTTGCTTGGATGGTCAATCAAATATACACAAATGCAAGTTTGATTAAAATTTTAACCTTCCACCAGCTCAAGAATGACAGTTTCAAGTCTCATCAACTACATGTGAACCACTAAAAAGGAACTCTGTTGCAAAAAGAGATGATGCCGATTCCTCTTTTTTTTGGTCACATCTATTCTAATGCTCATAATTTTTCTTACCTCCTTTCAGGATGTACAAGTTGAAACTTACTCCTAAAACTAAATCGTTATCCATCCCAATTTCTAAGAAGGTGGGGACTTTTGATAAAACTTGTGCACATTTTGAGGTTTAGTGCTGTGCTTTGGAAGAGGAAGAGTGTGACATTCGATATTTTCTTTATAGTTCATGATATTTAGGATATATCATGAACTATAGTATGGTAACCAATAGTGGGGATCGATACGCTCTGAATACGTATCAAGTAATTTTCAAACATTAAATTTTTATTGAGTTAAGGTTTCACTATTGTTCTATATTTTTTGTTCATAATTGTAGCGGGTTCAAAATAATTTTTTGATTTACCGACATTTCAAACAAAGTACCAATTTCCCTGTTTATTTACCACAATGTAAAGTATCTATCCAAAATCATCTAATATCTCAATCTTTTTATTAAACCATGCCATTTGTCACTATAAGAGCTTGGACAAATTTCTTCATTCCCACCTTATTTTTGCCCACATCTAAATTAAATTCATTGAACCTAGCCATATGACCTTATGGTTGACATTATTTTAATCCTAGTCATTTGCTATCTACTTTTAACTATAGTTAAATTGGCATTATTACTTTTGATCAAAGTCAATTAATGCTACTTCAAAATACTCTTAAATATAGAGAATATTTGTAGAAGACAAAGGATAAAAAGTCTTCTTTCCCTATCTCTTGAACGTGCACTTCATCTTATTGGACCATGGTTAAATTGGTATCATTACTTTTGACCAAAGCCAATTAATGCTACTTCAAAATACTTTTAAATGTAAAGAATATTTGTAGAAGATGAGATAAAAATTCTTCTTTCCCTATCTCTTGAACATGCATCTCATCTTCTTCACCTCTTCAAGTTCAATTTGTATTTCACTTTCTTTCAAGGCAATCAACATCCAAAACCCTCATTTTCAATCTAGTGTTTGACAAGGTATATTCAACTATTTTCCTTTTATTTTTATCAAATGAACTTTATTGTGTTCTAAAGTTTAAGACTTGTTAATTTTAATAATTAGTTTGATTTCATGGTTGTCAAGGGTTTGTTTGTTGAAGATTTCACTTAAGGTAAGTGAAAGTCCTAAGGACTAAGCTAGAATGACCTATTTATTACTCTTGAGCTTGGTTGGTTATTTATATGTTTATTTACTATGGATTTTACTCTATGTGTGAGTAAGTTGCAATGGTTGTATGTTAAGTTATGGTGATTACTGGGTTTGAATTTAAAATTTTTCCTCATGCTTAGAATGTCGTTGAGAGATTAATAATAGGCTTTGTTGCAACTTAAATGGAAAAAGTGTGAAAAGGGTAAAAGTAGGCATAAAAAGGAGTACTTTGGTGAATTTTTGACAAAATCAAAGGTAATTTCAAAATTTACAGATGTAAAATGGGGCTGTTAACCGAGTTATTTTATGATTTTTAGTGTTAATTGGTGGTTGTTATGTAAGAATTATTAAGGGAAATCAAACCAGTTTTAAAAAAAAAAGTTTAGAAGCTTCAGGGGTAATTTTATAATTTCACCAATTTGAGGGACAAATCTGTAAATATTGAAAGTTCTATGGGCTATTCACAGTATCAGGAATCTTATTTTGATAGGTGATAAAGTTATTTGTAAAGTGAATTGCTTTATTTAGATAATATGTCGGTTATGCAAAAAGTGGAACTAGATGACTTGAAAAATTAAAAGTTGGTTGTTTAAATGATTTTGTAAAATATTTAGTGTGTTTATAATATAATAAAATGTTAGTAAGATAACAAAGGATAGCTTTTAGTTTTTAATTTAATTGATATGGCTTGGTTAGATAAAAACCAAAAGTTAGGGATAAATTTATAAAATGAAAATTTTTGCTAGGGTAATGTTCTAATTCTAAGAATTTGGAATTATAGAAAATACTCCTAAATATTTGTGTTAAAAGAGAGTTTAATCAAGGCTGGAAAAATAAATAAATAAAGAGTGAAAAATTTTATGAGTTACTTAGATATTGGAGTTGTTTATTGCTATTGAATATCAAAAATTAATAAACCTATAAAAGTTCTCTATCAATTGATTTTGGTTTGGTGAGAAGAAAAAAGAACATTTGTTCAATTATATATAATTAATCGATTCTCATTCATGGTTGAATGAGAATTTCAAGAGATTAATGTGTTGTTACTTGCAATTGTAAATACTAAAAGTATGTGATGCTTTTGTGTTGTGATTAATTGTATATGTCTTTGATGCTATGTAATTATGACATTTGCCATAGCCTATTCACCATCGAGCAAATTCTCTTGTGTGAGTATGCATAAGACTCTGAAGTTAACCAAATGTTTTACTACATGAGATGGTTCTCTATAAGATTGAGATGATATAAAATTTTATGATGGCATAACTCGTATGGTCATGATATGACATAGCTTGTGTAGCCATGATGTGATGTTAAGAAATAGCCATCAATATGTGAATGTATGTGGTATATATATCCTCACTAATGTAGAGGACACCTGTGATGGTATACTATCTCTATAACAAAAGAAAACATTATGATATTCCAATTTAAGAAACCCTAACATCACAAGAAATTGATAAGTCTACCAAATCACTTGTCGAAGTGATTTCAAAAAACAAATCATAGGACAAATACAACTGACTTTGATCTCATAGTTCTCTTTGCCCCCTACTTTCCTCAACTTAACTTCCAAACAAGTAGAAACATAGTCCTCACCAATTTTAATCCTCTCAATTTCCAATGCTCCAAATAACAAGAGTGGAGACATGTCTCTTCATTGATTCTCTAATTGCTTTAGTTGCTTCTTTTTTTCCTTTTTCTCTTACATCTCAAACCCTTTATCCAACACAATGTTTTAAGAATGTTGGAAGGGTACACAATCAAATATGTTTTGTAAGTGTCAGTTTATGAAATGTTATGAAACGTAAAATGCCATACATTTTCTTCTCTATTTTAATTGACCACCTTATAATGAAAAGAAGAAGAAGAAATTTCATGTCCTAACCTGTTGATTCTCATCGTTTAGGGGGTTTGTATAAGCATTATTAGAAGAATCTACTCCCTTCGGAGCAAGCCATGGCTTAAAATGAACCCTATTTTTGTGTCAAAGTGACAATCGAACAATCTAAACTCCTTCCGTTACGTCCCTAACTTTAAATATGTGGTTTGCTTGGAAACTCTTGTCAACTTTTGGGGCACAATGATTGGGAATGACTTCATGCCCGATATTTGGAGGATACATAATTTTAAAATGTGGAACTAAATACAGGTAATCTATCAACTGAAGAAGTGCAATCTTCATAACAAAAGTGGCATTGAATTGTTCTCATTACTAGATAATGGCTAGTGTAAATTCCTTAACTCCGACAGTTTAAGATTAGTCTTGTCTAATTTGGTTTGTAGGGCCCCCCTTAAATTTTTTTCTTGGATACTTCTATGTGGCGTGACAGTCAGCTTCAAATGGCAATTATTGCCACGTCATCAGATACGAGGCCCATTGGGCCGCAACCCGAAAGTGGTCTGAAAGAGAGGAAATCTGGGAGAATTAGGGCTCCGAATTCCCTCTCTCTCTCTCTCTCGCGCGCGCGCACCCAGAGTACCTTCTCCGTTTTGCCTGAACCTTGCGATAATCGGTCGAAGTTCCTGCTGGTCCGTGCAGTGATTCGTGGCGACGATGAAGGGTCGCGGCGTATAAGGACGAAGAGCCCCATGGAAAGGTGGGTAGATTCGGCGGCTTCTCAAAGCCTGTCGGGAATAACAGCAAGGCGGCGGCGATGAAGAAGAAGAAGAAGAACGTGACGCGTCTGGGAGGCGGCGGCCTCTCTCTCGAAGCCTTTGCGAACATAAAGTCGACCTCGAATAGGAACCAGTACAACCCCGCTCTGATCAGTACGTGCGCACGCTCTGCGTTTGATGGTTTTCAAGTGGTTTTAGTTGCATTGGTTGATGTGGGTGTGTCTCTTTTCTTGCGGTTGTGTGTTAGAGTGAGGTGGTTATGGTTGCTGGGTGTGAGGTGCAAATGCTAAAGTCGCGTTCTTTTTGGTTGTTTGAGTAATGGAAAGCAGAAATTTTTGGTGGGGAGTGAATTACTCACTGCTCTTATCAGTATGTGCGCACGCTCTGTGTGTGATGGTTTTGCGGCAGTGGTTTTTAGTTGCATGGGATGATGTGTGTGGGTGTGTCTCTTTTCGTGCGGTGGTTTTAGAGTGAGGTGGTTATGGTTGCTGGGTGTGAGGTGCAAATGTGAAAGTTGCGTTCTTTTTGGTTGTGTGAGAAATCGAAAATGGAGCTTTTTGGTGGGAGGTGAATTGCACACTCTGTCACTATGAGCTTAGTCAAGGAGAATTTTGTGACTTTTGGTCAATCAAAGCGCATTAAAATGAAATGTGGGATTGGTGTTCTAGCGGGTAGGTCCAGGTCGATACTGATACTATAGCTCTGCAATGCTATTTTGTTTTTTAGATGGTTTTAGCCTGGTGAGATCTAGGGTGCTAGATTATCTTCCAGGGTTTCCGTCTATCTATTCTGTGCAGAAGGGCGATCAAAATTTGATCTTTTGGTTGTGTTTGGACAATTGAGATGGCCTCGCTTTGTAGATGAGCTCGTTTATAAAAGCCTTATTTTTCTTTTATGATGACACGAATGCACGAATTCTTGTCTCTCTAAGCTCACAGCTTGTGGTTGTCATGATCACTATGGCTTATGTTACTGGATTTCAATGTCCATCTGGTTTGTAACTGTTGCTTCATGAAGAGAGGGTTCCTAAGGCATCCCGTTTCTGTTTACATTTATAATCCTTTGAGTTATAATTAAGACTATGAAGATCTGAGCAATAAAAGGATGATCTACTTTTAGTACATTCAATTGAGATTTCTAGTGTGGCGAGTGTAAGGCTTCTCGCAGACAATGACTGACCCTTCGGATAAACTTTTGGAAGAAGCGCTTTTTTTGCCTTGCAGTTCCCTTCTTGTTATAATTGAAGGAAGGGTCAGTGAGATAAATTTTCCTAAGTTCTAGGGGTTAAGGCGATAGAGGTTGAACAAGGAGGATGCTTTTTTTTTTATTGTCTTTTAAGATTGCAATTGGCCAAGGTTTTGGCTCATTATAGGAGGCTAATACAAATATTTTTCTTTCATCCTTTGACAAACATCTTGGGTATTTCCTTCCAACCTCTGTCGAAATCAATATTTCTTTTAGTGCACTTAGAGGATCAGTTGACTTGAGTGACCTATGACCAACTTCTGTTGGACTTCTTTTGGCAACTTGATACCTGTGTCAAGGGATCAGTGATAACTGACTTGTTGACCTACTTTTGATTTAGGAATTTTGTTGCTTCATCCTCATGTGCATCCTTTTACTTGTTCTTGTTTAATATATTCTTCATTTTGTTTTCCCCCCTTCACCTTTTGCTTCTCTTTTTTGTATAGAATTGGAGCAACACTCTTTTTTTTTATCATTATATAGATGTTGGCTATTATCTACAACTTCATCTTCTCTAAAGTTTTTGTTTCAAAATCTCCTGAGCTGATAGATTTCATCATTAACAGAAAAGAAGAGGGAGTTCTACAAAAATGCCAAGTACATCAGCAAGTACAAGAAATCCCTAAAGCATCTAAGTGAGCAAAATGATCCCTCGGCCGTGAAACCTTCAGAGGTTTGTTATTGCATTTGACGATTTCATTATTTGTCACATCTGCTTTCTGCCATGAGAATATACTTCCCATCTGGTTGACTTTTGGTAAAGGATATGCTGTATGCACATTTCCTTCTGTGTTAAATCTAAATATACTTTATTTTTCTTATGGTTCATAGTTACACTTTTACCTGTAGTCCTCTTTTAAATATCTTGTGTTTCTGCCTTGATGATGGAGGAAATTATGATTAGGGAGGATCCGTTTCCAGAGTGATTCTGTAAGAGCAACTTCTTTTGCAGTATCTCAGTTGAGAGGATTTATTGACTTCATGAGCAATGGTAGCTCAAATATTTTTTTCTCTCGGCATCTTGATGGTCAAAAGCCTGATTCATCATATTTTACTCAATTCGGATGGAGTGATTAGGAGGGAATGGAAATGACTTGGATAATGACCTCAAGAGAGAGAAGTAAGGAAAGGAAACAATTTGATTTATTGGTGTTTGGATGTTTATGAAAGAAAGGAAACAAAGGGAACTTGGTCATTTCATGTATGATTAAAGAGAATAGAATGGAAAGAATCTAATCATATCTCTATGATTATTTTTCCTTTTTCTACTTCTTAAATAGAATAAATCATGTTATGGTTTACTTACAAGAAGAGATATAGTGGCATAAAAAGTTCACCTTGTTTAACGAAAAAAGCCAACAAGTGGTAACAGGATTATATCCATGATTATATCAATACACAATATTTTAGTTTCCTAATCACTTCGTATCCTTATAACCTTTAATCAAACTCCTTTTTATCTGCATGTGAAATTTTTTTCCTTTTTTATTTTGTAGATCTCATCTAAACTTTCTCCTTTTCACTTCAATTTTTCCTGATATTTGAGCTTGTCCATGCGGAGTAATTCTTCCGACCTTTCTTCTGAAGGTGAACTCTATGATTTTATGCATGTTAGGTTTGAGAAATTTCTTTTCTATTCTGTTGTCGAGGTGCAAGGAGATTCACTCCCACTTTGAAGACCTCAAGCTTATACGGCTAATGTTGATTTTTTGCAGGACACAAACGAAATGGATGAATCTAACAAGAGGAATAAGAAGAACAAGAACAGAGGTTCAAGTAGTCTGAGGGAGCTGTACGAGAAGAAGCATGAGGAGGAGGAGAGGGCAAGAAAGGAGAGGGAGGTGATTATGCAAGCAAAGAAAGAAGAGAGGGAGAAAGCTGAGGCTCGGAGGAAAGCAGAAAGAGCGAAGATGTTCAAGAAGACACGGTCCGGTCAACCCGTAATGAAGTACAGAATCGAGCATCTTTTGCAGAGCATTCAAGGCTCAAATTAGTGTTTGGGTTGCTCATTCGATGGGGATTTTGTCGACCCCTCTTTTTCTCTTTGGTTTCTATATAAGCGGCCTTTGCTTGAACGAGAGATATGGCTAGTGTGACTGGACTTCTTCTGGCCTGTTCAGAAAGTAGAACCTGAAATGGCATATTCTTTGATCTCTGTAGGTATTGAAAGCTTGTACATTTTCTTCTAATATAAAATGGCAGCTTCAACAGATCCATAAATTAATTGGGTGCTAACTATTTCTCGGGCTAACAGGGGGGAGTCCGGTGCTTTTTAAGCAGCTTGAACAGTACACATTCGGTATCACGGTTTCCCTAACTCATGCATGCTGGACAATCACTGTAGCCCATCATTTACGGCTGGACTTATGTATGAAAGGCATTATGAACTAATGGTGCCGCTTTGTGTCTGTCTCTCGCCGCTAAGGTGGCTCTTGCCTGCGGAATTAAATTACCACATCTTTTGGTATGGGGTCTTAACTAACGACAGTTCAAATGTATATGTTTCTGTACATATATGTCACTGTTACCATGTACTTCGGGCTCTAAATGATTGTTTTCCATGGAAAGACTTATTTTCTCTCTAACTAGTTATAGTTCATTAGCACGTCCAAAAGGGGAATGAAACTAGCTGATTCGTGAACTTGGTCGGCATCATTGGGGAACGTGTGTATGTTTACTTTGGAAATTCAACCCATTAAGCGGGCGCATGAATGAACTAGTCCAAAACATCCAGAGGATATACATGAGCCGACCGCAGCCATAACATTCATCCACAGTGCAGAATGTGATAAACTACAAATCCAAGTGTCTCGGGCGTGCTTGTTTTGTGAGTTCCCACGTGTGCTCATAGTAAGATAAGCATCGTATGAGTTTGGCAATTGATTACGAGCACAGGAAGTTCGACGGAAAAAAGAAAAAAAATCAAAGGCTTGACCCAACGCTTGAGTGGTATACAAGGTTTAAGGTACGACCCCAGAATATTCTTCTGCCATCATATTCTGTTATGTAATCCGTGCATAATGTCAAGATTCAGTTCATTCTCTCTTTCGAATTTCCGAAGTGCAATCAATCAGTACAGTTGCCAAAATGAGTGGGGAATTCATGCATTTGCTGAAAAGTGCAAGAGCCCCCGTATGCATCACAGGAGCGATTTTCCTATAGTTTGTCCTTGGTATGAGATCGTCACATTATTATTAATAATACGTACCAAACACGATAGAGAGGCTGCCCAGCTGTGAATTGATTTGAGCAGCTTTAACTATCCGGAGATGGGCAACTAGTGATTGCAGATGTTAATATTCATGTCACAAATACCAGAGAGAGATCGACCGAACAAAGGTTAGCGATTCATGCTGTGCAATCATAATAACCGCCGATCATTCGTGCCGTGTCATGTCAATAGGAAATTGTTTCAACCCGACGACACAGTTTTTGTCAAATATTTGGTCAAAACATGCCAATCCTGATGTTTCGAGCATAGTTATGCGGTGCCGTGTCTGTGTTTCTTTGAATAACAAAAAGATTGTCATCGATGGACTGCTCATGGTTTGCCCCTTTGAGTCATTGTCAGCGATTACTTATCTCGATCACGTTCACGTTACCCAACTGTACCGAAGTCGAAGGCTTTGACTGGTTGGTGTGGACGAGAGAGCAACTGCCCTACTTTGAATAGCAGGTCGTCTTGTTCTTTGAGAAGTTCGGTTGATATTTTCGTGAGCCACTTGAATTCAAAAACGAAAGCAAGATCCTTTGAGCCTAAGGAAACTGCCTCATCTGCCCACGTATTAAGATCTCCCTAAAAATGAGCCCTCTCTGAAGTCGTTTCATTGTCTTCATCTGCACATACCCATCTTGGTATTTCCTCTTTGTGCAGTTTGCTGCTTGAGCTCGACTTGCGAATCTCTCCGGCGATCAGTCAGTGCGCCACATACCACTGGTGTCTGATCTTCATCTGTTTTCCGGCGATAGAATGGGACCTGGAGGACCTGGAGGACCTGGAGGGCCTGGAGGGCCTGGAGGGTTCGGAGGGCCTGGGGGGTTCGGAGGGCCTGGAGGACCGGGTTTCGGCGGGCCAGGAGGACCGGGGTTCGGTGGACCTGGTTTCGGGGGTCCGGGATTTGGTGGACCCGGGTGGGGTCCTGGCCCCGGGGGGCCATGGGGGCCAGGATTCGGAGGTCCGTGGGGACCTGGCGGTGGCTTCTTCGGACCTGGAGGCTTCTTTGGTGGGTGCTTTGATGGCATATGCAGCATGGTATCTTCTTGGTGAGCATTGTCTTCCCCTTGCTTGATCTACCATATACAGTACAGTTGAAGCTTCTTATGGATGTATAGTTTCATTTTTTGGCTGAAGCTATCGTTTGCGATTGAAATGTGTGCTATCTTGTTGGCTTTATCCAGACAAAAGTAGAACTCGAATGTGTTCGTAGTTCAAAAACATCGTATAGGATAGGACTTCCAGTGCACTTCTTGCTTGAAAACTGACGGCAATGACACTTGACATTCTGTTAAATGACTCTTCGGTCGTGTGCAGCATGTACTGCTTGTGCTGTTGCTGGTTGCTACAAGATTGCTTCGGGCCACGCGGATATGGCCCTCCTGGTCCTGGAGGTCCACCCTTCTGATCTGGAGATGTATTGATCCAGCACCATCACATGCGCTAATTTACCTATGTATTTCTCCACTTTTCAATTCTACATCGTCGATGATAAACTGTTTGTCTTCCATTCTTTCTGTTTGTGCTTCACATTAGCGCACTAAATTATCTTGGAATGCCTATGGACCGTTTTCAATTTCCCGAGATGCTGATGATTATGACTCACCGTTCCTATTTTGTGCAAATTGCACGATGCGCAAGATTGACAGGGTAGTCATCTAATTGATGCATTAGAGAATAGGACAAATTTGTCGGGAGACCTTAGTACTAAGATGCCAGGTTCAGTTCAGGAATTTAACTGTCGTAAGTGTTAATATCAAGAAATTTCTAAGGCCGACATAAAATTAGTACGAAGTTCAATATGGAAGGGGTTCGTGTGCCGTTAACATAGCTAGGAGATGCTCCTTTTTAGGGGGAAAAGGTTTTTACAAACTAGGCATTGTATAAATTTCACCTGCCTCTGCTCAAGTAAGACTCAGAGTCCAACTGACAAACATGCCTTGAATTCCTCACTGTGGAAGGTGGATGATCAAAATGATAATTGCTCTGAAGAATGTTCTGCATTTCTCACTGGTTGACCTAAAAGCTTCTGAAGAGTAGTAGGTCAAGTCACCATCGCCAAAGTGCATCCTTTGAATTTCTTGAGTTCATAGCCAAAAGCCCAAAGGTTCCGACATCATTAAACACCGGCCTCACACAACCTATTTATTGACTCGTATTAAAACCATTCATTTCAGAATAATTAATCAAGTAAGCACATGAAAAGTTCGATTTTGGCATCGGCTTCTTCCAAAGCTGTCAGCAAACTGATTAGGCACCCCTCAGCAATCATTCACCGAAGAATTAGGATACATTAGTCAAAAGCTCATGAAATCATACTCATGCACACAAATGTCTCTCCAGCTGCAAAAGCACATGTATGCAATGAAAAATCAATAGGAAAACCAGACGAGGCGGGGTAAACATCAAAAAGAAAAAAGGTGCTACCTAGTTCTGCCAAAATCCTTTGATCAGAATGTTCCCCAGAAACATGTTAAACCCTATGCCTTCCAGGAAATTCTCTTCCCTGCCTAGAAAAACCTCCCAGGAAGGAAAAAATAGAAATTGAAGTTGGTTCAAATGAATGCAAAAGGTTGAGCAACAACACAATAAGATAGCTAACAGGCACCATATATACTGTTCATTTTTTTCTTATCAGCCTTTCTTTATCAATACCGGTAAAGCTAGTAGCTATTAACCAAAGAAAAGCAAACATTCTCAATGAACGCCAGATGGAAATGCTGGGAGACTGAAACAAGACAAAATCACCCTTGTACACTTCAGGCTAATGCAAGAAAATAAAGCTCAAGAGCTTGACCATGATGTGATGAGGTGCCTGACATGTCACATTCTCATGAAGATAAAATCCCAGAGAGTCATAAAGAACAATAAAGATTGATATCTAAATGATGAAGATTGATACAAACATTAATTTGTGACATTGAAATTGCCAAGGAGAAGTTCATACAAATTGGGGATGAAATGCTTATCATTCTTACCAAATTAACCAGTAATAGCCTGCATAACAATGGAGAGAGATCAGTTCCTGGCAACATAATCTGACTCCTGAATCTTTGTTTTTTGAGTGTTGAAACTGGGCTGAAATGTAACACATAAGGACAACCTGGGCTCTAGGGGGAAGGAGTTCCATAGTGACATTGCATTTTGATTTTGGAAAGCAACATGCTATTTCGATAGGATACTGATAATCCATAGTCAATCCATCCTTCCCCACTCTTCCAAACTGGAGGATACTGACCTCATGCTCTGGCCCGGAGACTCCTTTTTCTGGAGAAGCCAACAACTGGAAGTTTCTTTGTGTTCAAACTGCTGAGACATGGCAAATAATTGAAAAGCTGAGATAGGATACTGATAATCCATAGTCCATTAAAACTGGAGGATAAAGACCTATGGGACCAGAGCCACTGGAACTCTTTGCTAATCCGTCCATTAAAATTTAGGCACCAGTACTGGTCTTGCTCGTGCCACCTCAGAGACATGTTCTTCAATGCCAACATTCCATCTTTTAGAGCAGACAATGGTCTACCAGACTGAAGGTTCTATACACGTGTCAATTTAGATCTCAAAAAAGTGAATGAGGGAAATGTGTCGAGAGTGCTGGACATAAATTCAGTCTGTGTCAGGACAACTCCTGGCTCAATAGAAAGGCTGGTATAGCATCCATGACACATTGCATTCTTCTCAGTATCCTGCTTTCCACACCCAAAACAAATAAAATGAAGAAAGAAACAATTAGTTGAGACTCTAGAATTAATCTTTCCTAAAATCATTTTTTTTTGTAGTAAAGTGGAACGAGTCAGTTTTCCCACCTTGATCCCAGGACATTCAACTCATAAGATATGTGCACTGCAGCGTTATTTTCAGTGAGAACTTTCATGGAGATTTGCTTAAAGTTCAGTAGCCTGTTGGACTGGTTTTTCGTGACTTTTGAGCCAGCATTTGGAGTCTGTGCATCAAAGGCTGTGAACTTTGTGCCCAAAAGTTTGACCTATCGTTAAATAATATGAGGGAATTAAAACATAAGCAGCATGACCATTCAGCATGAGCACAAATTTTGGTAACTACCTTAATTTTCCAATGTACGGACTACTCCCTTTAGACAGGATTTATAGAGAAGATGTAGTCTGGGCAGGTAGGGCGCCGGAGCTTCCGTGCAGCAAGAAGAAATCTGCCATCTTCATTTAAAGCTGCAAAGATAGTGCATCCACAGAGCATTACACATTTTCTCTTAAAGAGGAAACAAGTCCTCATAGATCTCGTATGCATAGCTAAAACTTCGTAGAAAACCTAGACCAACTTGAAAGGCTAATTCCCTGGCCCAGAACTAACCATGCCTTGAGTAAGAGCAAAAGGATGCTCTGGTATTTTGAAGATATAAGTAATATATGGGGCAAAAAGAAACGAAAAATAGGTTGTCCTGTTCTCACCTTGATCTAAGCTGAGGTAGAGATAATACGTTTGGTTGCTGCGATTGCATTTAATATAACACTGAAGAGGGGAGTTCCTTGGACCAGGCTGCACATCTAGCCAAAGATTATGAGTTGATGATAATAAACATGTCCACAATCATTTTCCTTGATAAAAACCGCTCAGAACCATTACCTTTCCAGCATTGTAACTAACATCACCAAGGCATTGGACAACATATGTAGCTGTGATGCACATGATGGGATGATTACATAAGCTTAAGCTTGAAAGAACTTGCTGTCAATATAAATTACTACTTTGTCGGCTAACAAATAATCTGTTCAAGTGCTTGCTTATTACATTTTGAGAGTCAATAACTTTTGCAACTAAATCATCGTGATTACTGTTATGAAACAATTATAAGACCAAAGTAAAGTAGAAATTTCTTCAGATTATTGAGTTCCAATTACACATCAACTGCAGGAAAGTCTCCTCGTCAAAAAGAAAGAATTAATCCATCAGAAGCCACTACAGGTGATATGAACATGGAAAAGAGCAAGACTGAAGGGCGGAGACTGTCATAGATTTCAGTGCGGTGTCCTGAAAGAAATGTTAACTATGATTCATTGTGCAATTCATCCTTAGGTAAAGAATAAATCTGAGCAAGTTAAAGAAATGAGGGTACCGTAAATCTGTGCTGTTCGAGCGGCTTAAATCAATGTCCGAACACAATCCTGGCCCAATTTGTAGGACATGCCATCGGGAAGAAAAAAGCAGATAAAACTTGGAAAAAGTTAGAAGACGGAAGGAATTCTTTCTTCTCAGACTTGACACATCATTTCTACGTTCTTTTAATACAGTTAAAGAAGGCGATATGCTGAACTGCCACGACAGACCTGCTTCAACGAAATTGGGAGGTTTTCACCATTGCCCTTCACGATCTCCCCCCAGTTCCGGCAGACGCCAGCACAAAGCAACCACATTTCACCTTGGAGGCCATGCACTTTCCGACCAC
Organism: Angophora floribunda; assembly: GCA_014182895.1. Classification (NCBI taxonomy): domain Eukaryota; kingdom Viridiplantae; phylum Streptophyta; class Magnoliopsida; order Myrtales; family Myrtaceae; genus Angophora; species Angophora floribunda. The sequence goes on from CM024712.1 coordinate 9,037,538, forward strand.
TCAATCCTCGTCAACACGTCCCTCAAGAGCTCGGGCAGCACTCGTGCCCAAACAACTCTGCTCTAATGCAACGACTACCCCCGAACTGTCCCGAACAACACGATGCAAGAGCGATCTCGGCCCGTACTTTCTAGAGATGTTCCCAGTGTCGTCCTTCATGTCCCGAATAATGCTTTTGACCTTTCGTGTATGAAGACACATGAATTTTGATAAGCTCGACCACCTCCCACTTACAAAGCAAACGCTATTCTCAGTTCCATTCCTTCACATCAATCCAAAAAAAAACCACCCCGGCAAGAACACCAAGAAGATCCAAAGCAATAAAGCTTGTTGACCCAGTGATGCAACTAACCCAAACGATAAGCACGTGAATATAATAACTGATAAGGGCGCACGCATCTCTCCTACTCCACATGTAAGAATCAGCAACATGCTCTAACTGATGATAAGCCCATCAATGAAAGAGAAATCGCATAGCATCCCACATTGCTTTGATCTTGCGCAACTGCCCCCACATATCAATCCCCAAACTCACCACGAGAGGGTGGGGAATAGACACACCCAGGGGAGGATTTTCAAGGCGCTGTCAAGAACTCAGAGCCATTTTCATGGGAGGAATCGCTCAAAGAGACAATAGCAACATGCTCTAACCAAGAAAACAAGAATCAAATTCTGGATCTTGTAATTAAAACCATTTTTCAGTTACTCTAGACTCACTAGTCGATACTCCGTGTCGTGTCACTACTGTTCATGTCGGTAAAAAGGCCAGCCATTTTACTGAGCCTTGCTCAGGCTGGAACGGTCCGATCAGGGCCTTACCCCACTGGACTCTCGTGAACTTGTGCCGTGTGCTGTGCCTGGTACCAAGATGCCCGGCTCAGTTCAGGAATTTCACCGTCGCTAAGGGTTAATACCATGAAACTTCTACGGCCAATTTAAAATTAGTACGGACTTCAATAAGGAAGGGGTTCTGAGTGTTGTTAACATATCTAGGAGATAGTCCTTTTAAGGGGGTAAAAGGTTCTTACAAACTTGGCATTGTATAAATTTCACCTGACGCTGCACGAGTAACCGAGAGTCAAACCGAACAAACATGCCGTGAATTCTTCACTGTGGAAGGTGGATGATCAAAATGGTAATTGCTCTGAACATTGTTCAAGTCCCCATCGCCAAAGTGCATCCTCTGAATTTTTCGAGTTCAATCGCCAAAGCCCGAAGGTTCAAACATCATCATTACTGGCCTCATGCAACATATATATTGACTTATGCCATAACTCTTCATTTCAGATTAGTCAAGCACACGAAAAGTTCGATTTTGGCATTGGCTTCTTAAAAAGCTGTCAGCAAACTGACTAGGCATCCAGCAATCATTCACCAAAGAATTCAGATACAATAGTCAAAAACACAAGAAACCAAACTCATACACACAAATGTCTCTCCAGCTGCAAAAGCACATATATACAATGAAAAATCAATAGGAAAACCAGACGCGTCAGGGTAAACTTCCTTAAAAAAAAAAAGGGTGCTACTGAGTTCTGGAAAAATCCTTTGATCAGAATGCTTCCCAGAAACACGTTAAGCCGCTATGCCTTCCAGAGATCCTTTTCTCTGCCTAGCAAAATATCCCAGGAAGGAAAAAATAAAAATTGCAGTCAGTACAAGTGAAAACAAAAGAATAAGCAACAACACGATAAGAGAGCAAACAGGCATCATATATACCATTTGGTTTTGCATGTAAACCTTTATATATCAATACAGGTAAAGCTAGTAGCTATAACCAAAGGCAAAAGTTCTCAATGAATACCAGATGGAAATGCTGAAAGACTGAAACCAGACAAAATCACCGCATGGACACTTCAGGGTGTTATGCAAGAACATAGAGCTTGAGAGCTTGACCATGACATGATAAGGCATCCTATATGTAACATTCTCATGAAGATAAAACCCCAGAAAATAGAATTAATAATAAAAATGTGATATCTACATGATGAATTGAGATACAACCATTAGTTTATCACATTAAAATTGCCGAACAGAAGTTCATAAAAATTAGAAAAGAATTGCTTATCATTCCTATCAAATTAACCAGTAACAGCCTGCATAACAATGGAGAGATCAGTACCTGGCAGTCAACTATTCACAAGCGATTCGAGTGTCGAAACTGCTGAGACATATGGCAAATGATTGGAAAGCTGAGATAGGATATTGATAATCCATTGTGAATACATCCTTCCCCACTTTTCCAAACTGGAGGATAACGTTCTCATGCTCTGGACCAGCAACTCCTTCTTGTGCAGAAGCCACCAACTGGAAGTTCTTCACTGAAGCAACAGTAACCCGTCCATGGAAATTTAGGCACCAGCACTGGAGTTGCTCGTGCCACCTCGGAGACTTGTTCTTCAACATCAACATCCCCTCTTTTGGAGCAGACATTGGTCTCCCAGACTGAAGGTTCTCCATGCGTGTCGATTTAGATCTGAAAAAAGAGAACGAGGGAAAAGTGTCGAGAGTGCTGGACATAAATTCAGTCTGTGTGGGGGCAACTCCTCCTGGCTCAATTGAAGAGGCGGGTATAGCATCCATGACGCATTGCATTCTTCTAGGTCCCCTGCTTTCCACACACAAAACAAATAAAAAGCAGAAAGAAACAGTTAGCTGAGACTCTAAAATTAATCTTTCTTAAAATTGTTTTCCTTTTTTTAGTAAAGTGGAATGAGTCAGTTTTCCTACCTTGATCCCAAGACATTCAACTCATAAGATATGTGCACTGCAGGGTAATTTCCGGTGGGAACTTTTGGGGAGACTTGCTTAAAGTTCACAAGCCTGGTTGACCGGCTTTTCATAACTTTGGAGCCACCATTTGGAGGTTGTGCATCAAAGGCTGTGAACTTCGTGCCCAGAAAGTTTGACCTATCATTAAATAATACAACGGGTTTAACATAAGCAGCAAGACCATTCAGCATGAGCAAAACTTTCAGTAAGTACCTTAATTTTCCAATATATGTGCTACTCCCTTTGGACATGTCATCTGGATTTAATGAGATGATGTAGTCTGTGCAGGTAGGGCGCCGGAGCTTCCGTGCAGCAAGAAGAAATTTGCCATCTTCATTTAAAGCTGCAAAGATAGTGCATTCACAGAGCCTTAAACATTTTCTCTTAAAGAGGAAACTCATATGCATAATACAGACATCCAACAGCTAAAATTTTATAGGAAACCTAGACCAACTGCAAAGGCTATCCATGGTGCAGAACAAACAATGCTCTGAGTAAGAGCAAAAAAAAATCCACTGGTTCAAAAATAAAGTACTATGGGCAAAAGAAAAGAAAAATATGTTGTCCTGTTCTCACCTTGATCTAAGCTGAGGTAGAGATAATACGTTTGGTTGCTGCGATTGCGTTTAATATAACACTGAAGAAGGGAGTCCCGTGGACCAGGCTGCACATTTATCCAAAGATTACGAGTTAATGATAATAAACATGTCCACATTCATTTTCCTTGATAATAACTGCTCAGAAACATAATCTTCCCAGCATTATAACTAATATAACACCAAGACACCGTACAACATATGTAGTTGTGATGCATGTGATGAGATACTTATGAAGCTTAAGCTTGAAGTACTTGCTGTCGATAGAAGTTATCATCTAATCTTCCCAAGGCATTAAAATCATCGCAATTACAACTATACAACAATTATAGACCAAAGTAACGAAGAAATTTCATCAGATTATTGAGATTCCAATTACAAATAAACTAAAGGAAACTCTCCTCATCAAAAGAAAGAATTAATCCATCAGAAACTGCTTTAGGTGATACAAACATGGAAAAAAGCAAGATTGAAGGGCAGAGATGTTAGATGAGATGTGGTGTCCTGAAGCACGATGGTTACCTTCCTTCCCATTCCATTAAGTGATTATGATTCACAATGTGAAATTTATACGTAAGTACTCTAAGAATAAATCAAGGCAATGTCCCTGACTAAGTTAAAGAAATGAGGGTACCGTAAATCTGTGCTATCCAACTGACTTAAATCAACGTCCCAACACAATCCTGGCCCACTTTGCAGGACATGAGAAAGCCTTCGGGAAGAAACAGCAGATACACTTGGAAAAGTTAGAAGACAGAAAGAAGGAATTCTTTCTTCCGACACTAACAAATTATTTCTATGTTCTTTATAGAAAAAGCAAATTCTTTCTACATTTTCTCCTTTTGGGGTTATGTGTTGCTTTCATCAGGGCCACAGGCTAATTCAGCCCAATCTACTATCTAGAGAGGACGAATATCATTGAGTAATGCTGAACACGAGGTAAAAATCCAAGCCAATGCAAAACAAAAGCAAAAGAAAGAATAATTGAAAGCTTGAATAGTACTGTTAAAGAAGGCTATATGAGAACTTCCATGACAGACCTGCTTCAATGAAATTGGAAATGTCAGCTTGCCAGACACCTCCGGTGTTTTCACAATTTCCTTCATGATCTCCCTCCAGTTCCGGCAAACACCAGCGCAAGCAACCACATTTTTCCTCGGAGGCCACGTGCCTTCCGACTCCTCTATCCTCATCAACACGTCCCTCAGGAGCTCAGGTGGCATGCTCGCCCAACAACTCTGCTTTAACGCACTGACTACTACCGAACTGTCCTGAACAACTCGATGTGAGCGCGATCTCAGCCCATACCCAAACTTCACGTGATCGAACCCTTTCCTAGAGATGTTCCCAATCTCGTCCTTCACGTCCTGAATAATGCTCTTGAACGAAGCCATCAGTACCTAGCGATCTACAAGCTCTTAAAAGGACCAATTTGCGTCGAAAGACACATGAATTTCAATACCCCGACCACCTCCCACCTACACAGCAAACGCCATTCTCAGTTCCATCTCTTCACATCATCCAAGAACCAACCCGAGCAAGAACACCAAGAAGATCCCAGGCGAGAAAAGCTTGACAACCCAGTGATGTAACTAACCCGAGCACTAAGCACACGAATATAGAACTGATAAGGGCGCAGACGCCTCTCCTCCTCCACGTGTCAGAATCAGCAACATACTCTGACCGAAAACCCCATTTACAAAATAGAAATTGCGCATCGTCGCCACGGCGCCTAGATCTAAAACACCCCCAAGAAACTCGAACAACAGCTACCCACTTTCAATCTACAACCTCGAAATGACCTAACAAGGAAAAAAAAAACCCAGATTTCCACTCACATCACCTAACTCGCCGCGATCCTCCGCAGTCGCCCCCACAGATCAATCCCAGAATTCGCCACGAGAGAGACGGGGATAAGCTGCTGCTGCTGCTGCTGCTGCAGCACCATTTCGCTCGGAACGAGAGGAAAAGAAAAGGTGGGGTGGGGTGGGGGGACCAATTTGGTCGGGCACCCAGATGAGTATTTCTCTCGAGGCGCTGTCAAGAACTGGCGCCCATTTCCACGGAAGGAATCGGCCCCGAGACACAGACAGAGTAGCGATTACCAAGACGACAAGAATCGAATTCTGGGTCTTGTAAGGAAACCCATTTTGCGGTTCCTCCTCAACTCACACCGGTCGGATTCTCTGTCTGTGTCTGCGCCAGTGTGTGTTCGTATGCGAGAGAGAGAGAGAGAGAGAGAGAGAGAGAGAGAGTACCCGGGAGCGAGCGACACGAGATTTTAGGTTTTGCTGTGCAGGTACGAACGGTGTCACTGTTCGTGTCGGCTAAGGCCAGCCATTTTACTCCCGTCTGGGTCCGGCGTGACCGGTCCAAAACACGGCCCTTGCCCCCGCTTGTCCATTGGAGGCTTATCAAATTCCCTTAAAGATCTCATTTTTACGTCTCATCTTGATTTTGACTTTTGCCAACTTTAATACTTATTCCATACAAAAATGAAGGTATTAATGAAAATATAGATTCTAATGATGAAATTTCGAATATCCCGATTGTTGATACTTTTGAAAAGAAACTAATAATAGTTTTTGGACTCACGATGCATAAACAAACATTGTCATTGTTCATGTCGGCTAAAGCCACCATCTTTACTCCAATTTAGGTCTAGCATGACAGGTCCAAAACACAACCCTTGCCCCCACTTGTCCATTGGAGGCTTATTAATTCCCTCAAATATCTCATTTTTATATTTAATCTCGATTTTGACTTTTGCAAGCTTTCGTTCTAATTCCAAATCTATTCTTATTAATTTATTGTTCCATATAAAAGTGAAGGTGCCAACGGAGGTGTAGATTCTAATAATGAAATTTTGAGTAACCCTAGTGTCGATACTTTTGAAAAGAAATCGGTGATGGGTTTTGGACCTATGGGTAAATTTTGGGGTTAGAGCCAAATCTGTGATTTTTTTTTAATAAAATATTTTTGAGGTGGAATTGGAATTTGAAATAATATTAAGAATTTTTTAAAGAATTAAGCCCATGATCGGTCGAGTGGACCTAGGAGGAAATGAGACTTGTGTAGGTTCGTGTTTTAGATAAGGACTTGTTGAGACACGGGAGTGACAATTTATAACGCATCCGAGCCCAATGAGGCAAGCGTGGATGATCAATAAGCCAATGCCCAACTTTAGGAATCATTTGGAAAAGAAATTAATTTCAAGAGGAAGAGGGAAATTTATGATTATTTCTTTTACTATATATATATATATATATATATATATAGACGCGCGTATAAAGAGACTTTCTATACAATGTAATAAGAGCTCATACTTTGCACGGGGTTAGAGTTCAACAAATATAAGGGCAAGCAAATCCCAATTTTTATTTATATTATTAATGGCAAAACAATATTTTAAGTTCTAAGAAAATATGGAAAATCATGCACTTCGTAGCCCGATGGAATTCGAGACGATGTAATGAGGAGACTTCCTTTCATTATATTTCGTAAGTTAATTTCTTTATAATATTTAAACTTAGTGAATATTAAGTAAAACAAGTATTTAATAAGCTATTCTTCACATATTTTAATTATTATTTTTTTACATTTAGTGCATGATTATGTATTTATACTCTTATCAAAATTGGGTATGCTTCAAATTATAAAGGTTACCCACACAACGAGATATAAATTTTTTTTATTAAATTTATCATTAGATGGATCAATTAGGCATTTCAAAACATACTATATCTAATAGTTTCTTCAATTTTAAGATCTGGAGATAAATGTCGAAAGGGTTAAATGTTTGGCAATAATAATAAAGCTAACAATTTATTTTCACAGATGTTATTGTTTATCTATCGAAAAAGCTTAATCAAAAGCAACTACATTTGGGAAATAATATATCTATATTTTAATGCTAATAAGTCCAATGCATGCCCTGACGGCAAATATATACCAAACGTGTGGCATATGATAATCATGTATGTGAAGTGAAATACTACCTAGAGAGTAAAGTTAAATTAAGTGGACAAAAATGGATACATACCCCCCTCCACTCGGCCTTTCTTCGCAGCGTAAATAAGGTCTTAGTATGTATGAGCATTATGGGCAAGTTGCAACCAGTCGCTGGTCGAACGTTTGGACCAATTGCAATTCATCACCATCTTGCCCTTTTCCAATTGATGACTGGCTATCATATAAGTGTTGACCTAAGCCCTTGTGCCAGGGCTCGACACTTGAACCGTACATAAGCTGCCTCATATGGCTCTTCTTAAGAACTTGAAACCCCCTCTCTCTAAATAGAGATTCGAAAAAAAAACAATGCATTTCATTTACAAGACAAAAAATACTTTTTCAAAAAGCCTTCACCCTCCTATTCAATGGGGCTATTATAGAAGTAGCTTCGTTTAGTTCATTTTCATTTTAGGTTTATGAAATTTCAAAAATAAAGGAGTCTTTATGTTGTGTCACCGAGGGCCTTGTTTCAAAAAAAATTCACTGTCTTGGGGCTTTACCAAGACTAACTAGTAAAAGTCCTATAGCTGGAAGTGATTTTAGAAACCAATTGCGCTCTGGGAAAAAATCTCAATATCATATTCGGATAACCTATGAAAAGTTGTTCCCCGTGAAAAGCGAGAGAGCTATTGATGGAAGAGGAATCACTGGGGTGTTCGGTTCAATGCTTACTACAAATTTAGGTGCAAGTTTAAATACTTTTTGACTAATTTATTTATTATATACAATTAATAAGTCGAGGGTTGTCAAGAATTTTCATTCTTGTGCTCATCGCTTGTCACTTTATTTTGTTTATGTGATTGCCACTAGGCAAGATACACGACATAATATTGCCACACTGCCGACACTTGATAAGTAGAATATTCTCTTCTATGCTCGTCACATGTCACTTCAATTTGTGTCTCTATGGCCACATGGCAAGACGCATGAAATAGTGTGTTGCCCACATTTAACTAGTTTGAATTGATTTATCTATTTGTCATCCTCAAACTTCTACTATTTATTTTATCAAATTGAAATTGTAAAAACAAGAGAGATAAAGAGATGGATTTATTTGTTTGGTATTTGTTTGTTATCCAATGGTAATGTAAAAAAGTTCTTTTCAACGACAGTGGATACAACATTAATTCAAAAGAGAAAGTATCTCAAATATATTTTCGTATATATATATCTTTCAAGTTCAACTTCATCGCTGGTTGATTTTAAATTGGAAAAAGTAGATAAAGATAACATATGTTTTTAAACTATAAAGAGAGTATCTTGAAATATATATAACAAGAGGAACGAAGTAGCTCGCCTAAAAGGAGAGGAACGACTTCAACAAGAAGAGCTACTCTTTACTTCGGTAAAGAAAGAGCTTTATAAAGAGAGTTGCTTTCTACGAAAAGCAAGATGCCTCCCCACTAGTTTGATTTTATAGTTCACGAGTCCTTACTCTCAGTTAATGATTCAAGAACGAATACCGAGATAGCCTTGCCCCTGCCGGTCTACTGCCTGATAAAAGGAAAAATACCAATTAGATTAAAAATATTCGCTGTAGTGGGAGTCGAATTCACTTGGGATCTAGTCCATGAAAGAAAAACCTTTTCTCAGTCAATCCTTTCTTTTTAATCTAATTGGTATTTTTCCTTTTATTAATTCTAGTGGGGCAGGCATCTTGCTTTTTGTCGTAAGCAACTCTCTTTATAAAACTCTTCCTTTACTGAAGTAAAGTGTAGCTCCTCTTGTTGAAGTTGTTCCTCTCCTTTTAGGCAAGTTACTTCGTTCCTCTTGTTTCAAGATACTCTCTTTATAGTTTAAAAACATATGTTATCTCTATCTACTTTTTCCAATTTAAAATCAACCAGAGATGAAGTTGAACTTGATATATATATGAAAATCTATTTGAGATACTTTCTCTTCTAATTAATGTTGTATCCAACATCATTGTAAATAACTTTTTAACATTACCATTGGATAACAAACAAATACCAAACAAATAAATCCATCTCTTTATCTCTCTTTTTTTTTCAATTTCAAATTGATAAAATAAATAATAGAAGTTTGAGGATGACAAACAGATAAATCAATTCAAACTAGTTAAAACGTGGGCAACAATATTTCATGCGTCTTGCCATGTGGCCATAGAGACACGAATTAAAGTGACATGCGACGAGCATAGAAGAGAACAGTCTACTTATCAAATGTTGGCAATGTGGTAGTATTATGTTGTGTATCTTGCCTAGTGGCAATCACATAGACAAAATAAAGTGACAAGCGATGAGCACAAGAATGAAAATTCTCACAACCCTCAACTTATTAATTGTATAAAATAAATAAATTAGTCAAAAAGTATTTAAAGTTGCACCTAAATTTGTTTCTCTTTCAATTTCTTTTTTCAATATGTGTAATGGATTTATCAACCGTGCTAAATGTTTCATTTTTACTTGTATCGGTGCACACAGAGTGTACGCAAGACGGACAAAACTTATTTTGTCCATTGTATAATGATTACCAAAAGAGATCATATCTCACCAAAACAGCATGGAAAGTTGATGAATGGGTTTCCCATTTTATGCTATTCTTGATTTCAGATTTAGAAGATGTGAAGGCACGGTAGTAATTTAAGGAAATGTAACTCCAAACCTCATTTTACGCTATTCTATATATATATAAAGAGACTTTTTTATACAATGTAATCAGAGCTCAAACTTTGCATGGGGTTAGAGCTCAGCAAATATAATCATGTATGTGAAGTGAAATACTACCTGGGAAGTAAAGTTCAATTAAGTGGACAAAAATGGATATATTATTTATTTCAAGATACTTTCTCTATGTAGTTTAAAAACATATGTTATTTCAGTAAAGTTCAATTAAGTGGACAAAAATGGATGTATTATTTATTTCAAGATACTTTCTTTATGTAGTTTAAAAACATATGTTATTTCAGTAAAGTTCAATTAAGTGGACAAAAATGGATGTATTATTTATTTCAAGATACTTTCTCTATGTAGTTTAAAAACATATGTTATTTCTATTTACTTTTTCCAATTTTAATCAATCAGAGATGAAGTTGTTTATGTTTGGTTGGTAATCAGAGATGAAGTTCAAAGAAATAAATATGAAAATATATTTGAGAAACTTTCTCTTTTGAATTAATATTGTATCCACCGTCATTGTAAAGAACTTTTTAACATTATCATTGGATAACAAACAAATGACAAACAATGGATCCATCTCTTTATCTCTTCTTCTTTTTTCAAATTTCAATTTAATAAAATAAATAATAGAAGTTTGCAGATGACAAACAAATAAATCAATTCAAACAAGTCAAATGAGGGCAACACGACAAAACTATTTCATGTGTCTTGCCATGTGGCCATAGGGACACAAATTAAAGTGACATGTGGCGAGTATAGAAGTGAATATTCTACTTATCAAATGTCGGTGATGTGGCAAAATTATGTTTAGTATCTTGCCAAGTGGCAATCACAAAGGCAAAACAAAGTGATAGACAATGAGCACGAGAATGAATATTCTCACAATCCCCGTCATTAATTGCATTAAATAAATAAATTAGTCAAACAGTATTTAAAGTTGCACCTAAATTTGTTTCTCTTTCAATTTCCTTTTTTCGATGTATGCGATGGATTTGTCAATCATGCTAAATCTTTCATTTTTACTCGTATCGGTGCACACATGATGTGTGCAAAAATGATAAAACTTATCTTGTCGGGTATCTAGTGATTATCAACAAAGATTCAGTGGTCATATTTCACCAAAACAGCATAGAAAGTTGATGAATGGGTTTCCCATTTTACGCTTTTTCTTGATTTCAGACCTAGATTTAGAATAGATGTAAAGGTATGGTAGTGATTTAAGGAAAATGTAACTCCAAATTCCAAAGTTGACTTTCCTATACTGTGCAAATCAGCACATTTTGCTTTATGGTCGATCGACGTTAGTCCCAGTCAAAAAGGTGATTTTTTCCAATGTCTACATTGAGGAGAATATGTACCGTCCTCACACCGGGCGAGTGAACCCCTCACGAGACATCAAGAAGGCCCTCATCGTCCTTGGTAATAGATGCATCTCAAAATGAGATACTGACCGAGCCTAATTGACCGACTCGCCCGTTTATTCAATACCTAACAATCGTCATTTGTTCCTTTAGCCCATCGGACACTTATAAGCTAAGTAGAATCGGCGAGTAATTATTGTTATTGCTCTTAAATATGATCAGATTTTCAAATGCCCTTATAGTTCTCTAGCACATAGTAATGGGCGCCTTGCATAGACCTATCCAATTACAAAGAAACCATGGCATCACCATTAATGGTCGAAACACCTAAACGGTTATGATATTGTGCTATGTACTATAAGGGTATGCAAAACAGACCATTCGAACATGGGATTGTCTGGATCAGACCAAATCGGCCAATTGGGTTCGATTCCTTGGAGTGTTGATTTGATTCTTGGTTCTTAAAAATGAAATCGGTGTTCAAGCAGTCCAATTCTTCCAAGGGGAAACCGTTTTGACTGAACCGAACGAAACGGACTAAATATTCTTTTTTTATGTATTTCTTAAAGAAACAAAATATAAAATAAATATTATATCGATCCAGTTTCAAGTAGTGGCAAAAAAAAAACAACCATGTTGGAGATATGATTTGAGCAATTGAGCAATCTAAGATTTAGATTTGATATCAATTAGCAATTTAAATGATTTTGTATTTACACTTTGTAATGTAAATACACGTAAGAATACACATCAAATCAAAGTGAATACAAAGAAATTTTCAAGTTCCTTTTCTCTTTCACCTCGTATTAGATCAATGTCACTAGACCGGACCGGTTTAGTTAAAAACCGATCTTCCTTACCTTATTATATCATGCGACGTAGATGTATCGTGGGAACGCCGCCGACCGATCTTACGCACGCTCAAACATAACAAAGAGATAAGAAAAGGGGGTAAAAAAATCCAAGACCAGGAAGTTGAAGGTCGGACGACATTCCGTTAGGTGAGATGAAGATGGCAGATTTGGAACTTGAAAGGTAGTTGCTTTATGATAGCGACTCTTTTTAATACGATGCTCACCCAAACTCGGATTCGATTTCTTCTCCCAGTCGGCAAAAGAATTATTGCGTGGAGTAGCGTCCACCGTTCCACCCTCTCCAAGCAGAGGAAATCTCTAGGAGCCAGTACAATTGCAGCCGTTGATCACCTGATGAACGATTTCGATGGGTTTCGAGGAATTCTCTTTTGGATGGGTTTGATGCATTAACCAAAAAAATATATTTTTTGAAGTGACTAACATCGGATGGACCGTAGTAATGTTCAGCCGACCACACGGTGTCGATCGTGTGAAAAGGATATCCCCCATTCCTTTCTTGCGCCCCCCGCATGAGCTCGATCGGACGGCCAGGAGCGCGCGTCGCACGGATTCGATCGTGCTCGCGGGAACAGCCTATTCCTCCCCCAGACGAGTCCTTCCTCTTTCGCGGTACTTCTTGTCTCTCCCTGCAGCGACTCTTCTCCTGCTCGCGCGTTGCGGTACGTACGCTGGAGAGAAATCTTTACGCAGGTATAGTCATGGCGGAAGTAGCTGGCGCCTTGAGAGCGACGCTCTAGGCAAGCAGTCTTCTCTCTCTCTCTCTCTCTCTCTCTCTCTACGTCTCTCTCTCTCTCTCTCTCTCTAGAGTTGGTGGCTTTTTGTCTCGGCGAGGGGCGGTATCTTAGCTTGTAAGTTTTCCTCCACCGCCTCCTGCTTTTTCTCCCCCCCTTCGCTAAACGACGAAACCCACGGAGTTTCCGGCGGGAAAAGAGCGTTGGAGCAGTGAGGTGATACCCTGGGCTTAGCTTCCACGCGATTCCTCTTCTTTTTCTTCCCCTCTAATTGTGCGGGCGATGCTTTGTTGCTGAACGATGGAAGGAGCGCGGTGAGGAAATACCCAAGTAAAAAAGGTTTGAATTTGACGATACCCTCTTCGTCTATGCTTTTCTTGTCGGCGAAGTTTTGAGTTTCGTTCGGATTGTCGATTTCGGGTTCGCAATGTGCGGCGTTCTGGATACGGCGGCTGCGCTAGTTTAGGATTTGTTGATTGCCTCTGCAATGCCGTGTCGGACTGTGTATCGCAGGACAGTGTGTGGACGAACGGTTAAGTCCGGTTTTGGTAGTTACAGGTTCTCTTGTCGGATTGATTGTGTTCAGCTAGCTGTTTCGGATGCATTGATGTTGCCGTGCTTTGACTCGTCCAGCTTTTGTAATGGGCAGCGTTTGACTTTTGGGAATCGACTTGAATTCGAGGTGGCGCAATGGTGTTCAGCTTGGGCTCCTTTTTGATTAATTTGGGGATGCGATCAGGGGCCGATCAAGTGTCCGTGGATGCTATCACTTTGTTCGTTGTGCTTCTTTGCACTTGTATTATCATTGGACATCTTCTGGAGAAGAACATATGGATTAACGAGTCTACTACAGCCCTTACAATTGTGAGTTCTTTCGTTATGAGATCCCAAATAAATGGATGGATGATGAAAGAAGGATGCTGCCGGCATTTTTTTCATGAATAGTGGTTTCCGGATGGTTGCTTTCTTGCAGGGTCTTTGCACTGGAATCGTTCTTCTGCTCACCACAGAAGGAAAAAACTCACATATCTTGGTCTTCAATGAGGAGCTTTTCTTTATATATCTTCTTCCACCTATTATCTTTAATGCTGGGTAAGTTGGAGTTTGAGTTTTTTTTAGAGACTAGAGTTACTAACAACCATCTATCCTATTTGCCTAAGAGCTTGTATAGTCTTAGTAAAACACATGTAGCGACCAGGCAGTCATTTGTGATTTTGATTAAGTGCTATTGCAGTCATTTTGCATGAAGTTTAGAAGCCTGTTAACTTTTAGATTTCTGTGGTGTCCATGCGCATGTTTGCTTCGCACATCATGTGCATATTACCATTGTCTTGGATGCTGATCTATTGCTTACAGAAGCCATCATAATTTGTGTAGATGACATAATTTAATTTCCCTTTCTTTCCAATGCTTTATTTGCAATTTTCACTTTCCCAGGTTTCAAGTTAAAAAGAAGCAGTTCTTCAGAAACTTCATGACAATTACACTATTTGGGGTGGTTGGTACTCTGATATCCTTCTTTATCATATCACTAGGTATGTCCTGAATCTAATGTGGCAAACATCTAGTTCATTACAGATTAGGCTAGAAATTTCCCATGTTCTGGTGGAACCTCTTGAATTTCATTGATTTTGTAGAATCTGCACACTGTTAATTGTTTTGTAAGTAATGTGCACCACACTGCATGATAATTTTGTTGCAGTGAAAGAGTCAAGAAAATCTGGAGAATTGTTCTATCTTTATATTTAGCATACTGGTATCGGCCCAAAAAAGGAACAAAAAATGTTTAGCACCCTGACTAATTTTCCATGTAATTAGGAAACAAGATCATTGTTACTATTCATTCTGAAAGACCATTATTGTCTTAGAGCATCTCTCAAGAGTTGCCGCTAGTTCATCATCCACAGAGGACTATTTTACTTTTGGGGTCAAAATTCTTGCAAATTGTATATCTGTTGCGAAAATATTAACAAAAGAAATGGTCAACAAAATAAAACTCCACAGTGAATTTAAAATTGGCTTAAGTTAGTTTAGTACCTTGTAGAACTACAGGTTCTGGTTAGCTCTTGTGTGTCATATTCCTATGGAGTATCATGTGTGCAAACTGCCTTTTAAAAGAACAGAAGAACGATAGCTGATTTGCCAGCCAAAAAGAAGAAAGAAGAATCAGAAGATGATTGTGGAGCAGAGGAAGAGCTTATGCTGCTTTGCATTTTTCATATAACCATCCTATTTTTAATACAGGTTCTGCGCAGCTGTTCAAAAAGTTGAATGTTGGCTTCGAGATGGGAGATTATTTTGGTATGCCCTTTTTTATGATAAATTGACAGAAAGCATGCTTCCTGAACTTGAGGGCTTCTTTGCTTTAATTTAAATAACTAAAAATTACCTTTTGTTTTCCCAAAATCTAAAATATTCTAATTTGAAAAAGTTATGAAAAATCTTTACATTGATCCACGTTTCAACATTTGCCTTCGTGAAAGTTTCGAGTGTTTTAATTTTAGGAAAAGTCAAAATGCGTGAATTGAAAGAATCTAATTAAGCAAAAAAAAAAAAATAACAGTAAAAGTCAATCCAGACAGAGCCCAAATCTTTTATATGAGTACAGGAGCATTCTGTCTGTAGAGTCATAGAGTTTGGTTAGAAATTTAGTTCCTCTCTGCATGATGAAAGTTGTATTTTCTTGAGGTTTCCAGGTTTCTTAAATCCTCTGCAATTTGTAATTACTAAGTCAATAAGGACATATGCTTTGGTTTGATAATGGTTTTTCATGCAAAAAGAGAAAAGAACAGAAAGACAGAGACTGGTTGCTTTACCTTCAGTAGATCCATAAATGTTTTCATCAGGTCACTCTCACTTTAAACCATATAGGTTTTACCTTCTTAAAAAAAGAATTTGGTGCATATAAGGTGTCATTTGTATGGTTTTGGAATATTAACTACTTTTTTGCCTTGACTTGTAGCACTTGGAGCAATTTTCTCTGCCACAGATTCTGTTTGCACGTTGCAGGTAATGTTGCATTCACTTGGCGAATGTGTTTTATATTTGGATGACAAGAGACATTCAAATTAAGTATTCAATTTGTCATTCAGGTGCTAAATCAGGATGAGACGCCTCTACTTTACAGTGTAGTTTTTGGAGAAGGCGTGGTTAATGATGCTACTTCCGTTGTCCTCTTCAACGCACTCCAAAGATTTGATCTCTCTCATATCACCTCAGGCATTGCCACACGATTTGCTGGCAGTCTGTTCAATTTATTTTTCACAAGCACATTGCTTGGTGTAGCTGTAAGTTTCTCCTCTCTGTTCATTGTATCCTTGGTGTTTTCTTGTGTTCACATTATTTCCTTTCGATTGTGCAATTTGAATTTCCTGTTGGTGTTAAACATCAATCCTTTCCTCCCTCAGTGTTTCTCAGTTAATTTTAGTAATGAGAAACACAGATCAATGAAGGTCAGCTCAGTGGAGGAATCAAAATGGTAGCAAATTTCTTCAGTTTTCCTTTTAAGTATAGTAGCCAGTTCCCGCATTTCTTTCTGAAATATTCAGAGCATATTTTAGGACTTTGGGGATAATGTCTGAAGTTTTAGGTGCTAGGTGCTTGCCATAAATTTTATTCCATAATGTATCATTGTCTCAAGCAATGTGTTTCTGTGATACTAATGCAGTTTTTATTGGGTGATATCTTTTTTGGTTTTACTTGTAGGTTGGTTTACTCAGTGCATATATCATTAAGAAACTCTACTTTGGCAGGTATCCACCAGGCTTAAGTTTTCTTACATGATTTCTTTAATGTAATGGAAGTCCATATCGTTTCCTCTGGGAAATGGAGATGAATGTGGTCCCTTACCAGGAGTAATTTAGTGGAGTCTGCTTTCTGCCTAGACACAGAGCACCATGGAGTTGTAGCTCGTTTTCTTTCCTGACTTTATATTATTGCCAATAGGTTCATAGCTAAGATTAATTAAATTAATTGGCTAATGTAGTATTATGGGGAGACTTTAGAAGAGGATTGCCAATATGATTATAAGAATTTATGGCTTAACATCCTCTGAGAAAGAACAGTAAGTTTGTTATAGTAATGAACAGAGGATATTTCGAGTTTGGTTAGACACCCTCATAGGTTGTATCCTTGAGAAATCATGATTCAGTCTGTCAGTGGTGTGTTGTAGACTTAGAGCTCCAAGTGTAGCATACTGATGCTGCTCTGGTGTCTTCAGAGTAATTTGAATTGATTATTTTATCGAATATGATGGAGGCTGAACTGCCAAGGGTGCCAATGCACACATCCACTGCTTTTAAAGGCTGGCTCATAATTTTACTTTCCAATAATCAGATATTTAAGATCAAGTCTTTCAGTGTTCATTTGCATCTTGAACTGTTATGAAACTGATGGTGCTGTCTGTTCGATTTTCAGGCATTCTACTGATCGTGAAGTTGGTCTGATGATCCTCATGGCTTACCTTTCATATATGATGGCAGAAGTAAGGTTTAAATGATTCCCCTTAGGTAGTGTAGCAAGTTTGGTGTCCAATTGCTTTCATCAACTATATTTGACTGCTATAATTTGTATTCTTATGCAGCTTTTCTCTTTAAGTGGCATTCTTACAGTATTCTTTTGTGGGATTGTGATGTCACATTACACTTGGCATAATGTAACTGAAAATTCAAGAGTAACAACCAAGTACGTAATTTTCTCCAGTCAATCAATAATGCTATTCTTTGTCCTGCAATCTTATTTTTCTTGATGAATGAAACTACAAAAATAACAATGAGGTCCTATTCTGGGTTCCCTTGTATGCAGACATGCTTTTGCAACAATGTCCTTTATCTCTGAGATCTTCATCTTCTTATACGTTGGCATGGATGCCCTGGACATTGAAAAGTGGAGATCCGTAAGCAAGAGGTAGCGTTACAAAATTTACAACAATTACATTATTGAATAGGCCGCGATAGTTTGTTGCAGGATCTCTGCCTAGTGATATTGACCTGCTTCTCTCCCTCCTTTGCCCGCTCTCTAAGAGTGCACTCTTATGCTTGCTTGCATTTTGTCGGTGAATGTATAGGTGAGATTCTAGTCCATTGCACAAAATTATTCACAAGTATACACTTTAGCTGGGATGTCTACTGAGTGAAGGTTCTTTCTTGGTTCTTCATATGTTGCTTTTGTTGATAAGAGGTTTTTTTACTTCCTTTGATGGCTTGTGCAGTCCAGGCACGTCAATTGGAGTGAGCGCCGCACTGCTTGGCCTAGTTGTCCTCGGGAGGGCTGCTTTTGTGTTCCCTCTGTCCTTCATTTCCAACTTAACCAGGAAGTCTACAGTTGATAAAATTGATTTTAAGCAACAGGTAGGCTGTTCTTGTTCCAAATAATTATCTTTATTAATTATCATATGAGCCATCAAATGATGGAAACCATAACAGGTGACAATATGGTGGGCTGGGCTCATGCGAGGGGCTGTATCAATGGCGCTTGCTTATAATAAGGTATCACTGGGATAATTTTGAATTGTTAATGACGTTGGCTATGTATTGTTAGGTTGATGCCATGGTTCCTTTTCAATCAGTCTAGTCTTAACATGATGCAATCCTGTGCTTAATTCTGCAAAGGTGGCCCATTGCATCGTGCCATTCAGATAAACCCGTCTGTGTGCATAGAAACAGAGCAATTGTATGGTTGTTGTTTATACAGATTCATCGATATAGGCTGTGGTTATCTTCATGCATTTTTTTGTTATCTTAATTTCACACTTAGCCCAACATTATGCACTTTACTGATGTAACTGCTAACGAAGTTTTGTTAGGTAGCATTCCCTTTTGTATCTAGTCCGTTGTTACTTATAAGACAAGTATATTTGCCAAACTGCTACCGCCAAACCTATATCTGGAAGAAGATTAAGAAGTTGACTACGATATTACCATCCTCAATATCTGTGGTGGCACCGAGGAATTTTTTTTTTTGTCACTTTGTATTATGACCACATAAACTTGACAGAGAAAACCCTTCTAACATCCTCACGTGTTTCTTAGGTTAGACTTTTGGGCTACATTCCAGTTTTCTTTGGGACTATCTGAGTATGATCATGTTGCCTTCCTGTCAATTAGTATTTCCTTGTGTTTTGTAAAATTTCTTGGACAAAAGATTCTGTCCATCTCCTGTTCTTCGTCTAGGTGATTTATCCACAACACATTGAAGCTGCATTTCTATATTTGAGCATTGAACGTGCTAAACTCACATTTCAACTTTCACACAGTTTGCCAGCTCAGGCCATACACAAATGCGAGGAAATGCTATCATGATCACCAGCACCATCTCAATAGTCCTCTTCAGCACAGTGGTAAGGGCAGTGGTTAATTTTATCGGACTCTGGCACAATAGTACATATACATGCATAATTTTGTCAAGTTAGAATCTGGCCTGATATGCATATAATCCAATAAGGCTGCAGTTCACAGGCCATGTATTCCGCAAATCAAGCCTCTATTGCATGAGCAAGAAATCTGAATGGCCATTAAGCTAGATTATAAAATAATTGGAAGGTGGGAAACATAACCACAAATTAAGGCATATGCTTTCTGGACTGGATGGACATGCGAAATCATGTAGTCAGAGCCATCTCTTGTTTGGGTACCTAACTTTACCACAGATGATCCTAAAGAAGCCTGAATGGGCCTCAATTTAAGGATCAGTAGATCTATAGTTTGACCTTCTGACAAGAACTTTAGACCACACTGTTTTTAAGAACTATGAATTAACGGCGACGAATCTAATGCATAGACAATTCACCTCTTTTGTTTCAGGTGTTTGGGTTGCTGACCAAACCTCTAATAAGAATCCTGCTGCCCCAGCAGAAGCTTTTGAGTAGCGTGACAGAGTCTGAAATGTCCTCACCAAAATCTCTTACACTGCCTCTACTTCAAAATGGCCGAGACCCGGAAGTCACAATGAACGGCCAAAATGGTACAACCCGTCCAAGCAGTCTACGCATGCTCTTGACAATTCCTTTTCACCCCGTGCACTATTACTGGCGTAAGTTTGATAATGCTTATATGCGTCCGGTGTTTGGAGGGAGGGGCTTTGTGCAATACATCCCGGGCTCGCCGAGAGAGACAGTAGTCAGTTGACGATCCTTTGAAATTTTAGAAACTCTATAATTTTGATACGCTTTGTTACACGGTGTAGCGACCCAGTGCATATATAGTAAAGGTGGGTCTGGATGCTCCGTTACACGTCACTCGTTCAGCCCATTGATAACTGTTGAGGCTAAATTCCTTCCAATTAGGTTAGCAACTAATATGTGCGGATGACAAACTATGATTTTACTTTATTGGGGAAAGGATTAAGTTATTGCAGTAAACACGTTTCGGCTTTCTGTATAGTTTTCTGATGTTGACGCAGCGGAGAGTGAGAGAGACTGAAAGTTACTTGACGAGTGATGTCCGCCATCAAATTACTAGGGTTTCATAAATTTGAGTTTCCATGATGATCAGTGGAGAATTTGAGTTTCCATGATGATCAGTGGAGAGAGAGAGAGAGGAATTGACAAAAGGGTTTTCTGGAAGAGACTGATTACGAAATTGGCATGGGGGGCATGACTCATCTGAAAACATGTGGTACCCAAATTCTGGGGTTGGTCTCCTCTGCCTTCATGGGATTCTAGCGCACGGATGCCAAGTATTCAAAACATTGGTTTATAACATCGTCGTATAAATCTCATGGTGACTGCCATTGTTACAGAAAATCTTCGCTCTCGTTCCGATTTTTACCTTCCTGGGGACCAGGATCCAGTGGCTGCAACCTCCCATCGGCGACAACACAACAGGTTCTTTGTCCGATTACAATTAGTGCCTTATGAATGAGAACAACTGATTTTGTTTTCGGCCATGAATGGAAACAGCTGATTCCATTATTGAATTTGTCGTTCCTAGAGTGATTTGGACCCTGAAACTTCTTTTTGGCCATGTACACTGTACACTGTCGGAACCAAAAGTAATGGCAACTTTGGAAATTTGGAATAAGTGCAGAAAATCGGAGGGAGAAATTATTCTTAGAATACTTTCTAATGGCTTCAGTTACAACACTCACCCCCACATCCTTAGGTTATAGTAGAACATCTACAATACAGAAGATAAACATCCTACACAATTAAAACACACATTAAATGAGCCATGAAGTCTTCGAGCATTTCTTCTCGCAACATTAAACGAAGCGACCAAAAAATCTACAAAGCTAAAAGAACAAAGCACACAAACAATAGATGACACAAAGGCGTGAAGTCTTTGTTCCTTCTACGATAAAGAAACCTCAAGCTCTTTCACAAAGAAGCAAGTAAGGCCTCCTCTTTTCCTTATGAAAGCGTTTACTCCTCGTTGAAAGGTGGAGGGGCTATCCAAACATAACCCAACGTAAATCATACTGTTTTTCTTTTGTTTTCAATCTTCTTCAGAACGCCCGCCATAAGTCAAGACACAAGTGATGAACATCCTCTAATCCAACAATCAATTTTATATTGTTCTAACATACACATCATCCAAACTCACATACATCATCAGATGAAGGTATCCGCCATCTGAGCAAACGGCGCAACTTAGCATTGGGTGTACGCAATGCTTGCTGAGATTTGTTATCCACAGGGACAATGCAGCAGCTATGCGCGACATTGCTTCAGAATTTTCGTCGAAGTTGAATTTGTCCTGTTGCTTTTAACGTTGGCGGGTTGAACAGAGCTTGGGTCATGTTCAGGATTTAGTCTATATTTCAGACTATGTCTTTGCGTAAAGGACCCGCTTCTAATGTTTTCACAAGATGACTGGAACTCGACATCTCTTCAACTAATTATTTGGGGGCAAAAGAGAATTTAGCAATCATCATGTTGCGATTATGAAAGAGATAATTTTTCTACGTACTCAATGCACACGATGATACATCTCGGTCCCAATCCCCCTTTTCTTCTCGCAATACTCCGGACTTGTCTCAAGACGTTTGACCCATGTTGCATTCAAGTTCTTATTCATTCTTACGACAAAACAAACCTATCATTGATAAGTAAATTCCAAGCTCTTGAAATCCCTCTGTTCATCTCATGGACGAGATAACACACGAACTAAAGTGGCGGCGGTAGATCCAACCAAAGGCATTATTTTCACTTGACAATGATGAGAATCAAACATGTCATGTGCCTAATTTACTTATTAAACCGCGCTTTAATCATGACGCTACTCACATTGGGCAATATGTTTTTATATATGACTAGAGCCGCCGTAAAGGACAGGTACTTAGTACGATGATAAGATCACATCACGCGGTAGTGACACGTGTTTTGCCTTCAAATACTCTAAGATGTGGGGCCGTATGTGGTCTCTGAAAGGTCACGATGGAAGAAGATATTTCTGTTCAGGTGGTCCTCCTTACAAGCTTTCGGGCGGTGGACGTGAGTTTGTCGGATGGATCGGACGGATGAGAAGGGAACGAGGGAGGTACGCCATCGGTTACAAGACAAAACACTGGACATGCTACTTTCGCATCATATGATTTTCCTTATCACGGCTCCTTCTCGACCGTTCAATTCTCACTCAAGTTTTCTTAATCATCTCATTAGTTGTTGCTCGAAAGGAATATCATTAAAAGGGCGCGCTTAGAACACAATTGTCAAGAATCATTATTGATTCTACTTACTTCAAAAAATGTAAACGAAATGTGTAATTTTCATAAATATATATTATCCATGACTTCCAAAATTTATAAGCGAGCAAACCCTGATATTGTTTTTAGCAATCTTAAGATAGTGTCTTTGAATATTTATTGAAGAGTTAATACTATGAGAAATCTCAAATGGGTATATCTATAATAAATTTACATCAAATTAATTTTTTAATCATCAAAAACTCCAAATTGGTATACAAATCTAGCACAAATTTACTCTATAATGGTATAGTTATGATAATTTTATCTTTCGTTAATTTCTGTCAAATTGAATTAATACCACGAAAAATTACAAACTAGTATACATGTAACAAACGAAAGATAAATTCCAAACTGGAACACCTATTAACTATCACATATTATCAAATTTAATAAATTGACGGTAAAATTTAATGAAAATTAATAAATTTCTTATTAATTTATTGAGTTAAATTTTTTTATGATATTAACCCTTTATAAAAACAAAAATTTTGCCATTGGGTAAAAGATCCATATTTGATTAGGGTTTGTAGAGATAATCATCATACTGGTCAGATAGAGCTTCACTTGATCAACGCGGACCGGATAATTTGTAAACATCTGTAAATATTAATCGAATCAAAATTTCGGAAATTGCTTAGCAATCGGGTGCGAAATTACTTTTAATTTCTTTATCGGATAAATCGAAATGAGTTTATAACTGCTGCAATCGTCCACTTGGATGGCTCTTGTCCACCCATGGGTACCATGATAGCGTCATCCTACAGGAGCTAATGATAATTTGTGGTTTTGGTGCAGCCTACCTTAAAAGAATGGATAACACACGCGACGTCTGTCGGAAATGCTTTCTCGAATTCAGGCATCTCGTATTAAATTATTATTGCCGTTGACAAATATAGGCGAAAATTTTCAATAAAAACCTAAAATGCTTCGATTTTCCAAATAAAAATTTAAATTTTACCTTATTTTATATAAGGATTTAAAGTGTCATTATTTTTCTAATAAAATACCTCAAAAGAATTTTATTTCAAAAAGTCCATGAAATGATAAATGTTAGTTTCAAAAAATGGAATATTTTTCTAGTTAATTAATTAAGAGTATTTTCGTAATTTATCTTTCTTAAATTTTTATATTTCTTTCTTCTTCTTCTTTTTTGTTTTTCTCTTGCTTTTAATCTTGCGGCCATTGATGATGCTCGAAGATCGCTTGATATGGCAAGGGCCGCCTTTGTTGACCACAAGCGAGGGATAGCCTCGCTTACATGAGGCACGAGGCCAGCCCACACCAAATGTGGGTGAGGGTTGCCTCACCAGCAATCGACAAGGGAGATTGCAGGCCCTCACCCATTGATCGGCAAGGGTCGCTAGAAAGAGAAAAAAAAAGAGAAAAAAGAAAAATATAATTCGAAATTAAAATGGTCTTTTGACAAAAATATCTCCCTGTATCGCCTTCTTGTTTCCATTCGTACTTCATCATGTCTAGATGATTGCAATTTGATTACCAAAAAGACCTCCATTATAGCAGCAGATCCCTTCCCATTACTTCCTTACTGAGGCCGGCGAACGGAAAAAGGAGAATTAAAATATTTAGCCCGGTTGTTACGCTATAAAGCCACACACAAGAAAAAAGATTCCCACCCAAAAGAATTAAAATATTTCAGCTTTTTTTGACCGATGGGGTCCATTTGTTTTTTTTAAAAAAAAGTCAAAAAAGGAGGAGAGAGAATAAGTGGATTTTTCCCCCACTTACGGAAGCCAAAATCAATCGAGAGAAAGAAAGAAAAGAGAGAAAAGGAAAGGGCAAAAGGGAAAGAAGGAGAGGGTTTCGTACATGCGCACTGCGGGAGCCTACTATTTTACGCAACACCCGGTGAGGTCTGATTTTGTCGGTTTCATTGGGTTGTCTAACTTTTGGTCTTCTAGTCTTTATTTTGACTGAATTCGGATAAGAAAGTTTTGGCATAATTAAGTTTTGCACTCAAGTTTTGCTTCATAAATGGCTTTGAATAAATTACTTTTGATAGGTGATTTGTTAATTTATAGAGGTCATTTTATTAGTGTTAAGGCGTAGTTTAGTTGTCTCATAGTTGATGTAGAGTTTTATCGGATTTTAACTTATTCCTTAATTATTTGTTAGGACCGCGAGTTTGACAATATAAATATTGTTTTATTGGGTTGTAGGCAACGGGATGAGTGGTACTATATCTTCTTTAAATTTGTAAAATTCATGCGAGAAAATTCTATGGCTTATATATGATATGGGATTATGAAATGACATTATTATTGCATAAAAATAGGATCGAGCATGGATTACCTTTTGATTGTTTATAAAATTTGGAAAACATATTATACAAAGTATTGGAATGCAAAATATATTTATAAATGCTTTGCAAATGGTTTATGGAAAAGTATGTAGATGACTTGAGAAACGGTGGATAATGATGTTGCAAAATGTATTTGCTTAGTTTATGATATTGATTTTGGATTGGTTTTCTGGTATTGGAAGATGGTTCTTTTACTTATTATTACTGTGAGCCCATTGATGGACATGTTGGTATGCATACCGGGTTTAGAATATCTTCTGGACCAAGCCAAAGGGGAATCTTAGTCGCCTTGTCATGACCATGGTAAGAGATTGAGCAATAGATTGGTTAATGGAAGAAAGAAAGTTGTATAGTGTTTGTTATCTTTTAGGTTGGCTGAATTCTGGTTGTAAATGTTATTTTGGAGGATTATAGAAGGTGTTAGTCTATCTGATATATATGGATTTGAGTTACATATATGTTGATATCAGGTTATTGATTATATTAAGATTGCTCCTTCGTGT
This sequence comes from Angophora floribunda, assembly GCA_014182895.1. Taxonomy (NCBI): domain Eukaryota; kingdom Viridiplantae; phylum Streptophyta; class Magnoliopsida; order Myrtales; family Myrtaceae; genus Angophora; species Angophora floribunda. Next base: position 9,063,030 of record CM024712.1, read on the forward strand.
GAAAGAACAGTCGTATCATATTCCATTTTCTTTGTAGTTTTGGGGTGTAACATATTCACAACCCAAGATTCCTGTCACCCTCCTCTCTTGGAAAAGAGAGAACTTTTGGTGGAAAAATCAGGAAAAAATACAGATGGGGAGAGACGATAGAGTAGAGAGTGATGGGTATGGCTCAGAGGGCGAGCCCAAGAGCAAGAAGCATGCCAAGAAGGACAGAGGGGAGGAGCAAGAGCAAGAAGAGACGATGATGTCGGTGGAGAGGATGTTCGAGACCAAGGAGGTGCCGTCGTGGAGGCAGCAACTGACGGTGAGGGCCTTCGTGGTGAGCTTCGTGCTCAGCGTCCTGTTCAGCTTCATCGTGATGAAGCTGTACCTGACAACCGGGATCATCCCATCCCTGAATGTCTCCGCTGGGCTCTTGGGCTTCTTCTTCGTCAAGACTTGGACGAAAGTGCTTGAGCATTCCGGGATGTTGCAGGTCCCCTTCACGAGACAAGAGAACACTGTGATTCAGACCTGTGTAGTCGCCTCCTCCGGGATCACCTTTAGCGGTAACGGTCCCTTGAATCCTATTTAACCTTAAAAAAACTATTTTTCTGTCTCTTTTTTTTTTTAATTTCTGTGACTTGTATCACGTTGTTTCATTTGATTAGAGAAAGAAAGATTGGTTTTTGGTATGATTTGTGGCCTGGGAATCTGCCGTTCTTGGAGAGATTGCTGAGGGAAAATCTCAGCTACTCTGTGATCTGTGCGTCAGCGTAGTAGATTTGGTTCTTGCTGTTTTCCCTTGTGTTTTTTCTTGGCTCCATTTGTATGTCTTAATAAAAACTATTTTTTTTCTACATAATAAATACCAAATTGAGTCGATAATTTTCTATTTCTTTTTCTTTTTTCTCAATCAATATCGTTGAATAGTTGTTAATTGCGGACGCTTATGTGTATTATTCTGAAATATGTCTTATGCTTTTTGGCATCGTTTTCTTTTGTTGGGCCAAATCAGCATCGAATGAAGAAAGAAAGATTGATTTTTTTTTTTTAAACGACTTCTGGTTCCCAGAAATGGGGCATGCAGTTCTGAAAATATCTTTGTGAAGCAGTTAGTCTGTCATTCATTTTACCCATTTCATGTGTCATAAAAATTGAGATTAGACCATAGCTAGCTTCACCAGAATAAATTCTAAGTTGAAATCGGACTGAATCTTGTTCGGCTGAAACTGTAACGTTGACATTATACTGTAGGAATGCTTTTCGAAAGTCTGCATAGTGAACCCTAGGGGTGTCAATGGATCGGATCGGGTTAGGTCTTGATATTACCCGACTCAACCCGACCCGACCTGAACAAGAAGGCTCGTGTGCTCCGGCCCGGCCCGACCCGACCCGACCCGACCCGACCTAAAAGGCATGAAATATAAAGAAGGAAAATGGGTCGTGTTCGGGTCGGGTCATGTTTCGGGCAAACATATCAAATCCAATTATACGCATGCCATCAAATCAAAAACTCATAGCATTCTTCATCATCCAACATCTAAAACACAATAAAACATGAAAGTCCAATGTACATAATAAGCAAAAACAACTAAGTGGACAAAGCACATTATTTAATTGCTCCTTTTTATTTTCATTGCAGTTTTCTTTTCATGTTTCAAAGGAAAAAAAGTCTATCCACCAAGTAAATAGTACAGTACAGAGTTGAAAATATAATAGAATAGTGATCCATTTATTCGTTGAAAATATAATCTAGTCGTTAACATTAATACAACATATTAGCTGTCCTTTCTCCAAAGTTGCTCCTCTGTTGATGCCATTTAAAGCTTGGCCAAGACTTCACTGTGTTCCAATCTCAGCATCTTAACATTTTCAAGAAAAATGCTGCAAAAAAATTTAAGATTTTGTATGCTCGTTTTTTTATGCTGATTAATTTAATTAAAATCAGAAACAATAACAAAAAACTCAGCTTTTTGAGGAAACGATACGATCTTTCCGAAAGAGCGAGTGGGGGGCCCACATGCATCATTAGCGAAAACGCGTTAGCGGTTTCTCGAAGGTGGAGAAAACACATCGGCCACGTTCGAGGCATGGTGGCCGCGGGGCTTCTCTCGCTCTCCGCCCTCTCTTTTTCCGACCCTCGGTCCCTTTCTCTCCACCCTCTCCACATTCAAGAGAAAGGTTTGGTGAGAGTTTGTTTATTTGTTCATGGGCCGAACAATCTTCTGAGCCTAATTAACTCAAAAATAGTTGTTTACTTATTTTATAATTATGACCCGAACATTATTAAGATTCGAAATATGTATCATATTTGTTTTATGTTTGGGTCATGTTCGAGTCGTGTCTGAATCGGGTCGAGTTAGGTTTTTAGACACCCCTAGTGGACCCGATCCTAGTTTCTTTCCAAGGTTCCTTTCATTAGCTGGTGTGTTTAGTTTGTTTATCGTTTTGAGCCTACCTGAATCATTTCTATCTTGTCAAAAGACCGGATTTTGCTCATCTGCGCAACCAAATTCATGTTTATGTGAAAGTGTTCTCTTACAATACGACTATGTTGGGATCGCTGCTCATGTGTTACTCTTACATTCACTGATATGTACTTGACTGTAATATTTGAATGAACATCTGCGTTCTTTTCTCTCTTTTCCAATCTCAATCGGGCAGGAGGCTTTGGAAGCTACTTGTTTGGGATGAGCGATCGCATCGCTGAACAGTTGGGGAGTGCCCCCGGTGCAAATGAATACAAGAAACTGTCATTAACCTGGATAATTGGCTTCCTTTTCATTGTTAGTTTTTTGGGGCTCTTTGCAGTGGTGCCTCTCAGGAAGGTAATTAATGACAGTTCTAATGAGTAGAACATGCACATTCGTTTCTCCCTTAGTTACGGCTTTGAGAGGGTTGTTACGATTTTATATTATGTGATTAACTTGTATAATCATATTTTCTCTGCGCAGATCATGATCATCGATTTTAAATTGACTTATCCAAGTGGCACTGCGACTGCTCATCTTATCAACAGTTTCCACACACCTGAAGGAGCCAAGCTAGCTAAGTTAGTGCTGTGAATTAGATCTGTTGTAATTTAATATTGCTTGTTCTGATGGGCATGCTTTCCCGTGATCGTGCAGGAAACAAGTGAGAACACTGGGGAAGTTCTTTTCATTCAGTTTCTTCTGGGGATTCTTCCAATGGTTCTACACTGCCAACGATAACTGTGGGTTTAGAAACTTTCCAACGTTGGGATTGAAAGCCTATGAGAACAAGTAAGGCACAGTTTCAGATTATCTGAAGATTAAATTTCTGTTCTCATTCTATTTAGAATGTATTTCAGCTAGGCCTAATGTAAAAAGAGTAATTCTTTGGGAAAATATGCAGGTTCTACTTTGATTTTTCTGCAACGTACGTTGGTGTCGGGATGATCTGCCCCTACCTCATTAACGTATCGGTGCTTCTTGGGGGAATACTGTCTTGGGGCTTGATGTGGCCTCTCATTGAGAATAAAGCTGGCGACTGGTATTCTGCTGATCTGAAACCGAGCAGCATGCACGGCATTCAAGGTTACAAGGTAATTATTAAATTAATCGTTCCAGAAGAGCGGCTTGGCTCAACTCTTATTCTTTATTTTTCTGCTCCTCTTTGTTGATATGCCTTATTTCCTGTTTAGGTATTCATATCCATCGCCATGATCCTTGGTGACGGCCTCTACAACTTCTGTAAGGTGTTGAGCCGGACCCTCTTGGGATTGTATCATCAAATCAGGGAAAGAAACAGTCTACCGAGGGTCGCGAGCAGCTCTCCCCCTGAATCCCCCAGCTCTCCTTTGATGACCAACGCCGAAGAAGCGTATTCCTCAAGGACCAAATCCCCACGAGTTTCGCCATCGGAGGCTACATCGTGATCGCAATAATATCAATCATATCTCTCCCTCACATATTCCACCAGCTCAAGTGGTATCACATACTGGTCATGTACCTTGCTGCCCCCACCTTGGCCTTTTGCAATGCATATGGATGTGGGCTTACAGACTGGTCCCTTGCTGAGACCTATGGGAAGCTTGCCATCTTTGTGATCGGGGCCTGGGCTGGCGCGGCTCACGGCGGCGTCCTCGCCGGCCTCGCTGCTTGTGGGGTCATGATGAACATCGTCTCCACTGCCTCTGACCTGACTCAGGACTTCAAGACTGGGTATCTGACCCTAGCTTCCCCTCGGTCCATGTTTGTGAGCCAGGTGATTGGGACGGCCATGGGCTGTGTCATAGCTCCATGCGTCTTCTGGCTATTTTACAATGCATTCAAAGACCTAGGTCTTGCGACTAGTGTATACCCGGCCCCTTATGCCACCGTCTTCCGAAGCATGGCTATATTGGGAGTAGAGGGCTTTTCGTCATTGCCCAAGCACTGCCTCTCTCTGTGCTACGGATTCTTTGCGGCCGCGATTGTCATAAATGCAATCAGGGATGCGGTCCCCAAGAAGTACTCCAGGTTCATCCCGCTCCCGATGGCCATGGCAATACCGTTTTACGTGGGGTCGTACTTCGCTATCGACATGTGCGTTGGGAGCCTGATTCTGTACGTGTGGGAGAGCATCGACAAGGCCAAGGCTGATGCATTTGGACCGGCAGTCGCCTCGGGATTGATTTGCGGGGACGGGATATGGACTCTGCCAAGCTCCATACTCGCCCTTGCGGGCGTGAAGCCACCAATTTGCATGAAGTTCTTGTCGAGGGCAACGAACGCCAAAGTTGACAACTTCCTGAAGGGCACATGAATCAAGTGCGAAAGATGAGCTTATGGGAATTGTAGCACGCGATGTTTATATGAATGTTCCAGTTTATTTTCTCAATGTATTTGGACGGAATTTTAGAATTAAGTAAGTCAGGTTCTGGAGTGAAGGGAATAGGGCTTAGTCATCAGTATGGTTCATGTTATCTAGTTATGTTGGACATTGCTGATATTGCTGTTTGGAGATGTTCGAGCCTATAGTTAAAGAGAAACAATCCGTGCTTCTGCCATGTTTCCCTTGTATGTTGAACAGTTGGAAAGGTTCAGCAACTCAGCAGCTTTCTTTCTAAGTCTTCGAGTGAAATGTGCAATGGGCAAATACACGAATTGAGGGCACAATTCATGTGACGTTCTGTTCATTTCGTCACGCATACGAGCAATCGATGCCCTCGTCAAGTCAAATTAGGTCTCTTTTAGAATGTTACAGAGCAATTTCTTCTTGTCCTTTTTGGAATTTATATTCAGAATTTGATGGAGTATCTGCCCATGTTGGTCCGGTCACTCAACCCAAACAAAGATCTTCAGCGAGATTCATGGTCTTAACCAAATAAAAAATTAGTTTGGAACTTTAATTTAGTTTAGGTTAAATATATTATGGGATACTAGTTTGGAATTTTTAATGGTATCAATCTATTATAATGTTAATAAGTCAATATTGATTTTGAACTCAAACTTAATTGATGTTTTAGTATAATAAAAATTAATAATACATTCTAATTTAAGTTGGCAATTCAATAAGAGTTATTAAACTTGAAAATGCATGCAAGTTGGCAAGTTAATATAAAAATCGTTACTTCACAAACTATAAAAAGTTTGTAATTTTATATAGGCGTTGGTAAATTATCAAAAAGTTATCTAAAAAAAATAGTCACCGTTCATTTTTTTTACCAACGAGGTCTCGCCACTTAAAGGTTTAATTTTTCAAGTGCACACACTCCAGCTAGTGTTCAACTTATCGTATGGCTGATGTATGATTGGGAGAGAGTTGTTTAACTTATCGTATGAAAATCAATTTAATCTTAAATTTTTTAATTTAATCAATTTAGTCCTAAATTTTTTAATAATTTTTTTAATTTATTAATTTTGACCGAAAATCGTTGACATAATACTCCAATTAGCATTATACGTCTGCATGACATAACAAATGTTAATGTGAATAATTTTTACAAATTTATTTAAACTATCAAAACTTTTTTTCTCTCTTCCTTTTCCTTTTATAGTGGCTAGTCTTAATGATTAATGATGACCAGCCACGGGTGAGAGTTGCCCTTCTCGACTATCCCTTACCTAGATCTAGCAAGGGTGGTTGACAAGGGCTGCAACACCCTTGCCTAGATTTGGACAGTGCAGCCTTATTTGTGGTTGGTCAGCAGCCATCATTGAGACCAATCATAAGCAAAGACAAAAAGATAAAGAGGGAAAAAGAAAAAGGAAATAAAAAATTTAGAAAATTAAAAAAAAATACAACAATTGTCTATATCACAGTCCGGAAGCACTCCTCCATCTTCCCAACCCTATGTAATAGATTTTAATTGTTTCTTTCTTATACTTTAAGGTTTAAATAAGGTTTCCAACTATACAGCATTATTTTCAATACATAAAACTTTACATATTACATGAAGAGATCCCCCTTCTTCATTTTCATGTTATTTTATAATCAAAAATTGCTTGAACGAAGAAGCGGAAATCGTGAAGAGGGGTGAGAAACTTGTTTTAGTAAATATTATGCCTACGATGGCCTAATTTCCTTGAAGTTCCCAACTTTACGTGAAATCTTAATTATTTTCCGAATTTTTTTGTCTAAAAATATCACAAATTTTCAATGATCCCAAATCTGTCCATGTGTCCCACTAGTATCTTCAAACTTATCAACACATGGCAAGTTGGAAGTCCATTCCCAGAACATAAGTTGACAATCCTAATCCTGTTCTCCAATGCTCTCTCCACCACAACACATGAACGAAGAAGCGGAAGTGATCGTCGTCGGCGGCGGCCCCTCCGGCATCGCCGCCGCGGGGGCCCTCTCCGCCCTCTCCATCCCCTACCTCCTCCTCGAGCGCGCCGACTGCTTCGCCCCACTGTGGCAGCGCCACTCCTACGACCGCCTCCACATCCACCTCCCCAAGCACACCTGCCAGCTCCCGCACATGCCGATCCCCGACGACTGGCCCAAGTACCCTCCCAAGTCCCTCTTCGTCCAGTACCTCCAGCGCTACGTCTCCCACTTCCGCATCAACCCGGTCTACAACCGGTCCGTCGAGTCCGCCTGCTACGACGACGCCTCCGGCCGGTGGCGCGTGGCGGCCAGGGACGTGTCGCCCGGTGGCACGGGGACGGTGGAGGAGTACAGCGCGAGGTTCCTGGTGGTGGCGACCGGCGAGAGCTGCGACCCGTTCGTGCCGGAGGTGGAGGGGATGGAAAGCTTTGGCGGGAAGGTGATGCACTCGACGGAGTACAAGAACGGGCAGGAGTTCGCGAAGAAGAGAGTGTTGGTGGTCGGGTCGGGCAATTCGGGCATGGAGATCGCGCTGGATCTCGCCAGCCATGGAGCCATCACCTCCATCGTCGTCCGGAGTCCGGTGATTAATTCCCAGCTTTCCTCCAACATGGATAAAACCCTCATGCATACGTACATACATACATCATACTATACACTTATACTCACGTTATGTAATTTTCCTCTTTCGGAGTTTAGATAAATATTTTATGACATGTTCTTCATGCGATATAATGGATACAACCGATCATGGTGCATGATTTATATGGAAAATCGTGATTTTTAGTGAGATCGAGCGTGGGTTTTCAGCATACCCGCAATGCCTAATCTTATAGAACGAGTCTAGATGAGATATTTAGCAAAGTGGAGTTCCTGAGATGAAAAACATAATTCCATCGATTGTTCTCCAGCTCGTTTCTTATAGGCTTCATTTGGTATCAAGAAATACGATGGATTAGAATAGGATAGGATTGGAAAAGAAGTCCTCCTGAATTTCTCATCCTGTCATTTGTTCGAGAAAATATACCACCACACTTCGTGGTGATCCCTGCAGTTGCGGTTGCAACTGGTGCACGAGTGCGAGAGAGATCTTTCCAAGCTCAGACATGAGTTTTATACTCGCTGTAAGGAGTGCGATTCAATCTAGCTTAGGGAAAGAGTTTGACAGATAATATCGGTGCACTTTCGAGCTAAAATCCGGGGTCGGAACTCAACATTGGCATTGGATATGCTTTATATGATAAGAGGTTAATGTACTTATGGTGCATACGTACATTAAATCATCATGTAATGAGGGGTTCCGTTGGTTTTCCTTCTTCTCTGTTTTATATCTTCGGGCGATTTGTGTGTGCGACTTTGCAGGTCAATTTTGTAACCAGGGAGATGCTGAACTGGGCGGTAGTGCTGGTGAAGTACTTGCCCTTCCATTGGGCTGAGAAAATGACGATGATAGCGAGCCGCCTGTGGTTTGGGGACATGAGCAAGTTCGGCATCCCGAAGCCCGAGGAGGGCCCCTTCACCATGAAAATGAAGTATGGCAAGTACCCTCTTGTCGATGTCGGCACTTGCGCAAAGATCAGATCCGGAGAGATTCAGGTACTCGTTTCTTTTCATTGCTGTCATCAAGGATTTTGCAAGGAAATGCGAGAAGTTTCGTCTGTTGCACGAGGCTTGAAGTTAATACAATAGCCGTCTAAACCATTTCACTGATTGCTAGATTAACATAAGGTAGATCTTTCATTAAGGGGCTAGAGATTTGCTCAAACGAACTTGGATGGTATGTTGCATTCTTCTGCAGGTTTTGCCAGCAGTCAAAAGCATAAGAGGCAACGAAGTGGTGTTCGAGAATGGACGCTCGCATTCGTTCGACGCCATTGTCCTCGCCACCGGCTTTAAGCGGCCGACGAAACAGTGGCTCAAGGTCGAGGTACCCAGCTCTCTCTCTCTCTCTCTCTCTCTTGAATTTGTCGGTTGTATTTTTTACCGGAAAGCTGTCGTTCCGTTTCTTTTCGTTTCATGACGCGAGAAGTCAGCTCGGCCGGCCTTCTTTGTTTCTGCTTTTTGGTTAAGAAGATATGGTTGTGCTCAATGTTAGTTCGATGGCTTCCAAAACAGTATTAATACTTCGTAAATGATTGTCCGAGACCATGATCGACCATGATCGTTCACATTGAAGTTACGCAGCAGATCATGGAGTTGCTCACTTTGTTTCCCCTTCCGATGACAGGAAGAGGATTGCATTCTAGACGACGACGGGATCGTGAAGCCGAGCTGTCCGAACAAGTGGAAAGGAAAGAACGGCTTATACTGCGTGGGACTATCGAGAAGAGGGTTCTTCGGAGCTGCTCTCGACGCCCAGGGCGTCGCCAACGACATAAAGGGGCTTCTGTGACGTCGCCGGATACGGCGAAAGAAAATTGCTGCGGGAAGCCGTTGCTGTATGATGGTCCTGATAGTGCAAATCATGTACTTCTCTAATATGCAATGGCAAAGTAACTGATCGAGCGGCGATGATCATCAGAGTTTGCTCGACCACTTCATGCTTGAGCATTCCTGGCGAAATGCAGCAAAACATAAGCGCCGAGCAGATCGACAAGCGAGAGCCGACATGTATGTCGCAGCAAAAGTTGCATCCGACGAGAGAGAATTGAAATGGCGACGGTGTCGTCGTCATCACAGAAATCGAATCCTCGCTGCGCATTCAGCCAAAGACCTGTGCTGATTAAAGAAGGGCGGTCGATATTTTCGTAACTAAATGAATGCGTGAACTGTTTCTAATACGGACAGCGGACCTGATAAAGATCCATAACGGTAATTTACCAATGTGAGAATTATTTGAGTGCCGTAAAAACGTATGAAGCATTCTATATTAACGATAAATAAGATTAAGGATGCTGAGCTTCTCCAGCATGAGCGAACCCAGTCATCAGAATGGCGAGATTGAGGAAATGCAGAATCCAAATTTACTAAACAGAAGATAAGGCTCTCTTTTTCAATTATGTTAATTGAGTTCTAAATCTTATGATAATTTATCAATTTAGCATTAAATCTTTAATTGTGTTATTTTAACTTTAAATCTCGTGACCACTTGTCAATTTAGTCTTTCTAATCAATTTTTATTGAAAATTATTGATGTGACGGTTAGTAGCAATGGCAATGTTGACATGATAATATTTATACATTTTTTATTTTCTATGAATTTGTTTTTCTTTTCTTTTCTTTCCAACTTTAGGCCGATGAGAGATCGTTAGTGAGGGTTGGCAACCCTCAACCAATCTGCGCAAGGGCATCAAGGCCTTTACCAACCGTGGGTGAAGGCGTCATGCTCTTGCAAGCTAGAGTTGGAAAAAAGTAGAGAAAAGATTATAAAAAATTCAAAAAAATGTAAAAATTATCCACACTAACACTAGTTATACCTTGTAGGATGGACAACATTCGTATTAGCGACATCTAGCCAAAATTGACAGAAAAATTAAATTGGCAAATTATTATAAAGTTAAAGGTAAATTGACAAATCGTCAAAAAATTTAAAAATAAATTGATACAATTGAAAGGGATAAGTCTAAAATAGCGAATCGTCAAAAAGTTTAAGCTTAAATTGACATGTGTTGAAAGGTTTAGAATTAAATTGTCCGCCATACGGTAGATTTAGGATTTTTTGGATAATTATCTCCTCTATTGGTTTATCGAGTCAACACGAGAATTCAATGTTACTAAAACTTTCTTAAGCTGCCCCTTTCTGATTATCCTAGTCTTTGTTTATGTGTCAAGTCGGAATGAATTACCATGGAATCCACATCTTTTGGCAAATTTTACTTAGGGCAGCCCTTATTTTAACATTCTTTGTTTCTTAACTTAATTCTGACTCTATTTATCTGAAGAAAATAATTTCCTTGGAAAAACTTAGCCTAATTATTCAAGACATGATATATTTACATTCCCCTTCGTAATGTTATGGATTTTTAAGGAATCAAATTGCAGTTGTCTTGACCGCTTGAGGGATATATGTTTTCACTTGTTTAGTAAAGTAGAATTATTACTCATCTTTGGCATCTACATGGGCTCTTGTATAACTTTTTAGAAAAAAAAAATTGAGGTTAGAAGAAGCGTTCTAGTTCGCTTAATATTATTATGGTAGATGATATTGCGGCTGAAATTAAGAGAAGGTTTGTACTTGTGCTAACTCGGGCGATTGAGCTCGGACATGTGTTTGCCACTTTATGAAGGTAATCTCAATTTGAGGTAGAAAAAAGAATTATATCATTCGTTAGATTGTTTCTTTACATGTAGTATTATCGATAACCTTGCAGATAAGATGTTCTTGGTACGACGATGCAATGCAGTTGTGGAGGAACATAAAGGACTTGTTAGACTACCTTTTCGAGCAATGGAGAATTTTCTTTAGCATAAATGATCATTGAACTTTGGTTCAATGTATAATGCCATCCATGAACCTTTAATTTGTGTAATGTAGTCCTTGAACTTTGACTTAATATGCAATCTTATCTTTAAACTTTTAATTTAATCAATGTGATCACAGAACTATTGGAACAAAGTCCCTAAACTATATGAAAATGTTTAAAAGTTCAGAGATCACGTTGAACATTGAACCAAAATTCAAAACTACATTGAATGAAGTTAAGGAACGATATTACACATTAGATCAAAATTCAAGAATTACATTAAGCAAATTAAAAGTTCAGAAACAACATTTGCGTTGTTTTCCCTTTCTTTAATGACATGTGCCTCATATTCCATACGATACAAGTGCTAGTCGATTAGGGCATCTCTGTTTATTTTGGTCATTGGTGAGTATTTGATTCGGGATGTGAATTACCTTCCTCTTCTCTCCGGTGCCTCAACGGATCAGCTACCAATATTTGTAAATGATTTTGCCATTGGCTGAGACACCAAGGGAAATGCCATGGCGGGTAGACGATCCTCTTCCGATTTGCCTGCATATCCTCAACTTGTCAATGTTGAAGGCAAAGAGAATGATTCACTAAGGAAAAACTAGGAGCGAAGAAGTAAACCATAAACATTTTCAAAGCTCAGTCAACCTTTGATAAGGCTGCACAAACTCACATTGGTGAAAGTGAATTCAAAACGCTACATTTAGAAAACAGAAAGTGACGCACATATGACTATTCGAGGAGTATTATTCGAAAAATTCATTCATTATAATCTTTCCGAGCCAAGATCCAACATTACTCAATCGTCAAAATGAAAAAAAGGAAAAGAAAAAACAAAACAAAATTGACTGCAATAATTTACATGTAGAACCACTCGTAATTTGATCTCCACCTGATAAATAAAAAAGAATTGAGCAAGAATCGCGCAGGCTCAAAAAAGAAAAGGAGATCAGTCTTCAGACTTCTCACTTCATCCTTATTGATGTAACCCTGCTTCCAGTGGAGATGCTACGAGGGTGAAAAAAATTAGGTTGACGTCAATTGTCAGTTAACTATGCCCACAAAATTCCATCATTCCCGATTTCCAAACTTGAAACTGGGCTGTCGCAGAAATCATGCTCTACTTTTTCATTATCTGTTGGCGAATCCACGTAGGGTTCTAAAAGATCAGAAGATCTTTTGGCTGGAATCCCATAATCTTTGAGAATGCAGGACGAGGCTGCCATAGCGGCTTCTCTCTCCAGGACAGCCAGATAGTTGTCTTCAAATTCAAAAACTAGATACTTGTCCTTACATGCTAAGAAAGCCAGTGGATAAATTATGAGTGTCATCGTAATCAAGGTCATGTTAAGAAGGGAAAAGGGACAAATGTCATCACTTACAGTCAATGAGGTGGGCGAGGTGATGAATGTTTTTGATTCGAGTGCCATTGAACTTCAAGACCTGATGATACCCCTCCCCTTGAGTACATGGCAAATATTAACATAAACAAGCTAAAATAAGGGCGGTGCCATAGTACCTGTTGATTGCTCATGTCTTCATATCCTATGTTCACTTCATTTGCCAGCACCTACACACATGAAAAGGGATGATGAAATACGGTCGCGATTGAGTAGGAGGATCCGGGAGACCACAAGATCTAGTTCTCCAGATGGGATGAGGGCAACGAAAGCAAAATGATTGTCTTTCTTTCGCTTGTTGATGTCTAATTTTCAGAGTAGATTTGATTGGAATCTCATAAAGCTCTTAGGGAAATCATATAAATATAGATACTACTAACCTGCGATAGGATCACAATTTGTTCACCTTTGAACCTTGCCAAAGAATAGCGAGCCTTTACTAGTAATTTTAGCTGCCACAAAGAGTGCATGTAAAACTTATTTCAGATGGTTGATTACAAGAATATCCTGTACTTTGCTCTGAAAAAAAAAAATTCTGAACATCACATGATATAATTCGCCATATCATCAGCCATGTAAAAAGTGTGTCTAGAAATGATTGACTTACCCCTATAGAATCTTCACACTCTTCACTGTCCAAACAGTTAGAAATTTGTTAGACATAATCACAATGTTTAATCAACTTCAAAATGTGAACATTATACAACTGGAAGAATTTTCGGCCGGTGGAAAATTGGACCATACTCTATTAGTGGCTCTGAAAGCGGGGTAAAGACCAAACCGGCTGTAATTAGATAAGAAGGCTGACCCCCTTCGATATGATAGGGAACCTACAAGCATAAACCGTACAGGATTGTCACAAAGGAGAATTTCAGTAACTAGGGATACAATGTTATGTAGAGATAAGAGTCTATAGTAATCTACCAAATGAACTCGTGGATTCAAAATTACAGGAACTTTCATGAACTCCCCTCTCCTAATAATGCCAAGCTGTGCAACATCACCAGCAAACCTGCGTAAGATTCACATGTAGTCAATAAAAACTTGGGTATCAAACCATCTTAACGTCTTGGGGCTACAGCTTCTATGAAGGACAATAGTTTCGATTGTGATTACGGAACACAATAAAAAACCTAGAAGGAGCATATATGCATTACGCAAAAAGCATACTAAGAATGGACAGACATAAGAATATGACCCTCTTTCTATTAAGACAAAAAAAATATTTCCTCCCTATATATATTTTGTCAAAAGTTTCAAGTGGCAGTGATAACACCTGCTTCCTTGACCTTTCATAATGGATGCTAAAGTGTCCCATCAGTGAAAATTCCAAGATGACACTTATGCGCCACATTATCATAGTCGGGCCTATGCAGAGTAAGTACAGATCATTGGCATCAATCTCACAATTGCGTAATCATAACTGATTTATATGTGAATGACTCTCTGCTATGTAATGACATCTCATTCACATCTCAATGACAGAAGGACATGAGTAGTCTTTTGATGACTCAAAACTCCACAAAACAAAGAGCTGGGAAGCACAAGGGAAGCCCTAAAATGAACAAGATTGAGCCAACATTTGATTGTCATAGGTACTAAACTAACATGAAGTTTCAAGCAAAGAATATCTTTCCCCTCTGACATCTGCTTAGAAGAAAGAGCTTCTTACTTCTGACTTATCAGGTAGCGGAAAGCAATGCGTTCGGATGATCGGAATGGCACAGTTCCTTCGCACCCAACATGAACATCATCAAAGCTAGTAATCACATCCCCCTGGAAAAGCATAGATACACGATCATGTGAGTTACTGAGAATACTCCAGTCGCATAAGACCATTTTCCCCCATTTAACCTTTACTTTGGCATACTAGTTCATGGTGTGAGCTTGCAAGCCTTTTACTTTATCTCTTTAAAAAAAGTTGATAGCAATTTAATGACCCTATTTAGGCAATCCACCCGTACAATGCAGGGGAAACAATTGACAGAATGGAACATTAATAGCACACCTATTAATCCCAAAACCAATTTGAAGGTTCATTTATGTTGCCTAAACAAAATTTGTTCCCTGTAAGCCTCCTTAACTGGAGCTCTAACTTTTGATGGTTGAGAAAAGTAATCCAGCTGTACTTTTGACACAGTCAAAAGTACTCCTTGAGTGAGAAGGATACCTCTTTTAGAACATTATTTGCATCAGATGTTGGTTCTACTCTTCGCACCAACACCCCCTGCACATGTGCAAATCTTATGAGGAAGGAGTGTAACAACACTAATGGCAGATGCAAGCTCTTTGAACCCACATGAACACAAAAGAAGGGGAAAGTAGCACTAAGGATGCTGCATTTACTCTTATTCATGACATGTAGCAATTTGCTGATAAAAGGCAGAGCGAATCAGAACTCTGGTATTTTCTGTAGTCTCAGACGCTCTTGAAGACATATAAATGATGAAAACAAGGATGAAACAAAAATGAGAGATACAATATTGATGGAGCCAGATGATGATTTTCAGAAAATTAAAACATGACAATGTGAATAAAAATATGTTTCAGTTTACACACAAACAAATTTCCACGGATTTTAGTATGAAAATCAGTATAAAACTACAGAAACATCTATAAAATGCCAATTGATCATAGCACAATATTTAAATAGATAAGGACATCATTGGCAGACAAATAATAGGTTTATCAAACAAAGCTAGCTTTCACTTCATATAAATCTTGCTTTCAAGTTACAGGCATCATCTACCGAAATTAAGCCACATTCCAATAATAACTATTGAGCAGAAGATGGGGATAATGTCGTGTGCTACAAATCTAACATCTTAAACATCAATACTCAGGGCGGATAAGAAATTTATTATGCTGAATTTATCCCAAAATGATGGACATGTCACTCAATTGCGTAGTGAAATCAGCCAAGAAGCACAGTGGGTCATGAATTGTCCATGTTTCTTAAAAACAGATGATTGCAATTGCCAGTAACTGCATATATTGGGGCTAGGCATGCACTCTGATGGATTTGGCTAAAATATGAAAGATGCTGACTGATATAATCTGACCACTGCACCTTACATGAATGAATTAATGGCAACTACAGATATGCCAATAACCATCAATAATTGCACAACTTGATCCAAGAAGGCCTTCCTGCAAGTAAATGAGAGATGTACCTCATTGGACTGTACTTTTAAGCATTCACGTAGAGCTGGATTTTCCAACTTTTGCAGCAAGACTCCAAGACAAGGAAAACCTTCATAATTAAGAAAATTGTTCCAACAACTTAACAGATTCAGGCCAAGATAGTGAGGAGAAAATGACACCATAAAGGAGGTTTTTAAACATGCAAGACAGGAGAAACAAGCTATGCCCAATAATCAGAAGGCAAAACCTCCACTTATAGTCATTCATTAATCATCTCTAATTTCTACCAAAGAGATGCCACTGAAGCCTAAGAACCAAAAATAAATTCAACCAGCTCATAAAAGCTTTACAGGGGAAGAAACTTCTAGTGATAATCATCAGACTAGTAAGCAAAGTGGCAAACTGTGCATCATATGTTAAAAGCTTTAAAGCGGATTAAAGCTCCAAAATTTCCAGCACTGATTATGTCAGGCATGAAAACCATTCGCCCGATCATCTACAACTTCATGCTTGCGGAACCTTCAGGTTGCTTACGTCTTTTGTTCAGATGTACACAAGGTTAAGAATAGAAGACAACAGAATATGAATCACGGACTTGTGACCACTTAATCCTCACCAGTATATTTCCCATTTCGCTCGTAGTCATTCAAAAAGTGAGACACGACTGTTGTTGGAATCACATAACCAATATTTTCAGCCTCTTCGGACCTGTAAACCTAAAAGAAAAGCTTTGTAAGAATGTTTGTCCAAGAAGAGCTCCATATTGAAGATAAGCACACCACAGCTATTAAGCTAATTTTGCCAGAAGCCATAGATTTACCTGGAATGCTACCCCAATGCACTCTCCTTGATCATTGAATGCAGGTCCACCACTATTACCTACAATCTCACAAATATGAGCAGAAGCCAGTACAAAAAGTGAGTGCCGAAATTTATGGTAAAATAAGGAATTTATTATTACGATAACTGGCCGTCAGAGAATGCTTGAAGATATATATATATAGGAAAAAGATAACACCAACCAGGATTAATTGCTGCATCAATTTGTATTCCCAGCAAATCAGATGATCCATGAGCATAAGATGTCACCTGATGACAAGTACCTCAATCTTAAGATATGAACTTCACAGACAAACTCAATAAGAAAAAGGCTTCAATGATATAGCATCAACAGACCACGTAAGATACAGCAGTTAGTTTGGAGTGCTATATGAAATGGAAAACCCAAAAGATTAGCTAGAGTGAACATATAGTCAAACTCTTTAAATTGATCAACATCGTAACACTATGGCCCCAACAGACGACAC
Source organism: Angophora floribunda (assembly GCA_014182895.1). NCBI lineage: Eukaryota > Viridiplantae > Streptophyta > Magnoliopsida > Myrtales > Myrtaceae > Angophora > Angophora floribunda. Next base: position 9,080,055 of record CM024712.1, read on the forward strand.
ATTCACTCTCAGACCATTTGGACATGCAATCGTACACGATCTAGCCTCACGTATTTGAAATGAAAACAACAGATACATATTTTCCCTTACACAAAGGTACATCCAGTGGAGACTACAAGATTATATTTTACCATTCCATTAATTTATCAAAATAGTGGGAAAAGACCACTTTGAATTTGAATATATTATCCTATAGTCAATGAAGAGGTGCAGAATATGCAGTAAAGAATGAACATCAAAAGCTGATGCTAATCTCAAATTAAGTGCCAACCCCATTGCACATCTTGAAGGGCAAGACCAGAAGATCTTACACAGTCAACATCGTCCAATTTTCAGAATTTCTCAACTGTTAGCATTCACATTTTAAAGGAACCACATAAATGCTATATTAATCCAAAAGAATTCAGAATAGAGAACAAAAGCCAAGAAACTTTGCTGCTCTCACTCTGTGAAACTACAAGGATGAAGCCTTTGCTCCACTGAGATATGATTGTAATTTTCTGGCTTTAGGCAAATCCTTCACAAATAGTCTAGGGCTTTATGCAAAAAATTAATAACACATTTTGAGAGGTATTTATTCTGTAAAATGACCATAAATCATTACATAATCACCATCAAACTCTACAGAGCCAAAGCATGTCAACAAACAAAGGACAAGAAGACGTTTATATTTATAGAGGTACAAGACTTTTCAGCAAACTAGTGTTACAAAACAAAAGGCAGACATTAAAACATTTAGTGAACATTTGTCATATGGGTCTTTGAAGAATAGAAGCAATGTTCATTATTTATCAGAAAATAATACAGTTAAATGTGAATGTCGAACCTCTATACGTGACACAACCCCTTTTGTTACGGAAATGGTATCTCCTCCAAGCGGATATCCTACAACAGTGACAGCATCCTGTCCAATAAGGAGCAGCTAAATATGAAAAGTTTACCCACAAGAGGAGAGTAAAGGAAATTAAGAGTCAAGGAGTCGTGAAATGGTGCTATATTGACTTTAAACTTGTTCAAACTTTTAGAGTATTTAGATATCAAATCATGCATTCATCTAACAACTTAAATTCTTGAAATAGTTGCAAAGGTCCCACAAAATTTTACATGGTATCAAAGCTAGAGACCAAAGTTTAAATCTTTCCAAGCCCCCCACTATTATATATTTCTCCACTTCAGTCTTAGATCAAACCGGTCTACGTGTGAGGGGAGAGTTAAAGAGTATTGAAATGTTAAACCTGCATATATTTAGCAACTTAAGATCTTAGAATAATTGGCAGTGGTCTTAACAAAATTTCACACAAACAATATGCACCATGACAAAATACAATCTCTAGTGTTGCAAACATCAATGTAGAGATGATCAAACAAGACAGAATGTCTATTGCCAAAGCGCAGCAACGGATTACTGTCATTCAACCATCATGAAAATTCACTTTCCCGTTAATTATGAGCTCCTTCATTGACACATCAATTCAATTTCTATTATCATATAAAACAAAATCCAATATCTATTAGAACTTCAAAATGATAAAACGACCAAAGATGTAGAACACTTCCAAATTGTCCATCACAGTCCCTTCATCGGACCACAGAGCTTTATCCTGGATCTTAGACTTCCTTTAACATTTTCTCTGTATACCGTTCATTTGGTTTATGAACCACTCTGCTGGACTAAGTTCTGTTCTTATGATTCCATGTACCGAGGCATTCTGCCAGAAGCCATGATGTAATGGTAGATAGTCAGATGCATCACCCAAATAGTGATGCTGCTTCTCATGAATTAAGAAAATAGCTCAGACAGAAAAACTTTTTAAGAAAAGATGATAATGCAAGAAAGATATCTAGCACTTGGGCAAAACATTAATCTGCAGTAAACCCATCATCTTTATTACAATAGATGAGTCTATTTTAGGAGATATCTCCATGCAAAGATAATATATGATGCCAAATTTCAAGATCTTCAAAAAATCATGCTATGGACAGACAAACTAGTGAGAAAGCTTCATAGAATTCAAACCAACTTATATCCACTGGGGAAAAGAAATAGCGAGCTACTTGTTTGACAACTAAATAAGTCTCACCTGTAGATGTGGTAAGCGTCCTAATTGCAGTGGTTCTGCTCCTTTCCAAAATCCCTCACTCTCTACAGAAAGCAAAGCTATATCACAGTCGATGCCTTTAGCCAAAACCTGTCCAATCAACCAGAAAGAAGAAGCTGAGGTATGGGATTGTTACATCCAAGACTACAAATTTGAAACTGAGAACTTGATTGGTTCTTCATATTCAGCTTTGTTTTCTCACTAAGAGTCAAAAGAAAAAATGCAGACTGGTAACCCAATGATGCAAATGGACATATATGTGCCCATAAAGGAAAAAGGTAGAGAAAGCAATAGAGATATTTAGATACTAGCTCCATATTACACAGAACGAAATAAAGGAGAATCACTATCTAGCTGTTTAACCAAAATGGTAAATGAACACACGCACTAAGGCACTAAAAACTAATATAAAATATCAGATCATTTCATGTACCAGCACAGGTCAATAAACAATGATTCGTCTACACGACACAATTTATAGTCTTGCTAGATGAAGAAGATGTTATCCCATGGTCAGATATGTAGGTTGGCACTTTCTTGTATATATGATCAACATAACAGAAGGACAGTAAGCATAAAGAATTTGTTTTGTTTCTCATATGGAAGCAAATGCATGAAAAAGCCATTTAATCTTGGCTTTCTTTTAGCACACGGTAAACAAAATAATTCATACAATAAGCATATATAAGGGGGAAAACATTAAGTGCAGCTGATATCTTCTAACCTAAACTGTAATTGTCCAACATGTACACAACAGCAGCAAGGTCTTTTGGTTAAGGGGCTCAAATACACTTTCCACAGGTGATTAAATCAGGTTTACAAGCAGAACACCCAAGTCATAAAATGAGCCTCCTTATAGAGATCAATCTAATATTCTCAAATCTTTTCCACATAAATAATGCAAGTTAGATAGGAAGTTTACACAGTGAAAAGTGGATCTTGGCCAGAACAGCTTGCAATAGACTATCAATGCTTCAAAAAGAATTTCCATCTCTCAATAGGCTATGGTTCTTTGAAACTTGTTTGGACAAAACAAATTGTCTCCAACTTTTTCTGTGGAGTGGCTGGCTTCTCAGTGTATTCATTATTTTCTCATATTTTATGTGCTACCTTGCTCTATATTCTCACTCATTGTGAGGACTCACGTATCAAACAGTGTCTTTAAACACCTTTTTGAGATCTGTCTACAGCAATGCTTCCAGTTGACATTCACTAATCCACACAATAGTAAAAAAATGCTGAATTCCTGGAATAATTGGCCAAATAATACTTTACTTGAAAAGAAAACAGATATCACAATGCATCCCTTGATTACTGAGCCAGTGAAATACCTTAGCCACATACTTGGTATCATCGCCTCTTCTCTTTACTTTGACCTGCAATTGAAAACATCAATGAACAAATGTAAAGAAACGCATTTGGTTTTGCAAATTTTGCCTGCAAATCAAATCCAGGGCACTTCAAAATTCCAAGGATGCCGAGGTAGATAACAACAAAATAACTCCTATCCCACAAGAAAAGAGAGATGGAGATTGCTGAGGATGTTTAAGATTTTTGGGTAGTTTGGTAGTTCCAGTCACAATTTAGAAATGAAAGGACCAAAAGAAATTATTAAAGAAAGAATAAGAAAGAAATGAAGAGAAATTTGCATAAGAAAGAATAAAGAAAGACATGACTAGCAATTTGCGCAAGTTAATAACATAAAAACAAGGAAAATGAGGGGCCAGCAAATAATGCATCAAAAGAGAAGCTTTGTCTACACCATTATACTTCCAGATTACTCCAAAGTCTCTATCTGTTTTACAGGAAAGTGTTTCTCAGAAAACGCATACCCCGTTTTCTTTGATATGGCAAAAGGAAAGAATTAGTCATAGCATTTTCTTTTTGGTATCTGGTTGATGAACAATTAATACTGAAAGCTTTACTAGAAACACGTCTCTTCTCATGTTTTTCCTAATTTCTGTTGTTATTACTGCATTTCCCATGCTTTGTTGTATCATCACTTGCCATTATTGCTCACCACCCCTCATTGCCACAGGAACTAAGGCCACCCAGATGCCCATGCCCAAACCCTTCACCATCCATCTTGAATCCATTCGAGAACTTCACCACCAGGCAAAACATGACTAATTACTATCTTTCCATCACCTTTATTACCTTATAGCAGTTGTTAGAGATAATTCGGGATTTCTCTAGGACTATCCTATGTTAGAGATAATTATGATATTTTTATTGATTACGTGGATATCTCAAAATTGCATGTGTATTGTATGTATGTTGCACGTGTATTGCGCATATCTTGATTGAGATATTATCTTAGAATAGTTATCTAATAAAACCTATATATAAGCCGATGTATTCTTCAATAACATATACACCGAAATATACAGATTATAGGTAAATAAGATACTGAAATTGCATATTTAATTAAGTTTTTCGTGGCTATAAAAATTAACAGAGCAGGATAGGGAGGGGAAGAAGGTTGATGGCCATACACAAGAAGACCAGAAGAGATGTCAAGACAGATATTTACCATGAAGAAGGTAAAGAGTAAAAATTCAACTGATGCCATATATTACTGGAAAGTATCTAAATCAGGGTAGTAGGCAAGTATAAACAGCCAAAACCTATCAAAAGAAGCACCAATAACTTTTAAAGAAATGCAAAGACTTGAGTGGAGCTCACCATATAGTTAATGATACCTATCACAAAACCACAGAATTTCAAGGTCTGAACCAATTACAACATGAAAAGAATAAGTCCAACGGTATTGAATGCTATAACCAATATGCCATTGCAACATTCGGAAAATCTCTTCCAAGAACAATCAGGAATCATTTCTAGATTTCAAAATGCTGTCCGATATCTAACTATATAGCCCAGGGAAGCTAGTTTGCTAGAGAAACAACTAGAACAGACTCAAAGTACCATGGATATCTATCAAATAATCAATAAACTTTTGGCATGACAAATAAGTAGGTTACCTGTGTATAATGGTCCACACAATGCGCATTGGTCAAGAGCTTTCCATCACCAATCATAAAAGCACTGGAGTGAGATAAAGAGTGAATAGTCACATCATCAGAAGTTCAACTTTTTCGTACAAAAGAGCAATTGCTGACAAATGATACAAAAATGGGAGAAATATTGCAAGAAGACCTACCTTCCAGTACTTGTATATTGTCTTTGCTTTTGCCAGGGAAGAGAATAATCCGGTTCCGTATGAGTGCAATACACCTGATATACACAAAGGGAGATCAAACGCTAGAATATTACACAGCAATTGTTAAATTAAAGGATCCTCAAGTATCATCATTGTCTTCTTTTTTTTTGAGACATCTAGATATAATCATATAACAATTTCATTGACAAGATATGATGGGGTCAACAAAAGCTCAAAGAATTCAAACAAAAATACTTGTTACTCAGAGAGGCAGCAACAGCGTCCAGTTCAAGCATGTAAAAAATTCATGATGAGATCAATGGAGAATTAAAATAGGTGATTCTAACAATTAACATTAAGTTTTTGGGAGAAAAACAAAGACGTTAAGATAAAGTCCAACATATAATCTACCTTGACAACAGCATTGAGAAAAGCTGCATCTTGGAAGTTCCCAGGTTTAGTTTGTGACTGTCATAGGGGACAACAATATCATATCAGATAACAGTAAAATACAAGTCCAAACATTTGAAATATCAGTTGAGATTTCACGAGAGATACCTGCTGTTCAGTGAAATCAAACCCCTCTTTTCTTTTCTTTGGAGGCCAGACGAACCAAAACCCGTAGGTTCAGATCGCCCTGCATATCCTCTATTCCTATCACCATCAACAAATGGATAAGGCCTTTCATCTTTTGATCTTCCAGGATACTTTTTCTGAGAAATGGGTTTCCCCTAAATATGGCAAACCGAGTCAAGACAGAAATAAGAAAACCACAAGTTCGATCATAACAACAAAATTCAGACAATACAGAAACTCGAAGCAGAAACACGTTGTGGTTAACGTTCACATTTGCATCTCCAGAGCTCCCTAGTGAAACAAGTAAATACTTTGTAGCAATCAGCAAGGTCATCACATAAAGCTTGAACAATGTGCAATCATCAGCAGTCCATCAACAGGCATATTATGAGTATCTTAGAACACGATAGTCGTATACTTCTCCACAAACACAAAGCTCGCCTCATTCGATTGTGGTAACTGCACAATCATCCACCAACGCCCTATCGAGCTACCAAAACTAGGAACTCGCACTCAGCACGCCCACAAACTAAACAGTAGACAAGTTTAACTTCCAGAGACGCAGCACAATCAGTTCTGCAGCAAGTGCACGCTTTAATGACTCGATAGCTGAAAAAGGGCGCGGGGGCGGGCGGGCTAAGTACCTTGTCCCCGCGCGATTTCGCGGACGGCGGCGGCGGCGGCGGGGAGGAGGAATCTTTCTTGGGAGCTCTCTTGTACTCGGACTTCAAGGTGAGGGGAAAAGGCGAATCGCGCGGCGGCGTGGTAGCGAGACGGCCGAGGCCGGGGAGAGAACCGCGGTAGGCGACGGCGGAGGAGAGGGAGGAGAAGTAGCAGCCGGCGGCCGCAATCGCCATCGTCGCGGCTTCGACGCCGAAGCAGGAGAGGGAGAGGGAGAGAGAAAGAGAGAGATATCGGAGGGAGAGAGAAGACGGATTTTAAGCGCGACTCTCCCCCCCTTATCCTAATGCCCAATTTCATTTGGCGCCTCCATGTCGTTATTCTCCTCTCTCTCTTTTTTTCAACTGTTCTTTTTTTTTTTTTTTTAGATTAAAAAAAAAAATTGTTCTTTTCTTTTCGATTTTGATCTTTTGTACAATCGGTTTTGTTTTTGTTTGTTTAGCGGCCATGCATCAAAGAGACTTGAATCTCTCTCGTGCAAGCAATTTCATATTTGAGTTTTGACGAACTTTACAGTCATATGGAACACAATTTCTAACTTTGTTTTTAATTTTTCATAAAAGAAAGTTTCATTGATATTATTTTTCTCTAACAAATAAGTTATGGTCCTAGCTCGATAATTTGGCACTCATTTCATGTAGTCTACCATTTGGTGGAGGTTTGTGCATTTAGAAGATGTGGGATAGACATTAAGAATCTATCAGAATGGGAGGGGGGGCTCAGTGAAGTGCACATCTATTAACATCAAGCTAGAACGTCTCGTCAAGTACAAATCTCGCAGATCAAGTGAAATGACGTCGTTCTACCTAGCATCCTTACCACAAGGGCAATGTTGTTTGCCGAGGTAGTTGACAACTTAGCATTATAGGCTTTTTGGATAGAAAAGTTTTTTTTTTTTTTAATAGTCGTTATTTTTGTCTTTCAAGTAAAGTAGAGGTGTCAATGGGTCAAGTCGGGTCGAGTTTTCATAATACCTAAGCCAACTCATATAGGACATGATTGACTCAACACAACTTAAATATCATATAACTTAAGATAATGGATTGAGTTGATTCGGAGTCAATCGATTGATTTCGTTCTCGTTGCGCATGCGTAGAGAGAGAAAAAAACTCATGCCGACCCAACCCGACCCTAATCCAAACAATACCAACACATAAAAAGGCCCGACCCCAAAATACCCTAATTTTATGGCCAGGTCCAGTCGGTTAGGCTGGCTTGGGTATTTTTCATGCCCCTAAGTAAGAGTACCTTTTTTTATCTTTTTTATTGTATTGGGCCTATCGGGCACCTCATATTCCTTTCAAAGGGCTTCGTGGGCCTTTTCCCTCCTTTTTTTCTCCTTCAAGCCGCAATGGGCTCCGTGGGCTCAAATCCTGCACTGACTGTGATGCAATGAACCGGATCCATCCACCCAGAAATTTCATCGCGTTCACAAGCTTGACCAAGCCCCTTTTCGTTTGGTCACGTGATGTATAGTGTATACGATACATAGATAGCTCCGCGGCTTCACTTGCTTAGGTCCTAAAGGACGGGGACATCGGCGGCCCGTGAACTTTTGCTAGCCGTCCCGTCCAGTCCGATGCTGTCTTCTCGGGCCTCGCTTGCTAGGCCCACTGAGCAATCGCGTTTCATTTTGTGCCCGAGATGATGATCCTTCCGTTGCAATCACAGAAGGAAATGGAAGACGTTGGACTGAGAATCTAGTGAAGGTGACGGCCGAATCATTCCTCAAGTCCCCCCAGCCTAGGTTGGTCCACGTAATACTTTTGCATTCGTGCCGATCGGACGTGTAAATCACACACTCGAACTAATGTTTATAGATTCGATTGGATTGTCATTACATCGTTATCAGTTGGGTATGTCACTCATGTATATGTTTCATCTAGGGTTTTGTGCAATCCTATCCTAAAACCTAAGGGATAGTATCTAATTCAAAAAAACATTTTTGACAATCACAATTGAATTTCTAAAATTTCTAGCGTTGATATACTTGAGTTCTAATATTTTCAATAATTAGCTAATAAGGTCAATAAATAAACTGATGTATTTTTCATTCACATATACATGGAAAATATATATGATATCTGTCTTTCGCATTATTCTTAGCTATTTGCAACTTCCACGAGTTGGAGCACTCCCATTAATTTTTCAATTTTAAGTGAATGGAAGATTCCACGTTAATTTTCCTTACCATTTTTCCAATACCTTATGACCTTCTTTATTTATTATTTCAATCTTTTGATTCGAGGTGAAAATTTTTTTGGTAATGTCACATAGGAAAATTGAAGAAAACTACATATAAGTAAAAATCAAAAAAATTGAAAAATAAACATCAAATTTGAAGGGGAAAAAAAACCAAAATCATAGGTGAAGACAGGAAACATACTAAAGATCGGGGATGGAGGAATGCCAGGGTTTTGGGGATTATAACGGTCGATGTCACTGCTCCCTTGTCGGCGGTAAGGGCCGGCGATCCTCGCTGAGGTCCTTATTGAGGGCATTAGGCCCCCATGTGGTGGTAGTTGCAGCAACCCTCATTGTCATTGGGCCTTGGTAGGGGGTCTTTCCGGCAAATCACACCTTATCGCCCCTAACCTTTTTAACTTTTCTATAAGTCTTTTACTCTTTTTCTAATATTTATGCTATTTCGGCCGTTTTTCTTTTAGCTTTAGTCATTTTGATGCGGTACTTATAAGTATTTTTCTTATTATTAATTTCGCCACAGGTGCAGAAAATACAGGCGAAATTAATAATAAGAAAAAAGAAGGCACGCAGCATTTTCCGTCCTAGAAAAGTTCATGGAATTAATGGGAAGACCAAAGTGAAGGTCACTACAAGCGTCAGGAATTTAATGTCCGAAATGAAGATTCCAAGACTCGAGTACATGAAGTGACAAGTTAGGAGTCTGTGTCGCAATTGCCCTTAAATAATTTCAATGCGAGCGTGACTTTCCTAATGCGAACGGTAACCCTACGGGAGTAACTTTCGACATCGCGATAAGAGGTACTTACTATAAAGAACATAGTACTTACCTGTCCAGAAAGGAGAAGTACCATGTGGATTTTCACACGGTCATTGCAGTCCACAACCGACAAGGAGTAGCACATGTCGAACGTCGCTTCTGCAGTGCTCCCCAACTCACTTTCAACGGGTTCGGTCTCGTCGATTCACTCCAATCAATTCCAACTAATTTCGAAGAGGAATCTCAGCCAAAGAAATTGAAGATCATGACGAGATTTTGAGAACGGGATTCGGTGAAAAAACCAAAAATGGAGCCTTCCAAGTTGCCTTCGTGGGTCTAGAATGAATTGTATGCATACTCCATTTATTATAGCGGCCTAACCATTCGACCTTATTGAAAACGATAGGAAGTGACTGATGGGGGCGGACGCACGTTCGTGAAAGAACCGGCTCTTCCATGATAGAAAGTTCAGCTAAAGGTATGAGCTGATCGGTAGAATGAGATTACATAAACATAAGGAGCATATATATCACTTATTGTCAAGCAATGTGAAACGCAATTTCGATGCCCCCATCATGTGCAAGACGGATTAGTTTATCACGGCATGTGAAATTTGACTGAAGGGGCAGATGTGAATACGTAGGGGTGAGCAAAAGGAATCGCCCGGACAAGATTGAATCGGCTAGTTGTGGGCGATTCCTAAGGGCATTGATCCAGTTCTCGATTCCATGCAATTGGAACCGGTGAATTTCAGTTCAGTTCTCGATTTCAAATGTGAAGCTGCTCACTCAAACTATCTCGATGAGTGAAGAACAAAGACGATGAAGAAGTCAAAGAGAGAGAATTCAATGCCTAAAATAACAAATTCCAAGACTCGAGTATATAATTGCCCCAGATAATTTCAATGGGAGCATAACTTATGCAATATGGATGGTAACTTTGTGGGAGTAACTTTCTTACATCATGACAAGAGTAACTTACTATAAAGGATATTGTACTTATCTGGCCAAAAAGCAGACGTACTGCGTAGATTTCACACGATGTAATGTTGGGACGAGGATTCGTGGTCCACGACAGACAAAAAGTAGCACATTTTTAGCGTTGGCTCGATAGGGCTTCCCAACTCACTTTCAACGGGTTCGATCTGATTAATTCATTGCAATCAATTCCAACTAATTTCGAAGAGGAGTCTAGCCTCAGCCAAAGAAATTGAAGATCATGAGGAGATTCTGAGGCTGGAATTCATTGAAAAAACAAAAAAATGGAGCCCTCGGAGTTGCCTTCACGGGTTTAGAATGAATTGCTTGATTGCTTGTCTCTAGCCACATGGATAAATGCGGTCACCTAATCCATTTATTATCACATGCTATCGGTCCAACCTCATTGAAAATGGAAAATGACTAATGTGAGTAGATGCACACATGTGGATGCGAAAGTACCGGCTCTTCCGTGATGGAAAGTCTAGCGAAAGGTGTAAACTACATGCAAAGTGAGATTGTAGTAAATGTGACATATTATCAAGTGATGGGAGGATTAGTTGAGCATGACATGTGGAAATTGACTGACAAGGTGGATACGCATACATTGGAGCGAGTAAAAAGAACCACTCAAACTAGACTGAACTAGTTGGTTCTAGGCAATTCTGAGGGCACCAATCCAATTCCCGGCTCCACACAATTGGAACTTATGAATTTTGGTCCAATTTATATTTTTAATTTTTACAAATGTGAAAAATCCCTAATATCTTCACAACTCTTTTGTGCCTCTTTAGTCTTTCCCAATTCTAAAATAAAACCCTAATCCCTCTTGTTCATGCCTCCTTCTCCGCCAATCTTCTCACCCTCAATGAATTCTTCGCGCTGCCCCATTTTGACAAGGAGGACTCATTAGCTTCCTCAATTGAACCCCAAAACGAGAGAGAGAGAGAGAGTCCATTTGCCCACTCAAGAACTGAAGTCTAGTTGGGTTGGGTTCTAGGACTAGATGATTTGGTTACCAAATCCATAAATTAAGAACCAATTCCTTTAGTATGGTTCTCGATTCCTTAGTGAGAACCAGACCACTTAGAAACTAATCAGCCTTATGGATGTGCAACCGGTCCAAAGATGTAAGCTAACATGTAAATGGAGATCAAATTAATATAAAGAGTATATAGAACCAATTGTCAAGCAATGCAAAACACTATTTCAATACCCTCTCTCATGTGCAAGTTAGATGACTTGACCACAGCATGTGGAATTTGATTGATACGAGGTGGATGCAGAAACACAAAAAGGTGCAAGTTGAATTAGTTGGTCGCAGCACGCAGAATTCAACTAATGAAGACGGACACACCTATGCAGAAGGGATAGCATCGGTTCTCATGCCATGATAAAAAAAGAAAAGAAAAAGCCAATCCAAAGACGGAAATTAATAAGCAGAGAGAGATTGCATGAATATAAAAGCATACAAGACTAATAACGTGGGACAATATCTTAACAGCGAAAAAACAAAACCAAGTAAGACATTATCATTTTCTCGGTTAGTCGAGGAGTTAATCACCTCGGATTCGCATCCCGTGATCATGAGAATCATGTGGGACCCGCGTGATCCGAACGCGATCGAAAAAGCGATTACGCATCGAACGACTCTCGTTAAGAAAAAAAATAAGGTAAGCGCCTAGCCGATAGCCCGATACGAACCAACGTGCGTTCAAGGAAGGGTTGTTGAAAAGGAGGGGAAGAAGGAGAAAATATTGAGTAGGTGAGACGTTACACGTGGATTGTGCAGCTCACCACTCAGAGAAGGACACGTGGCGTCCACGTCGGCGGTGGGCCACACAAGGGACCGAACCCCTCTCTCCTCTCTCCTCTCTCCTTTGTTTTCTCTGCCAAATAGTACGTGTTTCTGCTCTGCTATGTCCTCTCTCTCTCCTCTGCAAAGAGGCCCGACCTCTGCTCCGGCCAGGGGAACGCGACCGACGGCCAGCCTCCGCCTCTGCCTCCCCGAGCCCCGCCCCTCCGCCTCCGCTCGTGGATCTAGACGTCGACGCCGCCTCCACTGTCGCCTCCCCGAGTGCTCCGCCTCCGGCGGGGAGGCTTGCCCGAAACAGGACACGAAGCCAGAGGATTCGCGGGGAAATGGGCGGTGCGATTCTTCGGGTTCTAATTCGTGGAATTCGGCCGCAGAGGACGTGATTTTCTCGCCGCCGAACCGGAACCCAGAAGAGAAATCTTCATTGCCGTTGCCCCCGAGCAAGGGCGGCTGCTTCTGGTGCTCGCCGAAGAAGCCGACGTCAAGGAAGCAGGACGAATCTAGGGCTATCGAGAAGGCGATGAGCAGGAGCTTTAAATGGATGGAGGAGGACGAGATATTGTTTGATTTGGGGGCTTCTCAGTTAACGAGCAGAAGAAGTTGCTGAAGAAGGCAATGGAGGCTCGGCGGAGGCTCGGGGAGGCGGAGGTATGGATCCACGAGCAGAGGCGAAGGGGTGGGGCTCAAGGAGGCGGAGGCGAAGGTCTGGATCCACGAGCGGAGGCGGAGAGGCGGAGGCTCGCCGTCGCATTCCCCCAGCCGAAGCAAAGGTCGGGCTTCTCTCTCCTTGCAGAGGAGAGAGAGGACATAGCAGAGCAGAAACACGTACGATTTGGCAGAGGAAACAGAGGAGAGAGGAGAGAGGAGAGAGGGGTTCGGCCCCTTGTGTGGCCCACCACCGATGTGGACGCCATGTGTCCTTCTCTGAGTGGTGAGCTGCACAATCCACGTGTAACGTCTCACCTACTCAATATTTTCTCGGGGAAGAACAGGGGGGAAATCACATGAGCTGCGCGGGATGATGGGGGTGGTGGCGGGGCCCAGCGGGAATTATGAAATGAGGATAGTCCCCCAAATTATTGGAGGGCGACAAGAGAGAGGGTGGTTGAGACAGCGAAACATGTCATTCTGATGTCCCCAACAAATTAATGTCCAGCCCCCCCACGCCATCACGTGCGACCCGGTCCCGCCACGGCCTCAAGAGTTGCGTCCGCTCATGCAATCATTCACATTCGGATCCAATGATAACAAATAATCATCAACTTTTATTCAATATATAATTTTGATACTTAAAATCAACACACATGATCTTTGAACTTTAATATTCACGGATCACGTTAAACGGTTTCATACAATTTAGAAACTTGATTGAATATGTATCAAAAATTCGTGAATCATATTGCATATTGAGTTAAAATTTATGAATTACATTGAACAAATCAAAAGTTCAGAAAATTGCATATTGAATTAAAATTTAATAATTATTTATTTCATTAGCCCTTTTCCTTTTTCCTTTTTCTTTCCCTTACTTCGCTTCATAACTTATATGGTGCATGAACAATAAAAATTCTAAGTTAATATCTCATGACATTTTTACTTAGAATTAATTTTCATCTTATAAAAAATTTCGAACTAAACTTCTCGACACATTTAATTCGAACTAATTTCTATTTCTAAAAAAATTCTGAATTGATGCCATTGACCCAAATCTATCATTTGTTGAAATACGTACGTGTCGACATGCATGGATTTTCCACGTCGAATCCATCTTGTAGTCGTTTGCATTTCAACCGAATATTAGGACGAAATGCTAATGCGTGGTGGATTTGGGTCAAGAGTGTTCTTTTCGCTACACGAAGGTAGTTTGGGGTGAACGTTTCGTGGGGGCACTGATTTCGGATTTTCTTGTGAGATGAAGATGAATTTGAGATAAATGTGTTATGGAATATCGGTTTTATATTTTGTAATGATATTGACACGATCAGAAGTCGCAAATCCAGAGTATTAGGAATGAAGGTGTAGAACTATCCAATCGACATTTTCTCCTCCTCGGAAGTGATCCCACCACTCTGAATCCAATCCCCACAAGTCAGTTAATTTTTCTGCGCATCAACAAATCTCATCACATCACATGTCCTCTCCTAGACCAAACCTTAATCGAAAACTCGTTCCACGATGCGATGGTCCCCAGGATTTATTTGTTGAGCTTAAGCTTATTATGTACACACAATTTGCCTATCAATTTGTCTACTGCGGTCAACCACGGATCATATCGCCGCCGGATCATCAGCGGAGACACGAGGCCGTCACCGAGGGGCGTCGCCACCCCCATCTGGCGGCGGAACCTGGCCTCCTCTCTCTCTCTCTCCGCCCGCCACCACCACCTTCCTCCCTCCCTCGGTGGGCGTGTCGAACCGTCTTTAAACCGCCACTAGAAAAGCAGAAGTGCCTATCTTTTCCTTTCCTCGAACTGCCCGTGTTGCCCTCAGCGCCGATTAAGGTGATCACCAAACCCCATTATCTCTCCATCTGTTTTTTCATGCAGTCACCGCCAATCGTCTGCCCCAACGTGGTTCGCGAGGATTAGACATGCGCCACATGTTAGGACCTTAAGCATTCTTACGTACACGCCCCCACATGCCCCCGTCCCTTTCATCTCCCCGCGCCACGATTGACTGATGCCCCTCCAATAATAAAGAGCTCAACAGTGACACCTAGCTGCTCCCGGCGCCGCTATAAAGAGCGGCGAGCAGCGCGCCTTGCCTTCTCGCCTCCGCGAAAGACTCCTCCTCCTCCTCCTCCTCCTCCGGCATCTCCCTCCTCCACCGGACCGGCGGCGTTCGGACGTCGAGGAAGGCCGAGAGGATGGGCGGGAATGGCGTGCTGGTGTGCGCTCCCCTGGAGTGCGAGACCCTGGAAGGGATGCTGTCCTCCATGGACAAGGCCAAGGCGCACGGCGCGGACCTCGTCGAGCTCCGCGTGGACGCCATGTCCTTCGCCCGGGTCTCCGAAGTCGAGGAGCTCATCCGGCGGCGCACCCTTCCCGCCATTGTCTCTTTCAGGTGACTCCCCCCCGTCCTAGCCCTCCCGCATTGTCGCTCCGACGGCAGCAGTGTCATTGGCGAGCTCGAGTTTGCTCTCTTCTGTTCCCATTTCATTTTCTCTCTTTTCCATCATCTGTCGAGAGAAGTGATAATGCGCATACGGGTTGATTTCAATGATCATCCCATAACGCTAGATCTTTCTTCTTCTTATTTCGTTATCGATGCGCTTAGATAGTTAGTGATCCGACTAACTTTCTAAGTAAAATAACGACGCGGTAGCCACGGGACGATGCCATGGCGTCCAGAGTTATGGGCACATGTATGCCATCTCGGCATTTCGCTAGTGAAATTAAACGGGCTTTGTTGAAATGCATCGGTTTCTGAGACAACTGAAGTTCAGTGTATTGGAGGCGCGGGCCAGAAATGGAAGTTTTAGCAATTTGATTCGAAAAACATTACGACTGCATTTAAGTTCATCGATATTCTTTTCATTCGAATTTACACGAGTAGGGTATTTGTGTTTGTAATTCACCAATCACAGGCACGGTAAGAGGAAATATT
Organism: Angophora floribunda; assembly: GCA_014182895.1. NCBI lineage: Eukaryota > Viridiplantae > Streptophyta > Magnoliopsida > Myrtales > Myrtaceae > Angophora > Angophora floribunda. The sequence continues at coordinate 9,095,934 of CM024712.1, forward strand.
TCTCCTATAGGAGGAAAATAACATGACGGAACTGACCCGACATGCTAAAAACCTTTTACTAAGGTAAGATCCGCAACATAAGTAGGGAAGATTGCATTAAAAGCCAATCAATTCGGTGCGTGGGCCATGCCGATTTTGAACCATCCAATTCGCTTTCGCCAAACCGCTTGGTACCTCAAATATAGTCCAAATCTCTTGATATCCCTATTAAAATAATATTGTAAACTATACCCGAGGAGAAAAAAAAAATATAATGAAAAACGAGGCACTTCTCTCTGTCTTAGGTTTTATTTTTTTATTATAAATTTCCTTTCCTTAGTAGCTTGACACTGCTGGTCCCTACCGCCTCCATGATTGCTGCAGACCCATTAATCTATTATTCTCTGTATCGAGTAGATTCATGTGTATTTTTCATTATTTCGACATATACATAAAATGTGAAGAACGTGTCTATCGCTTCATAAATGTTTGATTCAAACGTGTATGCCATAATGGGATGATTTCAGAATGATAGTTGTAAGTCCACAACTGTGGCCGTCTTTTCATGGCAGTAAAACCAAAACAAATTTACCTCGACAGCGACGCGTAACGATACGAGTAATCTAACTCAACCGACAGCACGATAGGAGTTGCCAGGACCTAGCGGCGGGTACCGTCGAGAGCGGTCCTCATGCCTTGACTCCAACCGTCGAAACCGATGTCCCTTTTGTCCGAGTCCAGGAGACAAATTTTCGGACACCTCGCCAGTGCACATGTGACCCCGTGACCTGTGAGCATGGTGCCAACGAGCGACCCAGGACGACACGAGGCGTTATTGCTGCTTCGTCCCTAATCTGCATTTACTTGCCTGCCCAGAAACGTTCACTGACTCTTGCCACTTCTTCAACAGGTTGAATTCCTCAAGAGCTTCCCGCAGACAAAATGATAAGACCACCTGCTTGCAAGTGCTGCGGCTGGCGCTCGAATTGGACGTCGAGTTCGTCGAGATGGAACATGAGGTAATCTCGTTCAGCAGGGAGAGATCCACGACTGAGTATGAGCTTTCCAATGCATATATGCATATGGGTCATTCGACAAGGATCGCAAAGACGTCGAGTCGAATGATCGTTTGTTCCTTTTGCTCATTTTTCATCAATGAGCCAGTTCTGGGTCCGGAGAGAAACTACCATTCTGATATCCCGAATTCAAACCTCTTTCTGTCTAAATGTGCTAAAACAAGAAGATTTGTATATCTATTGTCTCACACGTCCGAACGTTTTGCAAATCAAAAGCCGATTCCTGATTTGCAGGTGGTTTCTCACTTCGACATCGATGAACTGATGGACAAGCGTTCGAGCAGCAAATTAATTGTGTCGAGATACTTGAATGGCGAGAAACCGTGCAAGGAGAAGCTCGGAAACTGGATCGCGTCAATGCAATCCTCTGGAGGAGATGTTATTAAGCTCCTTGTCGATGTGGATTACATCACGGATTTGGCCCGATTTTCCAGCTGCTCACCACTTGCCAGGTACTCATGACTGTTCACAGCTTGCGAAAACCATCACTTGAATCTTTCAATGACATGCCTCTCATCATCATAAGGTTGCAAATTGCCCTGAAAGTTGTACATGTCTGTCTTAACATCGGGAAATTAGCAGTACTGTGCATAACTGATTATGAAAAGTAGCACGAGATCAAGCTGTTTCAGGAAAATCAGAACGATGAATCTCACTGCAAATGAACTGAATAGAGATTTGATAAAAATGTAGCCACGCTAGCTAGTCATGGGAACAAGTACCTTTCATTAGCGAATTTGCCTTTTACTGCTGATGTACTTATAGGGTCGCTGGATCGAAAATCAGCTTTCAACAATAGAAGTAAGGTCAGAATGGAAATTATCTTTGCAAATTATATGATTAATCTCATAGCATGAGTCATGAAATCGGACCTCGATTTATCTTCAGGTTCCACTAATTGCCACCACAGCCGGGGACAGAGGGCTGATAAGCCAGTTGTTGGGGCCGAAGTTCGGTGGCTTCTTGGCATATGGGTCGCTGGAAGGAGTGATTCCCGGTCTGCCGACGCTGACTAGCCTCAGGCAAGTGTACAAGATTGAGCACATGAATGCAGACACCAAGGTCTTTGGCCTAATATCGAACCCAGTCGGGCACAGCAAAGGGCCGCTCCTCCACAACCCAACCTTCCGATACGTCGGGTTCAATGGTATCTATGTCCCTATGCTCGTAGATGACATTAAGGAGTTCTTCAGGGTCTATACCAGTCAAGATTTCGCAGGCTTCAGGTACGCTATTTCGTTCTTATTGGATAAGAACCTGGAGATCACAAACCTGTCGGAAACTCGTCACGCTTTTTTCCTTTTGATTCAAATATAGTCTTTGCTCATGGTAGGCAGTTTTCCTACATTAGAGTACATTTCCAACTCTAGGTTCCTCTTATTTTTGTTGTCGTTTTAAGTCAAGGCCTTGATGGATATTTGAAATGCAAAGCCTTGTTGTCTCTTTCTTCTTGTGAAAATTTTTTGCAGCGTGGGAATTCCACATAAGGAAGCAGCAGTTGCTTGCTGTGATGAAGTCCATCCACTAGCTAAGGTCTGGAGACTCGAACCAATGTACAACCCTTTAAGACTTTCTCTCCTTTTCCCCCTTCTTTTCTTGTCGATCTTTAGTTTGCATTTGGCTTAGGCGTGAGCAAGGGACTGAAATGAGGCGAAACATAATGTCAATCCTGGTAAAGATGCATGTGTGATCAATCGATTTTGCGAGCAAAATTGTTTTGGTCTTTGTCATGATCAAGCCCTTTTGTTCTTTGCTACACATGAAGCTGATGGCTGTGTTTCCTTGTGCCCAATTTAGTCCATTGGAGCTGTGAACACCATAGTAAGGAGGCCTACTGATGGGAAGCTGATTGGGTACAACACAGATTGTGAGGCTTCAATCACTGCTATAGAGGATGCTCTGAGAGGTAACTAAGCTAGTTTCCATCGGAACCATCATCCCAGGTTTCTCGTCCTGGTTTCTAAGAATGTTTTTCTAGGTAATTGGATCAATTAGGGATGAGTTTTGATTCTAATTGACTGATGATGAACAGAAAGACATGCTGCTAATGGGCAAGCCAGAGCAATGGACGCTTCTCCAATTGCAGGGAAAGCATTTGTATTGGTTGGAGCTGGAGGAGCCGGAAGAGCTTTGGCCTTCGGTGCCAAGAGTCGCGGGGCCCGAGTCTTCGTCTTCAACCGCAATTTCGGTAAGTAATCCAAGTATATATTGGCCTTGCCTAAGCTCTCACTCTAACAAACCAAACCAATCCTTTTTCAAGAAACTGACTTCACTGTCGGCTCGTCCTGCAAATGTGAAAAGAGAGAGCAAAAGCCCTAGCCAAAGCAGTCTCAGGAGAAGCCATCAGGTATGAACACTTGGACACGTTCCGCCCTGAGGAAGGGATGATTTTCGCGAATGCATCCGCCATCGGAATGGAGCCGCACACTGATAAGAGCCCCGTTTCCAAGGTTTGTGCTCCTCCTCTCTGGTTTCCCCTCTTTTGAATGAACAGATGCTTGCATTGAGAATCATGTTATTCAAGATTGAATTTGTCATTGCTCTGATTAATTTTTCTGCAATGGACAATGGAATGTGTTTTAGGGGGTGTTGGGAGCATATGAGCTGGTTTTCGATGCAGTATACACACCAAGGAACACAAGGCTACTGCAAGAGGCAGCACAAGCAGGGGCCACTGTGGTCAGTGGGGTGGAGATGTTCATCAGACAGGCCCTCCATCAATTCAGACTCTTCACCAGTGGCCTAGGTATATCCTCTTCCCAGATACACACATACATTAGCGTTCTGTCAGTCTCCCGGATATCCGGACTTTTCGACCCTTGGCTAATCTTGACAAACTCGCTATCCATATTGCAAAACTCTCTTTTTTTCTTGTTATTTATATCACTAGGTCTGTTAGATAGTTCAACACAAAAGCTTAACCGGATAGGTGGAGGGAGACCATGGCCACCAAAGTCGGGAAAATCGATTTCCACAAGCGTCGGCAGCGACTATTCATCGGTAAAATGAGGGTTTCGTAGATGAGTAATACATGCACGCAGGTAGGATGTTGTCGAGTACCCGGTGGCGAGAACTGATTTTCTGCATCGACAGTGGACGAAACAAAAGTATCCTTCCTGATATTAAGCGCGCTTCGGTTCGCAGGCGGCTTTAGCCTATGTGATCAAAGCATATGTTCCTTAATTGCCAAGTATGGAAAAGATTCAACATCAGCTAATGACAGTGTTCTTCCTCAACTTTGTTGCATTTTGCAGCTCCGGAGGAATTCATGCGCAAACTTGTGTTGGAACAATTCTGAAGGCATTGCCAAAGTGAAAGGACTAGAATCGTGCAAAGAAGTCCTCGATTGATGAGAAATTTGTTCACTTCCATCTAACACAATGTAAATCCGAGGACATCTTAATTATGATATGCGTACTGTTGTATTCCCTCCTTTTTTTTTTCTATTGGTGCAATGACCAGCACGATATATGTTATGACAGGATCTTATTTAAGCGCCAATTCTTGTGAGAATAAGAAGTTAGACGTGTCATGTTATGTCATTTTTATTTGATCTCTCTGTAATTCATGTTTTACCGCATGTCATGCAAATGTGTCCTACCTAGTATTGTTAGTCCTATCTCTAATTGTGCTCTTTAGGAATTAGGAGTAATCGGTTCTAAAGTAGGTGATTTTCACCTTAGAATCAGAAACCACACGCTATGGACCGGTTTCAAAAAATTGAAATAAGGAATCGCTTGTTGGTTTCATGGACCCACTTGGGAACTGAACCGCTTCCCAAGTGGGTCCATGTAACTAGTTAAAATGTCTCCACTTTGGAAGATGCATAAGACTTGAGAGCAAGCATTCTGGTCAAAGGCGGCCAAGAGTGAGAGCAACAGAGCAAGCGACGAGGCTAGAGGCGATTTAGAGTGAGGGTGAGAGAGTGATCAATGATGCCAAAGGCTGCCAAAAATAAGAGTGAGAATGGAAGGCGAGGCCGCTAGATGAGTGAAGCAAGAGACGAGAGAGAGACGAAGAGGAAACTATTTTGATTTGAAAAGCTAAAATTTAAAAATAAAAAAAATTACATAACTATGTGTGTGTACTGGTCCGGTCTTGATGGACGAACAATCAATTTCACATCTAAAACCTAGAATCGGACTAGTTCCCATAAAACTACCGATTTTGGGCTAGGCCGGTCCAATTCCGACCGATCGGGATGATTCCCTATTCTTTTGCACACTTCTTTGAATGGCCTCTCTTTGCTGCAAAGAAAAGGTTTTAGTGGTTTCTCTATAGAAGCAGCCCCCTACCTCGCATCGACAAAAGTTAGTTATTTGCTTAATTGCTAAATTGGGTAATCCTTCTATTTTTATCTTCTCCTATTAAAATTTACGATTTAAATTGTCGATTAAAAGTTAAGTGACATTAAAGAAATTTATCGCCTTTTGTAATGCATCTCTACTTTATATATTCCAAATCTATAAGTCTTACAGATATATAAATGTGATGCACCCAACCATCTCTCAATCATGTGAAAATAAATAGAAGAAGTTTTATTAGAGTGCCACGTAGGATTTCTGTATAATGTAAACAAACTTTATGTAATTGGAATTAAGGGGTTATTCAAATTCAATTTTAATTGCATTATTCGAAGACAATACGCTAAATTTTTCTTTTTAATTCTGACACTGATTCCCTATTTAATTTCTATATCTACTTGCCTACATTCAAGCTATTGGGTAAGTTTTCATTAGTTATCCTTTCTAATATTATTTAATCTTTGATAGTGTTAGAGAAATTTCACTTATGATTGCTATTTTCTTTCTTACAGGCAACAATAACATCGATCAAAACACGAACTGCGAACGTTGTGCAAAAGGCATCTTACATCGTACAGTTGAAAGCCTTGTTGGCGCTGATAATGACGAGGATTAATTCCAAAAAAAACCCCAAACTTTAGGTTTAGTCCCAAATATATCCCGAACTTTTTTTTGTCTCAAGAAAAACCCCAAACTTTAGATTCAATCCCAAATCTGCCCCGAACTTTTCTTTTATCTCAAAAAAAAACCCTAAACTTTAATTTTAGTCCCAAATCTACCCCGAATTTTGTTTTGTTTAAAAAAATTTCAAATTGGTACACATATGACAAATTTACCAAAAATTATTCTTTTGACCACCAAAACAAATTACCATATATTAGTTTTCATTAAATTTTACTGTCAAATTTCTAAATTAAATAACACGCCACAATTAACGGGTATACTAATTTGGAGTTTTACCTTCCGTTTGTACTAAAAAAATCACCAATTTTTGATATGTTTTCAAATATACCCCATGGTCTAGTCCCAACTTAACATGGCATTTCCACATAGATAATAAATACACATAAACAAGATGTCATAGAAAATTATTTTCAAAATAAAACTATTTTAGGACATAAAAAATTAGGGATTACTAATACGGCTTTTGGACAGAGGCTATGAGGGCAAATTTAGGATTAGAGTAAAATTTGATGATTTTCTTTTTGACAAAAAAAATTGGGATAGATTTGGGAATAGGCTAAGAGTTTGGGGTTTTTAAGAGACAAAAAGAAAAGTTTGGGGCGGATTTGGGACTAAACCTAAAGTTTGGGGTTTTTTCTGAGACAAATAAAAGTTCAGGGTAAATTTGGGACTGAACCTAAAGTTCGGGGTTTTTTATAAGACAAAAAAATTTTGGGTATATTTGGGACTAAACCTAAAGTTTGGGGTTTTTTTTGGAATTGTCCCTAGTGACGAAGGTCTCGATAATGAGCCACTGGACAGAGGAGGGGGCGCCGGAGGTGATGTGTCCCATTGCTCTGTCCACGACGAGAGAAATGCACAGAGGAAGTGCCGGTGGAAAAATTTAAGACGATTTTGTAATGAACGGTGCTTTTTAGGCCAACCTTGTGTTCTGTTCGATGACGTGTCCCACTTCTATTATTAATTTTCCTTTTCAATTGTATTTTTTTCGAAATCATTTTCAAATGGAATGGCAAAGTATCAATAGTCCAACGAAACTTTGCTAATGAAGAGATGAAATCGGACACCGAGACGTAAGTGTGAGGCATTGGTTTTGAAAATTTTGCTATTCTTTTTATATAGTATTTGGTGAACAACTTGCGTTTACGGTACGTTAATTCATTGCACCTTTTTGACCAAAATAAAAATTCATCGCACCTTTAGGAAAGTTACACCGTTATTTCAAACGGAGTAACATGGGGGTCTTTTTTTTTTTTTTTTTTTTCCTTTTTATCCAAGGGTAACATAGAATTTGACTTCACCCGTAGTAGACCATTGTGCTGGCTTAGAAAAAAATAAATAATCCTGAAATTTTAACTCAATACACAATATAATTTTTGAACTTTAATCAAATATTCAATGTGATTCCTAAATTTTTAGTTTATTTAATATAGTTATTAGATTTTTATGAAAATGTACATTCATCCTTATATTAATTCAATATCAAGGATAATATCAAACACTAAATTGAATATGCAAAAGGTTAAGGATCAAGTTAAATAGATTAAAATCCATGAAGCGTATCATACATTATTAAGCTAAAGTTCGAGAATCATTCATATGACATCCTCAAAAAGGGAAAAAGTCACTAAAAATCCCAAACTTTGTCCATCATTACACATTTACCCCAAATTATTATTCGTGACATCAAAAGTCTCAAACTTGTACCTGTATTTGGGGTTTTGGTGTCAAAAGAAAAAATTGGATAAATGTAGCATCGGTAAAATTTTTTTTAAAGATAAATGATAAATTATATATAAGTAAAAATTTGAAATTTTTAATGTGAGAAGATGGCGTAGGTAAATGTGTGGGACAACTTTTACCCTCAAAAAACTTTCTACGGATAAACCGAACTGGTTCAACAAAAGGCAGCTGAGCGTCATTCGAGAGCTGCCAAATCGCATTTCGAGAGCCGATGCCTGAATCCGGGATCGCACGTATAAAAACGGCCGCGATTCAACCGGGGAGATGTCCTGCGCGCTCTCTGACCCGGAGCGCGCAAGATTGGGCGAGAGGGCGGAAATGGTCGGCACGTCGCCTCCTGATTCGTCTTCGCTTCCAGGTTCTCCTCCTTCTCTCTTTTCCCATTTCCCAGGCCAAGTTCGGTTCTTTCATGTTGCTTCTCTCTTTTGGGTCTCTTTTTGTTCTTTAATGTACGATAAGAAGGATTAGAATTTTACCCTTTTGGGTTATCGGGTGGTTTTTCGGTTGCTTTTGGGGGCTAGGAGAGACTCAGTGGGATTGAGAGAAGTTTTCTGTACACCTGGTTTTCTCGAGTGTTGCCGTTCGGTTTCAATGAGGGTGGTCGTGGCTCGTTCCGTAAGCCCCGGAATGTGGTAATTTGGGTGGAAAGATGATCTGTTTAGGCTTTCGCGTGCGAATTGGTGATGGAATTGGTTCAGATATCGGTGGTTTTGCTGACCGGATTGGAGATGAACGCGACTTGATTTCGGGTGTTTCGGGTTTGGTTTGCAGGTTCCGTGAGGCGAGATGAGAGTCAGAAATGGCGGGTGTCGCCGTCGGATGTCGCGTATCACTTTGGTACCAGTGGGCTATCCGTCGCGGTCGCCACTGGGGTGACCCACCCCTTAGGTTTGTGCTCACTTCAGTGGCATCTTGTTGTCTTGCATCGTTATGCGTCTGCTGATTACCCAAAGATTATTGATGATTCTGGGTGGTACTTGTGCCCCCTCCGTAAGAAATATTGAGGACACTGATCCTCTGAGTGGAGCATCACTGACTGAATACATAATCTTCCATCCTCAAGGACGGCGATTTACACAGAAGACAACATTATGCTCATAGATGTCTCCTTTCTAAGGCAAAACACGATCATTTAATAAGTCATGGACTCTGAAGTTCCATTTTCATACATGTTGAAGAAGGATAGCTGGATAGTTTTCTTGAATTATCAAAAGGATAAAAACATTTTCGAGGAGTATTGCTAAAGGATGTCTTATGTGCAATTTATCAAAGTATCACTTCACCTGCAGATGTGCTCAAAGTAAGGCTACAAATGCAGCTTGTTGGCCAGAGAGGTCAGTTGACTGGAATGGTATCGTATCCTCCACATTGGTTGCTCCTCTTGTACTCCCAACATGAAAGCCTTATTTGTAAATTGGTTCTCTGAAGGTTCTTTCATGTCTTGATGCATAGGGCCAAGTATTCATTCAAGTGTTGAAGAATGAAGGGCCACGTTCGTTGTATCTTGGATTGACACCTGCGCTAACACGATCACTTCTTTACGGGGGCCTCCGCTTGGGCTTGTATGAACCCTCTAAATATGTCTGTGATCAGGCATTTGGGTCCTCCAATATTTTTGTTAAAATAGCCTCTGGAGCATTTTCTGGTGCCATTTCAACAGCTATGACCAACCCAGTTGAAGTCATAAAGGTAATGCTGTCAGGCTGCACTTTCTGAAAGTATCCTGATTAGACTAATATGAAGAGTATCTCTATCACCAGGTGCGGTTACAAATGAATTTGGGTTCAACAAAAGCAGGGCCAATCAGAGAAATGCGCAAGATTGTTTCTGAAGAGGGAGTAAAAGCTCTCTGGAAAGGGGTTGGCCCTGCTATGGCTAGAGCTGCTGCTTTGACTGCATCACAGCTGGCAACATATGACGAATCCAAGCGGGTCAAGCTCTGGTCACCCTATTCTTTATTTGGATTATCCAGGAATAAGTTTTCACTTTTTATTAAGCTGTTCATGTTTTGGCTAATTCAACAGATTTTGAGGAGATTAACACCTCTAGAGGAAGGATTTAATCTGCATCTGAGGTAAGATATTGATGTTTCTATCCTCATCTAGCATATCTTAATGCCCTTTGAATGGAAAGTCAAATAGTAGTCTACTCGACCAGTTTATAATTACTTGAAGATAATGCATGAAAAGGACTCAACACGTGACATTTGTGAAGGATTTAAAAAAAATCTGGAGTTTCCGATTTGTCACAATTGGTCATTCTGGTAACATTTGCTTGCTTGTGTAACACAAATTGCTGCTATATGGTTTGAACTTTGAGTTGTTCACCCACAATATTTGGCCATGCGATGCTCAAAGTTGTTTCCAGATAGAATCATCGAACTTTCAAGTGAAATACTTCCATGAAATTATGGAAGTGCTAATTTACACTCAAGTACACTTCGACTCAGTGATTTTGTGAATATTCTGGTTCTTTTTAGAAAAATGGCAACTGACTCTGCTTTTTGTCATGGTGAAGCTCAAGTATAGTTGCAGGCATGGTGAGTACTCTAATAACAGCACCGATGGACATGGTTAAGACCCGTCTCATGTTGCAACGAGAATCTGAGACCTTGGGAAGATACAAAAATGGATTTCATTGTGCATATCAGGTAGCTTATTTATCCCTTTCCTTGTCAAAGCCACCTTTACTGAGGAATAAGGAATAGTATATTCCACAGAGAGGAAGGAGGCTGTTTGCTTGAAGAAGAGTTTTCAGACTTTTCATTACCATTTCCTTTCGAGAATGAAATTGCTGATGAAAATGTGTTGGGTCTAATTTAGTGGACAGTTTCCATTGAAACACTCAAAATGCTGTTTTTCTTTTACTACTGAATGAGTGAAAAGACAAAAAAGAATCAGATTTTTGTAAATTCATTTTTTCTTTTCCATTTCAATTGAAAACATGGCTTATGAAGAGAGAGATAAAGATGCATCGTTCTTTGAAGCCGCTGTTCTTTGGTTGATTCTCTCTCCCTTCTCCTCATTCTTTATACATTGAGGAAGAATCTCTCTCTCTCTCCATACCTAGATTTTATTGTTTGTTTACCTTTTACTATTATTACTTGTACAGAGTAAGGTGATTAAATTGACACTATCCGAACCCAGTAAATTAGCATTTGTCAAGATGGTTAACTTTTTTGGCCAAGTGATGCCGAGTAAGTGGAATTGCATGTTTTACGTATTTTAGTAGTGAAGTAATTACATATGCTTAAATTTGGATGGTCTGAAAGGGCTATGATGTTATATTGTAGCAACCACTGAGACACAAATGGATTAGTTGTAATGACATACCAAACATATTTTCTCAGTTCTCATTTTTTCCAAAAACTCTCTTTTTAGAGTACCAAATGCATTTTGACATTTTTGCAAACTGAATGAACCTTCTACTTGTAAGTGGGTGAAAGTATAGGTTTTTTTGCATTTGACACAAATTTGGGGAAGAGGAGAAAAGTGAGGTATTTGAGCTTGTTTGCCCAGATATTCTTATGTTGTGATGTTCAGTAAATTCTCTTCATTTGGCTCTGTCTGCTTACCAGTTAGATTTGTGCTGGTGGTTTTATTGAATTTTTGGATGACTTGTTTACCAGTTATTTGGCTCTATCTACTTGATTACTTGTTTCATTTGAATCTCCTGTGATTTCAGGTCATTCGTACTGAAGGCTTTAGGGCATTATACAAAGGGTGAGATTTCCTCCACATCTGTGCTTTGTGCACCACTTTTTTATATTAACCTGCGACAAGCCTCAGGTGTAACTGCTTCATGTCCATTCTAGAATGTCACGGTTTGGGCTATGTGGATAGAAGACATCCTTCGAAGCAAATTTTGGGAAAAAAAAAAAAAAACCATCTCTTCTTCACAAATTTTCGAAGAGATTGTGGAATACAAATCAACCAGCCTTTGAATGTTAGTCCCTCTTATTTGGTGAGTCTCTTACTACAGGCATTAACCATCAAGCATTGTTTTCCAGGGGATTTGCAATTTTTGCGAGGCTAGGTCCCCAAACCACAATTACCTTTGTACTTTGTGAGAAGCTGAGGGAGGTCACTGGACTAAAGGCACTTTAGTCGCGCAATAGCCTATACCAAGGGAACCCGACCCTTCGACGTTATTACAAATATGTAGCCACTGCTGACTAGCTGCCATATCCCAAGAAAACGGCGGCGAAAGGCGACCTGACCTTTTCTCAAGAATTCTTTTCCGGAGAGGGGACATCAAGTTCATTATTTTTTTGGGAGTCAGAATCAACTGGGTTCCCAATCAGAATGGCATACTCTCAGACTGTTGATCAAGGTTCACTGATTTTCTTTTGTACTCTCTTAGGGAGAGACCCATCAATTGTACATTGGGCCAACATCCAGTATGAACACAATAAACATTCGTGACTACCGTGTACTACTTGACGTCTGAATAATGTCAACGGCGAATAGCATTATGTTCGGGACTCCTTCGAACTCTTCCATTTCTAGGTGTGGCTTCTCTCTTGTTCATTCCTTCCTACCCATCTACAGTGAATGGGGTTGACTCGGATGGATGCTGACCTGTTCATGGACGATTTGTCCAATTTACTAGAAGTTGGTATGGTAATTTCATTTGCCCCATTAGCTGTAGCGTGAGAAACGAATGCAATTCTCTGCGCCAAAGAATTTCTCTCTTTTTGTCATTTGAAAAACAAAATCTAAAAATGGTCAAAGTGTTCTTTCCACCGAGCATACAGCACGTGACCGATTTGAGATAATGGAAGAAAGTGAATGACCGATTCAAATCCATCTATATTTCAAGTGCCCGACTTGAGATGCAGTTGGATGATGATTCTTGCAATGTTGTGCACGGACTTTGTAGCTCTGAATTTGGGCCACCATTCCTTGTATATTGAATTAACTTGATGGATACTTTTGGGTCAACTGTAAACATTTTATATTTTTTATGGCGCTTTTATCCAATCAAGAGGCAGGTGTGGCATCCATGGCACCATTGCATTCTTCTTAAACAAACGAAGTGCATAAACAAAAAATAGTAAGTTGGGGGCCAATTCCCTAAAAAATCCTAAACTTTAGGTTCGGTCTTAAATTTGCCTAACATTTTATTTGTTTTAGAGAAATCCCCAAACTTTAGGTTTGGTTTCAATTATGTTATAAACTTTCCTTTTGTTTTAGGCAAAAACCCTAAACTTTACGTTCAATTTCAAATCTACCCCAAATTTTGCTTTTGTCTAAAAAAAATACCAACTTTTAATCTATTATCAAATCTACCCCTTGATTTTGTCTTAACTTAACGTGGCATTTCCACATTGATAATATATACATATCGATAAGGCGACATGGAAAATTATCTTCCAAATAAAACCATTCTAAGATATAAAAATTAGGGATGACTATCGCGATTTTTGGACATAGGGCTAATGGGGGTAAATTTAGGACTAGAGTAAAAATTGATGATTTTCTTTTTGACAAAAAAAAATTGGGGTAGATTTGAAATTGAATCTAAAGTTTGGAGTTAGACAAAAGAAAAGTTTGAAGCAGATTTGAGACTAAACCTAAATTTTGAAGTTTTTTTCTAAAACAAAAAGAAAAGTTTGGGTAGATTTGAGACTAGACCTAAAATTTATAATTTTTTACGAAACAAACAAAAGTTCATGATAGAATTGGGATTAGACCTAAAATTTGGGGTTTTTGAAGAGAATTAGCCTATAAGTCGAGACTATAGACTATATAATCTTTCTTGAATTTTTTTTTTCTCTCTCTCATGAAGAAGTGGTACAAGTCAGTTCTCCTACCTCGGTCGCACAACTCGACACATACAATATTGTGCACTGAAGGGTAATTCCCGGCTTGAACTTTCGGGGAGACTTGCTTTATGGTTCACCGGCAAGGTGGACCGGCTCTTCATGACTTTGGTGCCCACAGAGTTTGACATATACCTAAACGATCCAAAGGGGCTCCGCGTAAGCAGGGCGACAATTCAGCAGGAGCTACTGATAATAATGATCCATATAAAAGAGCTGGCACTACTCCATTTGGACATGTCATCAGGGCTTAAATATCTCCTTTTATATCCGACTTTATCCTCCCCTCGAGCAAACACCAAGCATAGGATAAGATAAATTTTGTATTCTAAGTTTTATCCTAATTGTCTAATGCAGCCAAAGAGATGATGTACTCGGGTGCAAGGATTGGGTCTTCCATGCATCGAGAAGGAATTTTCCATCTTCATTTAAATTTTCCCTATGAGCCAATTTATGGAGTCTCCCATTCTTCAAAAGCAATAATTTAATGAGAAAAATTGATAAAATCGGAGTGTAAATCGGGCTGGATTGAGTATGAGTCATTAAAATTGTATTAAATAAAAATGGGTTAATATGGATTAAATAGATCGATTTTAATGGGATCATTTTTTATCCGACACAAACCCGACCCATCGATTTAACATGCTTGTATACTTTGTCACGTGATGGCTGCGGCGACAACAATCTCACTTGAGTACATTCTCGCTTTCGATATTTGTTACATCTTTTTGTCGAGGGAATTGGCTACAATCCCATCGTGGACGTGTCCGTGACAAAAGGCAGACCAGCCAACCAAATTGAAGTGGATTTGAAGACGTAAGATTCGTCGCCATCCTTTTTTTCAAATATTCATTCTTGGAAGAATTAGCAACGGTTGGCCCAGACATAGTATATGTTTCCTTTTTTACAAGTACATGTTTCAAACAAGTATATATAAGAGCCAACAGCAAAATGCACGTAAGTACAAGGGGTTATGATTGGGAGATTGAAAACTCTATTGGACCGTCGAAAGCTTGTGTAACCCAATGCCGATCACGCCTAGAAATTATATGTAACGTCACTAGTGATCCCTATACTTTTGCCAGAAAATTCAAATTATCCATTTGTTTTCTCAAAAGTTTCCCCTTATTATTTAGAAAGTGACATCGCTCTCCAGGTTGGTATAGGATGGAATTGCCAAAGTAGCATTAAGGCTGTTAAATGCTTATTGAGCAATAATACAAAAATCATGATTTGAACCGATTTGATTTACTAGTCGACAAAAAATGCATTATGATATGTCAGGAGATCTATTTATAAAAAACATATTGTTCTTGATAGTTTGTAGGAACCTCTTCTATTTTTCACACAATATGAAGTCACTGTCACTTCTCGATGTCTCGCAAAAAGGTTCACATCAAGCGATGTCGATACATCATCCTAAATCAATCTAGCATTTTTATGTGTTGATTGTCAGTCATTGCATGATGTAAAATCACGACGCTCACATCAAGAATTCTTGATTGGTAGATGGGGCACTAATTTTGCCCCTGGAATTTGAGTTGAGAACATCGATTTCATAATTTTAGAACTTGGAATCCATTGAATACGTTGTTGGCAGAGCCATCCTTAAAGTGTGAAATTTTGTTGTTTTCAAAGATTTCCCATTACTTTGTTAAATTGAAATTTTGCTGTTTTCAAAGATTTCCAGTTACTTTGCATTATTTTTAAGGAAATTATTAGTAATTTTTTTCCATCTTTATGTCCATTGCGCAATGGTACCACTCGGTCCACTACATTCGAGCTCATGGTTTATCACCATGAAATAATCTGAGACACTAAAAAACATAAAAAGATTTGCATACAAATTTAGGGGCGTGCAATGGAAACTTTTCGAATCGAGAACTATTTGGATTGGATCGATCAGTTCTAAGTGGTTCTCAAGAGTGTCGATCCGGTTTCTGATTTCATCGTGGGAATCGGACCGTCCAGATTGGACCGATATTGAAAGTCCCCAATTTGCTCAAAGCCCAAATGAGCTCACCAAGAGTAATAGCCCAATCAATAGGAAAGCCCATGCCACTAAAAAATAAAGTCAGCTCTCTGCGATTCTCTCCCCCACGTCTGCAAACGTACAGCAGAAACGAGTGCGTTAGCGAAGCAAATTGAAGGGGAATCAAAGCGCATGCGGAGGCGACGCCATAACAAGATCCACTCTCTCTCTAGTTTCTCTCTCCCCATACATAAGCGTCTATTTCGTTTAGTTGGATGAGGAAATCCGGAGAGCATACACACTCTCCAAAAAAAAAAAAAAAAAAAAATTCTCTTTACCGGTTTTGTTGGACCACCTGAAAATTAAATCGATTAGTCCAATTCTCTGTTTAGTTCTCGATTTGTGCGGGACCATACTAGATTGGGAACTGATCACGATTTATGTGAATTCGCTCGTAACTGTTACTCAGGTCTTATTAGCGAGTGGCCTCGCGTCGAGCCACTCGACGAAAGATAAAATATTTTATTTTCAAAGCATGGATCGCGCATTAAAAAAATTACTAATATAATTTCGGATGCGGCTACCCAGGCAAATGACCCCCCTTCAATTTCGGCACACGCTTACACGGAGACAGGAGCGGTCCAAATGAGGGGGCAAGTTGCAACTTGCGAGGGACAGAGGAGAGAGAGGGACGAGCGCCACGTGGCGGCTCCTGAGGTGTACTGCCTTGGCGGGACAGGCTGTCGCGCTTAACTTTTGCCCCTCCGGTGTCGCGCTTAACTACGGTTCTGCCCCTCGTCCCCCCGCATTTACCGTCTTGCCCTCATCCCCCCGCGGATAAGGCTCCTGCATAGACAGCGGCATCTTTTTGCCTTTTCGGCTGAAAATGATGCCCTTTTTTGTTTTTCTTAAGGTTTTCCAATTGGTAATCAATGTGCTACCCCCCCAAGCTCGATCGGTACGCTTTATAACCGGCCAAATCTTCCGGGGCTTGTTCCGTGAACGAAAAGACTTTTAATTTTAGGTCCGGTTACTATTCCGTTTCAAACCCTTTTTGGGTTTTGGTAAAAATATTCAAAACTTTCATTGTAATCTCATATGTGCGTTCCCATTTGTGCTTGTATGTATCTAAAAATTACCAACGTTTTTTTTATCGATGATTTTAATGAAAAAGTCCTTTTAATGATGATTTTCTAATTAGTTGTGAATTTTGAACGTGTGAACAAATTTAGAACTAAAATGAAAGTTTGAAATTTTTTACGAGACAAAAAGAATTCAGGATAGTATTGAGATTATACCCAAAATTTAGTATTTTCTTTATTGAATTAGGCCATTTAAAAAAAAAACCTATGGAAATTTTACCGGGAGACTTTCGAGTGTTTCTTTGGGGATTTGGCGCTTTGTACCTACAAAACAAAGCATTTATATGCCTCGGCATTTGCACGATAACGAAGTGAGGATATAGCGTATATTTCGGAAAAAAGATTAAAAAAAAAGGTGAGAAGACAGAAAATGGACGGAACTATTTTCTTTTTAATTTTCTAGGACTAGCCAAGTGCATGCTAATTCGGAACCAACCAAAAAAAGTGCTTGCTCTTGTAGCAACGGGCGAATATCCGAACTGGTTCGATTTGGGAACAAAATCGAACCTGCCTTACTCGACTGGTTTCAAACCGGCTTACATGGAAATTGGATAGGAACTAAGGTAAGGATTAGAGATCTAGCCTTAACTTGTTTAGTTTCTAGTTTGTACCATGAGTCATTGGTTCTACTCGAAATTTTTTCAACCAAATTTCAAGAAAATGTAGCAAGATATGTTCCGAACCCCAAAAGTCAAGGAGATCCAGCAATACCTTAATCATTATATTGCAGATTTTTTTATAGTGTATTTCATAAAATGATAGTGAATACTTTTAAAATTTGATTTGGTTAGGTCAACTTAGGTGTCCAATGACTCGGTTCCTAGTCGATTTCGTAGGGAACCGATTTCAAAGTGGAAACCAGCTCAATCCTTGAAATCGATCACTCTTGCTTATATCTAGGTATTATTTAGGACCTAGGAAACAATGGAGAGGTACATGAGCGAGCGCCCTCACGAGTAATTTCGCGGCGTAGGCCCTAAAAGGGAGGGCGAGTCGAGGAAAAAAAAGAGGGAAGAGCAACACGAAACGCTAGCAAAGGACCAAAAAGCAAGCAAAAGGAAAATCGGGAGACAGGTCACTTTCGTGAAGTGGACTGCAATGTCTTTGGCACATGACTCGGAGGAGAGACGGAGCTTTCCAAAGCGACGAGCGACTTACCCCGTCTCTCTCCGCTGTCATTGCAAAGGCACGGGTGGTGACTCGACAACATTACTATCATGTTGGGGCTCTTGTCCAAAAGGAGCTCCAAGAGAAGTGAATAAACGTGGCACAATTGTTAATCTCGAAAATTGATCGAGTCAAAAACATCCCCTCTCCTGATCGATCCGCTTCAACTTTCCAAGAGAAGCTCGCTTCCGGCAAAAGGGTCTTTTTTTTTTTCCTTCATAATGCCGTGTCACGACATAGCACGATTGTATCGTGAAAATTGACCAAGCAAAAAATATTCCCTCTTATTATCAATCTGCTTTGACTAGTGAAACTCCCTTGCGGCAAAAGGGCTTTTATTTTTCCTCGGTTTCATGTTATCACACAGCACAATTGCATCAAATCGGAAACGTCCCCTCTCTTGATCCACTCGCTTCAACTTTCCAAGCGAAGCTTGTTTCTGGCAAAATGGCCTTTTGTTTTTTTTTGGTGTCGTGTTATCACACGGCACAATTGCATCTTGAAATTTGACAAAGCCAAAAACGTCCATTCTTTGGATTGATTAGCTTCAACTTTCCTAGCGAAACTGGCTTGTAGCAGAAGGGCCTTTTTTTTCTCTCAGTGTCGTGTCACGACACAGCACAATTGCCTTGAAAATTAACCAAGCCAAAAATGTCATCTTTCCGGATCGATCCACTTCAACAATTACATCTTGAAATTTGACCGAGCCAAAAACATCCCCTCTCCCAATCGATTTGCTTCAATTTTCCAAACAAAACTCCCTTGCGACAAAAGGGCTTTTTTTTTTCTCCACAGTGCCGTGTGATGACACAGCACGATTGCATCTTGAAATTTGACCAAGCCAATAACATCCCCTCTCTCGATCGATCCACTTCAACTTTCCAAGCAAAACTTCCTTGCAGCAAAAGGGCTTTTTTTTTTTTTTTCCCTCGGTGCCGTGTTATCACAGGGCACCATTGCATTTTAAAAATTGACCAAGCCAGAAACGTCCCCTCTCCATATCGATCTGCTTCCACTTTCCCAAGAGAAACTCGCTCCCGGCAAAATGATTGTTTATTTATTTTTTTTTTTTCCGAGGGAGCTTGGATAAAATGAAATTCGCAACCCCCAAAAGTCATTCGGACGAGACCGGAACGAGTCTTCTCCGTGCAGGCCGGCGAGGGGAGGGGGTGGGGCCCAACCAGATGGTCGAGACCACAGAAGTTATGATGGGGATGGGCTGATGTGATAAGCTCTCTCTCTTTTCTCTCTCTCTCTCTCTCTCTCCTTCCCATGGGGAGGAGGGGAGGAGTCACGTTACCGGTTCTCGATTGGATAATTCAAATCCAACCTAATGAAATCCCAACCAGCTGGCCCCACCTACTCCCCCACCCTTTTTATTTTTTAATTATTTAATAAATAAAAAACCCGATCGGTCCCGGATTTTCCCCTCCTTTTCCCCCGCCCCCTCTCTCTTTCCTTCCACCCCACACGGGTCAAAGACGACCCGATCCGAGGTCGTATTCGTCATTTCGCCTCTCCGCTGCTCCGTCCAGGAAATTGCAGCTCGAACTCCGGCTGCGTCGTATTTCGCTATTATTTAAAAAAGGAAAAATCTCTCCTTTCTCCCCCCTCCGCTGGCGGCCGCATGCTAATCATGCGGAACTGAAGTTGGCATCGTGTCGAAATTCTTTTTCATGCAACTGGGCATTTCTTTTTCTTATTTCGAAAGTTTCCGAGAAAGGGATTTTAAATGTATCGCGTTTTTTTTCGATGCGTTGGTCATTCATAAAGTATTTTCTCTAAAAAAAAATTATCCCCTGCATTGACCTATGAAGATGAATCAACGAAAATTTTTATTTTTATTATCCATAAAAATAATATCTAGACCGAGCAATTATTTGAAGTGATGCAATGGGGGAATGTTTACTTGATCGTTTATCATTTGCTAATAAAACTCACCCAAAATATAATTTTAGTCCCGAACATGGAGAACAAAAAAAGAAATTATCAAAATGCTTATCGCATCATTTCATCCGATAGTGTGTATATTGTGTTTAAAATTCAGGGCCATGAAAAGGAAAAAACTGAACGACTGGTGTGATTGGTTGATGCCATCTATTCAAACCTTACTAATTACATGCGAGTCTGTTCTCGATCGGGGTTAATAAAGACACCCGAGCTTGATCGGATCCCGAAATTTTCAAGGTGTGGTTTCATGACTTGTCCGATGGTTAGGTCTGTACACCACATTGGGGGTCAAGTTTTTTTTAGAAAAAAATGAAGAGAAAAAGAGATAATACGAAATATGACATTACAGAGTCTCTTAAATCAAAATGGATATTTTATCTATATTTTTTGAGCTTTTTAAGCAACTGTTGAGGTCCAATCAAACTTTTTATCCATAAGTTAAAAAGAAAATCGAAGCTCCACTTGACCTTTTCGCATAGATGCGTCTCGGGTCTTTCTTTAACTTACATTTTTCAGTGTTTCTCTCTCTAACTCTCTCTCTCTCTCTCTCACCTCGCGAGCCGAAGCAGGAGGGAGGGAGCACCAGGCTGTTCCCTGCGCGCGCGCACTCCACGTCAGCGCCCCCCGGCAACAGCTGGAAACGAGGCGATGGCAGAACCGTGAATAAGTCGAAGACCGGGGGCTCACTGCCACCACCTGATATTATAATCGAAAACTCCCCCCTCCTGCTCGGAAGAAGACGAAGACGATCCCCCCAAAAAGAAAAAAATCCAAAAGCGACGACTACTCGAAGAAAAAAAAGCTCTCGCACACCAAAAAAAAAAAAAGAAAAGAAAAAAAAAGAAGAAAAAAGAAATTCGAAGCCAGCAAAGCAAGCGCTTCTATAGAGAGAGAAACCTGCATTCTCTAGAGAGAGAGAGAGAGAGAGGGGGGGGGTGGGAGAAGGCGTCGTCCCGGCGGTTCTAGAGAGAGAGAAAGTGACGAAGGAGAGGGAGGAGAGAGGAGCATTTCCGCTCGGCTGCGACGGAGTCCCGTTAATGGCGGAGGAGGAGAGAAAGGAGAAGGAGAAGGAGGAGGAGGAGGAGGCGGAGGAGGAGGCGCCAGCGGCGGCGGCGGCGGCGGCGGCGGAGGGCGCCGAGGAGAGCGTGAAGCTGTTCGTCGGCCAGGTCCCGAAGAGCATGACCGAGGCCGAACTGCTCGACATGTTCAAGGAGGTCGCCGTCGTGGACGAGGTCAACGTCATCAAGGACAAGGCCACGCGGGCCTCGCGCGGTTGGTTTTCATTTCACCCCCTTGGCATTCGTTCCTTTCGAGCTTCACTTCGTTTCCTCCTCTTCATTTCCCTCTCTTCTTCTCCCCTTCTTCCTCCTTCCGGATCTCCGAAGTGGCGCGATTCGCGCGATTCGCTTGTCGTGCGTTTCAGATTCGGAAAGTCTTTAGTGCGTTCGGTTGGGTTCGGTTGGTGTTTGTTCCGTGCCCTAATTCGTGCGCGTCTCTTTTCCTCTCTTCGTGAAGGTTGTTGCTTCGTGATATGTCCGTCGAGGCAGGAGGCCGACAAGGCGATCAGCGCGTGCCACAACAAGCGGACGTTAACGGGGGTTAGTTGTCGGTTTTTTTCTTTTGGCTTCCTGATCTGTTCATTTATGGAGTAATTATGTTCCTGCATTGTGCATTGATTCTGTCGGGCGGTGCGCCGCTGCGAAATGATGATCCCGGCCTAAGTTAGGAACGTGTCGGTTCTGGTGCGGAAGTGACCCGTCCGTCTCCCAGATCGTCCTTTTTTTTTTTTTTTTCAGTGTGTAGATCAGTTCGTTAGTGTCTGCATGCTTTCTTAATGGCGTGTGCGCTAATTGTCGCCGGGGAGACTTTATCTGCAACAAACTGTTTTCTGGTTGTTGGAAGAGCCGTCGACGAATTGTGCATCTTTACTGTGTGGTGATTTTGGGTTTTTGCACGTGGGACCGCATTGCATCAGTCTTCCGGGCTCAGAGATTCTAGATTGGTTACAGCAGTATGTGCATGCTGTACGAGGGCAGGGCAATTGATACATGGAAGTCTCCTGTTCAATGGAAGAAGTCGATTTCAGTCAAATTTAACTCCTAACAGTAACCGGTTAATTAGTTCAAACGTGAATGGTATTTAATTAGTTTTTTTTATATCCATTTGACTGGTAAGTAGTAACTAGTAAGTATCTACAGTTTGTATTGTCATACAAAATAAATGCTACCATGACAAATTGGGAGAAAAAACCTACAGCAACTTGACAAGCATGACGAAAAAAGGAAAAAAAAATGCACTTTTGTTTCTGAGTATGCGCATATCAATTACTGCCTTGCCTTGCTGATCAGTTGGGACTTGGCATTAAGGTTTCTATAGCACAGAGACATTACTTTTGTTGTATATTAACAATGGCATCATGTTTTCAAATTCTAGTGGAGTCATTCATTTCTACACGAGTTAGTTGCCAGATTCCCAGTCTGCTTGTAATTTCTTCACTTCTCAATCCCCTATTCCTTAGTCAGATTTAACCTTGGAATCTTGTTCTTGTTACTCTACATTCTGATAGGGAAGGTTCTTATGGGTTTGAGTGGTTGGAACATAGTATTTTCTTTAGAATGATAGATCTTTTGATGGCTTTTACAATTCTCTTATCTTATGATTTGATGCATGTAGAATTAGAAACTTTAAACCATCCAATATGTTCTTTTTATGTTCTATTTAATCACGGTCACATCATCTTGCAAAACTACCGTGTGTTATTTGTCCATATTATATTCTGGAGAATTAATAGAAAAAGATTGAAGTATAGTCAGTGGCGGATTCTGGAATTCAGAAGAGAGGGGCAAGCGAGTTTACTTAACACCAAGTTAAAAAATCTAATATTCATTTCGCTACATTTAATGGGTAAAAATGGGATAATTTCATTTTTAGTCCAATGACTCGTGTGTGAATTATCCAATCAAATCCTTCAATTCTTAATTCGTGCAATCAAGTCTTGTAACTATAGTCCAGTGTCGAATGTAGTCCTCCAGTTTCTGGAGATTGGAAATCTCGATCAGATTAATGATGTCTTGTTTTTCCATGGTTTTCATAGCTTGTTGCTTTATCAATTTGTTTCCCCTTTCAAAATCAAACCATTCCAGAGTTTTGAAATTGACAAGTTGAAAAAAGGAAGGAGGGGGGGGGGGTGAATAAGCATGTACTTCAAAACTTGCATGAAATGTGTTTAATAAGGCACTGTATTGTTTTGAAATTTTTAAAAAGCTTTGTGCATGTATTAAACTTTGGTAGTGGAGATATTTATTTATTATATGCTATCGTTGTGTTCAAATGTGAAATCCTGTGACAAATACATTCGGAGACAAGTTGGACATAGGAACATTACCCATGGAGGACACGCGTCTGAGTCTTAAGTATCATTAGATGCTTTTTATCCTTGAACTTCTGATTTAATATCCTTATGCAATGGCATTGTAGCTTGTTATGTAGTAGTTCCTAGGGATGATATCTTAAGTCTGACTAGAAGAAGTTATCTTGAATGCAGGCATCTAGTCCGCTGCAAGTGAAGTATGCTGATGGAGAGTTGGAAAGGCTAGGTAAATGCATATGCGATTCTTCTGTCGTGTTCTTTTCTTATTGCTAAGACAATTTGGTGAATTGCTTCTGGAGTTTTTTGGACAGTTGTAGCTCATCTCACAATGTATAATGACAGCCTGCTTGAAGTTATTGCATCATATTCATTATAAAATGCTTTGAATGATCAGTTTTTGGCTGCAATTCTGAACCAGAACACAAACTCTTTGTTGGCATGCTTCCGAAGAATGTCTCTGAAGATGAAGTAGCTGCTGTATTTTCAAAATATGGAACTATTAAGGACTTGCATATATTAAGAGGTTCTCAAAAAACCAGCAAAGGTACTTCTTTTACCTATATGTTATATTGGACTGTAATTGGGCATATTTGGCAACTGTTGCTCTCCCAGTCTCTAAGAAGTTGTTACTAATGGTGCTAATTTATGTTTGTTGTGGAAAACTCACTGGCCTGTTTTTTATACTGGCCATGCAGGTTGTGCTTTTATAAAATATGAGACGAAGGAACAAGCACTTGCAGCCCTAGATGCCTTGAATGGAAAGCATAAAATGGAGGTTTGTCTTTCCTTTCAGCTTATCATAGAAATATGGATTCCTATCTACTTATAACATGTCTTGTCATGTGGTCTGCTACTCAATGTCGCTAGACGTAATTAAATGGAGTCACCACACTTGATCCAGATCGACGAAAGTGATGCTTTGAGTCATTGACCAGCTTAAGAGTTTTGGATTGACGCATCAACTTTAAAGTGAAATTATTTTTAATATCACTAATGTTTTGATTACAGTAGTCACGTTCATCTCAGATCTTGGGCACGTTTTTCACCAGTGTTGAAGGAGTTCAGATCATCCATTATCCCCCTTCCTTTACCTGTGGCAACTTCTCGACTTTGTTCCTGGAGCAATAGGATTCTGATTTTTACCTTGTCTTCTGTGATTTGATGGGCATTTTCGAACTTGATTAGGTTGATGCATAGCTAATAACCTGGATGCAGTACTGTTACAATCTTTATGGGAACTAACAGATCTGAAAAGTGGAAAAATGAAATAACTGAAGCATCATTTGTTTCGTTTCTTTTGGAAGTCTGGCATATTTTGCTGATGGAGTGAATGCAGAATATAAATGGTGCATTTGGTTCAGCATTTTGAAAACCCATTAGAAAAATGCAAAGCAGTTTAGCCTAAAGGGTTTAGGGCAAATGCAAAGGCCGTTTGGTAAACTACGCTTTGAGAAGCAACTTTGAGAAAAATGCCCACATTTGGAAAGCCCCTTGGGTGATTGATATTAGTTTTTTAATTTTTATTTGTTTAAAATTGAAAAAAAATGTATGCAACTTTTTAAATATAAATTTTGACAATAATGCTAAAAAAATCAAATATATATAATTTTAAAAAAGACCAAACACTTTGCCGGTCCGGCAAAGGGTTTGGTCCTTTTTTAATTAAAAAAAATGAGGGACAGAATCGGAAATTTGAAGAATTCAGATGGTAGTTTTGGAAGAAAAAAAATGCAGAAAGCCCAATGCTAGTCCCTATTAGCATTGGGAGCATTGGGCTTTTAGCTTTCCCAATGCTGGGTTTTACTTGAAAGCTCCTTCAAAATGATTGCTAAACGGTCCAGCATTTTCCCCAAAGGGCTTTGGAGGCCGAAAGCCCCTTGGGAATGCTGAACCAAATGCACCAAAGGCTAATGATGTTTGCTGCAATGGCAATGCTGACCTGGCAAGAGAATGTTTATAGGCAGCTCTTTCATGACTGTAAGCATGAGATTCGCTTTTTGGAATCAGTTTGTGTGATGCTAGCTGGACTAATCTCACTTTGATGGGAATGCTAAATGATATGTCACGCATTGTCTGTGGGGTTCTTTTTGTTTATTTGGGCAAAAGCTGATTTGTGGTGCAAGCAGGCAAAAGCTGATTTGTGGTGCAAGCAATGTGTCTAGTGTAGAATAGTATACTTGGGTAGTATTCTAGCCGAAAACATCAAGATGTAAAGGAATTGATTGGAAAGAAAATCAGACTAACTAGTGTACCAGCTAAAGAGAACCACCTTCAGCTAAATATTACTTTCTTCCTAGCCTAGAAGCTGTAGATTTGTCTGCATTATCTTCTTTTTCTGTTATCTATAAGTTAGTATGTCTTTGCTGTAGAGTATTGTTACTTGAGTTTGCAACTGCAAATTGAAGACTTGTATGCCCAACTATATTCGTCTTCCTTCTTATCCATGGATGATCTGTGCTAAATGTACATTAGAATGGGGAGATAGTTAATGGCTGTTGACATCTCTTTCTTGCTTTTCTAGGGTTCAAGTGTTCCCCTTGTCGTCAAATGGGCAGATACTGAAAAGGAAAGGCAAGCTCGAAGAGCTCAGAAAGCTCAATTTCAGAATGCTGCTAATATGCAAAATACCGATTCACAACATCCATCATTGTTTGGGGCACTGCCTATGGGTTACATGCCTCCATATAACGGATATGGCTATCAGGTTGGTTTTGGAACCTCTTTTCCTCCCAATGCATATTTTGCTAACTATGCTGTGTGCAAGGCTTGGGTCATCCACTGTATTAGCACCTTCCATGTTGTCATTTCTCTGTTCCTACCGAAAATTTGTTCACCATGCTTAGACACCATCATGAGCAGTTTAAGCATTTTATTCTCCTTGTAATTTCTAAACCTCTCCATCGAAACTCATGGTTTTCTGGTGCCTTGTTGAAAGCCAGTAATTTGTAGAGATTTTATCTTGGCCATTGTCATATCTTTGACCAGGCATCTATCCACCCCTTGCCACTGTTATATGTGCCATAAGTCCAACTCATATTAGGATTGATATCTTTTGCTCCTTTGGTCTTGTCTTCACAGAGATAACAAATTATGAACAGGCTTTTGGCAACACTTGTTTTTTCTGCCTACTTCTCCGTCAACTTTATGATCCAGTGGGTGATAATTGTGATTGTGATCTCATTCTCATAGGGTCCTGGAACTTATGGGCTCATGCAATACCAATTGCCACCGGTGCAGAATCAATTCCATAACATGATTCCTCCTGCCAACCGGGGAAGCACTTTGCGTGCAGTTTCACCTGAAGTACCTGCTAGAAATTATGCATTGCCTCCTGCGAGTTATATGAGTTCTCCGTACCATGCAATGCCCGGCGTTCAGTATCCTCTTGCATATCCTGGAGGAATGATGAGTCACCGACCTTTAAGTGGTTCTGCAAGTGTCGCTGCTCCTGTGTCTCTGGATGGTGACCCTGCACCATCTTCAGTTGCCAGTCCTAGTGGTGGGGGTCAACCTGAAGGTTCTCACCCAAATTTGTTGCCTTTTTGCTTCTGCTTGGTATTTCTAATGGTATTGTGCAGGCAATTTAATTTCTCTTACCTCTTTTGTTATGTAGGACCACCTGGTGCTAATTTGTTCATTTATCACATACCGCAAGAATTTGGTGATCTCGAGCTTGCCAATGCTTTCAAGACATTTGGTAGGGTTTTGAGTGCTAAAGTGTATGTCGATAAAGCAACCGGTGTTAGCAAATGTTTTGGTAAGACTACTCAGAATATCTCTGAGTTGGATTCTTTGTTAAGGGTTTGCAAATTTGATCTTGCTATTTCATTTTCAGGTTTCATTAGTTATGACTCGCCTGAAGCTGCCCAATCTGCCATTAGTACAATGAATGGACGTCAATTAGGTGGTAAGAAATTGAAAGTTCAGCTCAAAAGAGACAATAGACAAAATAAACCTTATTGACATTAAGGTGAGTCATTCAAGGAAGCTGAATTTATCTCCTTTATGTGCACGCGCTCCAACCTAGATAACACGGGGTTCTCTGCAGTACAGATTTGTGGGATGGATTGGAATAATCTTCATCCCTTACGGTTCTCCATCCTACTTGTAATTGTCTGGCGGGATTAGACTACAAACTTGTAATTCATGGTGCATATCCTGTGCCAACATGATTTGTAACTTTTGTATCATGGAAGCTCATTTAGACATTAATGATTGATTTGTTGATTTATCTCTTGACTTTTAGTTGTATAGTTCAATGAAACATCTGTTACCATTGACTTTCTTTCCAACTCTCCAATGGCCTTTCCTTTTTGGTCCCTGCAACTTCTGCTATTTTCTTTGTCGCTGCATCATTTTCTGCTTTTCATGTGGATAATATGCTTTAAGCGGTTATGTTGCATCTGGAGTTTATTGTACAACCAAGTATCTCTTGGCATTTGACGATGCTTGCAAATCCGTACTCACTGTCCTGTGAACTTACTCCCTCTTGGGCAATATTTCGTATGGTACCAAGTTACACGATGTGCTTGCCGTCTTCAAGTTTGAAGGAAGACAGGTATTGCTGACCTACTAGTTTTTCAGGTATGCTCTTCTCAGAGAAGTGGTCAGTTTGTACTCGACTACTTAGGCAATTGCTTAACGGCATGATATATGACAAAATGCCACTTTCAGTTAAGATTAGAACTTCATTGGGAACCTGTTTCTTTGGGTATCTTCTTGCCCTTTTTTAGTAACATTAACTCAGTGATGGAGGATGTTTTTCAAGGAACTCTGATTGTTTAAATGCATGTTTTGCATTGACATACCATTCTTTTTCTTAGTGCTAGTGCACTGATTTCAGCTGTTGGGAGTGCATATGCCGTACCCAGGACAAGCTATATGGTTTCTTATTCAGGTACGTTAGTTATCTTTTAGTAGAGTGATCATTCTTTCCTGTGTGCTTATTTTAATTCTATATCAACCTGCAGGACTGGTGCTGCGATGCTCCAGGGAATGAAAATCTAATCTTAGGTTGTGATTATTCCATTTACTGATTCTGCTTCATCCGGTGAAACTAGGTTTCGAGAAAGAGAGGATTTGATGAGAATAATCATGTACACTAGTTTCCCGGAGGTGATTAAGTAGATAGGAAGTGGACTTCGCATCTTTTATTAGTCTGCTAACTTCCTTGTGTGGTCACAAATATGGGAACCTTGTCAGCCTTATTCAGTTTTTGTCTTTGTAAGTTTCAACTTCATATTGTTTAGAGTGTACTGTTTTACTGCTTTAGAATTCTAGATGAACAGAGGCTGAAGGTAGCTTAGATTTCTTTTTCCTTTTTATGGGGGAATTTGACCTCTTTTAGGGGGCATTTAGCAGAGAATTTCTGAAAAATTTGATGGAATCGATTCTTTTCCACATTGTGAGCTGCAGATGTTTGATTTCGGCATTTCTAGTCATGAATATAAAATGGCTCGCCATGTCCTATTGAAGTGGCAACCGTTGAATCATTTGTTATATTTGATTGTTACTTTTCAGTTCTGGGAATTACTAGTGTATGCCGTGTATGCCTTCCAAATTCCAATCCTTGAGTGGGATACATGCAGTTCAGATGCCAAACCCAAGCTACATGATCACCCTGTTGTACATCATAAAATCCTGGAACATCATATGCAAATGAACCTGAAGTCATGAGCCCATCATGTAATTGAGGTCTAGGACTTGGAGGTGAAGTCAGTCTTATGCCGATTCTTCTTCTCCAGTCATTTTGCTGGACCATATTGTTTTGATTTGCTTTCCAATCGGCTATCTGTCTCATTATGAGGTTGTATCTTCTTTGGGGTCTATGCGTAATCGCATAGCCTGGTTGGTCTTTAATCGACCTCAGTTTAGTATGCTTTGGGTATTTTATCTTTTCCTGCGTTGCTTGAGCTTCGTACTCATGGATATTCGTTATCTTTATCTCGGAAATCATATGCAGTGGTATTTCCTTGTTGTGTGGCCTTTACATTTTTGCATCAATAACTACAATCATGGCTAAACATCAACGAGAATGAAAGTACAATAGAAAGGAAACTTGGATTGACTCATGCGAAGATGATTTAGAAGGAAACACATAGAAGGAAACAGAACTATCGATCGGCCGACGCTGACACAGGAGGTTCACTGCTCCAATGGACGCCTTGACAAGATTGTTGTCATGGCGCGTCCAACCTCCCTTGATTTACAGGAGATCTCGTTCTGGTTTCCGGGAGTTGGAGCACCCTGTCAAGTCACGTTTTTCTTGTATGAGATATAATGCGAGACAGCGAGAAAGCATGAGAAAAACGACACGAGTGTTGAGTAGGTCCGGACAGCACTGAATCGTCACAGCTCGAAGAGACCCCATCATGTCTGTTGAAATGAGACATCATCTCGATTTTCCTTGACAGGTGTCGGCGTCTTAGGTTGTTTGATGGTTCTTAAGCACAAGCTATTGATGTTCATCCACGAATTGGGAAAACTCAATCTATATATATTGGAGATGAAATGGGAATGGGATGGTTACCTAAAAGGTTGGTCAAGAGAGGATCGTCCGGGGTTCTTGTATGTGAATTGATGTCTGTCATTTTTCCGTTCTGTATGTTAACCGCTAAGTACGTGGAGCGGACCTTTGGACTGGCCTAGTGGTCAGGTCAACGAACGAACGTGCGTGGGGACTGGGTGGGCCTTTATCGTTTTTATTTATGATTGTTGCTCGTTTATAAATTTGTTTTCATGTTCGAGTTTATCCACTTGGAGTTTTTCTTCGCACCTGACTTGGTCAAGAGCTTTATTTTATGAACCGTATAGAAGAGTCTCTTGCTTAAAAGAATCGGCTACATCGCTGGTTTTGGTTCGCACGCTCAACGAT
The DNA here is from genome assembly GCA_014182895.1 of Angophora floribunda. NCBI lineage: Eukaryota > Viridiplantae > Streptophyta > Magnoliopsida > Myrtales > Myrtaceae > Angophora > Angophora floribunda. The sequence continues at coordinate 9,126,019 of CM024712.1, forward strand.
ATTTCTCCCATGTGATTTGGCGAATCCGACTTAATTTTACTCTCCTTGCCATTCGGGAAGCTCGATAGGAGCCGAACCTTTGTCCACTTGCTCATGTTTGATCTAATATGAGATCAGTCTGCTTCGGTACCATCTTCGACGACCAGATTTGTTACACCGCCGGACGATACCTTCAAATGAGGTCGTTGCTTACTTATGCAAGGCTTGGACGTGTCGGGCAATCACCGGTGAGGAGCGAGGACCGCTCGTGAGATTAGTGCCAATCCCGCTGGCAAAAGCGAAAGATAAGGTGACAAATGAAATGGGGCTACCACCTGGAGACTGTGGGCTTCTCTTCTAGAAGGGGGGAAAAAATAAGAAACGACCTCGTGAATAAACGGACAGGATGTGCCTAAGGAATGGGGACATCGAAATCGGGCATATTTCTGATGGGGACGTGGTCGATCATGGCACGTTCCGGCAATTAAAAGGAAAAAAAAGGCAATCTAATCCCCAACCCTATGGCGGGGGCCTACCCTAATTTCCGTGCACGTTTATTACACCTTGATCGCCGAAAACCACAACTTCTTAGCTCCCACAGTTTTACACCACCACAATTTATTTTTATTTTTATTTTTTCATTCTCTCTTCCAACACCCAGAAGAATTTGGTATCTTATCTTACACACCCATGATCCTGGATATGACTTTAAATTGTTTCGTTAAAGACTTCATGCAAATCTTGACATCTCTTGAATATAAAACACTTAAAAGGCATTCCCTCCTCTTGGAAAGATAAACATACAAGGAAAAATTGAGGGACTAAGGGTGCGGACACATCATGTTAAAATAAGAAATGCACGTTTGTCAACCCATCAACGGAAAAACCATTGGACAGAAAGAAAAAGTAGATAACCCAATACTTTCAATTTGGCAAAATTGACCTCCTGTACCCTTTATATTTGAATAGTCCCCCGTCCATCTTTTTCAAGGGATGTCCCGACGGAAGTTGAATAAAAGGATTGTGGTTTCTCCCATTATGTGAAGTACATAGACTTCTCCCACAACCAACAAGGACAAAATTGGTTTACTCATGATAGATGTCTAGATAAACTCATTTTAGAAAATTTGGCCTCGATGTAGGATATCCAAAAGAAAGAGAGGTAGAAACGAGACGATATAAAGGTAAAGAATCGAATCTCACATTTGTAGCCATGGCTCGTCTTTTTATCTTTGTGGCCTAGATGTTTTTGCTTTAGAGAGCATGAGGACCGTCCTCTTCTTTACTCACACCGTTCACTTTCCATTCCCATGGAAAACCCACAGTGCGCATCCTCATCTACAACAGTGCTTCCATCAACTTGCTGCGAGGGAGAGAAATCGATCTAGAAAAAAATAGGGAAAATTCAGAGTCAGTTGGTCAATCGGAGTGGCTCCAACACTAGACAAAAGAGGAAGGAAATGATAGAAAATAATTTAAAGGGCGAGAGGGTGGGAAAATTCCGGAAATGGGAGGTTTTCGGAACTGTTGATTGAATAATTAAATGGAGTCCATAGTGAAATCTTTAGGACTTCTGCACGACAGATGTTGGGAAAAGGAGAAAAGAGTGGGGGCCAGAAAAACCAAAAAAATATATTACCTAAATCTCCACCTATGGTCATGTCCCATCAATAATTTTGGCCCCCACCTCTTCTCTTCTAGAAGGCTTTGGCTTCATGCATTCAAATCCTTCCCTCGTACGCATTAATGGACACCTCTGGTTGGGTTTTCCATCTAGAAGGTTGGTGGGCTCACCTGCGTGTGGTCTCTGGACATCTGATTCTCCTCGGAATGGATTTACATTGAAAATCACGAATGAAATTGGTTCTTTAACCCCTCAAGCTGTCTGTCCCCGACTGTTTGATTTGGACGGGATGGATTCTTTGTTTGAATTACGTCGTGCGGTTTGATGTTTTATGCTCGCCGTTTCATGGGTAGAGTCCTGTCCCGGTTCATACCGATTTGTTCGTGTAGATAAATCGAGTTGAAAATTCATATTATAATACTCATTATTAGCGATATAAATGATGATATTTTCTTTTGAAAAGAATGGAGCTTAGAGTAGGTTAGTTTGTTCTTTGCTTTGTAGGCCGCCGACCTCGTAGTAAAGAGTGAGAAACAAGAAAACAACGACAGCCCACGTTTCATACACACAAAATCTCAGGTCGATGCTAACAAATACGAACTTCCATGCGACAAGGACGAGACTTTTTCCCTCCAAAGTAAGAAAGCCAAGTCAAGAAAAACTTGCCTACAAGACCACTTTCAAAAGAGAGAGAGAAAGAGAGAGAGAGAGAGAGACAGATAAGGGTCGGGAAAGAAGAAGAGCACTGCAGAATGGAGAGAAAGAACGCGGCCGTCGACGTCTCCCCTTTCTTGCTCATCGAAGCCACCGGCGACTCTGAGGCCGACTCTGATCCGGCCACCACGCGCGACCCTGGCCTTACTAGTAGCATGGCATACGGTGACGGCGAAGGCGATGGCGGCGACAACGAGGACGCGGAATCTTGCAGCAGCGAGTGGTCTTCTTACGGGTCCTATAATGACCAGGACGTTCGGGATTTAGATCTGGGCGACGCCGAAGCATGCGACGGAGCGGACCAGAGCGACCGGTGGCGGTGGACGCGCGAGACGGGGAACAGCGAACGTGTCGAGCACCGGCAATGGTGGCCGGAAGCCGAGGAGCCGTGCGTTTCGGAGGAAGTCAATAGTTTCGACGACGGCAAGGAGATTAACCAGAAGCCTAGTGGGATTGCGTCAAGCGAAGTGCATCTCAGTGAGATGGAGAAGAGCAGGTTGTTTTGGGAAGCTTGCCTAGCATCGTAATTTCGACTTTACCCATTTTTCCACTACATATATATAACGCATATACATATTTGTATTCTTTAAATGACGATTATCTTCTAGTATTTGATGTATATATTTTTGTATAGTAGGTCTAATTTCTGGAAAATGCGTATGGTTGAGAGATCTTGATGTGGCATGTTTCTGTTTAGTTTCTGCTAAGCAAGTTTTTTTCACAAATTCTGCATATGAGTTGAAATATGTTTCTCTTTAACTTTCATGAAGTTTCATCCCGAGAGGAAAGGTGGGTTGGGTGATCTGGTCTGGTCTGTACGTGCGCTGTTCGTAAGGTCGAGAGAGGAGAGGAGGCGGAACGGCGAAACTACATTTTCTTTCTTGATTCGGGTATTTGTTTGATGCATCTGTGCAGTGAATCTGACATTCTTTTGAGTGGAGACGGTGCATCGATATAGCATCCCGACCCCCTCGCCGTAACAAGAACAGATCTGGTTAGCGAATCGAACAAATGAAACTACCGGCAAATGACTATAGCCGTTGTGACGATAGGAAACCGGTCGTGCCTTCTCCACATTCGCAACATCATCGATGACATAGGAATTAGAATTCATTCCCTTTATTGTTTTACACCACAACCTTAGAGCTATAGCAACTGCAATTAGCAACGACTGAGGAATCCCTTCACGACACACCAAACCCTTATTGATTCATGAAGATCGACTCCCTTGTTCATGAGTACTTAGTTGATCTTACTGCAGACCTTCCTAATCTCCCCAGATTTCCCGGTGAGGACGCCGATTGCCCCCATCCTCTTGATCGACTTCCTAAAATCTGCGAAGAACTTGTGGGACCTTAGCATCTCCCGTGTGATCCTGGCCGAGGTGGGGTTTGTGAGGAGCTCGGCATCAGTTTCGAAGAGGCCCCTGCGCTGTTCAAGGACGGTGTAGTAGCGATTGTCGAACCTGAGAGGGGTGATTGGGTCCATCGGCACGAAGGTGGTTTTGTCGGTAAGGTTTTTGCACTGGGTCTTCAAGAAGGTGGCGTAGGTCGAGTTCAAGGACGGGTCCTGGTCGCCTTTTCCAGTGAAGTTGTAGAGCCTTACGCTGAAGGCGTTGCAGTGCCCTACCCCTAGAGTGTGTGCACCTTCGAACACCATTAAAAGAGCATTATTTTTCATCCAGAGCAAATAACCAAGAGAACACGCAAATGCGGTCTATATGTACACGACGTGACAACGAGCTTGTTTTCGGGGCAATTCATGAGCTCAGATGCGAAGTTCTCTCTCTTTTTTCTGTTACCGCATCTTTGCTCTCCGATCTGGTTGTTGATTTGTTGTGGCTATGTGCTTACAGCTATCACAATCCATGTCTAAAGCCCAACTTTCGCATTTGATCTGGAATTTTTTGTGATCGACGTCTTTCATGAGAGCTAGTGAGGAAATTAAGTTACCTGATAAGACGACAAGATCGCGCACGTTCAGGCCTTTATTGGCGAAATTCCGTTGGAGGGCGGTGAAGTTGAGGAAAGGGGAAGGGATGTTGGCCAAGGCCTCGGAGGCCAGCGACACCGTGCCGTCCCTTCTTCCGGTCAGCACTTCCCAAGACCCGTTGGACTGCAGAAGTACGAAAGAAGAGAATGAGAAAAGAGTCTAATGAGTTTACATGCTCAAGTGGCTTCTCTCGTGATTAAGAAGAACGTAAGTTTTCGACGTGGAGATGGATTTATGCTCGCCGGACATGCACGACGTCATCGGACGGGTGCATGTATGTCGGATGCTACGATCAGGACCCTCTCGATTTAGTCCACAACTCGACGATGTCTATTTGCTTTAGGACTACCGAAATGCCCCCGCTTCTTTGGAAAATCGAGCACAAAATCAGAGAAAATGGAGTGAGGTGGAGGGTAGTGGAGGCAATCGGAGTGGCACCGACGCCGTGGTGGATGGCGGTGGTCGGAGGTTGCTAGTCATAAAATCAGAGAAAAGAAAGGGATTGCCTTGGATCAGGGTCTCATGTATGTGACCGGAGATGGTTCACTCAAGATTTAACTACCGGAGAGGATCCAGATCCCAGACTGAATAGGAAAATCGATCCTTATGCCGATGTGCATGCGTTCACTTATGTTCATTATATATACCAAGTGTTCATGCATGCCTAGCATGGTTAACTCCTACTTATCATGTTAATTGGGACAGAGGAATCTGTCTTTGCTCGTTTCTTCATGTTTCTGCACTTACTTGGAGCGAAACGGAGTCCCTTGCAGCCAGAGCCACAATGTCCGCGCAGGACACGACGCCCGGGCACTTCTTCTCGAGCTCCGCCTTGATGTCGTCGATAACCTCGAACCCGCCCAACGTCTGGTTCGGGATCGCCTCCTTCTCCGCCGTGGTGTTCTTGGTCGAGTTGAGCAAGACCGAGCCATCGCATCCCTGGAAACCGCATGGAACGACGGAAATTGCCATTATTTATTTACCTTTCCTCGATTCATTCATGTAGATCTAATGTGCACTTATGAGAAATGGGTCAATGCAGGTACATGACAACATCCTCTCATTTTACTAATCTGTGGTTAAATAATAATGATGAGGAGCAACCGACCGTGACCTTATGAGTGAAATTACACGTGGGCTGGGCTAAAAGAGGTAATGTCGATAACTTTTTCGTGAAGAATACTATTTGGCTCATGTAGTACGGATTCGCTGACTTAAATCGACATGTGATTTCGATTACGCGACAGTTAACCACAATTTAGTAGAGATCAAATGCATGTTGGCCTCATTTCATTGCTCTGCGAGAAAGATTCCCCAATAATGCAGGTCAAATTAATAAGAATTGTCCCTTTTTATTTTTTATTCACAAATGGCTCGCAATGTCAATTTCACACCATTTTCAATTTATGAATTAAGACTATCAAGAAGAAGAGACTTGACTTAAATATTATTATGAGCGCATTGTTAACCTTGGCTACTCATTTTTTAGAACACAAATCATAAATGACGCTCTAGGATATGCTTTTGTATGGTTTGTGATACATATAATTTAACTGGATTAATATATGACAATGCCCGAGTCCTCTTCGAATATCGACCGAGGTCATGGGGTTATATGTACTGTGCTTGCTCTCATCGAGCAATCTAACCAATTATCTATTGTCATCACACGAATCAGGAGTAATTAACAATGAACCTTACCCTAACAAAGCAGTCATGAAAATGCATCCGCAAGAGCTTCGCCGGCAGCGTGAAGTTCGCCGCGACATGCCTCTGCGTCACGTTCTTCACGATCTCCTCCGCTTTAGGACAGCTCTTCCGGTAGAAGTTCTTCTTCAGGCTCCCCCCATGGCAGCCTCCTAACAACACGAGGAACCCTAAGACAAACCCTAAAATCAACGTGTGTCGATCGCTCCTCATCACCATCGTCAAAACGAAGAAAAAAAACCTAATATGATGGAAGCCCTAGCTCTTTGTGTCTTGCATGCTATGAAGTTCCCCGTGCAAGCTCTTCCTTATATAGCATTAATTTTGTCAACGCCATGAGCTGAATTTCCTTGGTTAGATCTTGGGAAGCAACAGAATAGATTACAAGCTCATGACCATTGGTGGAGATTATTAATGCATGCAGAGATAAGCCAGCTAACCCAGATAAGGTTGTCTATCATTTATTAATTCATTCCAATCCTCCCGCGTTATCCTCATTTAGAGTAAATCACAAGGGTGGAGGATTCCGTCCTTTGGAGTGAACATGTGATGCTGGGGTACGAGGGACTTGTCTTTTATTATTTTCCTTGGTTGCTTGGTCAGATTGGACATCGTGAGGTTTCCCTTCCAAAGGAGTTAAAGATGGAGCCTCTTCCACCAGAGAGTGATCAGCAATCGCACCCGGGAAGTGAACTTTTGTATATCGATAGCAGATGAAAAAGAATTGCGTACGCTCATTTTTAGTCCCAGAGCGCCCGAAGAAGGCCGTAGAATCGATCATAAGACAGGAAAATAAGCGGTCTTTACGTCTCTTTAGTGAGGTACTTAGTGTAGTGTCGTATTGTTTCTCGAGAAGAGAAATCAATTCATCTCTTGAAACCTAGTATGCTTAGTATAGGAGTTAGCTCGGCGGGGCTCCACCATTTGCGGGAGGTGATTCTTGGGGTAGGTGGAACTGAACAATGCAGTCCTTATTTCACGTTCCTTAGATCAGCGACTTGCTTCGTTGATGAAGTTAATTAAAGTGAACACAAACGGTCCATCAGGTATCACCTGATGATGAGCTCATCACCTTCCTCAAAAGCTTTTCAGTGATAATTCCGGGGAATCCAACAAAATTTCACTGCTAGCAATACCAAAGAAGAGACAGTGCCGCGTCCTTTACAAGCCCAAATCAACCCAGCTCGATTGCTCAAGGTCATCGCGCACGAACCTGCCCAATTCAACAACCCACATCAATTTCCCAAGCCCAAGGGAAAAGACGAATAAATATAACTCAAATCACCTTCCTATTTGCCGGCCTAACCATTAATTATCGCAATACGAGTTCAGCCACTTGATTAGAATTCGCGAGTTGATAGACTTGCCCTTCCTACCCCCCTGGATTCAAGGTAGATAGGTCAATAGAGTTGACCTTCTTGCCCCCTTAGGTTTAGGGTAAATAGGATTTTCAGGCCTTATCAAATCTTCATTGGTAGTCGGATCACTTAGCCTAAATTACTTTCATTGTTCAATTGACTAAGAGTTGGAGGAATATATCCGGAAACAGTCATATTGGGTTGGATTGGTATGGGCTGATTCGATGTCCTGAGCTTGGAGATGACATATTTGATGGCATTGACGGCCATCGGTCTGATTACATCAGAGATGTTTCTTGCTTTGTGATTCGCCATCTTAATCTGCTATTCCTCAAACAGCCTCTTCATGGTAGTCACTGTAATGGGTCTGGTGCTAACTCTCTTGTCTACTTCTCCATAAAGTGTCGTGGGATTTCAACATTGCCCCCTTAGCTTGGCTTTTCTGCTGCAGCGGTTGAGGTCTCAAACTAGGTAGCCATATCACCAAGGTCTATATTGGATGTGCCAAAAAGATGTTTTGCTAGAATTTGACTTCATGACGAAATACTTTTCGGTGAAAGCAAATTTTCAATTCTTATAAGAGGAGATAGGTTCAATGGTGATTTTGGATAGAAAATATCACAAGTAGATATGAATTGATAGCTTTACTTCAAACAGAATTGAATGTCTACAAACTGTGTTAGAATTTAATTAACGATAAATTTTGAGAATGTAAAGATGCAATACTAGAATTTAATTGACAATGAGGGACCCTAGAACCACAACGGAGATATGTGCCGAAATTTAGTTGACAACATGGATCTAGAAACCATAGTTAAGAAGAATGCCCGAATTTAATTGGTGATGCGAATTTGGAAAGTATAACTATAGTGTAGGAATTGAAAAATAACATGTTTGCTTATTTGTGGATTGAGGTTCTCCGAAGAGTATGATGTGGTTATTTAAAGTTTATAATCGATGATTACCAATGGAGGTTACAAATAAAAGTTACAAATGGTTATGAAAAGTTTACATTGACTCTACTATGTTGATGGTTTCTTCAACTCCACTATCTTGGCAGTTGCTTTATTCTACTATATTGATGGTTATTTCTTTGATGGTTGCATATAAGGCTTTGTTTGTTTTGTGGAAAATGATACATTTCTTCTAGGGAAATCATTTTCTAGGAAAATGATAATATTTTTCATTGTTTGGCTAAAATCTGAAAATGAACTAAAAAATATTTTATGTTATTTGGCATGTAAGATCTAATTTGATTTTCTCAAAGAAAATTACCAAAATATTTGAATTTTAAAATTTTAAAATTTTTCTCTTTTTCTTTTTCATTCTTTCTCGACTGGTGAGTTGAGCCTTCCTAGCTTTGGGTAGGCTCCACCTTGCCAGGTCTAGCAAGGTTGAGCATGCTTGAGGTCGACGAGCTCGAATCTTGCCATAGATCAAAGAGGCTTGAGCTTGATAGATTCTAGCAAGTCGAGTCAAACTACATCTAGTGAGGTCAAGCCTCACATGTCACAACGAGCTTGTCCCTTGCTAGCGGTTGGAGGAACTCATCCCTCGCTAGTGGTTGGACGAACTTGTCCCTCGCTTGTGGCCGGTTGTAGGTTAGCGATCCATCGAATAAGAAAGAAAATAAAAGAAAGAAAAGAAAAAGAAAAAAAAACAAGAAAAAAATTCAAATTTTTAAAAAAGAAAAAGAAAAATATAAAAATGAAAAAAAAAGAAGAAAAGAAAAATAAAATAAAAAAAATGCAAGGAGAACTTGAAGAGGAAGGAAGAGGAGATCATTTTCTTTACTTTAGAAAGTGTTTTTTCCATTAAAGAAAGAATGTTTTCCTAAACTAGTTTATTTTCCTTACTAACACTGTTCCGATTTTACTGACATTGTCACAATTTGGAAAAAGGAAGCAAGCTTATAAAAGTCAGAGCTATGTTCATTAGTAATTAGTCTTGGTGATAGCTCACTATTTGCATCGGTAAGATTTGGTTTTAAGTAAAAAATTCATAAAAGGTTTCAAGGGTCACTATTTATCTACCACATAATTACTCTCGTGGTTACTCACCATTACTTCCTTAAAAGCAGGCCTACATTGAGGGTTCAATTTGTTTCATTAAAAATTTTAAATAAAAAAAAATATTCTTCATTTTTTGACTTTTGACTCGTTTAGGAAAATGAGTTAATGAAATTTTTTTTCATAGTCAGTGGAAACTCTATGTTTAAATTCAAGGCAATGACTTTTCCTTTAAAAATAAAGAAAAATGATTATATATTATGACTGGAGTTCAGTACTTAGGACAGGATTCCTCGAGATTGGGCTGGGGACCTAACACTTAGGCTGGGGAACCTCAGGTTAGGCCTTGGTCCCCATGCTTGTGTCAAGACCCTCGAGGAGTTGTGTAGGACCTGATGCCTAGGTCCTTGGAAATCAAGCCTAGCTATGCTCGAGCCTAGGTTTGAGGTTGGGTCCTCCAAGGCCAAGCTCGAATCCTCAGTGCTTGGGCCCATGCCCTAAGTCCCTGAGCCTTGGACTTAGGTAACCGCTCTTGAATCCTAGAGATTGGGCGGGGCACCTTGGCACCCATGCCATGGTTGGTGGCGGGTTTGCTCGGGTCATCCTAAGATAGGCTTGGGTCCCATTGTCTAAACTTGGGATCGGGGTTGTAGTCAAGAATTTTTCTTGTGTATTCATTATATTCCTATAACAAACATAACAAAAAGCCTTCCACATTATTTGCATAACACCACGAAATATAAGAAAATGAACCATTTTTTTGAAAGTAAGTTCCTTTCAAATATTTTCCAGCAAAATTTCACGAAACGAACAAAATCTTACTATTTAAATTGTTAATATTTAATTTCGCTCAGTTACTTTGCATAAAAAAGTCAGCAAGTTATTATATTGTCGGTCGTAAGTCGTTGACATCGTTTATTCCATCAAAATACGTGATCGGCGGTTTACTAGTTGCGCAGTTTACTAATAGGATCTATGTTTCACCAATAGTGTCACATGTTAACTGTATAGTGGCACACTGTTTCGTTTTTCCCTCTCTGGTTTAGGTGGACAGCTAGGCAAATTAATCAGTGGGACAAATTCTTTGATTCAGAAAAGTCCATATACTCAACCCGTTGAAAAAAAAAATCCAAGCCAGCTTCACCAGAATCACCTTCTGACTTCTACCTTTCATTTCTAGGATAGATCTTGGGAAGACAAGGTAGATTACAGACATATGATTATTAATTCACCGACAATTGTGGAGATCGATGCATGCAGAGATGGGCTAGATAGGACCGACATAAGGTTGCCTATTGTTTGTTAATTCATTCCTTTCTCCACCATTAACCTCATTTAGAGCAAAATATGAAGGCAGAGGATTCGTTCCTTTGGAGTGAACATGCGATGCTGGGGTACGAGGGATCTGTTCTTCATGAGCTTGTTTCAGCATTGGCCAGATTTGATATCGTGAGATTTCCCTTCCAAAGGAATCAAGACGTTGCCTCCACTGTAGGGTAATAAGCAATTGCACCCACGAAGTGAGCTTCCGTACCTGCGTAACGTATCAACAACATCAAGAATTGCATAGACTCATGGAGTCCTAGAGCGGCGAATGTGGCCATAGAATCAAGCATAATGCAAGAAAATACAGTAGTTATCTTTACGTCTCTTTAGTGAGGTACACAGCGGGGTTTCATATTATTTCTTGAGAATAAAATATGGATTTTCCCTCTTTTCTCTTGAAACCTAATGTACTTAATATGGGAGTTAAACCCACGGGGCTCCATAATTTGTGGGAGGTGGTTCTTGGGGTAGATGGAACTGAACGATGCAATCCTTAATTTCACGTTACTTAAATCAGCTACTTGCTTCGTTGAGGATGTTAATTAAAGGGAACACAAATACTATATCGGATATCTCCTGATGATGATGAGCTAGCTCATCACCTTCCTCAAAGCTTTTGAGCGATAATTGTGTCTTCTTTTGGTAATTCAATAGAACTTTATTGCTAGTGTTACCAAAGATGAAGGGCATGTTTGGTAATACTCAAATTCCTCTCTATTTCTGTTCTTTTATTCTTCGAAATAGAAAAAGAATAGAAACACAAGAATAAAAATTCGTTTGGTAACGTTAACTAATTTTTCAATTTCCTGTAATAGATTAGTGGCTAGGGAATAGATTTAAAATAGAAACATGAAGTAGGAAAAAAAGTTACTTCTTTGTTCTTGAAAATAATTTCTTAAACTAAATCATTTTTTTCCTTCTTCTTCCTCCTTTAGTTGATTGTTGAGCCTCGGCAATTGCCAGAGCCTCGCCATGGTCTCTCCTTGGCTAGGTGAGGCTAGGAGGCTTGACCTTGCTAGCCACAATGAGGTTGACCTCGCTGGGGTTGGCGAGGTCATTGACTCTTGTCTCTAGCTAGTCGCCAACCATCATTGAGTCTTGGCAACCGGCTAGAGGAGGAAGAAGAAGAGAGGGAAAAAAAAAAGGTCAGAAAATTATTAAAAAATTAAAAGAAATTCTACATTACAAAAAAATTTTGAAGGTCATATCAAATGCATTCCTATAAATAGAAATTTCTTACGGTTACCAAACGTGTTTGAATGCTTAGAAATTTATACATAAAATAAAAATTGAAAAAATTATTTCTCAACAAAAATTATTTTCGAGAATAGAAACATTACCAAACGCACTGAAGAGAGAATGTACCGTCCTTTAGAGGGCCCAAATCAATCCAGCTCAATTTATTCAAGGTCATCACACGCGCACCTGCCCAACTCAACAGTCAACGTGAACTCCCCTAGCCCAAAAGAAAAGACTTCTTATCGTAACTCGAATAACCATTCCTATCTCCATGAGATTGAACTGTTTCCAACATTTCAAGCAAGTCATGTAGCCTATTCTCAACTGCTCGTATATAGCCATCACTTCAGCAGAAAGCTGCTTCTTCTTCGGGATGAGCAACGAGTTTGGTTCAGTCCTAGAATCGAACCGAACGACCATACATGACCAGTTCACATGAGGATTAGATAGGTTCCTGAGTGAAAAATTGGGAAACATACGTTCCCGGTTTTATACTGTGAACTCTCGAAGTTATATATGTTATAGAATGGTTATGAGCCCAGGAAGTCCAGGAAACCCATCATTGTCTCATCTACTATGCCACATTTTGTTTCCGTGGTATGTTTTCTAAAAAAATAGTTACATTACTCAAAGTTAGGACTGGTTGTTGAGTCGACTTAGAACCAGGTAGGTTCCCGATGTAAAAAAAAATCAGGAATCGACTTTGATAGGAGAGGTTTCGGGTTTCTGATTTGGCTCTTACTTAACTTGAAACTGAATTACCTCTACATCTTCCCATTTTATTCAAGGACTCAAAGGCGACTCTCAATGAGAAGGAAATGTCAGCCAAAACTCAACCCACTTGAAAAGGATCTTGCCTATGAACCGCTATATATCATTCCTCTCTTTCTATATATTTTGGACATCTACTAGGAACGAAAATCTCTTCCGTGCACGGTTTATTTGAATAATCGATAGTCAGTTTCAAATATCGTTCATAAATATTGATTGCCAATTTATTAGTTCGGTCAACAACAATTTTACCATTTTCAATTCCAATGGCAGAAAACCAATTATTTTTAAATGTTACAAGGGAACCTCTTCATCAGTCAATAAGCTCCTTAAGACGTGCCTCCAAGTTAGGTTCCTCTCCTCAGCCAAAAGTACAGCTTTTTCCAGTGGGAATTCCTCGAGACTCCCTCGTCACAACCTCCTAATGGCACGAGAAACCCCAAAACACACCCTAAAAATAATGAGCATGGCTCACTTGTCATCACGATCATTATTATATCTTCCTTTTTTCCCTTCACTTGCTCAAATGAAGAACAAAACTCTAATATGTTGAAAACCCTAGCTCTTATATGGTATTAATCTTGCCAATGTCACAAGTTCAATGTATCTTGGACAGATCGTGGGGAAGCAGCGAAATAGATTACAAAACTTATGTTTAGTAATTGCCAGGTAATGGTGATCAATGCCTGCAGAGATAGCTAGGCTACACTGACATATGGTTGCCTATTATTTGTTAATTCATTCCAATCCTCCACCATCAACCTCATTTTAGAGTAACATGTGGGGGCAGAAGATCTGGTCCTTTCTAGGGCACATGTGATGCTGGAATACGAGGAACATGTGTTATTAGTTGCTTTGCTTTGGTCAGATCTGATATCGTGAGATTTCCCTTACAAAAGAATCATGTAGCCTCCGGAGAGAAATAAGCAATCGCGCCCACGAAGCAAACTTTTATACGCAACAGCGTGATGTAATACTAACAGAAATATATTGCAGACTCCTTTAGTCCTAGACGGGCGAAAATGGCCACATAATCGAACATAAAAAAAGAAAAAAAATTAGTGGTCTTAATTTTTTTAGCGAGGTACACAGTGTATATTTATATTATTTCTGGTGAAAATCAAGAAAAATCTCTTGAAACCTAAAATATTTAATGTAGGTGTTAAACCTGCAGGGGTCCAAAATTTGGGTGGGGTGATTCCAGGGGTAGGTGCGACTGAAAAATGCAAAGTCCTAACTTCACGTTACTTGATCTGCTACTTGGTTCGTTGAGGATGTTAATTAAAGCTTTTGAGTAATAATTGTGGTAGACTCCAAGGGTATCAAAACTTACCAAATCAAATTTTCGTGTATTTTCAATTGGGTTTCAGTTTGGATGATGAAAAAACAAACTGCTTTTTATTTCATTTCAAATAGTTTTGCTTCGATTTAATTTTAGATATCTTTGATTTAACACGATTAAGTGATTTGAATCGATAATTGTTCCTCTTCTTAACATTACATGATACACAATCTCTCTCCTTATCACTAAACCTCTTCTTAATATATATAAAAAAGAAAATCAAAAAATCGAACTTAGCCAAACCGAATTGAATTAAGTCTTCGTTTTGGATCATGATTTGGTTCAAAGTTAATGCAAACCTAAATGATCCAATTCAGTTTGGGTTTTCTGAAATCCGAATTGAACAATTGACCCCCGGTGAAGGAAATCATCACTCAAAAGCTTGATCTGTTAAGTCCCTCCGCTTTAGGGTTTAATTGTGTGTTTTTCTTGGGTAGGTCAATTAACTTTTTTTGCTAGCAATACCAAATAAGCAGAGGGAGTGTCAGGTGCTTCACATGCCCGTATCAAGTCAAACTCTGATCATTCAAGCTCATCATCACGCACGCACCTGCCCAAGTCAACGGCCAACGTGCCCAATAGAAAAACACTACTCAACATAACACAAAATCACTATTCCCATCTCCACGAGATTGAACAATTCACTGGACTTCAAGGGGGGCACATAGCTATTCCCGTAGATAGCCTAGTAATCACTTCAGCAAGAAGCTACCTGTAATTGTTACCATCTCGTTCAAGGACCCAAAGGCAACTCTAGATGACAAGGAAGTGTCGGGCCAACACTCAACCAGCTTAAAAGTGCAGCGACTCTGGATGAGAAATGTTAGCCGAAACTGCAATGGCCACATCAAACTTGATGTGGCTACATTTGATGTTGGGGGGGCTTGATTAGAAGATTTGTGAAACTAAAGAGACTTGATTAGACAAATTAAATGCATGGCGACTTGAATAGAAAAAATCTTGCAAGCGTTCGAACGAAAAGTAGGATCTTTTTAAGAAAATACATCTTCTTGACTCAGGCCACTGTTCGCATGAAGCACGTATGTCATCGGTATCACATCACTCATTCTTCGTGTCAGCCCGCCTAGACAAGAGCACGAAGTGGGCCGTGCCTGGGCTTGTGTGCAGTCGTGGCTGCGCCGAATCATCTTATCAATTGAGTTTCTGTTCCTTACGCTATTGATCCTCAGTAGCTTAGTGGCTATTGACCAATTCAGTAGCCTTTCGGCCCATTTTTAGTGGGCCTGTCACAGCCCACTAACAAATGGGCTGTGACATGCCCGACCCAGATCATCCCGGGCCAGGCTGCGTGCCCGTTTGATACCCCTGGGTTGAGCCATTAAAGGCACGATTCTTTGGACCCAGAGTAGAAAATTAACGATGGTCAAATGTAGCATGCATCTATATTTGATTCTACGGTAATAGACTTGTTGATATATACTCTACGCAATATGACCAATTTTGAGTTAAAAGCAAAAGAGTTGAATAGCTTGTCATTCTACTAGAGAATTTCTTCGACGAATGAGCAACAAGTTGCTTTATATACTAAATGTCCGGCAATGTTCTTTAAGTCTTAGATGGAGAGTCCATGAGGATTTATTCTTCCAAATTGTTGCAATTTAGCCATAAACCCCAAATGGAAGCAGCTTGAATACATCAACCGAATACAGTGTATAACATAACTTTATTCCATCATATATTTCACTAAAAAATTTAGGTTATATTTGTTTTGGGAAAAGCTCACGTTTTGGAAATATTTTTGTACAAATGTTTATTTGTATCGTTTGCAAAAATAAATGGACAAAAATTCATTGTCCATTAAAATATTTGGGCAATGATAATGAAAGCATTTTTTATTGGCTAATTATTTCAATTGATAAAACAAATTATTTTTCGGAAATTTTTTTTCAAATTATTCATTTTCTATAAAACAAATGGACTATCAAGAAAATAGCGTTGTTTTAGTTGGTCAATCCTCTATTATGGATTGTTGCTATTGACAAATAGAGATTTTTTTTGTTGTGTTCACTTTCATTTTACTTAATTAAAAATGAAACATAAAAGAAGACAATGAAAAATAAAATAAAATTAGCTGGTTCCTGAGTAGACCCTCGAAAAAATGAGGAACTAATTATGATAGGGTACGGGTAGATTATAAGTTCTAAGTGGAACCTGAATAGATCATATAAGTGCTCACCTCTAATTACAAGCGCCATAACTTTTGTTAGATTGCTAAAGTTCCATATTAGAGAAAAAAATGATTATTCAAGTCTCTATGAATACAAATTCCGGCCAAAAATTCTATAGGGGCAATTAAATATTTATTTTGAAGTGTTTTTTTAATTAATTAGATATAATTACGTGGATTTTTTATGAAAAAGAAATGCCAACTTGGAGATTCCTGCCACTCTTTCTTCTTTTTAACCAAACAACATCGTTGACCCATCTTTTTTCCCTGTCGCCAGTATCTTCGTCTCCTCTAGTTTTCCCTCACTCGACTACATCTCTTTTTGTGCATCACAGCCGGGACAACCTTTCTCAGCCCTCTTTCAGCTCCAACGCTAACTCTGATGGACCTCCAAGACTGTCGGCAACCATTGTTGTTGTCCATGGAGAGCTGTGACCGAGAGGTTCTATTTTTTGAATCGCCATCTCCATCGCTCAAGAACTCACTCTTCTCATTCAAGCCGTAGTTCCCCATACATTTATCTCATACTCTACCCATGGCTGTAGAAGCTCCAATTTCGCCTAGAGTCAGTGCCGAAGAAGAGGAACCGGGGGACCCTGTTTTTGAAGCTTTTGTTGGCGCTCTTCAAGAGCTCACCATTCTCGGCTAAGCATTCACTCATCCATTCTTGAAACCCGAACTTGAGTCGCTTGTCTGGCTCCTACCATCCATTGCAGGATTCATTTTGGCCTAATTTTCCAAGTTTTGAATTAGGCTTGAAGAAGAAGAGATTTGGTCGATTTGGCTGAAGTAGGGTTTTAAATTAACGCAAACCATGTTAAACGACATTGCTTGGGGCATATATCCCAAGTCCGGTCATTGGCGAACCATGTCGGTCTATAAAGAGGATAGAATATTAGAATCTCGAATTTTTGACGTTTCAAATCAAAATTGACACTTAACTGATATTTTTTTTAAAGTGGCACTTAAGCGATCCACAAAAAGAGTTTTGCTATTGAAGTTCATACAAAACTTTAGACACTAATATTGGTATTGATAATTTTGGCCATCGAAAATGTTTTTCTGTTGCACTTTAAGTGAAGTTTTACTGGTAAACTCTTTATGAGGTACTTTATTCGAGAATGTGCCATGGCATCAATAGTTAAACTATGAGTTAGGTAGTTAAAATATGTTTGATCAACAAATTCATATATGCATATATGTAGAAAATACTTACACTAGTTCTTATGATATTCGCTATTAATTGATGCATAGGGTCAAGTTCCATGGACCAATCTGTCACCACAACCTTATAATGATAGGGCGAGACATTTTGTATTATTGATTGTGTAGTCGATGGTAGAGCAAGAACATCAACATGCCAAAACAACTCACCAGTGAGTAGAGAAGGCAATTGGAGCCACCATGTCCAATCCTCCACCATTAAACCTTATTTAGAATTTAATATGAGGATGGAGAATTTGGTGCTTTCCAGTGAACATGTAATGTTGGGATACGAGGGATTTTTCTTCTATCAATTTTTTTTTTCCTTCGGTCAAATTTGATATTGTGAGATTTCCCATCCAAAGGAATCACGTAGCCTCAAGAGAGAAATAAGCAATTGTGCGCATGAAGCGAACCTTTTGTACTGATGAGCGTGATGTAATAATAACGGATATATTGCATAGACCCAAAATTGCAATGGCCACATCAAGTTATGATCACATCAACTCGATTTGGTTGCATTTGATATTGGAGAGACTTGATTAGAAAATTTGTGAAGTTAAATAGATTTGATCACATAAATTAAAAGTACAATAACTTGAATAAAAAAAAAGTTGCAAGTGTGCCTATGAAAAGTAAGATTTTTTTATTTATAAAAACGTATATACTATCGACTCAGCTTGTTGCTCCAATAAAACACATATATCATCACCACGTCACTTCCTCATTCTTCGTGGCGGCCCGGCCTGACGAGAGCACAAACCAGGCCGTACCTGGGCTTGTGTGCGATCATGGCTGCCCCAGAGTAGCCAACGGCCACTTATTAATTGGTTGCTGTTACTTAGGCTATCGATCCTTAATGGCTTAAAGGCTATTGACCAAATCAGTAGCCTTTCTGCCCAAAAATAATTTCAAAAAATTATGGGCCCGACACAGCCTACTAACAAATGTGACGGTAAGAGGCCCGACCCAAATGATCCCAGGTCATTAAAAACATGATTCTCTATTAGGGGTGATCGGGTCCAGGGTGGGTAGGGTCCAAACCTAGACCCTGTACCCGACCCTATTATAACCGGTTCTTTTTTTTCTGGACTATGTACCCTACCCTGTTTTTATTGAACCCTGTTTTGGACCCAACCCTGTTTTTCCAGTCCGAGAACAGAGTTAACCCTATTTTCATTGGAACTTATTTTGCAGCCGTTCAATATTCTATACAGCTTCGAATTTTACATTAATTAGCGAAAAAACAACAACGTAATTTTCCTAACATTATAAGACAAAGCAAAAATCCTAAGAATTCATAAGCATTAGCAACAAATATGGATATAATATTAGTCTCATTCCCACAAATACTTATAATATGACCTAATGTGCTTACTTATGTGTATGTGACAGAGCTCTTATTAAGATGACATATTTCTTAAATTGGACTGAGAATTAGTGTTATAATAGTTAGTAGCATTTGTCCTGCGATTATAGTAATAATTGAAAGTGGGACCATTAAAAAGAAAAATAATTCATGAGAACAGTTTTTTTTAACAATTCTTTCAAAACAATTCTCTCTTAACTTAATTCAGAGAGAATCTTTCTTTTTTTAACATTTCTTCGAAAACAAAGAAACTCAAAAGAATTATAAAGAGAGATGATTTTTTTTTAATAGGGTAAAAACCGGTTCCAAAACCGGTCCGGTTCTGGGTGGGTCTTTGCTTGGACCCTATTCCCGGACCGGTTTCAACCGGTTCCCAAAAACTGGAACCTGTACCCGGACTGGTTTAACCGGGAACCGGTTCCCGACCCTGTTTTTCGAGTGGTCTGGTCTGGGTTCCGGGTAAACCCGGTCCGGTTGCACACCCCTATTCTCTATACCCCAAGTAAAAATCAACGATGGTCAAGTGTCACGTGTATGGAAATTTGATTTTATGGTAATGGACTTGTTGATACATATTCTATGCAATATGACCACTTTTGAGTTAAAAGCAAAAAAGTTGAATAGTTTGTTATTCTACTGGAGAATTTCTTCGACGAATGGATGCCAATGTTCACGAGGAAGATTTTCTATCGGCAACAAGTTGCTTTATATATGAAAAGTCCAGCAATGTTCTTTAAGTCTTGGAATTCTTCTCCAAGTTAATGAAGCATTAGATGGAACAGGTAATGTCCAGGAGGATTTATTCTTCAATTTGTCGCAATGTAGCTATAAACCCCAAATGGAAGCAGTTAGGGGAAACGTGTCAGAAAAGTTTGTATTTATGCCAATTTAGTACTAAATCTTTTAATGGTACTAATTTAGTCTCAAACATTTAGACATAGTGCCATTTAGTTATTTTGACTAATTTTGCTAAATATTACTAACATAGATACTAGTCGGTTTACATAGCATTACCGGTTCTGATGTTGACAATTTTTATCAATATTTTAAAATTTTTCTACTTTTTTATTTTTTATTTTTTATTTTTTTCTCTTTCTTTTTCCTTCTTCTTATTCCTTTTGTTGGTGACTGGCTACTGACAATGGTTGGGGTGGCCTTGCTTGGGCGATGGCTTCCCTTGCTAGATTTGGCAAGGTCAGCGTCGTCGTTTGTCGTATGGGTGAAGGCCACACCTAGCGAGCTTAGGGCTATCCTTGCCATATTAGGTGAGGGGAGCCTTTGCTAGCGCTTGCCCTTGCCCAGGCCAAATCTAGCAAGTTCACCTTGGTTGATGTGTTGACAAACCCTGGTGAGGGCTACTCTCTCCAAATTTGGTGAGGCCAACCCTCATCTAGGCTACAACGTTGCCCGAGCGAAGGCAGTGCCTAGTGAGGGGAGCCTTTGCCCAAGCCAAATCAGGTGAGGCTGGCCCTTATCGAGGCTTACCCTAGCTTGTGGTAGGCAATGGCAAGCCTAGCCTAGGTGAGGCTAGGCCGGCCATGGTCGATGGCTAGTTACCAACAAAAGGAAAAAGAAGGAAAAAATAAATAAAAAAGAAAAAAATCAGAAAAATTTAAAAATTAAAGAAATATTAAAATATTATTAAAAATTGTCAACTTCAATGCCAGTGGTGCAATATAGGATGGCTGGCATTTATGTTAACAATATCTTGTCAAAATTAGGTAGAATAACTGAATTGGCATTAGATCAAAAGATTTATGATCAAATTGGCACCATTAAAAGATTTGGGAATAAATTGCCATTAATATAATATGTTTAGAAATTTTCTAACATTTTTCTAAGCAGTTAGAGGATAGATCAACCAAGTACGGTGCATAACATAAGTCCATCACATATTTCATTAATAATCTTAGGGTCCATTTGTTTTAGAAAACTCACATTTTGGAAAATACTTTTTTAAAATAATTGCTTACACAAATGAATGAATGATAATGTTTAGGCATCAATGACAAATCATTTTTGGGAAATTTTTTTTTCCAAATTATTCATCTTTCGCAAAACAAATAGACATTAAAATAATTAGCATTATTTCAGTTGGTCAATCCTTATAATAGACATAGCTTTAGAACTTGGTAAAAATAGACGGAACTTGCCAAGAGTGTGCATCACCTGGCCATCAGCAAAGCATTCGCAGCAAAAAAGTTGAACTTGAGAGTCCCTCGATGGCCATCACCAACACATAAGGCGAGATTAGCTCATCTTGTCGACAATTCTTTTTTTTTTTCCTTTTTAAAAAAAACAAATTCAGGAGAACGGGTTATCTAGAGGTTCAAGAACCAATTAAGTCTAGTCTGTGGACTGTACAGAGTTGAGACACTTAAAATTTTCGCTTACGAGTTTCGGATCACATTTCATGAAATTTAGCGATCTATTATGTTGGTAACAACGTAGGTTGACCCCTCCCCAAAATATTGACCTCGCACCGTTTAGCATCTATATTTCTCGCTACATTTCATTGCAATTAGGAACATTGTGGTTTTGGGATTTTTACGATGGTATGGGCAACTCAACTCGAGCATATAAAAGAAACAGAAGTTAAACAAAGAATTTTAAAAAATAAGCATCTCTAATCATCTTACGTTTCATGAATACGTTTATTTCATTATGCCAATTAACCATGAAGAATGAGCCACGTTATTAAAATAGACTTTTGGCCAAACATGCGCATTATATTTGCGAGACTAGAGCCCGTTTAAATCGCTCACGCATGGCCAACTTAATGAGGCCTCATGGGCGGCCACACATGCTCTCAATTGAGCATCCATGGCCGCCCGGCCGCCCCATGAGAATTGAGTGGAAAATTTGAAAATCGGGGTGCGATTAACGTGTGTAGGTGAAATAAAGAGGGGACGAAAAGTAGATATGCATTAAATGACTCCAAGCATGGGAGCGACAGGGCTAGTCGGTAGGTGTTCCATTTGATTTCGATTCCATATCGTGATTCCCATGTGATCCAGGCTGGTCTCCATGAGTCCCCATGGCCCGTAACGCATCGGAGTGTTTTAACGTTTATTTCGGTGTCATTTTAATGCATTTCGTATTATTTATGTTTGCCGGTGGCCTCCATCCGACCTATGGATGGTGAAGGTTCGGTTTGGCTTGTGTCCGTAGCGTGTCTTGGGTCGACCATTCGGCATCGGTTTGAGCACTAAGCGAAGTTATGGGCGTGCTGTCCAGTCCATGTAATGGCATGGGCAGCGTGTTCCCCAATTACGTCTCTTGGGTGATTGTATTGAGCGGTCTGCATCACCTCTAATGAATTTATATGATTTTCCTTACACTTCGGCATAGTTTGTACTCATATTTTAGTCCGACATATTATTATGTTAATTTCATTCCTTGAATGTATTACATACCATCTAAGTTACTAAAAATGCAATCAAGTTTTAAAACTTATCAAATTGATGTAATCGATTTTTTTCGTTAACTTTGTTCCATTTGATTAACGGAAAATGTTGACATGACATTTTTTACTATTTTCTCTCTCTTATGTGGCCTTAACGTAACTAAAACATATTTATTTTAGAAATGCTCTCCTCTTGTTCAGTGTGCAATCCAGTTAATTCTAACCCTTTTGCCATCCTAAAAACTTGTTGGGGCCGCTTCTTATCCGGGTCTCTTGTCCCTACCATTATTCTCCACACTCATCTGATTGAGGCACTATACGTTGAAGCTAGCCAAACTGAGACTTAGAAAAACTTCGCATCAATAGTGATGGTACACAATATATTGGACTTTCAACTGGATCTTTTCAACAATGTTGTTATCATATATCTCGCACCTACCCCTTCCCCATTCTAGAATTCTGTCGGTGGCCACTCATTGTCTAAACTCTCACCCCAACAATCACCCTCTGCTCTCTTTGGATCGGCTCATTAGAGGTCGACAAGCTTCCGCGTGGTTCGTCTTTGAATCACACTCCTACGGAGTGGGGTTCCGCTCTCCCACCATATTGTGACACTATTAAATTAACTAAGTTGAGGACTTATCTGTTTTGACCCGTCTTATACCAAGTTGCATGGTTTTGTCTTTCGACATATAGGTAAGCATTTTCACAAGAGACCATCCATCATGGTAGTGTTCTTATATAAGCCTGCTTAACATTGGAGTTTCGATATTAAATGTTGCTATTTTGTCTAAAGGTGCATCTAGTGAGTTAGTTACAATCTTACATATTTATTTTAGAAATGATCTCCTCTTGTTGGGTGTGCAATTCAGTTAATTCTAGCCCCTTTGCCATTCTAAAAACTTGTTGGGGCCGCTTCTTATCCGGGTCTCTTGTCCCTACCATTATTCTCCACACTCATCCGATCAAGGCACTATAGGTTGAAGCTAGCCAAACCGAGACTTAGAAAAACTTCGCATCAATAGTGATGGTACACAATATATTGGACTTTCAACTAGATCTTATCAACAATGTTGTTATCATATCTCTCGCACCTACCCCCTTCCCCATTCTAGAATTCTGTCGGGGGCACTCATTGTCCAAACTCTCACCTCAACAATCACCCTCTGCTCTCTTTGGATTGGCTCATTAGAGGTCCACTAATTTCCATGTGGTTCGTCTTTGAATCACACACCTACTCCACCAACACAGTAATAAAAGGCATCGCTCACTACACGAGCGCAACTAGCACTCCTCGTGAACCGTCCTCGAGACAACTCCTATCTTGCATGGATTGGAAGAGGGATTATTGAGTGATACACAAGTGTTGTCAACGGCGGTTGGCTCCCAAGGGACATCTATTGGAGACTTGATCAATCATGGTAAAGACAAGACAATATCGTGCTGGTGATTTGCCTGGGTGGGATTGCACCCTTGAACATGGTGACGTGTATAACACTGTACTCATTAAATAAAACTGTGTTAGGCAGTTCCCGTATTGCAATGTTGATGTTGACGTACCAAAAAGTCATTAATGTAATCTGATCAAAGAGATCGTACCGTATTAATTTCAACCGGTAAAAAACAACGTTCTTGTGGCGACCGCGGTACCCTGCTAGTGTCTAGTAGAACCGTGGTTTTCCCCCCTTTTCTCTTGATGTATAATTTCTTTGGTTGTCTCTATAAAATCTTACCTTACCAAAAAAAAAAAAAAATAAAAAATAAAATAAAAATAAAAAAATAAAAATAAAAATAAAAATGCAGCTATATATGGAGCCTTTGTGCCTCAGTGCTAAATTCGCTCTTCAAGTTCCCTCCTAACTCTTGTTCAAAGACTCTCGTCCATTTCGGTTCTAATATGGGGTTGGATATAGTCCAATTTTTTGAGAACAAGACCATTTTAGTCACGGGAGCCACTGGCTTTCTCGCAAAGAGTACTCTCTCTCTCTCTCTCTCATACCTTGTCGCTAATTGCCATCAACTGACCATCTTTTAGCTAACTAACATGTATTTGATTCTATATATATGACGGGTTAGTTTTTGTGGAGAAGATGCTTCGAATTCAACCAAATGTCAAGAAAATGTACGTTCTTATCAGAGCTATGGACACAAAGGCAGCAACACAGCGGCTACATGAAGAGGTAGAGATTCAAACCTTAAATTATCCTCAGATAGTTAGATCCACTTTTTGTTCTAAATTGACAAGAAAGAAAAGGCACACTTGGATGAGTTTTCAAAATATAAATTTTTAGTAAGGCTCTATCTTTTTTTTTTATTGTAAAAAATAAATGATTTAAAAATATTTTCCTACAAAAATTGCTTTTATCGATTATAAATTTAAATAAATGAAAAATATTTTCATCTTTTACGAAAATGCAAGACAAACTATTGTCGATAATTGAAAATTTTTTTCCATTGACTAATTATTTCAAATTATACAAATGATAATATATTTTATATCATTCGTTCTTCACGAAACAAACATAGTCTAAAGAAGGAAAATCATGAGATTTATATTAGGAAAAGAACTTAAATTGTTATGGGAGTAACCGCATTCTGGTCTATCGAATTGATGGTACAATCACTTAGATGTGTAATCCCAAATTAATTCAACTCTATTTAACATGGAAAATCAAGACAAAGGAAGAAAAAGAATATGAAAGCTACGATAAAACACAAAATTTCCTTCAGAACAACTCCCAATCTTTTCACATCGCGAACAGCTCTTAAAGAAGAAGTTATTCGACATTTTGAGGGAAAAATGGGCAGAGGATTTCGGCTCAATTGTGGAGAAATTGTCTCCAGTTCCTGGTGACGTTTCTTGCGAGAATTTGGGAATACATGATTTTGATTTGAGGTCGGAGATGTGGAGCGAGATAGACATAATTGTTAGTTCGGCCGCGACTACCAAATTCGACGAAAGGTGCGTGATTACAATCTTGCCTTCCCCGCCAAATTTAGAATTAGTTCAAATAAAACGTGGCTTTTTCTTCATGCTTTTTGAGTTTACTGACATCTTTCTCCCGCAGCTATGACATTGCACTAGCCGTCAATGCATTTGGAGCTAAGCATGTTGCTGAATTTGCTGTAAGATGTGTCAACATAAAGATGCTACTTCACATATCAACTGGTTTGTGTTTTTCGATTGTGGTTGTTCTTGATATTTTTGCTATGTAAATTAGCAAATGATAGGTTCCATTTCACCACCCGCTTGTTTAAGAAGTAATTTGCACTGACGACGTATCTTATGGAGCCTTTTATTTTCAGCATATGTATGTGGCAATACGACCGGAATTATACAAGAAAAGGCATTTAGTATGGGCGAGACGGTCAATGGATCAAAGAAGTTGGATGTAAATGAAGAGAAATTCTTGGTTGAAGAATCAATGAAAGAACTTCGAGAAAAGAATGCTTCAGAGAGAGAAATCACCATTGCTTTGAAGAAGTTAGGCCTGCAAAGGTTTGCTTTTTATTAATTTAGTTGTAAACAACAGAATCAATGATTAAGGTGAAAATTACATCTTTAATTGTGGCTCTCAAACCTAGGCACCAAATTAGATCACTGCCTCAAACTCAGCTTACTCAAACATCATCTATAAAGTTGATTGTATCATATGGGAAAATTATCAAAAAATTCCTAAATCTATTGAAATTATGCTAATCAATAATAGACTTTTTTTTTGGTCAATTGGGTCTTAAACCTATTGTATTTATATCAATTCAGTCCATCCAATCAATTTTGATTGGATATCGTTGATGTGGATTGAACTGGCATAATTGCAATAAGTTTAAGATTTTTTATGGTAATTCTCTCATATCATATTGATACTTTTTCATGAAAATTTGGGTAGTAAAAAATGTTTTTGATTGGTACTTGAAGTTCTAGTGATAAACTCTTTACGAGTTACTTTATCCAGGGATGAGACCATAATATTGAGAACTAAAGCATGAGTTAGGTAGTATCTGATTGATTAATTCATTTGTATATGCACGTACTAGTATATAATAATCTTCAGCAGTTCTTATTATTTTCATTATAATTAATGCGCAGGGCAAGGCTGCATGGTTGGCCAAACACGTATACTTTAACGAAGGCAATGGGGGAAATGATGGTGCAGCATCATCTCAAACAAGATATATCATTTGCTATTATGAGACCCACGATCATAACCAGTACTTATCGAGAACCTTTTGCTGGTTGGATTGAGGGTTTCCCTCCCAGGTTATCCTTCACAAAACTCTCTCTCTCTCTCTCACTCAATGTGGTCTGACATTGAACTTTCTAATGTCACATTTAGAATCTTACAGAATCACTCACTTTAGAAGTCTAGTGTCACCTGTGACATTATTTTTGGGGAGTAACATCATATATGGTTCCTGAATTGTTATTTGGTGTCCAAGGCACCTCAGTTGAATGAGTCAATTGAAGTAAAAAATAAAAAAAAATAGGAAGAACTCCATTGAACACCGAACAAAAGTGAAGGGACTATGCAGGTGTTACCTCATGGTTCTTCACAAAATGCAAGTTGTTACTGAACAAGAAAACCAAGAAACATACCTACATCTGTTTTCTTAGTCTAGTTAATAAATAGCAATATAAGGTCACAAAGAATTCAGATAGACTTGCACAGGCACGTTTACTAATGAGTGTACCATCTTTTCGATGAAGTCAAACCTTCAGAGGAGGCTAAACAATGAATAAATGATGTTTGCGATCCTTGATTTTAAGGAAGGGCCGTAAAAAATTCAACTCCATGGGGAGGTTGACAGGAGAGTTTGAAAAGAACTTTCTTGAATAGGTAAAAGATCAACGTCTCATAGGCAGTTATATTCATCAAATGAATAGAGCAAGTTGGTAAGAACACACGAATGGGCACATCTCTTACTCGTTAAATGTTGGTTTTATTTGATTGATTATGTTGTGAGACCTTGGTCCTTGACATGTAACGGTGATAAGTGTCTTATTAATTGAGTATTTGGTTGCTTAACAAGCAAGAATTGTCTAATGAACTTTTTTCTTTCTTTGGAAACATACGATGGCGCAGAACTATGGACAGCATCACCATACGTTTTGGTAGAGGAAGAATGAAATATTTCCTGGGCAATCTTAGCACGATACTTGACACGGTAACATCTAGTAATCTTGACAATCGTTAACCATCATAAATTTTGCATTCACTTAATTGATTATGTGCTTCTCCTTCCTGAATTGGCTTGTGATAATTGAATTGACTAATATTGATAATTACATATTCCAATCATTACTTTATTGTGCACATTTAAAAATACATACAGACATAAATTTATTCATATACAAGTACATCCAATGCATTTCAACCTAAGTATGGAATTTCACCTCGAGCAGATACCGGCAGATATGGTGGCAAATGCTATGATTGTGGCTATGGCGGTGCATGCTAATCAACCCAATTCAAACAAGATTTACCAAGTGGGTTCCTCAAGGAACCATCCTTTGACCTATTCGGATCTTCGAGACATAACCGTGAGTTACTTCAAGGACAATCCTTGGATCAACGAGGACGGGAAGCCGGTCAGAGTTAGTGAGCCTAGAATTCTGGGAAGCATGGCCAGCTTTCACAAGCACGTGAGACGTCACATTCTCTTGTCAAAGGTAAGTTCAAAACGACTTAAAAAGTGAAGATCAAATGGTCACTAAAATTAAATTCAATAAATTAAAATATGTAGAAAATTGAAGATCCCAAATATCTGAAAATCTTTATTTTATATATATATATATATATATATATATATATTTATAAGTAGTCAAGTATACATATTTCTTTCTCGTAAAAATTATAAATAAGGACCCAAAGTATTCTCATTTTCTCAAATAAGGATTTGAAGTGGACCTTATTTTAAATAAGAACATGAAATGGTCATATTAGTCCCAAAGAAGGGCGTTGAGTGGTTATGACCGTTCTAAATAAGGGTTTAACCTTGCCGATTCATCTACTGGCAAAATATTCTGGCCGATGAGGAATATTTTCGTCAAAACACAATTTAAAATTAAATTAAATTAGATTAAAAAAATTAATTTTTTAAAAAGGGGAAAACACAGGTGGGGCTGCTCCCCTATCATCAATGGGGTGGTGGTGATGGCTAGCATGGTTATTAGCGCCTAGGTGAAGGTTGATGACACACTCTGACCAAAGGTGAGGGCCAAGCCCTTGCCAAATGTGGGAGAGGGTGGCGACCTTCTCCAGATCTGGATCACCTGCCCTTGTGTAGGCCTAGCAGAAGTTTATATAAAGTCTGATTGCTCACACGTTGTCAGAGTATGAGTGACTTTTGTGTTTTTTTGCTGGGCTTTCATGTGACTTCGTGGAAAAAAATTAATAGATATCGGTTTGGCTTTGAGTCTTCCCCTCAGCCAGAGCTATTTTCCCTCACTAGTGTAGCAAGCAGTTTGAGGCATCACCAATTAGTCCACTTTGCTACATTTTAGTACATCTTTGTTTGGCTTGTTAAAATCGTTTCTATTAAGTGCGTGAGTTTGGTGAGATTTTTTTTCTAAAGATTTTTATGATCATTGGAGTAGATGACCGGCAATAGGTTGGCGGCGGTTGGTGGTGGTTGGTGGTGTAGTTCGGTGATTAGTGGTGGTTCGGAGAGTTTGGCCTTCTGATATAGAACGGTAGCCGGAGTTCTAGTTTTCGTGCAATTGAGTTGTTGCTTTAGCTGAGGGTCTGCACGTGAGGAAAGTTTTGGGGAAGAAGGAGTCGCAAGGTTGAAGAAGATGCAACAATAAAAAGCCAAAAAGCGAAAAATGGAAAAAACAAAATTGCCTTTGAGCACAGGCTTTTCTTTGAAGCTGATATAGCCACTCTAAGCCCTTATTTGAAGCAATGTTTACTCTAAGCCCTTATTTCACTCTAGACTCTTATTTGAAAAAATTGATAGCATTTTGGGCCCTTATTTGAAATAGTATCCACTTTGGATTTTTATTTAAGAAAATGATGGTATTTTTGGTCCTTATTTGGAATTTGTCCTTCTTTCTTCAACGATATAAGTGATAATAATTTACGAATTAATAAACATATCTTCAGAATAATTAGCTGATTTGTTTGAAGAGACAATTTCTTTTGGAAATACGTAAATATAAACACATATAACCTTACCAATAATTAAAATTTTAACTTTTGAATAATATTTTTCATTCTAGTGATAAAAGCCGAAAAGTCATCGTTAAAAGTCACAGCCACCAAAAAAAGAAGGAAATTGTGCTTTCTCCAAACGCTAGGCACTTGTGTTACATTAGAATCTCAAGGGAAGTTTATCGAATTAATTGACATGCATATTCTATGATATTAATAAAAGGGGAAACGCATCTTTAGTTGTTGTTCAACAAATGGATCTTTAGAGTGCGCTTGTTTCATCGGAAATGAATCATTTGAAAAATATTTTTCTTACAATAATCCTTTATATTGCTTAAAATAATTAATTAATGAATTTTCATTATTGACAACAATTTATGTCTAGATATTTTTATGAGAAAATTCCAAATAAAGGCCCAATGTGTTTTTATTTTTTCAAATAAAGGCTCAAAATGGACATTGTTTTAAATAAGAGCACAAAATAAGCATATTAGTTTCAAAGAATGGACTCAACTCACTATTCGATAGGGGCAATTTTGTCTTTTTAATTTTTTCCTTCCTTTTGTTTTATCATTCAATAAAAAAAAAACTAAAAAAATTAAATTAAAAAAGAAGAGGAACATAGACAAGAGGGAGGGCTCCCTCCCACTTGTGGTCGCCGCCCCATTACCGGTGGGGCAGTGGCGCTGGCCGGTGGGGTCATGGGCACCTCAGCAACTGGAGGCAAGAGCTCGAGGTGGGAGAGGCCGGCGACCCTCTCCAAATTTGGGCAATGGCACCGTGTGCCCCTTCGAAAGGAAAATCTACACCTCCTTTGCGTCCGGAGGCTCTTCGACGTCGACAGCGACGATGATGAAGCTGACGTTGTGTTGGCTTTGTGTCCTATGGTGGAGAAAAGGAAAAACGACGTTGAATGAGAAGAAGAAAGCGGCGATCAGACTCCGTGGTCGTCTCGGCCACTTCCTCGATGGCAGCGGACTCTTCAGCAGCGAAGGGGCTGCAGAGGAACCGAAAGATTTGCTCCATCTTTGATTATCTTCAGTCAAAAATACCTCAAGGTCGACAGTGGCTACTGGCCCCTCCATTACCGACCACCATAAAATTGGCACTACATGGCCTCTCACTGTTCAACTTTCCTCAGCCGCTACTCCCCTTTTCTACCTTCCATCGACGTTCTTTTTGGGGAAGAAACGCATGCATACACAGAGAGCTAAGATTCAGAGGAAGAACACACTGATAAAAGTGCCATCCTCGAAGCTAGTTAGTCATCGAAAAAGTCACTGGTTGTCGGACATCATCACCTCACTTGGTCTGGGGGTGCTGGGTGAGGATGGGTGACCCTCACCTAGCTTAGGAAAGGGTCGTCGGCCCTCGCCTAGGTGTCAATGACTCTACCGGCCAACTCTGCCATCCCACTAGTGATAGGGGCGGCGGCCACAAGCACAAGAGAGTCCTCTCTTTCGTCTCTCCTCTTCTTCTTTTTATTTAAATTTTTTTAGTTTTTTTATGAAAAGAAAAAACAGAAAGAAGGAAAAAATTTAAAAGACAAAATTGCCCTCATCTAATAGTGAGTTGAAGCCTTTATTTGAAACTAATATGGCTATTTGGGGCTCTTATTTAAAATTTTTAAATTTTTTATTCATTTATATTTATAAGCAATATAAATGGTTATTTTCAAATTATTTATTTTTTGTAAAATAAATTGAACCTAATGATGTATTATTTTGGATGAAGGTGGTGAAAGTGGCTACCTCAGTGTTCGGTGGGTATTTCCGAGGCTTGCATGCTGACCTGGACAAAAAGGTCAACGCTCTTGTGCGATTGGCCGACCTCTATGGACCTTACATATTCTTCAATGGCGTGTAAGCTTCTATGCATTGGCCAATGTGCGTACAGCGTGCATATTTTAATCACCTCGTTCCCCTAATAACAAATTTTTGTTCAAGTATTTAACTATTAAGTCATTATTTAAATTAAAACTTTTGTAACAATTAATTGTGATCTTACAAATTTCATATGATATCAGAACAAAACGTCATGAATTTGAATCTTTATAAATTTATATTTACCTCCTCAATTATTTATTTCCTTGCCTCAAATTTGAGTTTACTTGTGATGAAGAGCATTAGCAAGATTCATACCATGCATTCATCTCCTAGAAATTTTAATAAAGTTAATAGTGATCCACAAAATTACACAATCTCTTATTCTTGTTTTTTTTTTTTTTTTTGATTTAGCTTTGATGATGCAAATATGATGGCTTTGAGAGCCACGGCCTTTAACAATGGAGAAAACTTGGAAAGTGTCCTCTACTTTGATCCAAGGTGTATCGATTGGGAGGACTATTTCAAGAGAACTCATTTCCCTGGAGTTGTCAAGACCTTCAAGCGCAAATGAGAAATGATGCAATTGATATATAGTTTGGGACATGCAATTGTTGGCATTATGAACTCCATGCACTCTATTCTATTATATGTTGACGTCTAGCTCGGCTGCATTTGTTACTTTAATATGCCGGTGCCCCCGATGCCTGTACTCTTATTCCAAATTATATATTGTTTATTCTCCAATAAGACAGGAATACTCCCATATTTTACGTTTCGGATTTCAGACGAAATAGTTTAAGGACTCATTCAAGTCCAGATCTATTCTATTATATGAGGAAATAAATTGAGTGTTGTAACACAAACACCCGTTGCTATTTTCGGTGTCATGTTAGATTGAAGTGCCTATCATATTGAAAAATACATGTACGATGTATATTCTCCCTTGTTTGTAACACCTCAATATATTGCAAATTGGAGGTTGCCTGCTAAGTAGTGGTTTGGTTATTAATATTTGATATGATAATGTCATGACCCTCCCAGAGGTAAACTATAACACCTCAGAACATCACTTGCGACACGTGCCATTTCTAATATTATCTTTTAATGATTAATAACATGCGGCAATGTTGCAATCCAACCCCGGGTGCCCAAAAGGGATTTTGGTGGAAGGGGATCCTCTGTCGATGGCGGCGCCAAAGCAAGGATTTAGAGGTATTTGATCAGAAAGTTGCCCTCAAGGTCACGTCTACCAAAGACCTCATCATCTCGTCTTTAGCGTATTACTTGTAATTAATAAATATCAACATGTATTCTTTTTATGATATACAAACAAGGGGATTGACGAGACAGCGCAGGCATTTTGCTTGGAAAAAGTCCATGCTACGCCGTCACTCTCCTAAGTCTCCTTCATCCGTTGTTTGAGCTATACAGAAATTCCTTTCTCTAATTAATTGGACTTCTATTAGGTCCACCGTTGACAAAATTATTTACACATTCACTATTTGACTTTTATTTGTTTCATTGTCTCTCATGTGCAAATCGTATTGATAACTAGACAACGAAATTCATACGTAAAACAAATCTAGAACAAAATATAGGCGCTAATACCATACGATAGACTTTATGTGTATAAGGCTCATTCAAATCACATAGACAAATCATTTGTGATACCTTAGCATGTACAGTCGGCCCTTTTTTGTAATTATTATTGATTTCTACGTTTTGTCTTAAACATTTATATTAGTTTATCATCAATCAATACAAAAAAAAAAATTATAGTTTAAGTGGGGACTATTAATAGAGGAAACAAACATATGTTTGATTGAACATTATGTTAGAGTCTATTTTAGGAAAATTGTTTAAAAAATCCTAAACCTATTATACTTTTGTTAATCTAATCATAAATATTTCAATTTTGCCAATTAAGTCATAATCCTTTTTATCTTTTGTTAATTGAGTACATCTGATTAACTTTGGCCGGAACTTGGTATAGCCAGTTTAAGGCATAGCCGATACTGATGTGCATAATTTTTAATAATTTTTTTTGAAATTTTTTCTTTTCTTCACTTTTCATTTTTTTTCTTTTTTCTCCTTTTCTCTACTTTCTTTTTTCTTCCCTTTTTTCCATCTGTTGGCCACTGTCGGGCCTCATCAATGGCCCAACAGAGGTCTCTAGTCTCAGGCAAAGACCACCTAAGGCTGGTGAGGGCGAGGATGATGTTGATGCTTAGGGACATTCATGGAGAATTTTGGTGCAGAGGTGCCAAGAAAGGAAAGGGACGTCAGCAGACATAATCATGGAGAGAAGATCTGGTGAAATTCCTACAAATCAAGATGGAATCGTGGCCTCTCGTATTGAGAGCTCCTCACTCTTCTGTGAAGAGCTTGCCCTAAGTCCATCCTCACAGTAAAACCCTAACTTCATCAAATGGAGTGATTTTGAGATTCGCCCTCTTCATTTTCATTTGCCCACAGGTTGATTAGGGCTATCACCCTCCCCATTTTCCTCTGCCCACAGGTTGATTTCTCCTTTCGCCTGGGTATGATTATTGACATTTCTGGATGAAGATCTTTGGGTAACACTTTCTCCAATAAGTTCCTATGATTATGTTCATGGAGTTTGGCTAAGTTGCTTAAGCTATGGATTGGCAATATACCCATTTTTCCTCTCTGTCTCCCTGCCTGGGTCTTGCTGGGGGATAGCATATCATGTTTCTATAGCTTATTGCTGTAGTTTCCAAATAATCGGAGTAGATGGACGGAGATCCGGGAACAAATAGGAGAATGGCTGCATTATGCAAGCGACTTGGGCGTCTTTGGATGGATAAGAAAGTGTTTGTGTTAGATAACGTCGTCACCGAGGAGAAACTAATGGAATGTGAACGTTGGGTAGATTATATGGTAGCCCATATGTTAACTTTCAGGCATTTCAAGCTATGATGAAGAAACCTGGAAATCGGATAGTGTTACTTGCAAACATTTAGAACTAGGACTGTTCTCCTTTGAATTTGGTTCTATTGAGGAAAAAGACCGAGTACTTCAATCAAGACCTTGGTCCTTTTCTAGTAATTTGCTAGTGTTGAAGCAGTGGGAGCCCAGTACCCCCCCACAGTGTGTAGTCTTTGACTCTTGTTTCTTTTGGATGCAAATTCATGGGTTGCCTATTGAAGGAAGAACAGAAGAAGCAATTAGAGGTATTGCACAAAGCATAGGGGAGGTATCGGAAGTCAGAATTGAAACTAGAGGATTTTCTTCCATTGTTATGGGTAAAGCTAGAATGAAGATAAATTTATCAAATCCCCTAACATCAGGGATGATTACAACTTTCCAAGGCAAGGAACATTGGCTAGACTTCAGATACAAAAGACTCCCTCAATTTTTGTAACTTGTGTGGAAGAATTGGGCATTTTGCTATAACCTATGAATTTGTACCGATTGATAAAGAATCCTTTAGCACTTATGATAACATACTCTATGGTGCATGGCTGAAAACAGAAGCGAATAATCATAACCCATTTTGGAAAGTTTTTGATGAGGGCTCGACGGATGAGGAGGTAGAGGAGGAAGTTGTTCTAGAAACCCCTATGAGTGTGGGATTATTGGGGGCAGCACAAACAAGTCCTATTAGATCTTAGACTTTTAAAGAGAGCTTACATGTCGATAGGGGTAAGAAGAAGATATAAGAAAAGGATGACTTGGCTGACCTAGTATTACAAGACATGGATGAATTTGCCAACTCACCAAGAGCTTTCCCCCTTATGATCGAGCTCTCTTCAACACAAAAAGTAGAATGTGTGATACATGCCAAGCAAAGAAAGCCAAAAGGAGGAGACACCAAGAAAGGTAGGAGATATTGTCCATATGATCAACATATTGCAGACTCACAAAAACTAGATGAAACCCAACTGTTGGAAACTCTAGTGTAGATGGCTAAAGATGCTGAAAAGTGGGCTTTGGTGGCTAGCCCTAATAAGCCACTAGGTTACCAATGAAACTATTATGTTGGAACTATCAAGGGTTGGGCTCACCCTTGACAGTTCAAGCTTTAAGGGCCATTATGGCTCAAGATAAGCCTGAAGTAGTGTGTTTGTTGGAAACTAAAAATCAAGAGGAGGTGATTCGTCGAGTGAGTAGAACAATCCAGTTAAAAAAGCTTTATATAGTGAATCCAACAGGGATGGGTGGGGGTTTAACATTGATGTGGAAGGAAGGATTATCTTTGACAGTGAATTTAGCCATGAAAAACTATATCGATGTGACAATGGAGGAGGTTGCACCGAGGAGTAGCTTTAGAGTTACTTTCATTTATGCACCAAATAATTTTTGAGAACAACTGCAGTTATGGGAAAAACTTCAGCAAATGAGTGCCAGCAATTACTTGCCTTGGCTATGCCTAGGGGATTTTAATGAAACATTGTATCCTTGGGAAAAGGTGGGAAAGAGAATGACAGAACCATATAGGATGCAAGCATTTTGAGACTTCCTCAATGCATGTAGACTAATAGATATGGAGAGTAAGGGATGTGCCTATATTTGGTCTAACAACCGTGAAGGGCAGGAATTTGTAAAAGAACGATTGGATAGGGCTATGTGTAGCGTTGAATGGAGAGTAATGTATCCGAAAGCTGAAGTATATGCTCTACCTGCAATAGGCTCGGACCATAGCCCACTTTTATTGACTATATCGAGGGAATGTATGAAAATAAGGCGCAATTTTAAATTTCAAGCCAATTGGGTTGAACATGAGGAATGTGGAAATATTATACATTTTTTTTGGAATCTCTCCAGCATAAATGATTCTAATTTAGTACACAGAATAAGAGCGGTAACTGTAGAATTGGTCAAATGGAGTAAAAGGACTTTTCAGAATAGCCAAAGAAAGATTTTGTGTTCGAAGGAGGAGCTTCAAGGTCTAATGAATTCTCACATGCTTTTGGAAGAAGCAGAATAGAGTAAGGACTTGATTGAACAGATTGAAAGATTGTGATGACAGGAGGAGATGTATTAGGGATTAAGATCGAGAGTTAAGTAGCTGAAATTGGGGGATAATAATACAAAACATTTTCATGTCACAACAATCCAAAGAAGACAGAGAAACAGAATTTCAATGCTCAAACATGCTGATGAATACTGGATTTGTGATACAAGAAGGCTGAAAGAAATGATAGTGGGTTTCTTTAAAGAACTTTACACCTTAGTGGGTCCCAGAAACTTTGATCCTATGGTACAAACATGCCTAACAATTGTTACGGAAGAGATGAATGAGCAGTTGAATGCTGAGATCACAATGGAAGAAGTCCAGAATGCTGTTTTTCAGTTGGGTACACTTAAGGCACCAGGGCAAGATGGTTTGAATGGTCAGTTTTATCGGCACCATTGGGAAGATATCAAACATGGGGTCTTCATAGAAGTGAAATTTTTTTCAGGTTTGGTACTGTGCATCTTGACTTGATTATAACTTATATCACTTTGATCCCTAAAGTGTAGAACCCAGAATAGCTAGACCAATTCAGATAAATTAGCCTATGTAATTTTGCTTACAAAGTTATATCTAAAGTCTTGGTGAATCGATTAAAATCATGGCTTCCTGAACTAATGGCAGCCGAACAAACTACTTTTGTCAGGGGGAGACAAATCAAGGATAATATTTTGATAGTGCAAGAAGTGCTACATCAATTGAGAGTAAAAACAGAAATAGAAAATTTCAGGCGGTGTTGAAACTAGATATGAAAAAAGCATATGACCGAGTTGAGTGGGATTCCCTACAAGCATGCTTGTTGAAGATGGGATTCGGTGACTGGTGGGTATCTAGAGTAATGACTTGTGTCACCTCAGTGTCTTTCAGTGTACAATTTGATGGCGAACCATTGCCCTTTTTGTAACCATCAAGAGGTATACGACAAGGAGATCCCATTTCTCCTTATTTATTTATATTGATGGCTAATACACTTTCATCATTAATGAAAACGGCAGTCCAAGAAGGAACTTTGGTGGGTATAAAGCTAAATAGGTACTGCCCAACTCTGTCCCACCTTATGTTCGCTGATGACTCAATATTTTTCTTAAATGGGAAGTTTTCGGAATGTCAAAATTTAGCAATATGGTTAAATCAGTATTGTTTTGCATCTGACCAAGCTATAAATCTGAACAAATCCAGTATCTCTTTTAGCTCAGACCGCCCACAGCCACTAAGAATAAATATGGCCTCCGAGCTTCGTGTTTCAGAATTAGAAAGGACAGGAAAATACTTAGGAATTCCTACAACTGGGGAACATCAAAGAAACAAATGTTCTCATGGATTATGGCAAGAGTGAGCAAGAAATTGGAGGGTTGTAAGGCAAATATGATTTCGAAGGCGGGTAAGGAAGTTCTTATAAAAGCTGTAATCCAAGCTCTCCCTCAATACGCAATGTCTATTTTAAAAATCCCAGTTTCCATATGTAAATCAATGGAGAAATGAATTGCGGCGTTTTGGTGGAAAAATAGTGAAACACAAAGAGGGCTCCACTTGAAAAAGATAGGAAGTTCTTAAAACCAAAAACGACAAGGGGGGGTATGAGTTTCAAGGACTTAATATCTTTGAATAAGGCGATGCTCAGAAGACAGGCATGGAGGTTATCCCAGAATCCTACATCACTATGGTGCAAAATCCTTAAAGGACTATATTTTCCTACTAGATCATTTTGGTTAGTAGGGGGAGGCTCTCGCCCTTCTTGGGGGTGGCAAAGTTTATTGATGGGAAGAGAGGCAATCTCAAATTCAGTTATATGGTTAGTAGGTACAGGGGAAACCATTAATATTTGGGAAGATAGATGGCTGAAGAGAGGAGTCATAAGGGGTCCAGCAAACCTAAATGATCCTGTCAAGGTATCGGAGTTAATTATTCCAGAGGAGAGTGTTGAGAAAACTCTTAGTTTTGATGTTAACAAATCATTTTATGCATTCAAGAAATCATACATTTCTTAAGGAAGAGAAGTCACAGGGTAGCTTACTCTTCTGAATCTGCTTCTAGTAGAAGGAAAGTAGATACAATCTCCGAGCCTGTCCATACCAGACGGAGGATATGAAGAGACGTAGTTTCTGAGTTTGCCTGTACTAGACAGAGGACACGAAGAGATGTAGACTCTGAGTCTATGAGTACTAGACGAAGAATTTAAGCAGACTCAAAACATTGGTTTGATAGACTCAGAATCAAATTGATTGGCAAATTGATATCGATTGGTTTGAAGAATTTATATCGATTCTGTTGTATCAAATTGATTGGCAAGATCAATTTACAAACAACTTCCAAAGGAGAATGAAACACTTATGGAAGCCCGGATTTTGATTGTATGGGCGGATAGAATCCAATGTGATCTAATCTACCTTCAAATGGTCAAAAAGACTTTCCTTATGAAGTCTGTCCAAGAAAGGAAAGGAAGAATAATCTCTCAAGGAAAGAGCCAACGGTCGAGTGTGGCTTGGAAAGTATATAAGGAGAGGATGAGACTAAGAAAAAACAAGAGGATTAACATATTCCAAAGCTTGATTATGTTCTTCATTAGTTGTATGAAAAAGTGCGAAATTAAGTGATCTTAGTGTATTACCAAGAAGAGTGACTTAGTGAGACATATCATCACCAAGTATTAACACTCAAGAGTGTGTAATCACCTTTGATCATATAGCGAAATCCAGCCTATTGGATGATCGCTTGGAGAGTGGATGTAGGCTTGTCAAAAGCCAAACTACTATAACTGTGTTTGCAATATTCTCTACTCTCTCTATTTACTTTCTGTCTATAGATTGCAAAAGTTATTTATACTTGCGATTAAAATACCTCTACACCTATTTACCCCCTCTATGTGTTAATACTAGTAATATCAGAGAGAAGATGGGATGAACAGAAACTTAGAACACACCTCGATGAACAAATAGTGGCTGAGGTTTTATCTATTCTACTAAACAATTGGGAACATAGGATAAGTTAATGTGGATGGGAACAAAAGAGGGAGGGTACTCTGTCAAAAACGCGTACAATTTACTACGGGCCACAGATCATCTACAATAGAATCTATAAGCAACATCATCTTTCCAGCCATCTCGCAGACTTTGGCATTGAATATGGAATATGAAAACACCCCCAAAAGTTAAAATTTTTCTATGGAGTATATGCCAGAATGCGATTCCTACTATGAAAAGCCTTTATAAGCGAAATATCTTACCTCCCTTGCATGCCCAAGATGTAACTAGGAAGTGGAATTTGTCGAACACTTGTTCTTGCTTTGCGACTGGACAAACGCGATATGGACAACCCTTACAGTAAATATCCCAGTTTTGCGTCAAAATCTGAAGCAAATCGAGATGTGACTTCAAGATCAAATTGGAAAATCAGGTAACTTACTCACCTTTGAAGAAATTGCAGCCCTCTTATGGTTCATGTGGAAAGCGAGAAACAATTTTGTATTCCGAAGACAAAATTCAGAACAAGCCCTAATCGAATCGGTGAAAGTGATGATAAGAAATTACAGCAAATGGAACCACCAAAGTTCGAAGCTTTATGCAGAAAAAACGGAATCAGCAAAGGAATGGCTCCCACTGAAGACCCATACCTGCAAAATCAATGTCGACGGGCTTTTTCAGAGGGTGAAACAGAAGGAGCAATTGCAGGGGTTCTTTGGAATGAAGCGGGAGTTCTATTGGACGGCTTCGTGATGAAAATCCTAGCTGCATCTGTGTTTTAGATAGAAGCCATGGCAGTGCTCGAAACTTTGAAACGATTTTTGGAACGGAAAGAAGACAAGCTCGAACTGGAGTCGGACTGCATAAGTTTGATTGAAGCACTTCTGCAGAAGACGCACGTGGGATGGGAGATTATCAATCTCTCTCCTTGGCCCATTGTCCCTGATCCACAAATAAGGTGGCTGATTGGGTCATAAAAGCCCAGCGATTAAATCTTCTTCCTTCTTCTTGGTTAACCCGTCCCCCCCTAAGCTTTGCAAGATCTTTTATGTCTTGATGCTCCTAAGTTGGGTTTAGTTGTAAAGAATTTTTAAGTATTGTCAATTTCATGAAGTATTTTGACCAAAAAAAAAAGACGGAATCGTGGCTAATCGGAAGAAAATATATCTCCTTGCCTTTCTAACTCAAGACCAATGCCTATCTCCTCTCTCTAGTGAAGCGCTTCTTTCGCAAAGCTCACTCTCTCTTGTGGTTCTTTCTCTCTTTGGCATTCTCACGACAGTCCAAGATGTCCCAAGATGTCCCTGAGGATCACCATCATTTGCTAGCCTCTGGCGAGAGCCAGTCCCCCTGAACCGGTAAAGGCAGCCCTTGCTTGTGGCCGGCAAAGGGAAAAAGGGAAAAAAAAAAGAGAAAAAGAAAAGAAGAACAAAAGAAAAGTAAGGAAAACATAAAACAAAAAAAGAAAAGAAAAAAAGTTAATAAAAATAACAAAAAATTAAAAAAATATATTATTAAAAATTATCCACATCGGTGCTTGTCGTATCATGAAAGACAACCGGCATCCACATTAGCAATATCTAGCCAAAAATTGGTTAAATGGACTCAATTGATAAAACATGAAAATGTTTAAAACCCAATCAGTAAAATTAAAATGTTTATAATTGAATTAGCAAAAGTACAATGGGTTTAAGATTTTTTTGACAATTTTTCCGGTCTATTTCTCATGTAATATGCTTGACACTCATATCTTACTTACAGTTAATACATATGCATGACACAAACGCTCTCGTTACATCGATCATTCTCTACCCTCATCAACAATGATTAATGATTTGGTCCTTCCTTGGACCACACAATGAAAATTGCAATTCGTGATGATCTAACCAAATTGATGTGGACCACTCAAAAGAAGTAATCAAATGTGACCGCTCAAGGTAGTAATCAATTGGAGTGGGGGTAGTTGTTACGTATGCATGATACAAACGCACTAGTTCCATCAATCATTTTCTACCCTTATCAACATTGATTTATGATATGGTCCTTCCTTGGACCACATACTAAATGTGTCAATTAGTGCTGATCTAACTAAATTGATGTACACCACTCAAAAGAAGTAATGAGATGTGACCCTTTAAGGTAGTAACCATTTTGAGTGGGTTTTATATGTCAATAACATCAAAGAAAATCCTCTTTCATCTTATTTGAGACTGTAGGTATTAGACTTTTATTGTTGAGAGAAGTAATTGTTAGGATTGTGCAACCAAACTAATTCTACCTAGAAATTGGATCGAACTGCCTAAACAAAAGGTTCGAGATCCGGCGGCCATTGGAATCGATCCAGGAATAGATTCCAAAATTTTGAAACCAGTTGTAATTGGTCCGGTTACAAGTTCCATGTGAATACCCATCCAGTAATCGAACTAAACCGCCATGTTTTGGAAATGGTTTCAAAACCAATTTTATAAGCTAAAAAGCCAAAACCCTAATATCTTTTTCCTCTAAATTCTAACCTCAACACTTCTTCGTCCTTTGTCCTTCTTTAAAACTCCTCACCAGTTTTTCCTCTTCCCCTAAATCTTTATGGTTGAATGGGGAGTGGAGTTTCATAATTTATGTTGTATGCTACTTCTTTGAATTTTTTATCATTTATAATTGTACGTAACTACATATTCATCTTACGAATTGTTATTTTTTGCATATTAGGATTTCTTTTATTAATCGTTTACTTTGAATCATTTCTTTATTCATAGCCTTATATGATTTTGTTGTAAAAAATGGACCACAAAAAGGAACAAAAAAAATAAAAGAGGTTCCCGTAGATCCTAGAACCAAATTGGAAAATAAGATAGATTCCAAAATCAGTTCCAAGCAAACAGGGTGAGTTCCAAGGTTCAAAAATAAATCAATTATAATAGAGTAGGTTCTAGGTTTCAACTGTGGAACCTATCTATCCTGAATTGATCAACCCTAGTAATTGTAGCCTAATTGATTACCAAACACCCAACTGTCGTTGACATCATCTTGCATGACTGGGATTGTCTTCCCTTGGCGCCCATTACGCTTCTTAGCTAATAAAAGGAAGGAAATGCAATTGCATTCACACATGCATGTTGATGTAATAAAAGGAAGGAAATGCAATTGCATTCACATATCTAAAATATCGTGTTTGGACAGGCAACGGTTGATGTAATAAATTGATTATTGGAACTCTGTAAGTATGTGAGAATGAACCATAACAATGTCACGTGCATGCGTTATTAGTTGTCCTTTCATGTTAGGTACCAATGCCTTCAATAGCCGGTAGCTCATTCTTGATAATTTTTCATGCCATTAAAGCTCGTCCTTAATTCATTGCTTCAAAGGAAAATGTCTGAATTCTCAGTCAGTGTAAATAATGAGTCAGCCACTAATTCTACAGTGCATTTCGAAAAGTCTAGATACAATCAAATTAAACGTACTTACAAGTGACGTTTCACCATTGTTGACTTTCTACTGGCCGTTGCTTATTTAATGAGCTAGTCGTTGCTTTAAGTTACTTCCCTAGACGATGCTGTATTTATCCTAAGGTTCCGTTCGTTTCGCGGAAAATGAACTATTTCCGAAAAATATTTTCTTGAAAGTCATTTTTCAGGAAAATGATATTATTTTTCGATATTCGGATAAAACCTAAAAAAGTCCCGGAAAATATTTTCCGATGTTTGGTAAGGAAAATATTTTCCAAACTTCACCACTCGAACATGCACCGTTTTACCGACCCATAAACCCAATAAACAACTTATAATCCGATAAACAACATTTTCATCTAATAAACAACATCCAATCAGTTCAGAACAAAGATCAAGCATTCTTAAAGTTAAAATGTAAGTCCATGATACTCAATGTCATAAATGCTAAAAGATCATAAAAAGGCCATTAAAGAACAACATTTACATCAAATTTCATGTCTTAGAGTACTAACAATAACAACATAGAAAGAAAGAACACATGAGTCTTTTAGCAATAAAGCTCCACACAATATATCACTCATTGATGATCATCTCCTTTGCTTAGAAATTTATCAATCCACACTTTCTGAAGATTCGCATTTTTCACCATGAATGCTTTTCCAATTTTTTC
This sequence comes from Angophora floribunda, assembly GCA_014182895.1. NCBI lineage: Eukaryota > Viridiplantae > Streptophyta > Magnoliopsida > Myrtales > Myrtaceae > Angophora > Angophora floribunda. Next base: position 9,169,283 of record CM024712.1, read on the forward strand.
ATTCTCAACTAGATGGTCAAAAATTGATCAAAGGGTAACTTCATCATATCCATCCATTTTCATCATCTCGTCGTAAAGTTGAGAGTAGTGCAATTGAGAGGGATCAATATCATTTTGACCCAGCGACTTAATTGCCGATGCCATCTCTCCAATATTTGTTGAAAGTGTAGCTAATTTATCATCATTGTTAGAACACTTTCGCCTTTTGTGAGACCTCTTTTATGAGGGCACAGTAGATGAAGATGTTTTTGAACTTTTCATCAACTCATCGAAGTCATCACCTAAATCAATAGGTGAGGAGTCTACTTTTGTTGTATCGATGTCTCCAAATTACTTAGCAAAGCTTCCGGTGGCCATGTCTCTCCCAACCACCACCATCTCATCATACATATCAATCATCTTATTCAAATATTTTTCATGAGAAGGATGGACCTATCAATGCACAATATTCATTCAGCTATTAAAAGTTGCATTGTATGAAGCTGAAGAAGGAAATCAACACGATCCACAAGCAAAAGAAAGAAATTGTGCTGCTGCATTATATGAACAGTTTAAGAACTTCGCAGGATGATGATAGACAACAATCAAAGCTGAAGAATAATGACATAAACAGGCATTTTGCTAGGAATTTAGATAGTACCCAAAGAAACCAAAGCTCAACAAGCTCAACAAGAGCAGAAACCAAAGCTCAACCAAAGTCCGACCACGTTGAGAACCATTTTACTAAAGAAAACAATAGATGAAATCAAAGCTCAATAAGTGCCTTCAGACATACAAACAAAAGCAGAAACTAAAGCTCAACAAGCAACTTTAGAGACACACTAGAGCTCAACAAAAGTTGAAACCAAAGCTCAACAAGCATCTTTAGATATACACCGGAGCACTCAAGTGGAGAGAAAGTGATGAAAAAACTTACCGACACATATTCATCAAATTCCTTTTTAGTCCCTATTGCAATTACACATTGCAGTTAGTGACACCAGTGTTGCAGAGCTCACCTTGGGACAAGTAAAGGCTAATGGCTATGCTTTGCTAGGCCGGACAGTTTACAAGACTACATAAGCATAACAGGTCATTACGATCCAAATTGTATTTTCTACAAGGGATGTTGACGACTAGCTTTTACATATGGTTTTCCCGAGTCCACACCAGCCCCAGCAAATGACAATAGAACCCCACGCCAAAAATGTTGTGGGAAAGAGAAGAAAATAAAGATGGACGCATAACTCTCTCAGGCATTTCATCAAACAGATGGATCGCCAATCCCCATGGCTTTCGGTCGAGCCCACATCATACGAAAAGGACTACAACCATCATCAAGAACGGGCCACGCATATAAGAAAATTTATCGCATTACTGAGTTCCGGGGTTGCCACCTTGTCCGGCTGCGCATGATAGCTCTTAGCCGGGAAAGTCAAAACCCCATTTTTGCCCGTTGCCTCACACGTTCTTACTGGGCAAAGCAAAGCTGTCTCGAGACTCGAAAGAAAATTCCGCATGCATTTCCAACGGAAATTCTGCGTTCCTAGTGTGATTAAAACAAGTGGGTTCTTTCTTTACTGTGGATTCATGAACATCTTACACCGAAAGTTCACAAATTTGTACTTGGGTACGAAAACAAATATGGCTGAAACGGCCATTGACGAAAAAGGGCAGGAGGGTTCTGCTCTCATTCTCGCGATCGTTTACCTGGCTGAAGATTGGATGCAAAGTCCGTTCTCTCTGCTGCTCTGCGATTGATTTCTTCGCACTCCCAAAGAGCCGGACGAGAACGATGATCGAGGAGAAGAAGAAGAGCAAGTTCGGAGGGATGGGGACGGGATTGGCTGTGGGGGCCGTGGCAGGGGCTCTTGGTGGGCTCACCCTCGCGGTGGGCTGCAAAAAGGAAATCATTTTCCACACTTTTAGAAGGGAATTTTCCATTGACCGGAAAATATTTTCTTTGACCACTTATTTTTCGCCCCTTGAACGCCGAAAAATTTGGAAAATATTTTCCCGGAAGTCATTTTCCACGAAACAAACGGAGCATAAGTTGAACTTGCGGTTACCCATGTACGCAGTCTTTCTTCTGTAAATACCAACCACTTCTTTCGTCGATTTGCCCAAATCTCTGCCCAAAAATTTGCACTCGCAAAATACTCTTTGCTTTTGCTCCTTGAACGTTTCACAATTTATGTTGTTCGTATGCTATCTAGATTTTGAATAGTGATGTGCACATTATATAGATGGTCTATTGAATCCTGAAAGATAGCCACGATACGTCTCCTGCATTTCGTGAAGGGCAAATTTTATCTTTCAATATGGTGCTTGGATGCTTTGAACATTCTCAATTTCCACATTTCCAATTTGCCTTCTTCAAAATTTCAAAACAATCTCAAGCATAAATTTTGGTCTCTTCAGATGTTGCTGCTGGAACTGATGTCCTCCTCCCTACTAGAGTTGGTGACCCAATGGTGATGCTGTGGTACCATCATCCTCCGTTGCTACGGCAGCGCCAATCTTCCCGACCATGCCATACGCAAAGCCTTTTTGTGAGCTCGCTTGTTGAGCCTAGGCCAATTGTTTTTAGGCCCGGTCAATGAGCGGGCCACCTAGTGAAGGGCTTTCAGGCCACCACGTAAGCCCCCCACTAGGTGGCTGGTTGCTTGGGACGGGTTAAATTTTAGTTAGGGCACTTGCCTAGGCTCGCAAGTTCACGGCTGAGCAGCATTGGCTCGTGCCCTCCTCGTGGGAATCGGGTCTAAGCATGTGTATAAATTTTCAACGCCACAAGCATGGACGGACTTTATAAATGTCCTCGCTCATTTTCGTATGGTTTGTTTAAAGAACTAAGGCTCCAATGCTAAATAACTCCAACCTAAAAATTAAGTTTCGCCCCCATTAAATTTCTCAAGCACCTTATGACTAAATAACTCCAACCTAGAATAATTGAGGTTCTCAATATGATCGGACTTTTTAGGCATAAGAACATTAATTGAAATACTAAGATATGACCCTTTATTTTCTTGAAAATCATTCATGAATTGATGTTTTCATTTTCCTATCATAATTCTTGAAAAATCTCCATGGTAAAAGGAAGATTTTGAGTAGCCGAGATATATCAGGACATGGGCCGAGGAGGGACGATGGTGACGTGCGTACACTAGCATGTTTTATCTTCTACCCGCTATTTCATAGAACCTTCATCTTCATGGCACTTCAATCTAATATGACACTGAAAATAGCAACATATGTTTGTGTTACACCACCTTCATGAACATAGCAACAGATGTTTGTGTTACACCACCTGATTTATTTCCGCATATAATAGAACAGAACACATGGATTTCATAATGCCAACTATTGCATGTCCCAAACTACATATTAATAGCATCATTTCTCACTTGCACTTGAAGGTTTCGACAACTCTAGGCAAATGAGTTCTCTTGAAATAGTCCTCCAAATCGATACACCTTGGATCAAAGTAGAAGACACCTTCCGAGTTTACTCCATTGTCAAAAGCTGTTGCTCTCAAAGCCATCATATTTGTATCGTCAAAGCTAAGTCAATAAAATAAAATAAAAAAGAATAAGAGATTGTGTAATTTTATGGATCACCACCAACTTTATTAAAATTTTAAGCTGAGGCGAATGCATGGTAATTTAATCATTCTTATGGTCTTCATCAAATGTAAGCTCGACTTAAAGGCATGGAAATAAATAATTGAAGAGGTAAGCATAAGTTTATAAATATTCAAATTCATGACCTCTTATCCAAATCACAACTAATTGTTATAAAAGTTTTATTTTAAAAAGTGATTTAATAGTTAAATACTTGAACAGAGATTTGATAAAAGGGGAAGGAGGTGATTAATAAATGCACGTTGAGCGCACATTGGCCAATGCATAGAAGCTTACACGCCATTGAAGATTACGTAGGGTCCGTAGAGGTCAGCCAATCGCACAACAGTGTTGACCTTTTTGTCCAGGTCAGCATGCAAGCCTTGGAAATACCCGCCAAACACTGAGCTAGCTACTTTCAGCACCTTCATCAAGAATAATACATAATTAGGTTTAGTATGTTTTGCAAAAAACAAATAATTTTAAAAAATCTGAAAATCGCTATTTATATTGCTTATAAAATAAATAAATAAATAAATAAATAAATAATATTTTAATTATTTATAAAAGTATTTGGATAATAATTAATGTTGATAATGAAAGTATTATTCATTGATTAGGTATTTTAAGCGATAGTGACCATTTTAATGAAAATATTTTTCAAATTATTCATTTTTAACGAAACAAGCACATCTTAAGAATCGATTTGTCGAACAAAAACTAAAGATGCTTTTCCCCTTTTCTTAATATCATGGAATATGCATGTCACTTAATTAGATAAACTTTCCTTGAGATTCTTACGTAACACAAGAACCTAGGGTTTGGAGAAAACACATTTTCCTTCTTTTTTGTGGCTGTGACTTGTGACGGTGACTTTTCGGCTTTATCACTAGCTTTTCTTTTACTTCTGTTAGGGCCCCAATGTTTTGAATTTACAAAGCAAAAAATTATGCATTATCGCTGAAATGTAAAATATTATTCAAACTTTAAATTTTTCATAATAGGTAATTTTTTTGTGTTTATATTTACATATTTCTAAAGGTTTCAGCTATTTCCCATTTTGAAGTCAAAAAATGAGAGTTGTAAATGTTGAAACATATTAACAGAAATTGTCACTTCAAACAAATTAGCTAATTATTCTGAAGATATGCTTATTAATTCATAGATTAATATCACTTATATCATTAAAGAAAGAAATATGTATACTTGACTACTTAAAATTTGTATAAATAAAGATTTTCAGATATTTGGGATCTTCAATTTTATACATATTTTAATTTATTGAATTAACTTTTAGTGACCATTTGATCTTCACTTTAAGTCATTTTGGACTTACCTTTGAGAAGAGAATGTGACGTCTCATGTGCTTGTGAAACCTGGCCATGCTTCCCATAATTCTAGGCTTGCGAACTTTGACGGGCTTCCCATCCTCGTTGATCCAAGGACTGTCCTTGAAGTAACTCACGATGATGTCTCGAAGATTCGAATAGGTCAAGGGATGTTTCTTTGAGGAAGCCACATGATAAATCTTGTTTGAATTGGGCTGGTTAGCATGCACTGCCATGGCCACAATCATAGCATTTACCACCATATCCGCCGGTATCTGCTTGAGATACAATTCCATATTTAAGTTGAAATGCATCGAATGTACTTATTTATGAATAAATGTATGTCTGTATGTATTTTCAAGTGTGCACGATAAAGTGATGATTGGAATATGTAATTATCAATTTTTGCTAAATCAATTATCACAAGCCAATTCACAAAGGAGGAGCACATAATTAATTAAGCTAATGCAAAATTTACGGTGGTTAATGCTTGTCGAGATTACTAGATGTTACCATATCGAGTATTGTGTTAGGATTGCCCAGGAAATATTTCAGTCTTCCTCTACCAAACATTATGGCAATGCTGTCCATAGTTCTGTGCCATCGTATGTTTCCAAAGAAAGAAAAAAGTTCATTAGACAATTCTTGCTTGTTAAGCAACAAAATAGACAATTCTTGCTTGTTAAGCAACAAAATACCCACTTAATAAGATACTTATCGCCGTTACATGTCAAGGACTAAGGTCTCGCAACATAATCATTCAAATAGAATCAACGTTTAACCAGTAAAAAATGTGCCCATGCGTGTGTTCTTACCAACTTCTCTATTCAATTTATGAATATAACTGCCTATGAGACATTGATCTTTTACCTATTCAAGAAATTTCTTTTCAAACTCTCCTGTCAACCTCCCCATGGAATTGAACTTTTTATGGCCCGTCATTTATTCATTGTTTAGCCTCCTCAAAAGGTTTAACTTCCTCCAAAAGATGGTACACTCATTAGTAAACGCGCCTGTGCAAGTCTATATGATTTCTTTATGACCTTATATTGCTATTTAGTAACTAGACTAAGAAAACAGATGTAGGTATGTTTCTTGGTTTTCTTGTTCAGTAACAACTTGCATTTTGCAAAGAACCATGAGGTAATACCTAAATAGTCCCTTCGCTTTTGTTCGGTGTTCAATGGAGTTCTTCCACTTTTTTTTTTTTTTTTTTTTTAATTCAATTTAGTCATTAAACTGAGGTGCCTTGAACACCAAATAACAATTCAAGAACCACATATGATATTACTCCCAAAAAAATGTCACGGGTGACACTAGAGATCTAAAGTGAGTGATTCTGTAAGATTCTAAGTGTGAGTGGACTATAATACTTGGAAGTTATTGCTGACATTAGGTAGTTCAATGTCGGACCACATTGAGAGAGAGAGAGAGAGAGAGAGAGAGTTTCGTGAAGGATAACCTGGGAGGGAAACCCTCAATCCAACCAGCAAAAGGTTCTCGATAAGTACTGGTTATGATTGTGGGTCTCATAACAGCAAATGGTATATCTTGTTTAAGATGATGCTGCACCATCATTTCCCCCATTGCCTTCGTTAAAGTATACGTGTTTGGCCAACCATGCAGCCTTGCCCTGCGCATTAATTATAATGAAATTCATACCAACTGCTGAAGATTATTATATACTAGTAAGTGCATATACGAATGAATTGATTGACCAGACATATTTTAACTACCTAACTCATGCTTTAGTTCTTAATATTATGGTCACATCCCCGGATAAAGTAACTTGTAAAGAGTTTATCACTACAACTTCAAGTAAAATCAAAAATATTTTTTTCTACCCGAATTTTCACGAAAAGAGTATAAATATGATATGAGAGAATTACTAAAAGAAAGTTTTAAATCTATTGTAAGTATGCCAGTTCAATCCAGATTAGTAATTTCCGCCCAAAATTGGCCAAATGGACTAAATTGGCATAAATGCAATAGGTTTAAGACTCAATTAGCAAAAAAAAAGTTCTATCATTGAATTGGTATGATTACAATAAGTTTAAAATTTTTTTGGTAATTTTCCCATATGATACAATAACTTTAGAGATGATGATTGAGCAAGCTGAGTTTGAGATAATGATTGCGTGGCTTTGACAGTTACAATTAAAGATGTAATTTTCAATTGACTTAATCATTAATTATATTGTTTACAACTCAATTAATAAGAAGCAAACCTTTGCGAGCCTAAATTCTTTAAAGCAATGGTGATTTCTCTTTCTGAAGCATTCTTTTCTCGAAGTTCGTTCATCAATTCTTCGACGAAGAATTTCTCTTCATTCACATCCAACTTCCTTGATCCATTGAGTGTCTCACCCATACTAAATGCCTTTTCTTGTACAATTCCAGTCATATTGCCACATACATATGCTGAAAATAAAGGGTTCCATAAGATACATCATCAGTACAAATTACTTTTAAAACAAGCGGGTGGTGAAATGGAACCTATCATCTGCTAATTTACATTGCAAAAATATCAAGAACAACCACATTCAAAAAACACAGACCAGTTGATATGTGAAGTAGCATTTTTATGTTGACACATCTTACAGCAAATTCAGCAACATGCTTAGCTCCCAATGCATTGACGGCTAATGCAATGTCATATCTGCGGGAGAAAGATAGCAGTAAACTCAAGATAGCATGAAGAAAAAGCCACGAACTATCTGAACTAATTACAAATTGGGCAGGGAGGCCAAGATTGTAATCACGCACCTTTCGTCGAATTTGGTAGTTGCAGCCGAACTAACAATTATATCTATCTCTCTCCACATCTCCGACCTCAAATCAAAATCATGCACTCCCAAATTCTCGCAAGAAACGTCACCAGGAACTGGAGACAATTTCTCCACAATTGAGTTGAAATCCTCTGCGCATTTTTCCCTCAAAATGTCGAATAACTTCTTCTTTATGAGCTGTTCGCGATATGAAAATATTGGGAGTTGTTCAAAAGGAAATTTTGTCTTTTATCGTAGTTTTCATATTCTTTTTCTTCCTTTGCGTTGATTTTCCATGTTAAATAGAGTAGAATTAATTTGGAATTACACATCTAAGTGATTGTACCATCAATTCGATTGACCACAAGGTAGCTACTCCTGTAACAACTCGAGTCCTTCTTTTCCTAAAATAAATCTCATCATTTTCTTTCTTTAGGTTATGTTTGTTTCGGGAATAATAAATGATTTAGAATATATTTTTCTAGAAATGATTTTTTGTATGGTTTGAAATAATTACTCAGTGAAAAAAAAAAAATCAATTACCAACAATAATTTATGTCTTGCATTTTAGTAAAAGATGAAAATATTTTTCATTTATTTAGTTTTATGAATGATACAAACAATTTTTGTAGGAAAATGTTTTCCAAATCATTCATTTTCTAAATAAAAAAATGGAGCCCCAATAATTTTTTATATTTTTTAAAAACACTTCCATGTGTGCCATTTCTTTCTAATCGATTTAGAACAAAAGTGGATCCAACTATCCAAGGATAATTTAGGGTTTGAATTTTTACCTCTTCATGCAGCCGTCGTGTCGCTACTTGTGTGTCCATAGCTCTTATAAGAACGAACACTTTCTTGACATTTGGTTGAATTCGAAGCATCTTCTCCACAAAAACTATCCCGTCATAATATATAGAATCAAACACATGTAGTTAGCAAAAAGATGGTCGATTGATGGCAATGGCGACTAGGTATATATGAGAGAGAGAGAGAGAGAGAGAGAGAGAGAGAGAGAGTACTCTTTCCGAGAAAGCCAGTGGCTCCCGTGACTAAGATGGTCTTGTTTTCAAAAAATTCGACTATATCCAACCCCATATTAGAACCGATATGGACGAGAATCTTTGAACAAGAGTTAGGGGGGACCTGAAGAGCGAATTAAGCACTGAGGCACAAAGGCTCCATATATAGCTGCATTTTTGTCATGCCTGTCAACACATCGTTTTTCATGGGTTTAATTAATATGGTACAACTCTTTGATCAGACTACATCCGTAACTTTTTGGTACGTCAACATTAACATTGCAATACGGCGGAAAGAGAAATAGCTACAAACATTTTACAACAAAATTATTTAAGGGGTACAATGTTATACTCGTCACCATGTTCAAGGGTGCAATCCGACCCAGGCAAATCACCAGCACGATATTGTCTATCGTTTTCATGATTGATCAAGTCTCTCATAAATGTCCCTTTGTAGCCAACCGCCGTTGACAGCACTTGTGTGTCACTCAATAATCCCGCTTCCAATCCATGCATGACAGAAGTTGTCTCATGGACGGTTCACGAGGAGTGCTTCTTGTGCTCATATGGAGAGCGATGCCTTTTATTACTGCATTGGTAGGGTTGCGGCGATGATCTTGTCAATTTTAAGCCTTTGTGTGACGAGTTGTGTTGAATAGCTGTTGTTCTCATAAAATTTCTTTTAGTTGGTGTGAGATATATGATAACAATTTTGTTGATAAGATGCAGTTGAAAGTCCAATATATTGTGTACCATCATTATTGATGCAAAGTTTTTCTAAGTCTTGTTTGGGCTAGCTTGAACCTATAATGCCTTGATTGGACAAGTGTGGAGAATAATGGCAAGGACAAGAGGCCCGGATAAAAGTGGCAGCAATAGGCTTTTAGGATGGCAAATGAGGTTAGAATAAACTGAATCGCACACTAAACAAGGGGATAACATTTCTAAAATACAAATGTAAAATTGGAACTAACTCAGAAGATACACCTTTTGATAGAAAGAATTACCAAAAAAGTTCTAAACCTATTGCAATTGTGCCAATTAATCTCAAACCCTTTTTTGGTCAATTCAGTCTTAAACATTTTGCATTTGTGTTAATTTAGTCCATCTGGCCAAATTTGGCCAGCCAGCAGTAACATAGACGCTAGGCATCTGACGAATGCTAATGTGTTACTTTTTTGTTAATATTTTATATTTTTTCAAAAAAAATTATTAGTTTTTTATTTTCCTTATTTTCCTTTTGTTTTTATTTTTCCTTTTTATTTTCTCTTCTTCCTCTTTTTGCTTCCTTACCCACAATGGCTGGCGAGGCTCCAACAAGGCTTGTCGGGCACTAGGTGAGGGCCGCAAAGCCCTAGTCGGCTACTAGCGAGGGTTGTAGCCCTTGCCACCTTCACCGCCAGCCTCACCTAGATCTAGGCAAAGCCGCCTCACCCTAGCCTTGCTATGGGCGAAAGCAACCTTGCCCGTGGCTAGCAAGGCCATCACAATAGCGAGGGTGGGCAAGGTCTAATGAGGGTCGCAAACCTCGCTGGCAGTTGGTGAGGGCTTTGTGGCCCTCACCCAGTGGCTAGTGAGCCCCACCGGAGCCTCTTCGGCCATTGCGGGGGAGAAGGAGCCTAAGAAGAAGAGAAAAAGGAAAAGGAAAAATAAAAATAAAAATTCAAAATTATTAAAAAATTATCATATCAGCGTTTGTCAGATGGCTGGCATCAGCCAGCGTTCACATCAGTGTCAACTGGTCAAATTTGGCTAAATTGTCTAAATTTGCATAATTGAAGAGCGAATTAAGCACTGACGCACAAAGGCTCCACATATAGCTGCATTTTTGTCGTGTCTGTCAACATCGTCTTTCACCGGGCAAGTGCCATGTGCGACTTGAAGAGCGAAATGGACAAGTCTTTGAACAAGAGTTAGGGGAGACTTGAAGAGCGAATTAAGCACTGAGGCACAAAGGCTCCACATATAGCTGCATTTTTGTCATGTCTGTCAACATCGTCTTTCACCGGTTTAATTAATGTAGTACGACTCTCTGATCAGACTATATCCATGACTTGTTTGTACGTCAACATTAACATTGCGATACGGTGGAAAGAGAACTAGCTACCACCTTTTTACAATAAAATTATTTAATGGGTATAATGTTATACTCGTCACGATGTTCGAGGGTGCAATCCCACCCAGGCAAATCACCAGCACGATATTGTTTGTCTTTTTCATGATTGATCAAGTCTCTAATAGATGTCCATTGGTAGCCGACCGCCGTTGACAGCACTTGTATATCACTTAATAATCCCGCTTCCAATCCGTGCAAGACAGGAGTCATCTCATGGACGGTTCACGAGGAATGCTAGTTGTGCTCATGTGGAGAGCGATGCCTTTTATTATTGCGTTGGTGGGGTTGCGGCTATGATCTTGTCAATTTTAAGCCTTTGTGTGACGAGTTGTGTTGAGTAGCTGTCGTTCTTATAAAATTTATTTTAGTTGGTATGATATATATGATAACAATTTTGTTGACGAGATGCAGTTGAAAGTCCAATATATTGTGTACAGTCATTATTGGCAGGGACGAGAGGCCCAGATAAGAAGTGGCCCCGGCAGGCTTTTAGAATGGCAAAGAAGGTTAGAATAAACTGAATTGTACACTAAACAAAAGATGGCATTTCTGAAAGACATATGTAAAATTGGAATTAACTCATAAGATGCACCTTTTTTTTTTGTTAAATTCATAAGATGCACCTTTTGATAGACCGAATTACCAAAAAAATCCTAAATCTATTGCAATTATACCAATTAATCCCAAACTGTTTTTTTGGTCAATTCAGTCCTAAACATTTTACATTTGTGTTAATTCTGTCCATCTTGCCAAATTTGGCTGGCCAGCGTAACATGGATATTAGGTGCCAAATTTGAATTGATCAAATTCGAAGCCCTTTTCGATGAATGCTTGAAAGAAGCAATTCAAGCAAGTCAAGTAATGAATATTATTCGGATTTTAAGCCAAAAGAACTCCCTTGGTCCTTTCTATCAAAAAAGAAAATCTTTCGAAAAAAAAAATGGTCGGCTACGCACAGTTATAGTCCAGGAAAAATGGAGAGAGATTTATTAAGAATATTGTGATCTACCGATCATAAATTAAAAACCTAATGGAATGATCAAAAATGAGTGGCAAAACAAGACAAAAAAGTTATCCTTATAAGAGATCCAAGCAATCCTTTGCCTTTGATCATTAAGAAAAACAAAAGAAAAGATAAAAAAAAGAAAAAAAGAAAGGTCGATTGACAAAAGAAAGGAGAGAGAATTTACAAGATATGATCTATTTGTATCGAACCTTTCAATTCATATTGAAAATAAAAAGAACGCTAATGTAGCACTTTTTTTTTTATTAATATTTTATATTTTTCAAATATTTTATTAGTTTTTCCTTTTTAACTTTTCTTTTCTCTTCTTTCTCTTTGGCTTCCTTACCCATAGTGGCTAGCGAGGCTCCAATGAGGCTTGCTAGGCACTAGGTGAGGACTGTGAAGCCCTCATCGGCTACTAGTGAGGGTTGTGGCCCTTGCCACCTTCGCCGACAGCCTAACCCTAGCCTTGTTATAGGCAAAAGCAACCTCACCCATGGCTAGCAAAGCCATGATGACAGCAAGGGTGGGCAAGGTCTAGTGAGGGTCACAAACCTCGTTGGCAACTGGTGAGGGCCTCGTGGCCCTCACCCAATGGCTAGTGAGCCCCACAAAGCCTCATCGGCCACTATGGGGGAGAAGAAGCCTAAGAAGAAGAGAAAAAGGAAAAGGAAAATAAAAACTAAAAACTAATAAAAAACTCAAAAAATATATAATATCATTAAACAATTATCATATCAACATTCGTCAGATGGTTGGCATCAACCAATGTCCACGTTAGTGTCGGCCAGTCAAATTTGGCTAGATAGGCTAAATTGTCATAATTGCAAATGGTTTAGGACTAAATTGGCACGATTACAATAGGTTTAAGATTTTTTTGATAATTCTCTCCCTTTTGACGTAATAGCAACATTTAATATTAAAAATACAATGTTAAGTAGGCTTATATAAGAACACTACAAGGATGGATGGTCTCTTTAGAAAATGCTTACCCATATGTCAAAGGACAAAACCGTTAAGCTCAATATAGGGTGAGTCAAAATAGATAATATCTCAAGTTAGTTAATTTAAGGGAGTCACAACATGGTAGGAGAGCGGAACCCCCCTCCAATTGGTGTGTTTTCAAGGATGAACCACGCGAAAACTAGTGGACCTATAATGGGCTAGTCCAAAGAGGGCAAAGGGCTATTGTCAGGGCAAGAGTTTGGACAAGGAGTATCTCCCAATAGAATTCTAAAATGGGGAAGAGGGCAAGAATGAATCAAATTGTGCATTGAATGGGAAGAGACCATTCTTGGAATAACTTACAATATGGGTATTTTGACGTAATGGCAATGTTTAGCATTGAAACTATATTGCTAAACGTGCTCAGGTCAAGATACTACCGAGAGGTCTATCATCTCATGAGAGAGCTATTACCTATACACCAATGGGTAAAATCATAAGGCTCAATAGGGGATGAGTCAATGGAAAAAAACCTTTAGTAAGTTAATTAAGAAGTGTTATATAATCTCTTATGGCAAGGTAACTATGCACACCACAAATGAAGGAAGCCTCAACGGCTTGGTCTCAAGAAAACCCTCCAATACTTAAATCAGTAAATAAGGAATAGAGTGATAAAGGACAGGAATTTCAGAGAAGACTTATCTTAGTGTGTAAGGAGTGGTATGCAGTCGGGCGGGGCTGGAGATTACAATCGCCGTTCCCGCCCCGTGAGGCGGAGCTTTGCCCAACGCCATCCCTTGCATCCCTTGATTCTTGCGATGTGGAGCGGGCACTCTCTCGTGCGGCACGAGGCTTTGTATCCCAACATGGTAAATAAATTTCAAATAATTTTGTAAAATTACATATTAAAGTGATATAATTGTCCAAGTTTGGCATCAATTTTTAGTTCTGCTACTTTAAACTTAATCACTTATATCTTAGGTCTAAATCAAGTAGATAGTAAATTATAGGGGAGAAGGATACAAAAAGTGCCAAAAATTATGTATAATGCTCACTTTAATGCCAAAAAAAATTTCAAATCACTTAAATATCACTTTAAAAAAAATCACTTAAGTAACAACTCCGATCTTGGCCACATTTTATTAATTTTCAGCCATACATGACTCACCAGCATGCCTTAGTCCACATATAACCCCTCTAAAAGTTGTAAATAGTGATGATTTAAGTACCAAATTTTGTTTAAAGCAATTACTTCAGTATTAAAAAAACAATCACTTTAGTGTCAAGCACGTCATATGAAAATGCCATGTGGACTGGAATTTTTTAAATAATATGCCAAGTCATATAAAATTTTGAATTGTAACAGCCACGTATTATTTTTAATAGGAATTTCTCGCCGTTGGCATTTAAATGATTTTTTTCTCCCATTTTATACTTAAGTGATTCAAATAAAATTTTTGGCACTAAAATAAATACGTATGGAACTTTTGACACTTCTAATGTTCTTCTATCTAAATTATAGTGAGTTATATATAACAATATGTACTTTAGCGTATTACTTGTAATTAATATATATCAACATGTATTCTTTTTATGATATACAAACAAGGGGATTGACGAGACAGTGTAGGCATTTTGCTTGGAAAAAGTTCATGCTACACCGTCACTCTCCTAAGGATGCGTTAGGTTCAGCATTTCTAAGGGGCTTTCTGAAAGCCCCTTGGGGAAATGCTAAAAAGTTTGGTTCAACTTTAAAACTGGCTTTCAGCTTTCAATTGGCTTTCAGCATTCAGGGTAATGCTGAAATTATTTTTTTCCTTCCAAAACTACCCTCATTAATTCTTCATACTTTCGATTTTGCCCATGATTATTATTATTTTTAATTGAAAATGGAGGTAGCCCTTTAACGATCCGACGAAGGGCTACAGCCGCCAGCAAGCCAGATTTGATGAGTATAATATATGTATATCCATATATATATTTTAAAATTGAACTAAACCCTTCGCCAGTCCGGCGAAGGGTTATGGTCGCCAGCGAAGGGTTACGACAGCTAGCGGCCATCGGCTAAGGTCGTCGGAGGTCGGGCAACCTTCGACGAGGGTCATGCAACCTAGCCAAAGGCTGCCGGAGGTCACTTGACCCAAGTGACTGCCGCCTGGGTCTGCAGCCGCAAGTGACGCAAGCTCAACCACCGGCCGCCGTCGTGCGACCCTTGCGAGACCTAGGCGAGGACCGCTTGCAACCGCAAGACCCAAGCGGCAATCGCCTGGGTCACGCAATCCTCGCCGAAGGTCGCCTGACCTCAGGTGACCTTAGCCGATGGCCGCCAGCTACCGTAACCCTTCGCTGGCGACCATAACCCTTTGCCGGACTGGCGAAGGGTTTAGTTCAATTTTAAAAATATATATGGATATACATATATTATACTCATCAAAGTCCATTGCAAAAGTTTTTTTTTTACCAAACGCACATTTAACTCAAAGTCTATTTGCAAAAAAAAATTACCAAACACAATTGCATTTTCCCAAAGTAGCTTTGGGCTTTCAGCTTTTATATTGGACTCAAAACCCATTACAAATGCTTTGAACCAAATGCATTTTAAGTCTCCTTCATCCGTCATTTGAGCTAGACAGAAATTCCTTTCTCTAATTAATAGGACTTCTATTAGGTCCACCGTTGACAAAACTATTCACACATTCACTATTTGACTTTTATTAGTTTCATTGTCTCTCATGTGCAAATCGTATTGATAACCAGACAAGGAAATTCATACGTAAAACAAATCTAGAACAAAATATAGGCGCTAATACCATGCGATAGGCTTTATGTGTATAAGGCTCATTCAAATCGCATAGGCAAATCATTTGTGATACCTTGCATGTATAGTCGGCCCTTTTTTGTATCAATTATTATCGATTTCTATGTTTTGTCTTAAACATTGATATTAGTTTATCATGAATCAATACAAAAAAAAATTATAGTTTAAGTGGGGACTACCCTAGCTGTCGACGGGGTTCGGGGTTCCCTGGTTCATCAAAAAAATTTAATAGAGGAAACAAACATATGTTTGATTGAACATTATGTTAGAGTCTATTTTAAGAAAAAAATTTAAAAAGTCCTAAACCTATTATACTTTTGCTAATCTAATCATAGATATTTCAATTTTGTCAATTAAGTCATGAACCTTTTTTATCTTTTGCTAATCAAGTCTATCCGATTAACTTTGGCCAAAACTGATATATAAAAGCACAAGGCGCATACCAACATTGATGTGAATAATTTTTAATAATTTTTTAAATTTTTTTCTTTTCTTCGATTTTCTTTTTTTCCTTTTTTCCCTTTTCTCTACTTTTCTTTTCACTTCCCTTTTTCCATCCGTCAGCCACTGTCGGGCCTCATCAATGGCTCAACAGAGGTCTCTAGTCTCAGGCAAGGACCACCAAGACTAGCGAGGGTGAGGGCGAGGGCGAGGATGATGGTGATGCTTAGGGACATTCATGGAGAATCTTGGTGCAAAGATGCCAAGAAAGGAAAGGGACGTCAGCAGGCATAATCATGGAGAGAAGATCTGGTGAAATTTCCACAAATCAAGACGGAATCGTGGCTAATCAGAAGAAAATATATCTCCTCGCCTTTCTAACTCAAGACCAACGCCTATCTCCTCTCTCTAGTGAAGCGCTCTCTTTCGTGAAGCTCGCTCTCTCTTGCGGTTCTTTCTCTCTTTGGCATTCTCACGGCAGACCAAGATGTCCCAAGATGTCCTTGAGGATCACCATCGTCTGCTGCCCTCTAGCGAAGGGTGGCCCCCCTATCTGGTAAAGGCCGGTGAAGGTCACAGGCTGTGGCCGGCAAAGGAAAAAAAGGGAAAAGGAAAAAGAGAATAAGAAAAGAAGAACAAAAGAAAAGTAAGGAAAACAAAAAACAAAAACAAAAACTAGAAAAAAATAGGTTAATAAAAAAATAACAAAATATATATATTATTAAAAATTATCCACATCGGCGCCTGTCGTATCACGAAAGACAACCGGTATCCACATTAGCGATATCTAACCAAAACCGAATAGACTCAATTGATAAAATATGAAAAAATTTAAAACCCAATTAGTAAAATTGAAAGGTTTAGAATTGAATTAGTAAAGGTACAATAGGCTTAAAATTTTTTGGACAATTTTTCCAGTCTATTTCTCATGTAATATGCTTGACATTCATATCTTACCTATAGTTAACACATATGCATGATACAAACACACTCGTTACGTTGTTCATTCTCTACCCTCATCAACAATGATATATGATCCAGTCCTTCCTTGGACCACACAATGAAAAGTGCAATTCGTGATGATCTAACCAAATTGACGTGGACCCCTCAAAAAAAGTAATCAAATGTGACCGCTCAAGGTAGTAATCAATTGGAGTGGGTAGTTGTTACATATGCATGATACAAACGTACCTGTTCCATCAATCATCTTCTACCCTTATCAACATTGATTTATGATATGGTCCTTCCTTGGACCACGCATTGAATGTGTCAATTAGTGCTGGTCTAACTAAATTGATGTACAACACTCAAAAGAAGTAATGAGATGTGACCCTTTAAGGTAGTAGCCATTTGGAGTGGGTTCTATATGTGAATAACATCAAAGAAAATCCTCTTTCATCTTATTTGAGACCATAGGTATTACACTTTTATTGTTGAGAGAAGTAATTGTTAGAACTGTGCAACCAAACTGATTCTACCTAGAAACTGGATTGGACCGCCTAAACAAAAGGTCCGAGATCCGACACCCATTGGAATCGATGTAGGAATAGATTCCAAATTTTCGAAACGTGTTGTAATTGGACTGGGAACAAGTTCCAAGTGAATACCTATCCAGGAATTGAACTAAACCGCCTTGTTTGGAAATGGTTTCAAAATCGATTTTATAAGCTAAAAAACCAAAACCCTGATTTTTTTTTCCTCTAAGTTCTAACCTCAACACTCCTTCGTCCTTTGTCCTTCCTCAAAACTCCTCACCAGTTTTTCCTCTTCCCCTAAATTTTTATGGTTGAATGGGGAATGGAGTTTCATAATTTATGTTGTATGCTACCTTTTTGAATTTGTTATCGTTTATAATTGTACAAAACTATGTATTCATCTTACGAATTGCTATTTTTTGCATATTAGGATTTCTTTTATTAATCGTTTACTTTGAATCATTTCATTATTCATAACCTTATATGATTTTGTTGTATAAAATGGACCACAAAAAGGAACAAAAAAATAAAAGAGGTTCTTGTAGATCCTAAAACCAAATCGGAAAATAAGATAGATTCCAAAATCAATTCCAGGAAAACAGGGTGAGTTCCAAGGTTCAAAAATAAATCGGATATAATAGAGTAGGTTCTAGGTTTCAACTCTGAAACCTATCTATCCTGAATTGATCAACCCTAGTAATTGTAGCCTAATTGATTACCAAATACCCAACTGTCGTTGATATCATCTTGCGTGACTGGGATTGTCTTCCCTTGGCGCCCATTACGCTTCTTAGCTAATAAAAAGAAGGGAAATGCAATTGCATTCACACATGCACGTCGACATCTATAATGATTTAAAAGATCCTTGTCCCATGCCTGGTTTTTTCTAGGCTTGGTCCTTGATTATAGCTTTCATCATTTTGGGTAAAAAAATCCGTGAATGCATTTTCAAGATGATCGAACTCCACGTTTAATGTAATTGTCTATTATTTTCTTGGTATTTGTCCCAATTTATTCAGTGAGGTAGTTGGCTTTTCAAGCAATTGTATTGATTGTTAATTTGATATCAATTATATGGACCCAACTGTAACCCCCACATAAATTTAATTGTCACAACAGGGATGCACAATTGCATTGCATTAATTAATTAGTACAAAATCTAATCGAATCTGACTTAGATTTCGGTCCATCCTAGAACCCCACATCAAATAGATCAAACCAAACATAACTTGAAAAAACATAGTATCCTAATAGAGTCTGACAAAATAACGTGGCCTATCAAAAGAAGTATTTGATATGACCAATCAAGGTGGTACCATTTAAGTGGGTTTTTACTTGTGAATAACATCACAAGCCATCTTTCATCTTATTTGAGACTAGAGATATTACGCTTTTATGGTTAAAAGAAGTAATTGGTGCCTAATTGATTACCAAATGCCTTTTTTTTTTTTTTTTTTTTTTTTTTTTTTACGATGACCCAGAGAACCCCACACCCCGCTGACAGTTAGGAGAGTAAACCTTGGGGACCACACGTGCTAGCCACCACACACATGGAACCAGATAAGTCACCCTATGAAGAAGCTGGGATTCGAACTCTCGACCTTTTGCGAGAGGAAGAGAGCGCGAACCAGCAACGCCACCCAGGTGGGTGGTATTACCAAATGCCTTTAGAGCTTTTCAATCTAGAATTTTTCAATTTAGTTATCTCCCTTGACCCAACTTTCTTTAATTTCATCTTGCACAAGAGGGGATTGCATTCAATTGTTTCTTGACCAATAAAAAAGGAAGAGAAATGCAATTGCATTTGCACATGCATTTTTTTTTTTTTTTGGTCAGTGTACATGCATGTTGACACCTATAGTGATTTTAGAAGTCCTTGTCCCTCCAAGGAAATCTTCCACATTTTTAACATTTTGTAGGAATAGGGTGAGTTTTTCCTCCTTTTGGGTAAATGACCAATGCATTTTCAAGATGATGGAATGCCGCATTATTATTCTCATTGTCAATTGGTTCGTCCCTTGTGTCCCCATTTATTCAGTGAGGTAGTTGGCTTTTCAATCAATTATATTAGTTGTTAGTTTGGTATATATTATGTGAACCCATGTTAGGGTTAATGGGATTTTTTTTTTTTGGTCAGAAGGTTGGTGGGATATTAGATAGCAAAAAGTTAATGCACAAGTGCATTGTATTAATTAAATAGTACAAAGTCCCATTGCTCTTTTCCTTGAGGAAACGTCGTGGAACTGAAGTTCTCAAATAATCGATCTATGTTTTAGTCAATTAATTATTCAACTAACTAGAGTGACTTTATGACGTAGTCAACTACTTGTGACATCTTGAAATTCGAGCCCTTTGAGGGAGGAATGAACATTAATTTCGCCAATGCATTGTTAGTTGATCTCACTCAAAACTGATCACTCCTGAGATACTGACCTTGAGGAAAAAGGCCAGTAAGGACAGAACTCGTGCAACTAAATAACTTGACCTGGAAAAACGACTCGACCATGAGACTGCATAAGGACAATCCTGTAGTTATGCAAGTCGATTTCAGGAATGACTAGAAGTCGATTCGCGGACAGAAATAATGGGACGACGGGTGATTCCGTTTACTGTTATCGAACCCGCGAACGGCCCTATGTTGATCCTTGATAAGCGTGTACTTTGAAATAAAAATCGATCATTCGCAATTTCATGTAGTCAAGGATGTCCATGTGTCGAGAAGGTTTAAACGTGAATTAGCAGGAGTCGATTATGCGTGAGTCCTCAAAGCCACCTGTCAGTTTGAGTAGTACCAAAATAGCATTTGGGCGAAATTGACAAGGTATGTGAATCCAAGATTGGACTTCAAATTTTCGGGAACATTCAGGAAGAACTTTTGGACGATGCTTCCTCGACAGTCGATAGTGCCGATTGAGCCGAGTATTCGGAAAAGGGGTTTTGGACCGAGGAAACGAGCCTACAAGGATGTGGGCCAGGCAAGAACAGTGTGGGCCTCACGCCCAAGGTAGGACAGCCACCGTGGAAGACTGAGACAAGCAAGTGAGCATGTTGGACCCAATCGACCCATTTACCCTCTCGAGCCCGTTGTCTAAACTTGAGCCAATTCAAGCCCAATAAATTCCCGAGCCCATTCCTATTCATTTTCCGGCCCGTTTCCTAGGCCTGCCTTTCATTTTCAGCGCGAGGGCAGTTTGGGAATTGTGAAAGGTGGAAATGACCAAAATGCCCTTGGATAGTTTGAAGAAAAGTCAAAAGAAGAGAGAAGATGATATCATGTTTCTTGGAGACTTGAACCAAGCCATTAATGGTATTGATGAGGTCTTCTAGCAGCCCTCACTTCACTCTCTCTCTCCCTTCTTCAGCTCAAAAATTGCAGCCCCTCTCTCCCTTTGCTTCCCTTGCCTTCTTGCAATTTCAGCTTCTGACCTTCCACCGAAAATCGAGTTGTTCATGGCCTTCTCATGTAAATCACGTCCCATGCCACCCGCCATCACGTTCAGAATAGAAAATCTCTAGTCGTCCCGTACCGCGACCGAAAGTCACTGCTCGCCGGACCACCTACTGTAGCGCCCCTGCTGTCTAGTTTTGCTTTTGCTGCTATTTTTGACCCAACCACCGCCCATCCTAGCCACTAGCAATTCCCCCTCAACCCCCAGGTGCCGTTGATTGCTCGCCAATCACTCGTTGAAGCTCTGATCAGCCTGTTCAACTCCGATCAGCCCCTTTCCTCTTCAAGCAGTGTTGTTTTCAAAAGTTCAGGGAGAACCAGAGGTTGTTGCTGCTGTTTTGAGCCTGGGACCATCTTGGATCGTCGTGGGTGAGATCCCCGAGTGTCGGTTCATCGCCGCCGCCACCGCGTCCGTGTCGCCGGCCCGCTTAACGGGTGAGTTTAGCCCATAATTCCTATTTAGTGCCTAAATTTGCTTAGGGTTGAGTTAATTAGTGTTATTGTTGGATTAGGAAGTTTAATTAAGTTGTATTAGTCCTAAGATATGTGGTAAGATAGATGGTTAAGATTAGATTTGCTTAATCTTGCTTAATTTTGCTAATTGAGCTTATTTATGCTTAATTGTGGGTTATGTGATTTATGTGTTTAATTAAGCATGTTTAGTTTAATTGCTTGATTAATTGTTTTAATAATTGATTTGATTAATTTCTGAATTAAATGATCTAATTATTTAAATTTGGGATTTTCACTGTTCACGTGCACTGTTCACGACACTGTTCAATCCAAAAGTGAAATTATGTATAATTTCATGTGTCTTGACCTTATGAGGTGAATTGGATGTGGCATTGCATAAACATCCGCTTGAATCGTGTAATTTTCACAAAAGAAAGGGAAAATGATTTGTCCAAGGGACACTGGAAATGGACCGCCTTTATGAGAAAGAAAATGGTTTGTCCGAGGGACACTAGAAATGGACCGCTTTTATGAGAAAGGTGGGAAAAATGGTTTGTCCGAGTGACACTAAAAATGGACTGCTTTTATGAGAAAGGATCAGAGGTTTTATATGCAAGCATGTGTGCATTAGTTAATGCTCAAAAATAATAAATGGGTTGTGATGGTATGCTTGTGTGATCACTAAGTTAAACCCGCCATCCCGGCAATAGTTAAAGGGGTGATAGTCTGATTTATCGGAAATCCGGTGGGGGTCCGGATGCGGAGTCACAATAGAGACCAAACCCGTGCTCCTTATGGAATGCCATCTTGGGTGAGGGTCCCTTGACGTCGCCGTGCCTCATGGGGGAGGGCGATGCCTAGCTATACCAATAGACACCGACGGGAGTTTGGTTGTAGCCCGCGGGCAATAATAATTGGAACACGTGTGGATGCATGAGAAATATGACATAATTGGTTCCGATTATGCATAAGGTGATCACATCATTTATGGCACGCACGCATGAATTGATAACATGCAGAGTATGGCAATGGCCAGGTGAGATCGCTTGTAGCACGACTCAAATGTGATTAATGAATTGCATCATCTAATGGCCATGTGCATTGCGTGTATTATACTGACTTATAACGTGCAGGTTATGGCATATCGGGTAAGATTGCATGCGAACCAACTATGTGATTGTTGGTTGCATTGCTTGTATTATACGAGGTTTTTCGTGTGGGATATGGCATATCGAGTAAAGTTGCATGCAAACCGACTAATTGTTTGTTGGTTGCCCCTATATGTTGTTTGCTTATAGGTTACGGGTTGCTAGTTGTTTGTTGTTGGGTTAAGTGAGAGTTGGTTCTAGAGAGATACCCCAGGTTGAGTTGGTGTACTAACCGGGGTTTAGGGGAAGAACTCGCTGAGATTCTATCTCACTAGTTATTTAATAACCATTTTCAGGCCCTTAGAATGGTGCACCCGCAATAGAGAATCCTGCCCCCACTCCACCAGTAATCGACCCGATGGAGCCGAGTCTGATGAGTCCGTGTGACCGTAGTGCTGAACCCGAGGATTTATTTTGTATAACTGGATTAGCCTAGTTTCTTTTTTGCTTGGCTTAGAAGATGGATTGGCCCCTTTTTGTCGGGCTTGTAATTCGAAAGACATTTCTCCGTTGGTTAATCTAGTAAATTGTATAAATGAGTAGTCAAGGTTTCTGTTGTTCATCCCTCTATCCATGTTTGATTGTTTGATTGTTTGATTGTCTGTTTAGACTGGGGATGGTTCATCTTCCACTTGTGTTTAATGAAAGATTAAAATGAATGATTGTTGACGAGTCTTGGGACGTCGCTTTCAATTGACCATGATAAGCGGTTGTCGCATGCTCGAGGTTCAGGGCGTGACACTATCGGTCATAAAATCGTATTAGCCATTGGGTCAACCCTAATTTATTGGCTAGGTCTATTCACAATTGAAAAATTTACGTAGAGAATGGTCGAGCTTTATGACCAAATAGCATTGCCTAAACATTGTACGTACTCTTTATGCGACATTTAAAAGTCCGCTTAGCATTTGACACAAAAACCTTCACAGACGTGATACCTACTCTTCCATAGTTGATTTGGCGCAGAACAATCAGCACTAAAAGAGGTACACAAATAAACTTCAGAAACATGATTACTTGATTTACTCAGTTGATATGTGGCATACTAGATTAGCAAGTGAAATTTCATGAGTTTAAGCTCTCAATCTCTGCTACTCCACCTAATTGAAGTGGAAATGTCTAGCAAATGAGGTATTGACTTATCACGGGCAAAATCATAATTACAAATATCTCTATAGGCTTATTTCAATTTTTGTGATATGTTATCTAGACTTGATTAGCGCCTTGTATCAATCTATAGTTCTCAATTTGGATTACGATCAGTAAGTGTTGACACATAAATTTTAACGACCCATTTAAAATCATTCATTAATCGCATAAAAAATTAGGGATTAATTTTTAACCCCTAACAAAAAACAATTTCCATTAAATTGCATCCCATGTAGACATTAAGGACATTCGCATTACTAGTGTTAAGTATTTAAAATATTTCGAAAAAATTCATGAACAAATTTTTTTTAAAATTTTAAAAATATCGAATAGGGGCCGAGCTGAGGCTGGGACTGCACAGCCCCCCGGGCTTCCCTTTCTTCTTTTCCCCCCGCGAGAAGTCGGCCCTCTTTCCTCCTTTCCGGCCAGGCCTGCTCTTCTTCCTTCCCTCGCTTGGACTGTGGCTTGATGATAAAAAGGATGCAAGGACAGAGGACGGTTGGGACGCTCAGCGAACGTTGGTCAAGGCAGCTGGCATCGTCCTGGAGGAGGAGAGAGAGAGGGCGAAGTCGAGATAAAAGGGGGAGAGAAGGGAAAGCTCAAGGGTTCTTGTTCGGCTGGCTTCTATTTCTTCTTCAGATAGAAAGCGATCGGAGAGAGTGTGCCCGAAAGAGAGGTTCCTAGAGGAGATGAGCGAGCCCGACGGCGTGATGAGCTCGGGAAAGTGAAGATTCGGCTGGCCCTCTTCAGCTGGGTAGAGCAAAGGGAGCGAGCCAAAGAGAGGGCGAGAGCTTGACGGGGAGGTTCTTCGGAGAGGGAGAGAACTAGAGTGAGCCCGAAAACAAGCCAGAGGGAGAGTCTGAGCAAGGCAGTGACTGAGGAAGAGCAAGAGAGCTTCAGCCGACACCTCGGCCGCCCACGAGCTCTGCCCGACAGCCCCTTAGCCAGGGTCCTCAAGTTGAACCCTGTAGGCCCTTCTTTGTGTTCTATTTTCGCCTTGTCTGCGCACGCCGGGCTGGAGCTCGCGCAAGCTCCGGCCCTCATCGCCCTTGCATTTCGTTCTCATATTCGCTGTATGTCATGCATCGAGACCCACGATGCACATTCGAGTCCCGATTGAGTCCGAAACCTTAAGTTTTGGTAGCACACTCCAACTGTTCGATGAAAGGCCAAAATGAGATCCGGCGTTGAATCTTGTTCTTTTGGTAGAAACCGAGTCATCATTGCTTGTATGGCTGTCTATTATTTGCCGGTTTGCGAACATTTGACTCAGCTCGGCTGAGAGCAACGCCGATTTCCTTTGAATTGTTTTCCATGTGCACCGGCAATACTAGAAACCGCCGGCCGACTAGTGGCCGACAGTGACCGACATTGGTCGGACTGAACGACCGACGCCGGACAATGGTCAAGCGGCGGCCCAAACGCCAGCGGAGGCTCACCGCGGTGTCGATGTTGGTTCGGGAAGAAGAGCCGCAGGGAGACAAGCTTCGGGCATGAGGCGTGAAGAAGAAGATCAGAAGCGAAAGAAAAGAAATTTAAAATAAAAATCAAATAAGGAAACAAAAGAAAATTAAATAGAAAAATGAAAAAAAAAAAAAAAAAAAACACAAAAAATAGATTGGTTTTCTTGGTGGGCTGATTGATTAAGTCGGGGGAGCCGTGAATGAGCTCAGTACAAAAGGTTTCCTTGGGCCATTTTGAGAAAGTTTGGGCTGTGAATAGAAATTGGAAGTGGGCTGGAGGCTATGTGGGCTATCTTTAAAAAATTTCATCGGCCAGTTCAGTTAATTCGAAGTGGGCCCTAGAGCCGGCCCGGTTCGTAGTCCAACCAGGGCCGCTGGGGTCCGGGTCGGTTTAGTCGGGCCGAATCCTATTCTTCCTAATATTGAAAATCATAAAAATATATATATATTAAAAATTCATTAAAAATATTAAAAATTCAGAAAAATCTAGAAAACATAAAAAAAATTCAGAAAATCATAAAATATTAAAATTCAGAAAAAATTCTAAAATTCAGAAAAATCCATGGAAAATAAAAAAAATCGAAAAATAAAATTCTTTTTTTAGAAAATTCAAAAATATTAAAAATTCCTAAAAATCGAGAAAATTTTCAAAAAAAAATTAATTTCTTAGAAATGGCTAAAAAGTCTTTTTAGGTAGTCTTTTATTTATATGTGCAAGAATCCTCGGTAAAAATCATACTCAATTGAACAAGCCTTTAAGATTTTGCCATAGGGTTCTAATTGCTCTTAGAGAAGGATACCCTTGATTGATTGTCGTTTATCTTTGGCCCAGTTAGGATTGGCATTTATTTATCTCATATGCCTATTTTTTCCCTTGCAATATATTCAAAGCTTATTTAGTTGTCGATTGATAACCTCACACGTTAGTGTATAATAGATTTAAAATCAATTCAAACTACGTCAGAAAAATATTTTTTTAATGAACAAAATTTGGTATGGAAAAGGTACTAATTATTTAATTAGTGTATTCAAGTCCCCAACCCTAAACTCTCTAATTATGTAAGAAGTAAAGTACACTCCCATGTCTTACTTGATTTTTAACTGACCCTAATAAACTAGTGACGACTTCTCATTAGAAAATTTTTATAGTGTCATTTGAATACCTAATGTCACGAAAGGTATGGGTTGAGAAGAACTCGTGCCTAACCAAAGGTTCTAAACCCATTTTTTAAATAATAACCCTAAACTTATATCTTTTTCTCTCCGAACGGAAAAGGTAAGTCATGCCAATAAAATACAAATTTCTTTGTTGAAGGCACATGCTAAGGAACGGTACATGATTGGATTGTATGTTTTATAACATAAAATGAACATATGTATATAATTAAATACATATATGTATGTTTGATATGATGTAAATGCATATTGTGACGTCCTAAATTTTAACCCATTTCAGGATATATGAAATGGTGATTTTATTATTGCGCTATTAGTTAAGTTTACTTTAAACCAATTACTCATAATGTTAACTAACTATTCAGAGAAGCAATTAAGGATCGATGACGACTAGTGAATTCAATTAGGATAAGCCACTTGACCAAAAGGATAGAGAAGGAACAATACCATGTTGTTGCAGGCCAATTAATGAATAGAAATAAATTGATTCGGCATAGGTACAAAGTTGGATTGTGGGTGATTCCGTACAACTTCAATATCCACTACGAACGGCGTTAAACCAATTTCATTTTGACTTTATATTCAAGGTGAGCAATCAACCCTCATAATTACATAATAATTGAGGATCACCCAGATTTGAAAAAGTACAAACGTATATTGAAAAGCTATCAACCATAGGTCAAGCATGCAAAAACCCCCTAAACGCCGTCCAATAGTTAAGTCATATTAAAGTCACGATTGATCAATTTTAATTGTGAATTTCAATTTGATTTCAGGTATCGAACTTCTAAAGACATCAAGACTAACTAATTAGACCCCGCCTTCATCTATTTTTCGGTAAACCTTGTCTATTATTTCCTGAATATGTTTCATTAATGCTCATATATTTTTGCATTCCCAAAAAACACCATCATATATAATACTATACAAGTATGATTTCATAATTCTCCATGAATTTCTTTGTAATTATCGTTATTTTGATGGATTATAAAATAAACAGAGAAGATCTTGATTCTAGCTTGTTTGTCATTATATGTCTTTTCAAGGATACAAACTGCTTATCAAATACCATAAAATTTAATTTTTAAACTTGTTTTCAACACAAACAAACATCAAAAATTGATTTATATTCTCTGAAATTTAATGTATGCTAAGTGCTTTCCAGCAACAGAAGTTTTCGATGAAATCAGCATATGCTTAAATTTTTTTCAAAAGGGAAAAGGTATTAAAAAAAATCGGACACATTTATATTTAATATTTGTTTGTGACATTATGTTGCGACCTTCCCGAGAGTGAATCACCATGGGAAGACTAATGGATTACTAAGTCTAAAGACTTAGTGCGGACTCTCCCAAGCCCTACCAATCGCAACTTGGTACTCAAAATTTAATATTGTTAAATATGCAATTTTATTCAACTAGGAGCCACCACTAATCAATTAGGGTTGATTAGAAACACAAGTAAAGTATTCTGCGAACCAGAGATTCAAATTCAATAGGTTCGGGGACATGGTTATGCTAAGTTAAACTAGCACCCTTTCGGTACCATTTCTCTATAAGTTTCAAAAACATTTTTTTTTTGCAAGCAATCTTGGTTGATTTTAACCTAGGCCACTAACATGGAAATGCACAATGAATGACATTCAACAAGTCCAGCCCGATCAACCTTAAAGCAAAATAACCTATAACTAAAAATGCATGCTCTAAACATAATTTCTAAATGGGATGTCATCTAATTTTTTTAATTAATTATGTATAACCTTAATCCAGATTTAACATGCATGATTCTTACTCATGATCTTTTTTCTTTTTTTTTCTTTTTTAAAATCAAAATCCGAAACTAAACTAAGTCTAACTAGAAAATTTCATCTAAAAATATTATATAAATCTAAGATGCAACATAGCTACCACACTATCATGCAATCAAACTACCATGCGATGCAATGTGAATTTTTTGAATTTTATTTTTTATTATTGAGAAAATTAGCTAATGTAAAATCAACACAAACAACAAACATAACCATATGATCATGCAATACATCACGACCCAAAACGGAAGATCACAATAATCAAAAATCTAATCCGACGTCTCTTGGCTCAATATTTTTGATTATTATGATCCTCGACACAACAATTTTCCTAATTGGATAATGCCTAACAAATCACCAATTGCAATAAGAACCAAATAATTGTAAAACTAAATGAGAGAATGACCAAATTAATTTTTGTTAAAGAAAACTACCTAATTCATAAGAGAATTATCTTGGAGGACGCGACTAATAAAGAACGATGCCAAAATCGCAATGATGATTTCACGATTAGCGTGGGAATTCGGCCATGAGAACAACACCGCAAGGTAGATCTTCTCAAACACCAAGTAACCTTGATGATCTTTCTCTGGTTCTCATAAACGATCCAAGACAGTTTTCAATTACTAATTATAGCACCTAACCCTGTTCCACAGCTGCTAAAGATGTGTTTGGCTCGGTCAATTCTCGCGATTATCGATGATCTGAGGCAAAAGCGGCAGAGCAAAAATCCTTGGGGATGGACGCCTACCAAAAGAAACAAATAGAAGCGTGCCAATGAAGAGAATTTGCAGCACTTTTATTTGTTACCACTTGTAAATGGCGTGACCAGCCAAGTGGGCAGCCACATTGCAAGGCATAAAGCCATGCAAAAGCCGTAACTTGAACTCGGATTGAGCAACGAGGACACGATTTGTTGCTAGGCACTGATCGCAGGCCGCAATAGGTTGGGAGAAGGTGGATCGTGAGTAACCTCACGAGGCTTGATGAAGCAGCTCGTCGTTGACGAGCGATGGCACGGTGTCGGAGCAGGAATTGTCGCATGACATGGATGGCGTGGGGGCAGCAGGCCACGAATAGGCGGGACTCATGGCAAGAGCTCAACTTGGATCGACAAGCAGCAATTCGTCACATACAAGACTCAGCTCAGGTCGCAACGATAATCAAAGCAGCAAGCTCAGTCGTGGTCGGCTCAAGCAATGGATCACGAACAGCAGCTACTTGGGCATGCCATGGTGGGCTCATTGAACCTGCAAGAACAGAAACTTCGTGGAATCGTCTCGGTTCAGACACGAGCGAGAACGGCGGCTGGTGTTGAAGATTCGGACGGCAGCAGATCGTCGAAGCAGCAGCTCGTCGAGGCAGCGTCGGACGCGGTGTAAATGAATTTGCAGATGCGGAAGGGGTGCTTGAAGAAGATGACCACCCTCTTATTCTCTTTTGTTTCTTGCGTGTCAAGCAAGAGGGGGTCAGACTTTTCTCTCTTTTCTCTCCGCGCCTTGTCAGAGAAACTAAGCAAAACACATACTCTCTCTCTCGCGTTTCTCACTTTTCTTGCCCAGACCCCCCTCTTTTCTCGAGTTCTTTCAGCCCTCTACCCTTTACGATTTTTTTTCAGCCTCCACGTCTCGCCTCAATCGTCTCACCTCTGGCCTCTATTTATAGAGGGAAAAAAATTTGTTATTCAGTCAATATTCCCCTTGATTGTAGCATATATTCACTCAACAAATGACGATTTTCCGAAACCACTCAACCGAAAAATGATTTTTTATTCAGCAAATATATCCCTCGATTGTAGCATATATTCACTTAACAAATGACAATTTTCCGAAACCGCTCAACCGAAAATGGCTCCAAAATTTAAAATCCTTTTCAAAGATCAAAATGAAATGCTTAATATATATGTGATGAATAATTGAAATTTAGGTGTTAACACATTAAAAATCACAAACTATCTCTACTATGATACATTTACCTTAACTTTTTTTTCTTATGACATAAAAAACCTCAAACTTATACTTACGTGACATATCTTCCATCAATTTTCTATGAGATGATTTTTCAGAGAGAGAGAGAGAGAGCGTACTAAAGGGGAGTGGTTTAAATTATAAACCCAACCCAGCTTCTCTCTTTTTTCTCTTTTTTCAATTTTGGTTTACTTT
The DNA here is from genome assembly GCA_014182895.1 of Angophora floribunda. Lineage (NCBI taxonomy): Eukaryota > Viridiplantae > Streptophyta > Magnoliopsida > Myrtales > Myrtaceae > Angophora > Angophora floribunda. The sequence goes on from CM024712.1 coordinate 9,199,607, forward strand.
TCATATGTTCTTCCTTTTTCTTTAATCGTTTATCCCTTTCTCAAAGTTCTTTCATCCTCTCTTTTTTCTTTATCTTTGTCCTTTCAATCTTTTAAAATTTCATGCTACTTAATGTTGTGGGGCCAATACATGACTTCATAAAACATTAGAAAAATGTCACATTAACACTTATGGTTAAACAAATTAGTGTAATAATTTGACGAATTTCAAGATTTAATTATATTTTTGAAAGTGTTAGCCCTCGATTAAACTATTGTGAAAAGTTTTAGAACTTTTCGTACACTTATCCCTAGAAAAATTGAATCACATTAATTTTATTAGGAGGTGATCAATAGGCAGCCAGCCAGCTGGCCACTCGCCCAATATGGGCTTGGCCACTTTTTTGTGAGCTCGCTTGTTGAGCCTAGGCCAATTGTTTTTAGGCCCGGTCCATGAGCGGGCCACCTAGTGAAGGGCTTTCAAGCCACCACGTAAGCCCCCCCAGTAGGTGGTTTAATGTAATGTACCGGTGTCTTGGGACGGGTTAAATCTTAGTTTGGGCACTTGCCTAGGCTCGCAAGTTCACGGCTGAGCCGCGTTGGCTCGTGCCCTCCTCGTGGGAATCGGATCTAAGCATGTGTATAAATTTTCGACGCCACGAGCATGGACGGACTTTATAAATGTCCTCGCTCATTTTCGTATAGTTTGTTTAAAGAACTAACGCTCCAATGCTAAATAAATCCAACCTAAAAATTAACTTTAGCCCCCATTAAATTTTAAGAACCTTATGACTAAATAACTCCAACCTAGAATAATTGAGGTTCTCAATATGATCGGACATTTTAGGCATAAGAACATTAATTGAAATACTAAGATACAACCCTTTATTTTCTTGAAAATCATTCATGAATTGATGTTTTCATTTTCCTATCATAATTCTTGAAAAATCTCCATGGCAAAAGGAAGGTTTTGAGTAGCCGAGATATATCAGAACGTGGGCCGAGGAGGGGCAACGATGACGTGCATACTCCAGCATGTTTTATTGTCTACTTGCTATTTCATAGAACCTTCATCTTCATGGCACTTTAATCTAACATGACACCGAAAATAGCAACAGATGTTTGTGTTACACCACCTTCATGAACATAGCAACAGATGTTTGTATTACACCACTTGATTAATTTCCACATATAATAGAACAGAACATGTGGATTTCATAATGCCAACTATTGCATGTCCCAAACTATATATTAATAGCATCATTTCTCACTTGCGCTTGAAGGTTTCGACAGCTCCAGGCAAATGAGTTCTCTTGAAATAGTCCTCCCAATCAATACACCTTGGATCAAAGTAGAAGACACCTTCCAAGTTTACTCCATTGTCAAAAGCCGTCGCTCTCAAAGCCGTCGTATTTGTGTCGTCAAAGCTAAGTCAATAAAAAAAAAAAGAATAAGAGATTGTGTAATTTTATGGATCACCATCAACTATATTAAAATTTTAAGCTGAGGCGAATGCATGGTAATTTAATCATTCTTATGCTCTTCATCACATGTAAGCTCGACTTAAAGGCATAGAAATAAATAATTGAGGAGGTAAGCATAAGTTTATAAAGATTCAAATTCATGACCTCTTATTCAAATCACAATTAATTGTTATAAAATTTTTAATTTAAAAAGTGATTTAATAGTGAAATACTTGAACAGAGATTTGATAAAAGGGAAACGAGGTGATTAATAAATGCACGTTGCACGCACATTGACCAATGCATAGAAGCTTACACGCCATTGAAGAATATGTAGGGTCCGTAGAGGTCAGCCAATCGCACAACAGTGTTGACCTTTTTGTCCAGGTCAGCATGCAAGCCTTGGAAATACCCGCCAAACACTGAGCTAGCAACTTTCAGCACCTTCATCAAGAATAATACATAATTAGGTTTAGTATATTTTGACAAAAAATAAATAATTTAAAAAAATCTGAAAATAGCTATTTATATTATTTATAAATAAATAAATAATATTTTAATTATTTATAAAAATATTTGGACAATAATTATTGTCGATAATGAAAGTATTATTCATTGATTAGGTATTTTAAACAATAGCGATCATTTTAACGAAAATATTTTTCAAATCATTCATTTTTAGCAAGACAAGCATATCATAAGAATCGGTTTTTGAACAAAAACTAAAGATGTTTTTCCCCTTTTCTTAATATCATGGAATATGCATGTCACTTAATTAGATTAACTGCAAATGAGATTCTTACGTAACACAAGAGCCCAGGGTTTTGGAGAAAGCACATTTTCCTTCTTCTTTTTTGCGGCTGTGACTTGTGACGATGACTTTTCGGCTTCATCACTGGCTTTTCTTTTACTTCTGTTAGGGCCCCAATGTTTTGAATTTACAAGGGAAAAAATTATGCATTATCACTGAAATGTAAAATATTACTCAAACTTTAAATTTTTCATAATAGGTAATGTTTTATTGTGTTTATATTTACATATTTCTAAAGGTTTCAGCTATTTCCCGTTTTGAAGTCAAAAAATGAGAGTTGTAAATGTTGAAACATATTAACAGAAATTGTCACTTCAAACAAATTAGCTAATTATTCTGAAGTTATGCTTATTAATTCATAGATTAATATCACTTATATCATTAAAGAAAGAAATATGTATACTTGACTACTTAAAATTTGTATAAATAAAGATTTTCAGATAATTGGGATCTTCAATTTTCTACATATTTTAATTTATTAAATTAATTATTAGTGACCATTTGATCTTCACTTTAAGTCATTTTGGACTTACCTTTGACAAGAGAATGTAACGTCTCAAGTGCTTGTGAAAGCTGGCCATGCTTCCCATAGTTCTAAGATTGCGAACTTTGACCGGCTTCCCATTTTCGTTGATCCAAGGACTGTCCTTGAAGTAACTCACGATGATGTCTCGAAGATCCGAATAGGTCAAGGGATGTTTCTTTGAGGAAGCCACTTGATAAATCTTGTTTGAATTGGGCTGGTTAGCATGCATTGCCATGGCCACAATCATAGCATTTACCACCATATCCGCCGGTATCTGCTTGAGATACAATTCCATATTTAAGTTGAAATGCATCGAATGTACTTATTTATGAATAAATGTATGTCTGTATGTATTTTCAAGTGTGCACGATAAAGTGATGATTGGAATATGTAATTATCAATTTTTGCTAAATCAATTATCACAAGCCAATTCACAAAGGAGGAGCACATAATTAATTAAGCTAATGCAAAATTTACGGTGGTTAATGCTTGTCGAGATTACTAGATGTTACCATATCGAGTATTGTGTTAGGATTGCCCAGGAAATATTTCAGTCTTCCTCTACCAAACATTATGGCAATGCTGTCCATAGTTCTGTGCCATCGTATGTTTCCAAAGAAAGAAAAAAGTTCATTAGACAATTCTTGCTTGTTAAGCAACAAAATAGACAATTCTTGCTTGTTAAGCAACAAAATACCCACTTAATAAGATACTTATCGCCGTTACATGTCAAGGACTAAGGTCTCGCAACATAATCATTCAAATAGAATCAACGTTTAACCAGTAAAAAATGTGCCCATGCGTGTGTTCTTACCAACTTCTCTATTCAATTTATGAATATAACTGCCTATGAGACATTGATCTTTTACCTATTCAAGAAATTTCTTTTCAAACTCTCCTGTCAACCTCCCCATGGAATTGAACTTTTTATGGCCCGTCATTTATTCATTGTTTAGCCTCCTCAAAAGGTTTAACTTCCTCCAAAAGATGGTACACTCATTAGTAAACGCGCCTGTGCAAGTCTATATGATTTCTTTATGACCTTATATTGCTATTTAGTAACTAGACTAAGAAAACAGATGTAGGTATGTTTCTTGGTTTTCTTGTTCAGTAACAACTTGCATTTTGCAAAGAACCATGAGGTAATACCTAAATAGTCCCTTCGCTTTTGTTCGGTGTTCAATGGAGTTCTTCCACTTTTTTTTTTTTTAATTCAATTTAGTCATTAAACTGAGGTGCCTTGAACACCAAATAACAATTCAAGAACCACATATGATATTACTCCCAAAAAAAATGTCACGGGTGACACTAGAGATCTAAAGTGAGTGATTCTGTAAGATTCTAAGTGTGAGTGGACTATAATACTTGGAAGTTATTGCTGACATTAGGTAGTTCAATGTCGGACCACATTGAGAGAGAGAGAGAGAGAGAGAGAGAGAGAGTTTCGTGAAGGATAACCTGGGAGGGAAACCCTCAATCCAACCAGCAAAAGGTTCTCGATAAGTACTGGTTATGATTGTGGGTCTCATAACAGCAAATGGTATATCTTGTTTAAGATGATGCTGCACCATCATTTCCCCCATTGCCTTCGTTAAAGTATACGTGTTTGGCCAACCATGCAGCCTTGCCCTGCGCATTAATTATAATGAAATTCATACCAACTGCTGAAGATTATTATATACTAGTAAGTGCATATACGAATGAATTGATTGACCAGACATATTTTAACTACCTAACTCATGCTTTAGTTCTTAATATTATGGTCACATCCCCGGATAAAGTAACTTGTAAAGAGTTTATCACTACAACTTCAAGTAAAATCAAAAATATTTTTTTTTACCCAAATTTTCACAAAAAGAGTATAAATATGATATGGGAGAATTACTAAAAGAAAGTTTTAAATCTATTGTAAGTATGCCAGTTCAATCGACATTAGTAATTTCCGCCCAAAATTGGCCAAATGGACTAAATTGGCATAAATGCAATAGATTTAAGACTCAATTAGCAAAAAAAAAGTTCTATCATTGAATTGGTACGATTACAATAAGTTTAAATTTTTTTTGGTAATTTTCCCATATGATACAATAACTTTAGAGATGATGATTGAGCAAGCTGAGTTTGAGATAATGATTGCGTGGCTTTGATAGCCACAATTAAAGATGTAATTTTCAATTGACTTAATCATTAATTATATTATTTACAACTCAATTAATAAGAAGCAAACCTTTGCAAGCCTAAATTCTTTAAAGCAATGGTGATTTCTCTTTCTGAAGCATTCTTTTCTTGAAGTTCGTTCATCAATTCTTCAACGAAGAATTTCTCTTCATTCACATCCAACTTCCTTGATCCATTGAGTGTCTCACCCATACTAAATGCCTTTTCTTGTACAATTCCAGTCATATTGCCACATACATATGCTGAAAATAAAGGGTTCCATAAGATACATCATCAGTACAAATTACTTTTAAAACAAGCGGGTGGTGAAATGGAACCTATCATCTGCTAATTTACATTGCAAAAATATCAAGAACAACCACATTCAAAAAACACAGACCAGTTGATATGTGAAGTAGCATTTTTATGTTGACACATCTTACAGCAAATTCAGCAACATGCTTAGCTCCATATGCATTGACGGCTAATGCAATGTCATATCTGCGGGAGAAAGATAGCAGTAAACTCAAGATAGCATGAAGAAAAAGCCACGAACTATCTGAACTAATTACAAATTGGGCAGGGAGGCCAAGATTGTAATCACGCACCTTTCGTCGAATTTGGTAGTTGCAGCCGAACTAACAATTATATCTATCTCTCTCCACATCTCCGACCTCAAATCAAAATCATGCACTCCCAAATTCTCGCAAGAAACGTCACCAGGAACTGGAGACAATTTTCCACGATTGAGTAGAAATTCTCTGCCCATTCTTTCCTCAAAATGTCGAATAACTTCTTCTGTATGAGCTGTTCGCGATGTGAAAAGATTGAGAGTTGTTTTGAAGGAAATTTTGTCTTTAGTCTAAATTTTCTTTTTCTTTTTCTTCCTTTGCCTTGATTTTCCATGTTAAATAGAGTAGAATTAATTATGAATTACACATCTAAGTGATTGCACCATTTACTGGATAGACCATAATACGGCTACTCCTATAACGATTTGAGTTCTTTCCTAAAATAACACAAATCCCATATTTTTCTTTCCTTAGGCTCTATTTGTTTCGCGAAGAACGAACCATTTGGAGTATATTTTTCTAAAAATGATTTTTGTATAAATTGAAATGATTAGTTGATGGAAAAAAAAAATTCATTATGGACAATAATTTATGCCTTGCATTTTTATAGAAGATGAAAATATTTTTTATTTATTCATTATTATAAGTAATATAAGCAATTATTTATAGAAAAATATTTTACAAATCATTCATTTTCAATAAGACAAACTGAGCCTTAATAATTATTTTTTTGTTATTTTTGGAAGACACATCTATGTATGCCTTGTCTTCGGAGTCAATTTAGAACAAAAAGTGGATCAAACTATGTAAGGATAATTTAGGGTTTGATTCTTTACCTCTTCATGTAGCCGTTGCATTGCCGCCTGTGTGTCCACAGCTCTGATAAGAACATACATTTTCTTGACATTTGGTTGAATCCGAAGCATCTTCTCCACAAAAACTAATCCATCATAATATATAGATTCAGATAAATGTTAATTAGCAAAAAGATGGTCAATCGATGACAATTGGCGACTAAGTATACTTCATACGTGGAGAGAGAGAGAGAGAGAGAGAGAGTACTCTTTGCAAGAAAGCCAGTGGCTCCCGTGACTAAGATGGTCTTGTTTTCAAGAAATTGGAGTATATCCAACCCCATATTGGAACCGAAATGGACGAGAGAGTCTGTGAAGAAGAGATAGGGGGAACTTGAAGAGCGAATTAAGCACTAAGGCACAAAGGCTCCATATATAGCTGCATATTTACCATGCCTATCAACCTCGTCCATAACTTAAGCACTAAGGCACAAAGGCTCCATATATAGCTGCATTTTTACCATGCCTATCAACCTCGTCCATAACTTTTTGACGTCAACGTCAACATTAAGATGTTGAAAAAAGTGATGACAAAATTTTGTCTGAGACGTACAAGAGTACTGTCTTTAAGGATACTTTGCCCATCGGAGTACAAGATTTGGTGCGATAGGCTCTAGCGGATATCCTCCCAAGATACAACAAACCATCTTCTATATTCCGCACTTAATATAGAAGGAACAGAATAATGTTGTGTATAATACATCAAAGAAAAGGAAAGATTTTTGAGAAAAAAATAAATTCTCTTCTTGATTCAGAATATTTCTAGATTGTCTTTTAAGTTTAATTTTTATATTCAGACAAAATTGAGCCATTAAAGAGCTATAAAAAAAAAACCGGTTATGAGTCGTTGTAGAATAATGGAGGATTTATTTGATAAATAAATTAGACATTACAAAGTGATTGAAAAAATTATTACATGACCATTAAAAAGTTGTTATACAACCGTTAAAATAATGATGACATTTAATGTGGTCATAACTTTTGTAAAAGTTATTATTGTAAATATTTCAAAAACTATTGAAATATCTAACATAAGATACCGCGGAAACTAGCAACCATACGGTTACATATGAAATTATTTAACGGGTAAAATGTCATACTGTGTTCCGGATGTTCAAGGGAGCAATCCCGCCCAGGCAAACCGCCAGCACGGTACCGTCCATCTTTATCATGATTCATCAAGTCTCTAGAGGACGTCCCTTGGGAGACAACCGCCGTTGATAGCACTTGTGTATCGCTCAATAATCCCGCTTCCAATCCATGCAAGACTGGAGTTGTCTTAAGGATGACGGTTTTCATGAGGAGTGCCAGTTGTGCTCATGTAGAGAGAGATGGCTTTCATTTCAGCGTTGGTATAGCTGCAACGATGACCTTGTCATTTGGAAGCCTTCGTGTGACGAATGGCGTTGAGTAGCTGTTGTTCCTATAGAATTTCTTTAAGTTGATGTGAGATTATGATCATAACGTGTTGATAAGATGCAGCTAGAAGTCCAACATACTTTGTACCATCAATGATGATGCGAAGTTTTTCTAAGTCTCCGTTGGGATAGCTTGAACCTATAATGCAGCGGAGAATAATGGCAAGGACGAGAGGCCCAGAGCAGGCCACCTAGTAAGGGACTTTCGGGCCCCAAGTGGCTCTATGCTGTCCACCGGTTGCTTGGGACGGGTTATATGTTAGCTTGGGCACTTGCCTAGGCTCGCAAGTTCGAGGACAAGCAGCCTTTGAGCAATGCTAAGTAACTCTATGCTGAACCTATAATGCGGCGGAGAATAATGGCAAGGACGAGAGGCCCAGAGCAGGCCACCTAGTAAGGGACTTTCGGGCCCCAAGTGGCTCTATGCTGTCCACCGGTTGCTTGGGACGGGTTATATGTTAGCTTGGGCACTTGCCTAGGCTCGCAAGTTCGAGGACAAGCAGCCTTTGAGCAATGCTAAGTAACTCTATGCTGAACCTATAATGCGGTGGAGAATAATGGCAAGGACGAGAGGCCCAGAGCAGGCCACCTAGTAAGGGACTTTCACCTATGCTGTCCACCGGTTGCTTGGGACGGGTTATATGTTAGCTTTCCTAGGCTCGCCGAGGACAAGCAGCCTTTGAGCAATGCTAAGCTCTATGCTGAACCTATAATGCCAGAATAATGGCCGAGAGGCCCAGAGCAGGCCACCTTGCTTGGGACGGGTTATATGTTAGCTTGGGCACTTGCCTAGGCTCGCAAGTTCGAGGACAAGCAGCCTTTGAGCAATGCTAATTAACTCCAACCTAAAAATTAAGTTTCGCCCCAATTTTTTTTTGGTAAGGAGTTTCACCCCAATTTAATTCCTCAAAAATCATATAACTAAATAACTTTAATTTAATCACTGAGATTTGTCTTATCGACCATCCTTCTCACATGAAAAGGAGAAGGTGGGGATTCGAATCCCCACATTCTCAAGAGGAATTGAGGTGAGGAGAATTTAGTTTTAGGAGTTGATTGCAAAAGTCTAAGCAATTAGAGTAAGACTAACAAATAATAATAATAATAATAACTCCAACCTAAAATAATTAAGGTACTCGATATTATTGGACTTTTCAGGCATGAGAACATTTATTGAGGTACTAAGATATAACCCTTTATTTTCTTGAAAATCATTCGCAGATTGATGTTTTCATTTTCCTATAATAATTCTTGAAAATTTCTCCATGGCAAAAGGAAGGTTTTGAGTTGCCGATGTATCAGAAATTGGGCCGAGGAGGGACGACGGTGCAAGTTCTATATCGTCCCCGCTATTTCATAGAACCTTCATCTTCATGGCGCTTCACCTCCTTTAATTCCGCATCTGACGTTACCCAGTTGATGCCCAAGATCGTCCCTAACTGGGTTTTCTCTGCCCGTTTTTGCTGGTTGAACGATGCATGTGAGTGGTAGGTATTGATTACGATTGAAGTACGCAGTTTTTCGCTCAGTTGAACGGAAGGTGTTTGTTAAAATGTCCCACCCAAGCAAGAAGCAACGGCAAAATTGGCTGTCCTTCCATTAGGGTTCCATTCATTACCCAAGTGTAAATGCACGAGAGATGTTCGTACTCGTAGATGTACATCTTTTTCTTTCTCCCAAAATTAATCTTCTTGCTGAGTGAGCTGAAAGCTAGCGCAGGGAACTAAGTGGTGTAGGAATTCCTCCAGACCATCTCTACAAGGCACTACTTCCAGCCCTTCATTTTGACTATTATAATTTTGTCATAACCTTTCGATTTTTGAAGATAAATTTCTGTGATTTTCTGGTGAAATGAGGGGTTATTACATGCTTGCTGATCGTAAACATGCTGATTGTCTTATTCTGATCTGGATCTATTTTCAAAAAATAAAGAAAGAAATATATATATGTATGTATGTATGTATGTATCAATATTATGTGAGTATATAATACTGTATTAGCAGAGAAGCGAGCACATTGCCCTTCTATATTATGACTAGTGGCTCGGTAGTTCCTTTAATCTTCTGCATAATCTCTATAACGGGGCTTTACTGGGAAGAGAATATAGCACAGATTCTGATAAGGACCTTGGTTACAAGCCCCCTTTATTGTTGTTATTTTAAGTGTTAAAAATGTCTATTCAAGTTAATGGTATTCATGTAGAAGCATCTAACATTAACAAAATGAGGGTGTTACTGTGATTGTGGACAAAGATGCAAATTGAATGTGGCCATTTGGGTTTTAGTATAAAAGACAACAAAGACGATATCCCTCTAGTTGAAATTATATATGTGAAAGGCAACTGATCATCTGAGGTTGAATTGAGACTGAAAGAAGCCCGTTTGCAGTGAGAAATAGTTTGTTGTTCTGTTCTTCTAGAACCAAAACTCATCTATATTGCATAGAACAACCTAGTTTGTGCTTATGACAAGTTCATTCCAAAGCGAGTATTATAGGTTGCCTTCATAATCTAGTTTTCTTTTAACTTCTTGATCATATAGTCAGTGACTCTGTATATTTTCTATTTTCAGGTTACACCAGTATGCTCTCTATCAAAGACATAGTACCTGCAGCACAGAACAACATAACCACACAATTCATTCTATTGGACAAAGGCAGGGTTGCCACAGAAGGACAGAGCAAGACATGCTTGGCACTTGTGGCTGATGAAACTGCAGCTGTGCATTTTCAGTTCTGGGGTGAGGAGTGCGACCTGTTCAAGCCTGGGGATATTATTCGTTTGACCAATGGGATTTTCTCTTACAACAGGAACCATCTTCTGTTGAGAGCAGGGAAGAGAGGGAGCATCGAGAAGGTGGGCGAATTCACCATGACTTATGTCGAGACTCCCAACATAAGTGAGATGCGGTGGGTTCCTGATCCAAACAATTCTAAGAAGTATGTCCAGGAAGCTGTTGTATCTCCTTACTCACATATATTCCCTCCGATGCTTTGATGGTGAATTTGGTTTATTTGCTGCTATTACTGGTTGCAATATATAGACAAACATATATGAGGTGTAGAGCCCTTTCCTTGACCAAAAAGCAAAAGAAGCTTGCTTTTAGGATTGTATTTGTTTCGGAAAAGCGCTCAATTTATACATTGGAGCTTTGTTCCTGCAAGTTTGTGAAGGTCATTATATTGATTTCATGGCTGTTGAGAAGCCTTTTATCACTGCTTGTGTAACATGGCATTTGAAGGATCTTACTATTAAGAATGCCTAGTTGTAAAAAAGAAAAATCATTTTGTTTGTAGTGGCGACTTTAGTTCAAGCATAACCTTGTTCGTATGCCTTCTTTTTCATGAGTCAAACATGTCGCACAGTTGGCGATGGATGCATTGAAACACAGGTAATGCTGGCTGGGATTATCTGTCTTGTCTCTTGCGAGAAAAAGAAAAATCATAAATGTTGATTGTAGCCTTGTCCGACCTCACAATGCATTTCAAAGCCCCATTGAGTTAAAGCATTCCGATGATTAACGCCCAATTCATTGGCGTGAACTTGCATGCTTCATTTCTTAGCAAACCTTGCTGGGACAGCGGGTGGTAACGTAGGTACACATTAGACGGGTACTTACTTCCAGCAGGGTGGTGCGGTGCTGCAATGATTTGGTCATTTTTTGGTGGGAGACTTTGAAGTTGGGATTCAGATTGTCATCCGTGTAACGAAACTACTCAATTCCAATGCTTGTGTTCTGCTTTTGGCCAAAAGAATATGAGTTGTTCCCATAGTTTTTTTTTTAAATATATATTGGTGAGGACAATTACAAGTGTAATTAGCATCAATCCCGATAATTTGATATAATTTACCATTCCATTAATTAATTATTAACTGTTAAAATTTTCTTATTTTACAACATCTGTCGTCAAATTCCCATCCATCAATGCAAATCACTATATGTAAGTGAAATCGCGTTATGGCTACAAACAAATTACACCTATAAAATCAGATTACCACTTGTGGATGCTACCGGCCTGACGACTATTTCAAGCAATGGAATTACAGTAAGTCTTTCTTCTTTTTTTCCGAGTACTGGCCCGATCCCATTAATGTATGTAATAGTATCTTCAACTATCCTAATGATTGTTTCGTCCAACTATTTTCTTGAAGATAGCCCACATCATTTCGAGAGGCTCAGCTCTTAGGCTATGTTTGGGAGCAAGGGGTGTAGAAAATTGGGAAGGAAAATACACCGAATTTGTTCCTGTCCCTTGAGAAAAAATCTTGCTTTTAATTCTTCAGAATAACCAACAATTGAGGAGCAAGAGGGGCAAATGAAAAAGGAAAACAATTATTAACTGGTTTAGAGCTCAAAGGAAAGTGACCCTGAAAAAGGAAAACAATTACACAAACTAGCATAGCATTAAGAGCTTGTTGTTGCCCCTTGTAAGAATCTTACAAATCCGTGCCACTCGAAATTTCCAATGATCCAAACAAAATTTTACAGAAGGTATGATTTTGGAATTAAATAATCAAAATCAGAGAAACATTTACTTTACATTAGTAAATACCGCTGGCAAGACTAACCCTGTATTCAGCTTTATCTTCCTCATCTCTTACAAAGACCTAATATACATGTACATGTAGTAATTCTCAATGCGGGAGGGAACAAAGAGGGTGGGGGAAAAAAGGAGAGACACTCACCAATAACTGGAAAATTTTGCTACCTCTCAAACTATGTATACACCTATGCAACAAACAAGCCCAACCATCATATTCCACAGTAGACAACTATGATGTGTGCCCTCAGGTGGCAAATGGTCTGTGTGACCTTGACGAGCTATAATTTAAGCCCGCTAATCCAGAAATGAGGATTCAGCATCTCCACACTATTTTGGTCGAAATCAGATATATGCAAGGGAGCTTCGGTCAAGGTCGGGCTGTGGGCGACCCCTGGTAGGTGTCGGTGGTCTTTGAATGTTGAGCTCCTGTATTATACCAGAAATTTAGAAGAACTTGTGGCTTATAAACGATTTAAGACTTTGACAGGAAGAAAAAACCAGGAAATGACAAACGGGGCTTGCCTGCATCCAGGTGTCCTCAATGACACGCTCCGGAGACGTCTCCGGTGATTGAAGGGGAGGTGGCAGCGGATGTATCAACTTGGGCACGACGACCAAACCCCTTCCAACAACTAATATTGCTCCAGCATTGTTTGCAGTTCCTAAAAGCATAAAGAAAATTAGAAGAGCAAATACATGATGTAGGGGTCAGTCAAAAGCTCGGGACTCCATTTGCTTACCACAATAGTTAGTTGCAGAAAAGAGGGTAATCAACTGTCCCTGAGCAAACCGCTCAAACCCATCCATAACACATTCATGGGCCCTTATGATAAGTTGTAATTTGTTTTTCTTGCAGAAGTCTGTGACCCTGTCAGGCTGAAGTAAACCAGAGTCAAATACTCAACAGAGCTATGATCAGGCTTGTTCCAAAACAGCCTTGTTCTTTGGAATAAAATTACTGCAGTGACTTTTAAAGACCTCAGCTACAAAGTACTCTCTAATTTTTTAGAGTCCAGTCAAAATAATGTCTTGAGAAATGAAGTGGCAATAGCACAACTAATGAGATTGGGAGCAGGTTCAAACTGGTTCTATTTGGGAGGAGTGGAGGCTGGAAGGTTCTTGGACAAACATGAAATAATGAGACAAAGGGCAAATAGAAGGAATATAATGCGATACAACTAAAAATATCAAGTAGATGTTTTGCTAGGCCCAGCTTCTTCTTCTTTTTTTAAATTACTAACAACCACTCTTGCTTTGTTGAGCAAGCTGGATATAGCGGTCCCTTGGCACTCACGCTTGAAGGGATTAAGATCAAGTGTCATTGTCACAAGCAGCCCATTAGGCAGCCTTTGTAGTGTCCTCCCACTAGAGGGATTATTGCATATGTGTTTTCTGCATTCAAAATTTAACCCAAATAAAACTCCAACAAATGATTCCTGAAAATTCTAATTACCTGAAGGTATATCAATTATCCACTAGCTAGGCCTCAAGGTATATATGTGACAAAACTCAGCTTAGAACTTCGTAGGGACAATTGAGTAACACAATAAGAACAGAGATAAGGGAGGGCACATATACCGAAAGGCAAAGGGTATAAAGAAAAGCATGTCTCAATAAGAAAAACTAGCATGGCATACCCCAAATGTTACAAGGCCTGGCCCCCTAGCATTTGGCCTCAAACCTTCTACACTGTCATTTTCTGTCGGATCAGACCTGTTCAAGAAACTGTCAATAAAAACATGCACAAAAAGTCCACTTTGAAATGGAAAAAAAATGAAGACATTTTATACCACAAAAGGTCCATCAATATAATGGATCCAGCATCCATTGTTATTGGCCTTTCGAGCTTCTCAATTTGTTCTACAGAATGTATTGACCTTCCTATGCCGCCATGCATACAGATTATCTTTTTCTCTATGAGAGCAGCAAGCGGAAGATAGTTGAAAAGTTGATTAAACCGTGTCCATGCCCATATTCCATCATTTTCTCCCTACACACAAGCAAATTCAGATAACATGCCTTGGAAAAGAGAGCAAATAAGTGAACGCTTGCACTCACCATTCGCTCAATGCATTCAAGACGAAAACCGAAGAGCGCATTTATGTCAGCTGCCTCGTGGTTTCCTCGTATCAAGTGAACATTTTCTGGGTATTCAATCTACAAAAAGGTGACCACAGCCCAAGTTGGTAATACAACATAAACATTGCATTGCAATTGTATAAACATTCATCTCTTTCAAAAGCAAAAACATGCCTTAAGAGCAAGAAGCAAAGTTATTGTCTCCAAACTGTGCTGTCCCCGATCAACATAATCTCCCAAAAACAAATAGTCAATATAGCTGTGTCAACGCATAAAGAGGCCATCAGATAGATATTTAAATTTCATTTGCAGACAACATAATAAATAAATAAAAATTCAATACTAGGAAAACTTCCTCTCCGGAAGAATTCAATTCACTAAATTCTACTATTATCAGAGATTCAGAAAATGTGTGGCCCTTTAAGCAACACGAAGAAAAGTCACCACCATAAACTGCACCTCACAACAGTAGGGAATGCCAGATTCGACTTTTCCAAGCCTTCCTTTGAATTATCCAAAATCATAACAATAGTCTACAGTTTAATCTTGTGATTGAATTTCTGAACAAAACCTTATACATCATTTCCTTAACGTGGTGAAACTTCGAAAAAAAGTATATCATGACTATGAAGCAGCCCCCATCAGCTCCAATGCCTATTGCAGTTATCATTTCGGTACTGTTTTTAAACAAATGACACCTGGATTTTCTCTTCTGTTGTCATGCTGTTTCTCAGCAAAGAGCAGCATGCATAGGACATCTACTACAAGTATAAAATTTAAAAGAAATAATTAAAACCATATCGAACATACGTTATATCTCCTGCAGTGGAAGGAAAACCATATTCATCGAACAAACGCATGAGATCACCAAATTGACCATGTAGGTCACCGAAAACTTTAACTGGAGCTTTTAACTGAAGAACTGTTGGCTCATGCATGAAAAGCTGTTCTGCAGCATAACAGAGCTCCCCAACTTCATAAGAATCCAGGAAAAACCTCCTATTAGCAGGAGCTTTCCAATTTCGAGGCCGAAGCAAAGTGGATATAATCTGAAAAGAGAAGAGGTAATTAAGCCTGGCAAAGGTTCTAATGAAGATGATGGCATTGACTTCCGTGATACTCACCTTCTTATGCAAGCCTTGAGGAGATTTCTGTCTGGTGAACTTTTTTGTAGGATATGACAGCTCATTATTCATCGGAACCATCCGTCTACTCTCATTTTCAAATTGATCCAGTGATAGCTGTCTTACCATTCCACCAAGGTTACCTACAGTCTCTTTAGCAACTACCACCTGTAGGACAACAATGTAAGCATGAAGAACAGACACTAAAACACCCTTTGATGGGAGACCATGACATAAGTTCACAGACTTACAGCTCTAGGATGAAGACGAACGTCTCCCTCAGTGTCACTTCCATCTGAAGCATTTTCAGTTGCTTGAGAGTTTTCATCTGATACTGATGTCTCTTCTGCAGGAGCAGAAGATGCCGATTGAACAGCTTGCCAGACAGCATTAGCTGCCTCAGCTTCAGCAGCAGAAGCCTCCCTGAGTTTTTCCATCGAGTTTTTGTCCATGCTGGAACTGTTATATACACATCATTAAGAAACAGGCAGATTAGATGCTAATTAAAATGTTTGCGCGTGTCTATGTCACAAGTGCCCAGAGGCACGCAGCCTAGTGGCTAGGAAAGGAGGGAGGCACAGAGGGTAAACAAGATCGGGGGTGAAAAGAAACAATTGTATGTCACTGCAGGCACAACAAATTCCAGACTTGAAATAAAAAAAGGTCAGGAGAAACAGGGAAAAAAAGTATAATACCCCATGCTGCTAGATGAATTATCTAGTGCGCTATCTGAAGTTGGAGATGTTGCAGGAGCAACTCTAGACGCATTCAATTTTGGACTACTGAGAGATGAGGCTCTCTCCGATGCTAACATGGGAGAATCGCCATCTGACTGGAACAGCGAATTTTCAGCAACCAAAAGATCATCAAGCAGCATATCTGCACCAAATAATTCAAATTATACTAAGGGAAACAGATAGATGACCAAATGAGAAGAACATTTGTCATATAACTGCTGGAAAAGCTTTCTGAACTAAACAATCAATTAGATGGACAAAGATGAAACTTTATCAAAATATCTAACCATGTCATAAATCAGCATAGTATGCTGCATGAAGGAACATTACAAACCTCTTAATCTAACCAGTTTTTCCACATAATAACTCATAATATGTCTGCATATTGGAAATTTGAATTTAAATTTGAAAATCTTCCTCTGTTCAACAGAATAACATCCAACTAAACCCACAGCGGAAGGAAAACATGAGACAAATGATATGGATGGCCATTCCCATTCTGCTGTATGAGTCTCACTCTTACGTATGAACCATGATAGAGCCAGTGAAAACTAAAACTGAGAAGATTACAAAACAAGAACCACAAAAAAGAGTTCCAGTTCCACATGGACCATGATTCCCATTTTATATTTAATTCTTGTCTAAGATCATCATTGCACCAGAAAAATTAGTATTGATAATACAATTGAAACTGAAAAAAGTCAGTTTATGTATAAAAACTTCATAATATTAAAGTTTTGGTAATTTTGGTCTACAGCGATCAAATGACATGCAAGTGAAGCCTTTACTTGACAAAATTTTGGAACCTTAAGACTTAGGGAAGTTCATTCTTTGTTCAGCTATAGTTATTTTTGTTAGAGCTTTAACCTCCATGATAACATCTGTTAGAGACTCAAGATCTGTCTCAGAGGCTATATGAAATCAGATACTGCTATACCAAATATTACCAACTAGTCCTGACAAAGCATCACTTTTCATTTTAAGATAAATAAACATTCTTGAACTTTTGTACAAGTATTGTCATAACATACCTAATTATTTTAGACAAGCAAAACATTTACTTCCCTCTGAGCTGTGTGAAGCCATCAGAGATTATAAATGCAGCCAAAAACGTAACAGCCTCTGTGCCGGGTTGTTGGACCTAACTTTTAACATGATCTCAAATAGGTCTCTGCCAAGGACCGTAACCAGAAGTCTGATGACAGAAGTCAATTAAGAGATGGTTGAGTGGGACAGAATATTCTTCAAGAACAATTGCTAAAGATTGTGGTTTCTATATAGTTTTGAGATATAGTTCCAGCTTAAGCATTATGACACAAAGCAAGAAAAATCTGGTTACTATAAACAAGCTCTTCTTTAATCGGCCTCTTTTAAATCTGGAATTGCCATGTACCAAGTGCCACAATAAATCAATATTAATTCTGAGGAATAGCATGCCTTTTAATACACAACATGATAATGGTGGATAGAATAGCAGTTTGTCTTCCTTAATAAAAGCCATAATTAGCAAACTTGATGAGAGTAGATATTGACCTTGCAAATACAACTAGCCTAGTACCTGTACCATGCACCATTGAATCAATAGATATAAGTTATGTAAAACGAAATTAACATGCATGGAACAATGATGCAGCTGCATCTTCGCTCATTTGGGCCCGCCAAAAGGACAGCATGCCCGCCACAAGGACAGTATGCCCGCTTTGTGGCTCACCCAAAATCATATGACTTTTAAATGAGTCGTGCTAGTTTATGAATGCGGAAAACTTATTTTTCAAAATACATCTATTCAAACATGGTTGAAGTGGAAATCATCTGACTTCCTACGTATCCACTCTGGACAACCTAACTTAGGTTCACCACTAGCTATAGATGGCTCATCTACACATCGCACCCACATGACTTTAAGATGTGTCAAGTTAGTTCAAGATTTTACGACACTTATTTACCAGCACAATAGCTTTGACATCAATGATATGAAATTCCCCCAAGACCCCCCCCCCCTCCTTTCTCCAGCACTCACACTCAAGCTCTAGTTTCATTATGCAATTGTAAGCGCATCATTAAAAGTATGGATTGTGTAGGTGCTATATAACATTAAGTATCTATTTGATTGGTGAAGTCTAACTCCTCGTGCAAAAATGACTTATATCCTCATTTTCAGATAGATTGATCAGGAATCCTTTTGTGTGTTTTCTAAATAAACAAATTGTTCTTGGAAGACAAAATAGCAGGACTTATTAACTAGTTGATCCACACAGAGTATCTACACATACATTATCAAATCGGTGTGCAGGTTCAAGGTAAGTAGAGTATTTACCCTACTCTAGAAATACCCAGAAGGTACCAGTGACAAGTTTTTGGAACCTAGAATATACCTCTTAGTCTCTTGGAACCACCCCAAACCCGAACCTGTCAGTTCCAGAGGTTCCAGGGTACCCTGAACTAGCCCAAATTTTTCTAAGAAAAATTTTTTTTGAATAAAAGAATTGTCGCATTTATAGTTACAACCATTGACCATTCAACATAAACAAATTTCATATTCATGTCTTACTGTAACATAATCCTAAAACAACAGCAACATCAGAAAAAATAAAGAAATAAATCAGGTTCCACATATCTTTTAAATCTATGAGTTTATATAAAAATATATCCCACTCTACCGAAAGCATGAACAAAGATATAAAAAAAGTTGTAGACATAACCAAGCTCGTCACAAACTGGGGTAAAATTGGATTGCAAATAAATAATCAGTTAGGGCCTTCATCCATTGAAATGTAAAGATTTCAATTGACAATAAGAAAGTCATAAGTAATTAAAAGCAAAAATATTTAATTCAGCAATAATTTACGGGGAAAAAGGTGGAGGGTCCAAGGTGGATACAGGAACGTATGACCCAAGCCCTAGAACCTACCTTGAATTTACCAATCCCCAATCTTCGGAACTTGAGAACCTACATTACAAGCTCTAATACCCACCCTGGAACCTTCCCCACTATGCTGGTTCCTAGGGTCTACAAGGTGCAAGAGTTCTCCTGCATATGCCTAATTGATAGTGCCTAACTTTATCGTCAATTGCTGATAATCCGTATCATTCTATAATAGAGAATGTATAGTTCATATCTTGTTAGTAAAATAATTCTGATGAACTTCTATAAGCAAGTGAAGAAAGGTACATAGGTCATATACTTTACTT
Source organism: Angophora floribunda (assembly GCA_014182895.1). Lineage (NCBI taxonomy): Eukaryota > Viridiplantae > Streptophyta > Magnoliopsida > Myrtales > Myrtaceae > Angophora > Angophora floribunda. The sequence continues at coordinate 9,219,057 of CM024712.1, forward strand.
TGTCTATTCCATTAGATAACCAGAGTCCCAAAAATAGTGGTCTTCATGATTTTCTTTTACATCTTCAAATTTTCAAAGGACAAACCACAAGTTCAAAGTTTACAATTCAAATCATGCTACATTTGGACCCATTTTATTATTGCTTTTCTTATTGTTCATGTCATTGTACTAAAAAACCATTAATGATCCAATTGCTATGTCATTGAAACCACTAGGTACAATATAAGATCCTTTGCTTGATACTTTCCAAATTAATTTATTTACCTCCTCTAAGACCACCGTAGGCATATATGCGAACACCGACAGCTGCAGCTGCATGGCGGCAACGGCGCATAAGCTCCAATGCAGGATCATGAGAGTGATCCTTGCTAGTGCGAGATGAAGTTACAAGTCCATTTCTATCCAGCCAAACTCCAGCAGCAGTGTCCAAAACTATCAAAACATAACGAAGGTTGTAAAAAAATATTTGCATAGTAAAACAATGATATTGGATAATAAGATGATTATGATTATGCCAAAAGTAGTTTGCATAGACATCATAGATTAAAAAGATTACCTGCTATAGCTGCTTCACCTTCCACTGCACGTCCTCCTTTGAGGACACCTCCTGTGACATGCAACCGAGCACCAACAAAGACCTACAACCACACAAAATTTTGGTTCATCAGTAATGAGCTGGAATATGCATATCCAAACCCAGTCCTCTCAAAGACTGCATGACAGCTCTTCAAGTTCACTAAGCAAAGTGGGACCAAGAAAAAGCATATACTTACCGCAGCATGTTGGTACCTTGGTGAAGGAGATACCCCAGGAGCAAGAGTCCACTCCCATTGACCATTCCTATGCATAAGCAGGCCATAAGCATCGGCCAGTGGCTGTGAATGCCAGGCAGATTAATAGTTTAAGAGATATAGTATGAAAACACCAAAAATTATATTATCAGACATGGGAGATCTCGGTAATTTTATTTCTATTTTATTTTTATTTTTCTTTCTTTATGGACCGCACACCACCACATGCAGGTGAGGGTGAAGTTCTTAATAAGAGTATATGCTTGAAAACTCTCCATCCTTGACATCCAACTGGATACCGTAGTATTACTACACTCCCACTGAAGTACTACCGGGGTTGCCATCTTTGTTCTTTCCTCCTTATTGAAATTAACACAAAAAGATCCATCATGAAACATTTCAACTGTAGGATAATACTGCTATTGAGAGCATTTGTATTAAGAAAATCATGAGTTAGACCTAGTCCCACAAATTGTGAAAGTTAAATTTTAATGTTCTCAAGCCTGAAGGAGGAACAGCTGTAAATTAAGGCCCAACATATGCGGTCCAACAAACCATTACAGACTTTACATTGGATGTATCAATTTGTAAATGCTGACACGATATCTCAAAATTTTGAAGGGGAAGCATGGGACATTACAGAGTGCCTCTGCTGCCTAAATGTGAAGATCATTCTTTCGATCAGATAAAAAACTAAACTCACAAATTATTCAACATCTTCATCCACATAATAATCAAGTGAAAACAAACTTAGGAAGGAACAAGCTCAAGAACCATAGCCAAGTGGAAGAGCAAACCATCTAAATGACATGCCAGTAATACCATTGAAAGTAGAGATCTTACTGCCCTGAAGAGGCCCAATGTATGTGGTCCAACAAACCATCACAGAGGGCATAGTGGATGTATCAATTTGTAAATGCCAAAACAATATCTCATGATTTTGAAGGGGAAGCACGAGGCATTTTTTAAGTGCCTCATAAAGAGCTGCCTAAACACAAGGGTCATTCCTTCGATCAGATAAAACCTAAACTCACGCATGATTCAACATCTTCATCCATATAATAATCAAGTGGAAATAATCTTAGGAAGGAAAAAGCTCAAGAACCAAAGCCAAGTGGAAGCGCAAACCATCCAAATTACACACTAAAAGTACTATCAAAAGTAATTCTTCAGTCAAAATAGATCTTACTGCCCCTGATGAGACCCAGTAATCCATCACAAGAGGATGTATTGGTTGTATCAATTTGTAAATGCCAACACAAAATCCTAAACTTTAAAGGGAAGCGTGAAGGCATTTCCAAGTGCCTAGATGCAAAGGTCACTACTTTGATTAGGTAAAAACTAAATTCACATATGATCCAATATCTTCATCCACATACTAATCAAGTATAAACAAACTTAGGAAGAACAAAGCTCAAGAACCCAAGCCAAGTGGAAGAGGAAACTATCCAAATTACATGTCAGCAATACTATAGAAAGTAATTCTTTAGGGAAAATAGATCTTACTGCCCCTGAGGAGTCTCTTCCACCACAAAGCAAAAACATGCCATCTGATCGTGCACTAGCTGTTGCATACCTGCAAAAGTTTTGTAGGGTCATGTCTAATTTGGTTTTTCATATGTTGAGACAATGAGCAGATAGCATCTGCTTTTCCAATGTAACAGAGTTTACATACAATAATTGACAAAATGGAAATTCACTGGAAATCATTTGCAGTTACTAATCACCATCATTAATAATATGCAATCAGAGGCGACTTTCCCAACTGCGTAACATATACTTACATTCTTGCAGAAGGTCTATCACCTTCTGGGTTGAGCCTGCGCCAAACATAAGGTTTCTGGGCAGTATCCAGTACCCAAGCATCTGAAAGAACTCTTTTTCCTATAAAAGAATATTTCCCATGGTAACTTTATTGTTAGCTTCCCAAAAATGCCTTCTTTGAAAACAATAAAAGACCTAAAAGCGAGAATAATGGCTTGACCAGCTGAAAATTCTAGAAATAAAATGAAGAAAACAAAAACCTTGCATTGTATTGCAGGAGCAATATAAGGCGTCATATTAAATGAGCAAACACTGCCCGTCGACGATATTGAAGAATACTTTGCCAAATAATATGTTTTAGCAAGTTCGATCCAAAGCTATTATGGTGATGGAGACTACATGCATATAAAACCCAAATAAATCTCCAAACAAACAATATGGAATACTTTACACCTCTTCTCAAGTGCAATCAGGAAAGAAACCATATGAAGCACATGACAACATAAAGAAGAACCACATGGGAAATGACCTATTAGTTCAGTGAAGAATGCAGAACTAGGCTACGATACCATGTTAGGAAGTTCACTCCTAATGCTTAAGCCATTATGTTGATGGAGACTACAAGTATATAAGGTCCAAATAAATTTCAAAGACAAGCCATGTGGGATACTTGAATAATATCAGTATGATCATACCCTAAAAAGGGGGGGAAAAATTCGATGTATTATCAAAATAACATCTTAATAACCATTCGATGAAATAAACAAGTTGCTGAGGATAAATAACACTATAATGGTTCAAGCCCAACACTATTGCTTACTTATGATGATCCATTACCTCCAGAAAAATGGATTTTAAGAGAGCCAAGTGCAACTAGCTTCTGCATTTTGCTCACAGTATATATACACATCTTCTTTAAAGTTCGAAATCCTTTCCAAAGAAAACTAGAGAAGCAAATAGATTCAGCACAAAGCATGTCTTATAGCCACCTCATCTAATCAAAGAGAAGGTATGAGCAAAGAGCAATTATCACAAAGCATCTCCCCTAACTTTGCAGCAGTTACCAGTCTGTATAACAAGTTGATCACTTCCAGTAGCATATCTTCAGCTAAAAATCAAAAACACATACCGTCATTACCACTGACAGTGACAAGATATCTCTGCGCTACCAAGTCCATTACATGACCATATCGAGGCCCTGGACCCTGTCCTTGCACCAACACCCTACATATTGAGACCATATACTAATATTTATCAGAAATCCTTCTCTGTGCAGAAATTATTTGTCATAATTCGGCAGCAGAAGTTCACCTGTGCCACTTGAACTTGTCATTTGTCAAGTCTAGCACGTAAAGATCATCCGTGGAATGCCCAGCAGGGCCTATGCCACCCTATCGATGGAGACAATTCACATGTAAAATTAACCAAACAAAGACACCACTAGCCATTCATGGCCACATATTTCCCCACCCCAATTACCTGGAAAACAACCATAGTGCCCACCACAGCCGCCGCGTGTGCTGCCCTAGGAGATGGTGGGTCACCCGCAGGTTTCATCCTGAATTCATTAATTATACAGACGTTAAACAAACAACAGTTGTTAATCAAGATCCAATACTACTACTAAAAACGGAAAAAGGAGGCAAGGAAATGAGAGAAAGCAATTGCCTTGTCCATTTCCTGGTGAGGACATCGTAAGAATGTACCGAATTCGTGACTCCAGCTAATCCTAGCACAATAGCAACCAGCATTTCAGAGAGAGGGAGAGAGAGAGAGAATTGAAAAGGCAAAACAACCGAACTGATCCAATACGGACTGAATGAGAAATCGAGCAGGGCCACGACAGCACACAAAAAATCACGGAAACACACTAGAAGCAAAACCGACAGCACTCACTGATGCCAGGGGCGGAGGAGGCGGCGCCGCCCTCGATGGCCGTGGCGCCGCCGAAGAGGATGAGGCGGGGGCCGTGGGACTTGGTGGCGGCGACGGCGGTGAGGGTGTGGCCGACGCGAGGGCCGGGGGCGTCCTCGTCGGTGTCCCAGTAGGTCTCCAAGTTCCGGTAGGTCGGAGCCGGGTAGAGCCATGGCTTCGACCCCATGGAACCACGAAAGCACGGAGCTTCCCCGCAGGACCGAGCTCGAAATCCAGCTGATCCAAAAGATCAAACCCGGACCCGAACCCGATCCCCCCGGAAGGAAGCAAGATCAAGGAGGCAGGTCGGGCGGGCGAGGCCCCGAAGAGGCTCCGACGGACCCCCTGCGAGCCGGTCGCCGATCCCCGGCGTCTGAAGCTTCTCGATTCGGCGGTGGCGGGGGACGAATCAACGGCGGCGGAGGAGGCGGCGGCGGCGGCGGAGGCGATGAGTTGGCGGAATCGGAGCCGAGCTGGTGCTTGCAATGAGTCAAACGTCGAGTGGGTGAAAAAGAACGAGCGAGAGAAAGAGAGAGAAAACGAAAGTCGCGGTCAGAGACGATGAATGGGAAAAAGAGGAGAAGGCGAAAAGAAATTTAAAAATCTATAAATTTTAAAATTTAAAAAAAAATTCTAGAGAGAGAGAGGGGGGGAGGGACGGAGAGTCAATGGTCAACGGAGAGGGACGCGATTCGTAGATAATTCGCGACCAACTTCCGGGGATTTGCCCAAGTCCTGTGGGGGATTTCTCTTGTTTTTATTTTCCGGCATGTTTACATGGAAAATGATAGTTCCTCCTCCTCTATTCAATTAAGCATACTTCGATTCCGTTCAAAGGCCTCCAATTTTGACACCAAAAGTTTCCGACGACTGAGAAAAAAAAAATGATCGGGTGGTGCTCGTTGGGCCGGTGCCTTTTAAAGATTTATAATAGGCGACCATAAATTTCAAGATATATCATGCCTCTTAAATTATTAGTCATGACCGTTCTAGGTTTCAAGGGTGTCGGTGAATTCACAATTCGATTTGAACAAGTCACGTCGAAAGATTAAGCCACATGTTTGGGAGTCACGGGAGAAAAAATATAATATGGTGGCTTGACCATTCATTTGGCTGGATTCTAGATAATTTTAATCCTCGTACGTTCCGCCAAACGAGCCTCATTTTCAAAATGTACTTGTTGTAATCTCTCTCTCTCTCTCTCTGGTTCAAACCAATGGACCAGCGACCATAAGATGATCACTTGGGGTTTTGCCCGGAAGCTTCGAATGGACTACTCTGTGTCCTAGGTTCGCGTATTTGATGCAATAGACTACTCGAATTAAGTTTAGGGAAATTTTAAATAAAAAAATCGAGGTGATGTGGACTAAATTAATGTGTTCCTCTTAATCATTTTGGCACGGTTCACATACTGATGTGACAATCCAACTCAATTATAGAGATTCCCGCTCATCATGTTTGCGCAAAATTCGGTTGGTGGGTTTTGGCCAACCCTCGCCTGATGGTGGTAAGGAGCAGTGCTACCGTCGTGAGGCAATAGCCCTCGCCAAGCAAAGGCATTGGAACACATCTTTTGAAAAATAGATCACTTGTATCCATTAGAATAATTATTTTCAATAAAAAAATATTTTCATTAGCTACAATAGTTTGTATATAAACATTTTTATAAATGGTGAATATATTTTTCATTCATCTATTTTTACAAGCAATATAAATGATTGTTTTTCAAGATTCAAGCCATCTATTTCTCACGAAACAAACGCATCCTTAAATTTTGGATCCCATCTAGACCATTCTCGACACACACAAATGATCCCAGCTTCTTCCTTGCATAGGAGAACCAACACTGATCAAACGAGCAAAGCCACAAATCCAATCATCTCCATCCATGACCTATGCTCGCCATTCCAATCTTGAGTTGCATTTAGAGGACCCATCGGTACGAAGTCTAAATCAATCCCGACATGGAAGGGTCCCAACCTAATAAACATATCAATACTCGCACAGGAAGGTGAAATAGTAGCATCTATGAAATCGATGACTTTGAAATTCATCATAAGCTCAAAAAGCACCTCTCCTCCTTGATTATCTTAGGGGAAAAAACCAATTCTATCTTGACATAATTGCTTGTAAGATAGATTCATAGAGCCAAATCGAAGAATTCTGACTCTAGATATCATTATGAACAAGGCCAGGCTGGCGAAACCAACCCGTTCCTAGGACTCGAAGAAGAAGGCTACTCTAACATGTCGTGACCTTATGAGTGATAAGCTCGGCATGATCGTATTTGATGATTAATGTCATGTTTTGTTGGTCAGTGTGGAGGTTCGAGACCAAATCTTGTGGATCCGATCCAGCTATCGAGACTCCACTCATGATAATTTTGTCGCTCGGATATTGAATTTACCTCGAGAGCATATGAGAGATGATCGTGACGTCGAGCGACGCGGCCATGAAAAGCTAATGAAAACATGACATTGTCAAATGTGGCGCACTTACCCAGCGATACATGCCAAGCAAGGAGAAATCGGTGCTGCAGACCTTATTAAACTTGATGACAAGGACAGGACCCACAGTGTCGACCTGGCTTTTTTTTTTTTTTTGGTTCGAGTGCAATGTCAACTTAGCTTCTTATTTTTTCATTGCAATGTCAACTTATTTTTTTATCGAAAGAATTTTTCATTCCTGAAATGACATATCACAATAATAAGACAAGCCAAAGCTCCAAAATAAATCAAAACCTAGAAATCGAGGCATATCATTAAAGCATGATCATTGGAGATAACCACAAGCCCGTCTTTCAAAGAATAGATTTGGGATCGTATCCAAGCGAAAAAATCGATGATCAATCACCGAATTACTTAACATCATCAATAATAAGCACACACTAGGATCTCCGTGTATATTCATGGCTTTTTAGATTCACTATTCCTAACACCATGACCGTATAGAGATAACATAAATATGTTGAAAAAAATTCAGATATGATACTTGTAAGAGTGAGCACTGTAACCAATATGAATCACCCAAAGCTTTAAACTAAAACACATTGAACAAGCATGGATCTAACACTAAAGTTGACCTAAACACCATTATAATTGGAGGCACAATGTTTATTCATTAAACTCCAAAATCTAAAATTAGATCGATGAGAAAAGCTCCTATATATAAAATTAGGAGAGCAAAATTCTCAAACTAAAATTAGATCGAAAGAATAAGGAAGGAAACACAAAGAAATAAAAGGAAAAAATAACTAGGAGGGAAAGGAGAGATTCAGGTCAACTCCCTCCCTTCTAGAAGTGAAAGAGACAAGAAAGGTTCCAAAAGGTGCTGCTGCACAAAGTGAAGAGTGTCATTTTTTTCAATACAACATGTTTTCGTTGATTCATGAGTAAAATTTCCTGTTCCTTAAGCACAAATGAAAAATTTTCTATTCCAAATTATTAACGGGGTCTCATGTAGCAGGTTTATTTCATTTAACTGCTCGGCTTATTTGAGAAGAATTGTTTCTATAATCAGGACCAATTGTCCATTCGCATACGCTATTATTGGATGATCTCTAGATAAAAGTTGGGATACTGTTCAGGATCCAAAGAAGCATGTACTGAATATGGAGAGACTCGCTTGATTTCTGTCCGACCCTTCTTGCTTGTTTGTTGCTCCAGGATTCACGCCTCCGAATTCAGGCACACTGCTTGAGCTTTGCCATATCACATCAAGCATCCCGCGTAACAATCCAATGCTCGGATCATCGACAGTTTATGCCCCTCAAAGTTGTCGTATGACAAGAACTTACTGCACACACGCTCATCATTGTCGAGTCAAAACAACAACCGCGGCTCATGATGAGTCCGCGTTCAGATCATGACTTGAGCATGGACGAGCATTCGAGCACATTTCTCATCCTGGGTTCGTCCGAAAATGGTGCTTAGCTTACTCACTGCCTATTTGTGCGAGCATTGCCATGCCACGAGAAATATCAAGTCGATGTGTTGGCCTGCGATTTGTGTGTATCCGTCGATTCTCGGCGTGCTTAGCACGTTACACGACCCTTACAGCATACCTTGGTCACACTTGGCCAAGGCAGCTGAATAACACTCGAGAAATGCATCCATCCTTGTCAAGCCATGGCCAGTCGAAGCAGCATATGAATCCCATCAGGAATGCCCAAATAATCAGCTCGTATTGCCAAATACGTAGCAATAATCTGGCTCGGCATATCCGCACTTTGCTCCTCCCGTACGGGTAAGCAAATGGCAAAGGCGCGCACTCAAGACAGCAACACAAGAATGCTACTCGGACCCGTATATGAATGGACTTCCAAGAATAGAAGCAGGTTCTTTGGTAAAGAAGCGCACATAAGTAAAACGCAAGACAACCGTGACAATCGAAGCAAACCAATCAGACGGGCGAAGAAAAGATTTCCTTGCTTCTGTGATCTGCTTGTGGATGAGAAAAGGCAGTGAGAAATCGGGAATCAAGAGCCGAGAACCCCTAAAGAAATTGCAGATTCAATCAGTGTTTTTTATTTCCTAGACTCAAAGTTTCCAGTATACACGAGACAGAGTGAGACACCGATTCAACCAAATTGAAGGTTGGAACAGGACGGGAGAGGTAAATGAACACTGCAATTCATCCTCTCTCTCTCTCTCTCTCTCTCTCTCTCTCTCTCTCTCTCTCTATTCGACCATCCGACACCATCCAACTACATGGTGAATCACAAATCACAGAACTATATACAGATTCCAGTATACACACGCATATTATCAAACAGGTGGTGGCCTCTCTGTTTTCCTGTTTCGTGCTTCGTTGCGGCATTTCGTCGAACAGGTGGTGCGAGGAGCCTCCGTTCAAGCTCGTCCCTTCTCGCGGCGCAGAGGATACAAGAAACACGGACGGTCGAGACGATGCTTCGCCGCGCCGGAGCCGAGAGGATCCACGCCCTTGGGGCTCGCTCTCGCTCCGTGCGCGATCAGCAGCATAGCGAGGTGCGCGTGCCCCGCCTCCACCGCGCACTGCAACGGAGTGTACCCGGCATCGTCCGCCGCGTTCACGCTCGCCCCGTGGCTCAGCAACAGCTTCACGCTCTCGACCCGCCCCTTGAACGCCGCCCGGTGCAGCGGCGTCCACCCGTTCTGGTCCCGCGCGTCCACGTCGGCCCCTTCAGCTAGGCAGCTCTTCATCCCGTGAACATCGTCGACCCTCGCCGCCCGCAGCAGTACGTCCCGCAGCCGCAGCGAGTCGAGCAGCCGCGAGTGCCCGTTCTCCGCCGCGATCCCGAACGCCGTCTTCCCGTCCCCATCCACCGCGTGCCTCGCGTACGTCGAGTGCTCGACCAGGTACTCGACCGCCTCGGCGATGCCCGCGGCGGCGGCGAGGTGGAGGGGCGTCGAACCGGCGGAGTCCGTCGCGTCGGCGTCCGCGCCGGCCTCGACGCAGAACCTGACCGCGTCAACGAAGCCGTTGGCCGCCGCGACGTGGAGTGGGGTCCTCCCATCCGCGTCGGGCTCGTTCGGGTCAATGACGTCCTTGAACGCCTTGAAGAGGACTTCCATGAGATCGACCCGGTCCATCGCCGCCGCCCTGTGGAGGATGCGGTCGGCGTGTTCGTTCTTATTGTTGACTGAAGCGCCGGAAGCTATGAGGATCTTCAGAATCTCAAGATTTCCGGCTTCAACTGCCAGGCTTATCAAGGATGTTCCGTCGGGATTCACGTCATTGACGTCAGCGCCGCCATCGATGAGGCTGGCCACGATTCCCGCGTCCCCGCACGAGATGGCGTAATTCAGAAGCCTGGTGAGCTGCGTCTTGTCACACCCGGGAATTGCCTTCTTCAGCAACGAATCGGTCTCTCTGATCTGGGTCTTCTGTCTGATGAGGAACTCGATCACCTGGAGGCCGACGAGGGCGATGGGCATGGTGGCGTCCTTGAAGACGTGGGGGCCGGGCCGCGAGAACAGGCGGCGGAGGTCGTCCTGGTGGGCTTTCCCGGTGGGGAGCATGGAGGACCGGACGGTGATGGAGTCGGGGGGCGAGGAGAGGGCTGGGCGGTCGGACGGGGCCAGGACGAGCGTGTAGGACGCGGAGGACAGGGGCGGGATGATGGAGTAAGGCTGGCTGAAGCTGAAGAGGGAAGGGCTGGTGGTGGACAGGGAGACCGCCACGGACATGGTGTGCATGAGGTTGGTGACCCGGAACGTGGCGGCGCACCGCTGGCCCCTCCTGAACGTCAGCTCGACCTCGGTCACGTCCGGCTTCACGAGCCTGTCCATGGCGAGCGGGGCGGGATGATGCGCCGGGGCTAGAGCAGCAACCCTTGATTGGCGTTTGCCCTTTGGGAGGGGGGAATGCAGAAAGGGAGAGGTGAGGAATGGGGGATCAGATGGTTTGCCTTGGGGCAATGATGAGATGCTTGATCGGTTTTGTTTATTTAATGCCATCAGGTGATTAAATTATGAGTCCAACTTGAAGCTCCTGCTCATTGGGCTTTGGTGGTGTAATGGGAGAGATGGTGACTTTGACAATGGAAAGAGGGCAAAGTCTTTGATTGGCTCCTTTGACCATTCAAGGTGCTTTGCTTGCATTGCTTGCTTCTCTTTTAAGGAGGGATGATAGGGAGGCATCTTAAGTTTTATCGATTTTTTTTTCAATTACACTCTAACTCTCAACTCACTCTTAGACTTTTGTCTACATCTCTATTTAGCGTAGAAGTTAAAATCCATACCCGAAACTAAACGTCATAATCTCAACCTCCATTGAGGATATGAGAATTCAAACCCCCACCTCCCCATTCCCACTGTGAAAAAGGCAATTATTGGGACAAACCCAAATAGTTGGTTTTCTTGAATTGACTTGCCCTTAATTTCTATGGGCTATTCCATCGTAGGCTTCTTAGGTGAGGATAGACTTAGCAAGATATGTGCAACAATTATATGATTTGATGTCATAGGTACTTACTCTGCATAAATGTGATGATCGGAAGATGGGACTCTAGTTCCCATTTTATTGAGAGCTGTCAAGTGCATGGATTTGACACCAAAACTGCTGTAAGCACCAATAAAACTAGAGGTGAGATACTTATTCATAAAAACTCAAAGATCTAGTATTAGATCGAAGAAAAAGCTCCCCAATATAAAATTGGGAGAGCAAAACTCCTAGATCCAAAACTAGATCGGAAGAGTAAGGAAATAAATAAAAGGACATAAAAGAAAAAAAGGACTAGGAGGGGAGGGAGAGATCTGACCTAGATTTCTCCCCTCAATGATGGGAGAGATTTAGAAATGTAAAACGGAGGGATAGGGAGAGGGAGAGAGAGAGAGAGGGGTGGGAGAGGAACAGTTTGGTTTTCTTGAATTGACTCTCGCCAGTAAATCTCATGAATTTCTAGGAATTTCCATGTGCTATTTCATCAACAGACTATGAAGACCTGTGCAGCAATTACATGATTCGATGTCGTAGGTGCCGGTGCCGGACAAATGCGATGATCTTGGAATCCGGTTCACATTTCGCCAAGAGCCTGTCGTGTGTCCGGTTCCGATGATGCATCGTCTCGATCCCATCTCGAGGGCTCGCGCTTGAAAATGACTAGCGGGGAGCGAGATTATTGACCGAGCTTTCGCGCTCTGCACGTAGTCAACCTTGGCCATCTACAGACGACCGGTCCGGGATGAGCGTGGAATGTACAGTTTACCGGACAAAAGAAACAACGACATAGATTAAGCAGTTGATCTGGTCTGTTATAGAAACCCGAAGCTACAGATCTCAGACAAGATATCGAGATGGTCGCTAATCGCCCGGAAAAACCAAACAGGTCGGTCCAAGTGCGACATCTGCAGACGATTCATCGGCAGATGATTCTAAACATTCCAAAAGGACCACAAATTAGGCTGAACTAGCTGTGTTGATGATTCAAAGAGACTTAAGGAAATTCTCCTGCTACCCACCATTTGGTAAACATCACCGAGCTGTAATGCTGAGCTAATCGAACGGAATGAGGTCAACGAAACCACGAGACGAGTATATCTCCGGCGACTAGTTTATGATTCCGATTAGTTTAATCGGCGCGAAGCCCCTGCATTTTTTTCGGATTAATATAATATGCAAGGTTACATGCCACTCGGACGAAGATAATATAGCACGGCTTAATGCTCTAATTGTGCAGAAAGGAGTCGTTTTCACGGGCCACCTCCTGCGTCTTTTCCATATACAAAGGACGATCCTGGTTAGTTTCTTTATTCAAACCAGCACCCACTAGGCATCTCCTTGGGCCACAAAGAAAACCCCACCGGTTCGGCATATTCTCAGCTGCGCTACGTCATTCGATAACGAGGTGCGCGATGTCGCTCTCGCCAAGTGCGCGATGATGATTGACTCGCTGCCAAATGGAAACCATTTTCTTGTCGAATGCTCATTCGCTAGCGCCCGGCCCCTGGTGCTGGCATCAAATCGTTTGGCTTTGTCTGTCCGCCACCGTTTCGAGGTTTCCTCAGTGATCCTGATTGATACTCAAAAACTGGACTCTTGAGACCTAAGTGCAACTCCGGTGATCACTTTTGGTATATCTCTGTTGCGGTCGCTTCTTTTCCAGGACCCCGTAAGAGCAGCTATGAATAAAACATTGTCGGACAAGTCACGACCGCCATGTCGTTGGGTAATTACCAGGAAATTCTTCGCATGCGAACTCTCGACATCTTAGGTTGTTAACCCCTCATAGACAGAGACGGAAAAGACCGAGCTTGCCGTGTCCTAGGAGACCATTGCAGGCTATGTTCTAGGACGCTTGATGATGCCTCGTTCCATGGTAAAGTCTGGATGGATCTTCCAATTTCAATCTCATTGCAATTAAGACCCCCGTCGATCCTGAAGGCCATCGCAGCATTTTCTCTCTATCGGCATGTTTTGCGGCAATTACAGCAAACATGATCAAACAGATCTGCGCAGCGTTATGCGACTAATGGCTATCACCAGGTAATCTGTGATCTGGTGTATGATTAGGCTAATAATGCACCGTCTCTCCCCTTCCAATTTAGGAAATTACTAGCCTATTCAAGGCAGCTGATCGATTCCCAGTCAAGGGATCTCAGATTCCCTCGTTCCAGTTCACACTAACCAACTTCTTTCTCATTTTTCAACTATCTTAGCTGGAGAATCAGCTTAATTAATTTCACTTATTGGACCGCCGATAACGACATCCGGCAATGCATATCAATTTCCTAAATTGCTAGAGAGTGAATGTAATTGCTGCCACTTATAAAAAAATCAAGCAGAACTTGATTTGGAGCACCAACTTTCGCGGCATTTTCCTATCACACCTCATATGTTTCTCGAAAGTCAAATCGGATCTGCTAACGGACATAACAGCACTTTTTCATCTCGTCAGCTGAAGGCACTCCCAAGAAACAAGAGATTCTGAGGGTGAGGTATTGTTAAAGCAAAGGTGTTGCAAGCTAATTTGCGAGCAACGAGTTAATATAAAGATTCAGCTGTACATCTCGCAGTCATTTACGCTCTAAACCGAGGCGATGGCATCCGCTGTCCACTATCTGGTGGTTTGATTTGTCGATATGATTCGGCTAGGACTAAGTAATTGGACAATCTCCTTTACCCTTATCGACAGCAAACCATTTCTGCAATAGAACTTCTGTTAATCACCGATCGCGTCCCCTAAACATTATCGGTTCACCATGTTTAACCACGGCCCGTTCTTCTGATGTCTGCAGCTCGTCCTTTCATGAAACAACATAAGACCGCACAGCATGTCCTTTCACGAATATGCGATCGCAACTCGTTCTTCCCATCTGTATCTCTCGCCCTGTTGTGATCTAATTTGCTTCTCCGATGACTCCTGGAAACGAGCTGATGCGCCATTGCAGTCGGTAATTACTCTAATTTGCATAAATCCATTGCTACTGAACTGATTTCTTTCCTTTAAAACGCGGTCAGTACTGTGGTAGAAAACATCACTGTTACCTGTCAATTCATGAGCCAGCTGATTTTTCGCCTTATTAAAAGATAGAAGATGACCGTATCGCAGCTGCATTGACGAGGTGATTCTTTGCATTTTTTCAAATGCATATAGTCGGAGGAATCAAATAGATCGAACGCATACTGGTACTCGATGGTTGCGCAGAGCCATCGATTAAACAAATCTATCACGCATGCAGCAAAGTTACGTCTGTGAGCAGGCGAAAGATGCAGGGAGTTCTAACTATAAAGATCAGTTTCAACTTTGACGTCACTCTCATTCCTGTTCTTTTCCATCGCGTGTAGGGTCAGATTCCATTTAAAAATCTACGAAATCTCCATAGAAATCATGTGTGGTGCGCGGGGCTTAATGAAAGCAACTTCAAATTAATGAGATGCTAGTTCTCTAACATGTACAGCGTCGCTTCGAATCGATCAATCGAATGCCTAATCGCTGATTTGATTCCCATCGCAGCAAGAACCAGACATATTTTCGCTCCGGCAGTGGCTTTTTTGCAGTTGGTTTCTAAAGCTCGCTTGTCTAAGCCTGCTCATATCACCTAATCGTACGAGGAAGGGCCGTGAGCCAGGATTAGCACGGAACGAGTCGTTACTCAAACTGTTGGCTTCAATGCGCACAAGGAACAGAACGAGTCCTAACTAATCGATGTCGCATCGAGTACCCGGCAAGTTTGGCCACCCTTCATAGTTCTACCCACTGATAACATTTCATTCCTAGGAAGACAGTGATTGGTTCCAGGACACGGTCCCTAATGAAAAAAAAAAAAAGGTCTCATCACACCATGCTCAGGTCGAAAAATACCACTCAAACCGACACGAATCGCGCGCCTGAAGTCTGAGAAAAGGGCATGGCGAGCTCTTCGGGGGCGTTTCTCAACCTAAGTATCCGATACCGGATAAACACTAGGTACATCCATTTCCTTCAGCTGAACATGGTGACTTCTCTTTAGCTGTATACTAGGGCGCATCGGCTAACCAAAAGTGCATAAATTTCATGTGCATTGGAACGTCGCGCAAGAAAATGGGCGGGCTTGGCCAGCTTTTTAGGCCCATTGAACGCACCCCGCCCATTTATTTCAAGCCCGGCCCGTCCACAGAACCGTATAAGATATACCTGTAGAATACTTCTTATAATTTTCTACCTTGACGCATAATGGGAAAGTGGTATATACAAGCATATGTGCAGAGTAGAAATATAAAATTACCATGAATCCTAGAATCATTCTCCATCTCTTCCGTAATTTAGCTAAAAAAGAAACTTTTAAAAAAGATCACGCATCTTTGCCCGTGTGAGTTGGCCCGGCCCACCCACGATTTTCATTCGCCGAGATTGGCAATCGGCCGGGACCGGAAGCTGGGTCTGAACAGGCGGGGCCGAGGTGTTTAGGGGTCAGGGCCCGGTAAAACCAACCATAGCTCTCTACATTGTGAAGAAGAGATTAATATATCTTCAGATCTCAAATTTCTATACAATTGGAAAACTTTCAATTAGAGTTGGCTTGGCACCTACCATAAGATGTACAATAACGATATACAATCATATAACGGACAAAATGATAATTTAAAAGGGACACACAATAATCACACTCTCATTTATTCAAAATCTAAACCAAAATTTTCTTTTAATCCGAAAATCTTGAGTTCATTTTCGAAAATAATCCAAACCACAATTTCTCTCCCTTGGTTTTTTTTTTTCTTTTTTTTTTTTTTTTTGCGATCTTCCACGTTCATAGATATATGTGTATGTTCTTTTTGGCTAGCCGATGGAAGATACTTGGTAACTTTCCGTAAATCTTGCATCAAACTAACTCTGCCAAAGTGTTGTTTTTAAGTCCTTTCTCTCAAGCATAAAATGCCGAAAATCATCGCGGACAAGAATAAATCTCGAAAAACAAGGAAAGAAAATAAAGGACAGAAGCTGCTCGTTCATTTCTTCTCCAAAGATCGCGAGTTCATAGTCATTCAAATGCGATGGTTCACAAACCCTAGCTAGACTCAGCTCCATATTTCCCTCTTTCATCTTTTTTCATTTTAAAAGTTACATAACGTAACATGCCCCTATGTAACATCATCATGGTATAGAATCATTCCTCGAGCCCGAACCACCTTTCTAGAAAAATCGAAAACCACGGGCTGCCCTAGCTTCTTCTCCCCCGAAAGAAGAAGAAGAAGAAGAAGACAACGACGGAGAAAAGTGAGTCTCTTCCCACCTCAGTCGTTGCCATGTTTCCATCCCTTGTCCCATTCGCGATGAGGCCCTCTTTTGGCGCGCCTCCATAGCAGAAAAAGTCCAAGACGACACGCGCAGCATGCCGCAAGGCTCCAAAAGGAACGGGAGGCGATGCAGTAAGGGAACGCGAGAATTAAGGGTTCTTTTTATTTTATTTATATTTATTTTAACAACGGCGAGTTCCAGGTCAAAACAAGAAGCTGTGGAAAGGAGGAAGAGAACTCTGGGATTTGACCTGGAGGGGCAGAAGAAGCCAAGGTCTCTCCCTCAGTTTGTTGACCTAACGCGGATGCTGCCAAAGGGGAACAAGTTGTGGTCCGCACGTTATTCTTCTGGTTTCGTTCGAGATTTACTCCAAAAGGAACGACCGAAAAAGAGCGAGAGAAACCCTAGAAAGATGCAACCTGTTGAATAATGGGGATGGATGGATGGATGGATGGCTACTGAAGTGAAGGTAGGGACAAAGAGAGAGAGAGAGAGAGAGAGGGGGGGGTTTTCTAGGGTTTTCTAGGGTTCCTTTCGTCGTGCATGGTGTGCGAGGCGTGGCACATGCCTAGCCACTTTCGGGATAGGACAAAAGGGATGCGTCCAAATGTGCGACGCACTGGCGTTTCGCCCTATCGCCCCGCCTTCCTTTTGCTTCTTTTTCTCTTCTTCTCTGTTTTTCTTTTTCTAGTTTGTCATTTCCTTCGTGATGGCGACTTGAGCAAGAAGACGAATCGAGTGTTTATCCGCTTTGATTTTCCCCTTGGAACCTTGCGTTGAAATGGCAGGGCATCTTTTCCCTTCGGTAACCAGTCAAGCCAGCACCATCGTCATCGTCATCGATGATGAATTTTGGCAAACATTGCGGCACCATCATCTTCCATGCCTTGGAGATTAGCTGGAATACTTAGGGTTTTAGCCCGTGTTCTCTTTGTTCATGATCTCTCGTGATGATCTCGAATGATTGTGATGGTTTTTTCGCAACTGGATAACCGATACAATTTCATATTGATATGACTGATTGATTATGATGATGAGAAATGATATAAGTTAGGTGAGAATATCAAATGGATCGGAGCGATTTTACAACTATAGTGTTCTATTATAATATTCAGGAAAAAAAAAAAATGATACGAAAAGCATACTCAATATACGTTGTTCCGTTTATAATTAACTTTTTACAATTTGATCTTGGAAACAATCTTGATCTCATTGTAATATGCTTAGGAATCTAGGCCTATATTGCACTACTATATTGTCATGGAGATGCAAAACTTTCAAATTCACTATGCTCTTGAAATAATCGTAGATCGAAGGGAAAAGTTTTGTTAGCATCTCATTTTGACTAAGGCAGACATATTTATCTAAGCCCAAAGCTTATTTCTAGATGGCTTATCTTTTAATCCATCGCAAACGCGATTCCTAAAGCATATCCGCCTTTCGAAACGTGAGTGCGCTATTGCCATTGACTCCACGACTTTGACTCGAACACGCCTCTCGATTAAAAGATTTCCATGCTAAAGCAAAAGAGGATTATTCCCCTAATGCTAGGCTGCTTGAGCCAAGACACCTCGTTCATTGTATCAAATTAACCACTCGTCTTTTTTGGAATTAATCACTAATTTCTAAGGGCATGCGTATCGCAACTGTTGATTGCCGATATAACCCTAGCCTTTCCCCAAAAATAGAAAGAAAATCGACCTTATTGGAGATTATTGAGGGCAATACTTAATATTAACGTAGCTTAATCCCCTTTTTTTCTCCGGTAGAAGGAGAGATATATTGATAATACTCCATGGCTCATTAAGCATTTAACGATATTTTCTTATTTCTTATTTTTTCCTGAAACCACAATTTTTTTGTTTTTCGGGTAGCCCACCTTAGTTATATACGCAACAACAACAACAAAAAAATAAAGAAAATTACATAGCATGATGAACTTCGTAAAAGTAATAATTTATTAAACCATCTAGAAAAGGTGAAGTTCCGTTGTGCTCGTTCATTGAACTTAGCTATAAACAGTCATGATTTTGTATGTGGAAGTTGTTGGAGGAATGTGGTCGATAATAGCCCAACAAAGCTACTTTGCCTATCTTTTAATTCTTTGATACATGCATAATTCTCTCCTCTCCCTTTCATAGGTTTTTTCTTCTCGTTTGTTCTTCTATAGTCGAGACAAAATTATGTCAGGTGACATTACTCAATCGGCTCGCGAAATGCCGACGGGGCCCACATGTGATTGATTTTCCTTGAGGTTCATGGAATCGCCATATGGCCAACCAATTGGTATATCCCACGAAAGAATCTCGAAAATTCCACACACTTGAAGGACCGATCAACCTATAAGATTGGAATGCTGTGATAATCACGACAATAAGAGAATGCGTGTAAAGAGCATATAAACATTCTTCCTTTTTTTTAAATTTCTTTTCATTAAGGTGATTAGTTATTATAAAGTATGAATCATATGGTTGTCTACTTTTTGACTTTTTGTTCGGGCGGAAATTAGGAAAGATAGGAAAATGTACTAATCGCATGCACATAGATTTTCACACTTCATAATTGAAACGATAATCATACTCCTTTAAAAAAATATAGAAAAAAATAGTATACTGACCTCAAAAAATATTTAAATAATAACCAAGCCTAACCCTTTTTTTGCTTCTTTATTTCTTTGGTAGGACAAGGCATGTTTTTTTTTATAATATTCTGGCTCTTTAGGCATTTATGGGCAATCTTGCACGTTTCTTTTTCTTTTTCAACAGAAATTTTTTTGTCATGTAGCCCCATCTTAATTACACACGCGGCCGAAAAAAAGAGAAAATTGTACGGCTCCATAAATTTTTGCAATAACTAATGAAATCATCTAGGAAAGGTGAAGTTCGGTTGTGGTCATTGATTGAGCTTTAGGTAAACATTCAATGATTTCGTGTTGCAGAAGTTGTTGGAGGAATATGGTCAATAATCGCCCAGCAATGCAACTTTTCCTCTCTTTTTAATTCTTCGAGACCTGCATTATTCTCTCTAATTTTCTTCAAGTCAATATAAATTACATGGGAGTAATATCATAAATAAAATCGATTCGACGAAAACACCGATATCAGCAACGCACAATACATAACTTTTAATTGGGATGATCAATTTCAATATAGATATATCTATAATTATTTTTTTATTTTTTTGGGGGGTTTGGCTTATTTGACTGACTGAATGATGGTTGCTCTTTTGTCCAAAATAATACGAACGAAACTAGGGGGATGGAAAGTGGGAGAAGGGCCTGCCAACCACTTTGATAAAAGCCTTCGATCATCATCATCGTCGTCGTCGTCGTCGTCATCATCAATCGATGGTGGCACGAAATCAACGGCCCTGATTAGCCCAAAAGTACAAGCGACCTCGTCGTCATCCCACGCCTCCTCACCAATCGATTCCCTCCCCATCTCCTCCTCTGTTTTTCTCCAATTCGACAACCTCTTCGGTGTGCTGTTTTTCTGACACTTGGGAGACCGAGATTGGAGCTCCGAAAAAGCGTTATTGATGAGGCGACCCCAAGGAGAAGGAAAAGAACAGAGAGAGACAAGGAACTATCTAATCACCCCCAAGTGCGCACGTGATTTTTTTGTCCGAATTTGTCTCTCTAGACTAAATCACATGGAGATTGATTGAGTAAATTAAGGGTGCGTGACTTATTGGGGTAATTGATTCATGAGAGGATCAGTTTTCAACCGTGACTTATCGGGGTAATCAGCTCCCGAGATGATCAATTTTTGTTCGTGACTTGTCAGGATAATCGGTTTCCGAGAAGATCGGTTTTCTTCTTGCAACTTGACACCTACTTTGTGAATTGGGTTCCAATAATTTGGAATCGGTCAAATCTAGAGCCCGTTGATTATTGAACTGCCCCACTTTTTTGTTTTATGTAAAAAAAAGTTTCTTATGATATGATGTTAAAATTACACTATTTCGTTATGTAAATATATGTCAATTGAGTGATTGGAGTAGTAGCTCTTTTCATGTTGAGGACTATAATTCAATTCTAGATTGATGTACAATAATTTTCTATTTTATTTTTAAAAAAGGCTTCAAAACAGGTGACCAATCTAATCCGAAATTGGTTTGGACCGATTTTCGAGTAGAACACTTAATTTCAACCTTGCAATAGGAAAACAAACTGGTGTTAGGTCGATTCTAGGTCTAGGGAACCCATTCTCCCTAGAATTGGTATTGAACTGGTAGGTATAATCTGATTAGGTATATTTTCAAGTTGAATTAGACCTTATCATCACCCTTAAAAGCTTATGCAAGTTCATCTAAAAAAATAGGCTAATGCCAGGAGGAAAAAACCCCCACAAATGCTAATTAGCATTGCCCTTGATTTGTAGGAAAACGAAGGATTGTTTTGGCATGATCTTTTGACGTTTAGCATGCACAAAGAGTAGTAGCAAGAATAAAATCAGATACATAAAATGTTTAAAGATTCACCATTCACTCAAAAGAAGTAACTTAAAGTTGAAACTCATCATCAATAATATAGACAAATGTCAAGAATTCCCACCCCACGTTAGGCAAATTAGACGGGGTCGAGTGTGTTCGAGTAAAGTTCACTCTAATTTTGCACTAATTGACTATCCATTCCTATAAAGACAACAAACTCGTTTTGTGTGAACTGAACATTCTACCCGTTTATAATGCGTTTGGACATTTACATCGAGCCGGATGTGCTGTGCGCCTGTCCTTATGAGTTGCGACCCGATTGACTAACATCCAAACCTTGAAGGGAACGAAAAATTTCGATAAAAAAGGTAAAAATAATTTAAAATTTTGGTACGACGGAAGGGGATAAAAAAATTATAATTTTAGGGAAATATAACGCAATGATGACATGGAGGAGGCGAGACTACCTGCCAAAAAGCTTAAAGTCCACAGCTTCGATTTTAGCAAACGTAAAAACATAAAAATTGAAAAAAATTGAAAAATCCAACGGCGAAGCCACCAGTAATGGGTCCCTCCGGAGGAAAAAAACATCCTTTTTTAAGGAAAAAAAAGAAAAAGTCCATCAATAAATGCGAAGCTCACGTCTCCACGTGGCGCGCCCAGGGGCCACATCCAGTCCGCCGGGCGAGACTTTCCTCTGATCATCGCCGAACGTCCCGTCAGCCGGGCCCCTCCGCGGGAGGCCCCCGGATCGGGGTCACCTCGCGCCGCCACGTGTCCCCCGGCCCCCCGGTCGGCCCCACCACGACGGTCTGAAATCCCCGCGACACGCGCCCTCCTACCGATACGACAAAAATCCCAAGCAAAGCGAGAGGAAACCCAAAAGCAGGAAAAAAAAAAAAATTCAAAAAGAGAAAAAGAAGAAGAAGCACGCGCCGCCGTCACGCGCGCGGGCGCTAGGGGACAAAACGCGTGGGGCCCGCCGCCTCGCGCGGAGCCCGGGCCGGTCGTGATTCGGGGCGGGGGTCGAGGGCATTTCCGGGAATGCGGGGGAGGCCCGAGGACGGAACCGCTTGTCGCCACGTGCCTTGGCGTCGGCCGCACGCAGGAAGGTCGTATTGAATTCCTCTCCCTCTCCTCCCCCCTCTCCCCAAACCTTTTTCATTTGTCCTTTTATTTCTCTAATTTTTTTCTCGGATAATAATAATAATAATCATTTGTATTTTTTTATTTACTTTTACGAGTTTCCAGATTTTTCTGGCATTCGTTTGACTGGGGGAGGCGTAAAAATAAATAAATAATAATAAAGTCTCCCATTTGATTGCCTCGCGCTTTGATTTAGGGCGGTTCCGGATTTCTTTTAAATCCTCGTATTAAAAAATTGGGGAAAACACGTGATTTTTTTTTATGAGTAGGCGTGTCTTTTTTTTCCCCTTGGTTTTTGTGATTATTTTGGGGAAATTATATTTATGGTAACGTGAATTTGTTTTATATTATACATGTCCTTGAGAGCCACCGTAATAAAACACAAGCATGAGGAAAATTACCGTGAGATCAACAACGAGCTGATCTTAATGATTAGAATGTAATAGTAAAAACAACATCGTGATCAATGTAATGTGAAATTCCCTATACCCACATTGCATAAGTCATGTCATCCTAGGACATCAACATGATTAACGTTAAAATGTACAGTATGTGAACAAACCAAACATTCTGATTAGTATGTAAAGGTAAGAATAATATCAGGATTGATGTGACGCAAATTTCCCTATAACCACATTGCATAAGTCGTGTTCTATGTCGACATGACTAGAACATCAACACGATCAACATGAAAATGTACAATGTATGAACAAGCCAATCATTTTGATGAGCTTGTAAAAGTAAGAATAGCATTGTGATTGATATGATGCGAATTTCCCTATGCCCACGTTGCATAAGTCGTGTCCTATGCCGATATGACTAGAACATTTGCATGATTAATGTGAAAATGTATCATGAATGAACAAGTCGATTGTTCTTATTAGCGTGTAAAGGTGAGAATAGTATCACAATAGATATGGTGCAAATTTCCCTATAACCACCACAAAAGCCGTGTTATACACTGACATGACTAGAACATTGACTTGATCGATGTGAAAATGCACCATGTAAAAGGAATGCTAGTTGATTGATCTAGATAAAGTGGAAGAGCAAAACAAATCAGTATCGATGTGATGGAGATTTTCCTCCTCGCCTCGTGTAGGTGAAGTGATTAGAACTTTGGCTTCATCAGTTTTGTACCTTACTATGGAATAGTAAAATTAATTGTTTTATTTAGACAACATACAAGAAGAGGGAAAAAATTCAGTATGGCAAATTTCTCTTATCAATCTCAATCAAGACATAGCATACGCCTATATAACAAGGACATTGTCATGATCAATGCGAAGCTTACTATATATATTAGAAAAATTAGTCGACTATCTACCAACTGACATATATAGACTCGATCATTATCCAACACAATGGAAAGTTTCTTTTGCTCATCTCAAACAGGGCCACAACACAAGCCGAACGAACTAGAACATTAGTGCAACCATCGTGAAGTCTACTATGCACTCGTGACCGTGCTGATCAAGATACAAAGAGCAAGAGAAAAACCGCCATCGAGGGATTCCATGTTTACCGGTCCCGGTAAGGCCACGAGGTATGCCAAAAACCCTAACTAGAAACATCGGTGCCATCGATGTGAAAGTTTATTGTAGAGAGGTATGGATGCAATGCACCGAGCAGCTCCGGGCAAAATCCGGTTCTTGACTTTCGTTCATGTGGTGGGCAAAAGACAAAACGATTGTACGAAATTTGGCGTGAGGGGAGGTGAGGATATTTTATCCACAAGGCAACGAAGGAGTCACGTTTTGTCAAAAAGGAATTCCCCAGAGACAATGTTGGTGTGCGTCTTTCCTCCTCCTCCTCCTCTTTCAATCTTACATGAAACACATTTTGTTTGTCGTAGTTGCTGTTGTCTTATGCTCGAAGCTTACAAACGTTGCTCTAGTTGGTACCAACTCACATCACAAAAGTTAAACCCCAAAAAGAAAAAGAAAAGAAAAAAACGAAAAAAAAAGGTTAATGTTAAACGGAAAAACATGAATGAAAAAATAATAACGAAAGAAAAAAGAAAAAGGGTGTGTTGGGAGTATTTATGGGGACTCACTATAAATTAGGTGTCAGCTACGGTGTATGAAATTATACTTTGTGTTAAAAATGGTGGAATGTTATGGCCTTAACGAGAAATAATAAATAAAAATCACAGTGAGAAGTCTTTTTACAAATGAAAATATATTAAGTGTAAGGTGTGCTTGTTGCTAAATAGACGAAATAAGTTTTGAGTGAAAAGGATGGAGCAATTATAAATGACATATGGGTTTGTAAAAAGGAAAAGCAAATAAGAAATGAGCTCAATCTAAGTCGTTAATTCTTAAAACATACTCGTGATCTTCGTAGCCCGATGACTGATTTAGGATTAATTTATGCACTTTAATTTTCATCTGATTTATATACTCTATCTATTACATTATAATTTCACTGCGGGTGTAGTAAATGCACTTGCTTCACTCCGGTACGAAAAATTCGGTTCCCGTTCAAGTAATAAATTGAGATATAGAGGCGCCAAGGGTTCTCTTTTTCTTCTTAAATGCCAAGTCCATACCTCTCTGATATTATATACAAATAAAATAGGAGTGTTTTGAATGAGTAATTCATCATTAGCCCTGGTAAACCGGTCTTTACGTCATGCAACACGATTCATACAAAGGGGAAAAAAAGAAAAAAATCGCAAACTATAATAATAAAATTAAATCGAGCGAAATTGCTATTTTTAAAGAAAAAAAACAGAGGAGAAATTTGGGGGAAAATGGAAAACGCGGAGGAAATATTTCGTGGGGGAGGGGGGTGTCGAGGTAGGGCCCACGCAAAACAGTTTAATTCGGCCGCCTCCTTTGTCGTCTCTTTCGTCCCCGTTCATCCCCTCTCTCTCTCTCCTCTCTTTCTCTCTCCTCTGTACTTCCTCCTCTGTTTTTAATCTCTGTCTGTCCGTCTCTCTCTCTCTGTCTCTGTGTCGATCTCTCCCTGGAGCATTCCCCCGTCCTCCTCGTCTTCCCCTCTTTTCCGTGACCGATTTTTACCCACCACCCACCATCACACACTGCCCTCAAAACCCCCCCTTTTCGAAAAACCCAAGGGACAGAAAAACGTACTCGCCGAACTTCTTCATATACACTCGCTCGCTCAGAGCATCGTAGTTTCACAGAGAGAGAGAGAGAGAGAGAGAGAGAGAGAGGAGGAGGGCGGCGACTTTGTTCTGGGGTTTTTGTCGATTCAAGGGGCGTCGCTGGAAAAAGGGTCGTCGTGATATGGAGACTTCTGTCGTTCTGCTCTGAGGATTTCGGATTCGTCTTCTCACGAGTTTGTCTCGTCTCTTTCCCCTTCCTTCTTCTTCCTCGGGGTGTGGGGAAACCGCCGGAAGAATTGCCATGGCCGGTAGCGATGAAGTCAACCTCAACGAATCTAAGGTTGCTCCCTTCTCTGCAATTCCTCTTTTTCTTGAATTTTTAAAAAAAATTTGAGCCCTCGATTGTTCAATTCGATCATCTTCGATGCTATCGCGTTCTTCGTTCTATCTAATGAAGTTTCTTCATTCTCAGCGACGGAAGTGGAGCTTTCGTTTTTGCTCGCGCCTGTGCTGCTATTTCGTCAATTAGATGTTGATTCTGAAGTAACTTCCGTTTGGGGGGTTCTGGAAATTTGAGTTCTTGGTGTGGATTCAAGCTGTGCGTGTCTGTTCCTTTCTTGCCTTTTTATCTTTTGGGTAGGGGAATTTCAGGTTTAGAATTCGATTTTGATTGGAGGGTAAGTCGCAAGACGTTGAATTTGAGCGTGGCCTCTTCTTTCTTGTCCTTTCTGTACTTCTCTCTTTTCACATTCCTCGCTTCCCTCGTTCTGCTCTGTCTTCTATTCCAGGGTTAATAGCTGACAAATGGCGATTGACTGTTCAACATCTCTCTCTGTCTTGTGTTTGTTGCTACGTGATTGAAATATGCAGTAATTTGTAATCTTTGGAGGATCGTGTTAAGATCATCAATTTACATGAATCTGAATTTGCCCATCTCTCCTCAAAATCCGCAGAGCGTCGTCCCCCTCAACACTTTCGTCCTGATCTCCAACTTCAAGCTAGCGTACAAATTCCTCCGCCGCCCCGACGGGACCTTCAACCGCGAATTGGACGACTTCCTCGACCGGAAGGTCCCCGCCAACACCATACCCGTCAATGGGGTCTTCTCCTTCGATTACGTGGATCGGCCGACCGGCCTCCTCAACCGGGTCTATCTGGCCGCCCCCGAAAACGAGGCCCGCTGGGGGATCATCGACCTCGAGAAGCCCTTGAGCACCACCGAGGTCGTCCCGGTCATCATTTTCTTCCACGGAGGAAGCTTCACTCATTCCACCGCGAGCACCGCCATTTACGATACCCTGTGCCGGCGGTTCGTGAACATCTGCAAGGTCGCCGTTGTCTCTGTAGATTACCGGCGATCGCCCGAATACCGGTACCCGTGTGCCTATGATGACGGGTGGGCCGCCCTCAAGTGGGTCAAGTCGAGACCATGGCTCCAGAGCGGGAATGACTCCAAGGTCTATGTCTACTTGGCCGGAGATAGCTCGGGCGGCAATATCGTGCACCATGTAGCTGTGCAGGCGGCCGATGCCGGAGTCGAGGTCTTGGGAAACATCCTCCTCCATCCTTTGTTCGGCGGCCAGAAGAGAACGGAATCGGAGATGAGATTGGACGGGAAGTACTTCGTCAGGGTCCCCGAGCGTGATTGGTACTGGCGAGCTTTCCTCCCGGAAGGGGAAGACAGAGACCACCCGGCGTGCAACCCCTTCGGCCCGCGGGGCCGGAGCCTCGAGGGGCTCAAGTTTCCGAAGAGCCTCGTGGTCGTGGCGGGCTTGGATCTCCTCCAGGACTGGCAATTAGGCTACGCGGAAGGGCTCACCAAATACGGCCACGACGTGAAATTGCTGTACCTGAAGGAGGCGACCATCGGCTTCTACTTCTTGCCGAACAATGACCATTTCTATCGGCTCATGGAGGAGATAAACGAGTTTGTCCATTCTAACTGTTAATACGGCGAAGAAAGAAATACATCATCACAGCAGCTTGACATTTCAGACTCTGGTTAATTCTTTTGCAGCAAAAGAGATGTGTAGAGTTTATAGGGGGTTGTGCAATATTACTTACCCTTCCTATCTATTTTCTTTCTCTTTTTCACCATTTTCTTGTGGCGGTTCGAGGATTCCGTTGCAATGGAGGAGATGGGCTCTCCTCAGTTTCCCTTCTCGCAAGAAGCTGACACTGATGTATACAGAATTCTGGGATGGCTCGAATGGATTGCTCTGGAAACTTCAGGAACTCATTGCTTGGGAATTTTCGACATTTGGTTGGTCATATGATTCTGTTCCCGAGCGAAAGGAGTCTGTTGTTATTGTAATCACTGATTCTGAAAACGATCTCAGATTACCTTGATTCCACCATGCTGTGGAGTTGTATGTTATACTTGTGACCTAGAAATGAAAAAGATATCTTCTTCTTCTTTTCCTCTCTTTGCCCCTCAAACGTCTCTCACTGTGATTTTCTATACTTGTCCGACAGTCTTGGGGATGTATCAGTTATTGGACTGAAGTTTGCTTGCATTTTGAGGAACTGTCTACTTTCAAGTGCATCACCAGAATCTCTGTGTTTCATGAATAAGGGTACCAAACAGAGAGAAATTGGAGTTGTTATTGTTGCGCAAATTAAAGTTTCGAGGACTCGTGTTGGGCGATAGGAGGCATGGGAAGAGAGGGCAAGTTCTTTATGATAGTACAAACTCTGGTGGGTCCTTTTCCTTGTACCGAGACGAGACTTAAAGAATTTATCAGACATCTCACGACACCGCTCCTGTTAAAGATCGATGCCAACAAGTTCTGTTTTTTCCTGTGAGAAATCCTCATGTTCCGAGGAGCCGGATGCTAATCCCGTGTCAATTCAACTGGTGAAAACACACAAGAAAAAAAGAACAATCTCCACCTCTGCGGCTTAAGAATTATGAGGAACAAAAGAAGAGAATCAAGACGAACACAACAGAAGGCGACACAAGGCCAAAAGATAATATCTTGATATGAATTCTTGATGAAGATTTCCCCCACGAATCAAAGTGGCTCTACGTGGGCGTCACTAGTGCCGTGGATCGGAAGAAGACGTCGTGCGCAAAAGACGCCAACGACACTAATCTCCAATCACACTGGTGCAAGTCTGAACCTTTTGAGCTTGCCATAATCAAATCAATCCTTCCGAAAGGGACGGGTCTAGAAAAACCAATTTCTTGGCTCCCCCATTAAGGTCCAAAGAAAACACTTCAGAAAACCCACTCATCATTCGTTCGAGGAGAGGCCACCCAAACGGGAGCAGACGAATGCCAGAGAAGAACGGCTTCCCCCGAAGTGGTCACTCGAGAAGAAGAGATTGGGGGGGGCACCGGAAGAGACTTTTGTTCTCCCGTGGCGTGGCCGACCGTCCCAATCAATGCTCCCTTTGCAAAGCAGAGAGAGATAGAGAGAAAACCGAGAAAAAAAATCAAGAAAGCGAGAGGGGGAGGAATGATTGGACACGGGTCCTAATCATGGGACACATCACAATCTCTCTCTCTCTGCGGGGGTGGGGAGGTGATTGATTTGATGAATCCTTTGTCACTTTCCCCCGATCGCGTCTGGTACATCGGGTCTGGTTTGGAGTTTTTGGGGTAATTGCCAAGGGATTGCAAAGCAAGAAAGAGTGGAAGAGACCCATCTTTAACGAGTGGTTGGCGACTTTGTCTGTATTATACCATGACGAGAGGGGGGGACCACTTTGAAATCGAGGGCAAAGCGAAAGAGCCCAAAAAATAAAAAGACAAGAATTTCGTTTGCCCCCTTCCTCTTTTTTTCTTTTCCCAATGTGATTATCAATTCTAACGTTGTTTCGTGGGGGCATCTCCACTCGTAGGCACAGCTAAGCATGTTGGACAAGGACACAAAGGCACCCAATGATCTAAAAAGCATAGCTCAAAATGATTAATCGATAAAAACACTTATACTACTAATCGTGAATGGTGGAAATATATATTCTGTTCATTTTTTTTTAAGTGATACGAGTGATGATCGTCAAGAAATACGTTTTTCAGAAGGCGAATTTTAGTGGTCTTTTTTTCTCTCCTTTCAAATTGTTGGGGTTGGTTTGATTCCCAAGCTCCTCCTAAAAAAATCTTTAATTTGTGGAGAAGTCGTGGTCTTTTGGACTTATTATACTTGGGATACGACAAAATGATGTGCTTTGAATCTTAAATAGGGGTCGTTGTCTAATGAGGCTGCTTAGGACAAAAACCCTTTTAAATGAAAATGGGGGCAGCACCGCACTCACAATCACAAAGTCACGCTTATCATTAGTCTATTCAAAGGGATGGAGGGAGGAAGGGGGGAGTAACAAGCTAACCTAGAAAAAGCCTTATCACCCCCATCTAGATTCCTCATTTGATTAAAGTCGTGTTCTTTGGCTTTTTCCACCCCACTTTGTCCTCCGGCGATTTAGAGGAAATTCGAAAATTCGATTTTCCAAATTAATTTAGTTTTTAAACCCCTGCTGGTCAAAATTATCATGAATTCTTGATATAATATGGTAAATTCCCGATGACGTGAGGAAATAAGAGAATGGGAACGGACAAAACTCTGTTTCGGACGTGTAATTCCTCGTCATCTTCCCAGACCACGACCGATGGGCTCCCCGGTGCAATCGCTTTAGAGTTTCCCTAGTAAATCTTTCTCTTGGAATATTTTTCTTAATTTTTTTTCCGCCTGAATGCATATATTATCAAATGGTATCTAACTTTTATTGTTTATGTACATTAAACTGACAAGATCAGGGTACTGCTGGCTATAATTTCATTCGACAACCGAAGAAACATAAAGTTTCATTGTGTATCCGACAACAGTCGGTCGCTTAAAATATGAACTGAAGAAAGGAACTCAAGTGGGTCAAGGGCCTGTCCTTTTGAGCAAAACCTATCTTCCCAGAACTGCATATTGGACTTGGAGCCCTGATATTCATGCAAAGCAGATATCAAAACACACCTGAGCCAAATGCTCAGGACAGAGTAAAAACACGCACGAGATCCTCGCCCGGTGCATGGAATCATGGGTTTCTCATTTCCTATCTACCGCATTGCCCGAACACTTCACACAAGTAAGGCGGATCATGTCCCGTCCTAGGATGGAGATATACATGGAACCTACGTGAAACCCACAATAGAACACCCTCAGCTTTCTTTGTACTTGATTGTTGAAGAAATGACCCAATTGAAGGTGAGGGGAAAGGTTGATGCAGAAGATGGCAGACGTGAAAATTCACTGATTTGCTTGCTGGAGAAACACCGTAAAGTAAAACAACCTTTCTCATCTAATCAGCACCACAAGGGACATGCCGAACCACAAGATCAACTCAAATTCTAGCAACCCGATAGATGTGCCTCGCAGCTTGGCTCGGTCTCTCTTGACTGGAAGCATGCTGCATTCATCCATCTCACTAATTCCAAGGAAAGACTGATGATTAGCACTCAAAACAATGACAGAACATAAACTTAGTAGATCTATGATAATATGCATTGGCAAGATGTCAAGACTACAGTCAATTAAAATTAGCGCCAAAAACAACTCACAGGACATAAAGATAGCATGTTGATGCTTCCATACTACCAGGAGGCAGGATAAGAGATATACTACATATGCTTCAATGATATGCCCAAACTAGATAAATGAGTATTCAGCCATCAACCGGGTGTTATTTTCTCCACTCATATGTCACACACTAGCTCTACATATGAGGACAGATGTACTCGCAGTACATTGCAAGCACAAGACCTGGGCAATATATAGGCAGCAAGAAATCTTGTGTACCACTTCTTTCAGTCACAGCACAAATAAGAGTACCCCAATTCATCCCCAAGGTCATTTCAGAAGATTGATATCCCATAATATACAAGAAATCTTAAAATGCAAATGGTACAATTGACTGCGTTGATATTGAAGCTCTTATTTCTGGGGTTGGCCCAACCCTTGAGTAAAATCAAAATCTGCAGAAAAGAATTAGAGATCTTCAAAGACAAATGGTACAATGACTGTCAAAATTGAAACTCTTATTTCTGGGGTTGGCTCAACCCTTGGGTAAAATCCAAAATCAGCAGAAAAGAGTAAGTTGAATTCGTTGTGAGCTACTGATTAATCTGGCCAACTTTGTTGCAGATGAAACATTCACTGAAGAGCTCTTGGTAAAAAAAGTGCACTGATCCAATATACCATGCCTGAAGTCGCAGAGCTTATCAACATGCATCTCACTCCCAAGCGCTGCCGGGAAGCTCACAGCTCCAAATGGAGTAGCCAGAAGTGAAAATCCGAAACTCAACACTCGCCAGACAGAATGAATCATGAAATAGGTGAGAAAGAATACTGTTTGAAGTACTGGGTCGGATGGAATTACGCAAACGGCACATTTGCATTCCTAATCATGTTCATCTTCTACAAGTAAATAGCACTTCCTTATCCAGGGACATGTATGAACAACAGCAATTCCTGCAGAATCAAAGCAGCTAATGAATCAACCGAATGCATGAAAAAGAAAACCAGGCACTTAAAACCACCTGTGTGATTTGAGAAAATGCATGTAACTGCAACTGAATACAGAATTCTGCTTTTACAATGTGTTACTAGAGAAATCCACCCACTATAAAGAACAATGATAAAAACCATAAGGAATATATTCAGCAAGACTGGTTAAGCAGATCCAGTGACAAACGAAGATCAGATTCAGTGGATACAATGCATGCATCCACCTCTATGCATGGTACTATAGTAAGCACATCAGATTCAGTGGATGACTTCATAGCATTATTTTGTTTGAAATCAGCTTACAGATGCAACTACATCAAATTAGCACTGAGAACCAGTGCTGCTGCTTCCTTAGAAGATCTGCCGGAAAATGCTACGTCATTGATTTTCATAATGCGTTCTAAGAGAGATCTGACTATTTCCTATATTCAAAGAAAGTATTCAGTGCAGATAGCAAGTGTTTTGTAGTGAAAGGGACACCAAGACTTCAGACAATTCTGTTTTCACACTTTCAGAGTCTGGGAAACTGTGGAACAACTCCAGCACTTCAGGACCATTTTGTTTCAGAAAAGTTGTCATTGTTCTTATTTATGGAGAATGATCACCATAATAATTTTCAGGTTTCTTGAAAGCATGTTTAGGAGTGTGAAGAATTTTTTCTAGGAATAAATATTGTAAAATGCACAATTGTATTCTGCCAGAATTGTAATAGAGGCTTTTCTCTCGGTTTTCCAAACTCCCAAGTTTTCAATAAAAACAATGAAAAATAAAAACCTTTTTGATTAATTAAATAATCCTTTTGAAAATAAATTTCCTCATTTTTGTCTATGTAATTGTTGTAAAAAAGTTCCCAAAAGCATTTTCTAGATTGCTTTTATTCCATGAAATTTGAACAGACAAAATCTGAAATTTCTGCAACCCAAAAGGCCTGTAGCTCAAATTGTGTAGTCGGGTTTGATCTCAAATAAGGTGAATCATTTAACAGGTTTATCAGCTCACAAACAGAAAAGATTTGTTGCCTCCGATTCCATCTTCCATTTCATTGGGTCATTTGAAAGAAGAGAAGTAGAAGCGCTTTCGAACATGAAGAGAGGTCGTATTATGAAAGACAAGCAGATATCTACTTTATCAGTGACAGCTCCTTCCGTGTACAGTCCATTGTTCATCTTTTCAATATATTTTCCAGTAAATTGGTTTTTATGTGTGCGTTGCACTTCCTTCCTCTTTGGTACAATTTTACATATTTACAAAGAAAATTCTATGATAAAATTAGGATACACTAAAACTTGCGAAACCTGCTATTTAATTGGACAGAGTCACTAATATGTCAATTGAATCAATGGCTGCATTGCTTAGTTGAAACTCGGTCTATGAAGCACCTGCGGAATTGAGAAGCATACCTCATTCCAAATGATCAGCTGAATCGCCTTGTGCAAGCAGTTATTGATAATAATCACTTAAACATTCACATGTAATCACCCAGTACAACAAGATGGAATGAGGGGTTTATGAAGAGACGGCATCATGAGGTACCCCATAACCATGCTTGCACATCAGTCCCTTTATCTGCTCTGCCTTATTTTTTTTACCATTGGATAGGTAGGCATAGTACATGATGATGAATGTCTTCTTTGTTCGGTCGAAATTAAAACTCTCCATCTCATCAAGCACACTCTCCATTTCCGCCAACCGCTGCTGTGATCCATACATTACCATTTTACAATGATAAAGAGATCGGCAGATTCTCCATCCAGCACATTCTGCGCGCTTCACGAAGCTCACAAGCTTATCTAACGCATTACATCGGAAATAACTGCCCACTATAGCCCGCATCACACTTGCTGCATTTACAGAGGTTTTCTGCTCAAAGGCCTCGTCAATTGAGTTTTCCATCTTGTCTAACCAATCCTCCTGTGCATAAACCTTGATCAGCAACACATTTAACCAAGGTCTATACCCATTTTCTGGAATAAGCCCTAGTAGGGTCTCAATTTTCCTAACTCTGTCCATGATAGAGCTCCTACAATATGCACATATCATGGCTCTAATCAAAGCAACATCGTTCTCATTGACATGGTCTTTTACCAGCTCATATGTCTCTTCCATCTTTTCCAAATTACCCGAGTGTGCATACCCACGAAGCATCAGCAAGTATGAAGTCGTATTAGGCTTAACAGGGCTTGCCTTCATAGTCTGAAAAGTTCTTTCCATATGGTCCCACATCCAAGCAGTCAAATACCCAGAAATTAGATTGTTATACGTGACGGCATTTGGGGCAAGATTTAAACACTCTACCTCCTGAAAAGCTGCCTCCATGTGATCTACCAGCATTAAGCGCCCAAAAACAGAGATAAGAATATTATAGGTAACTATCGAAGGACTACAGTCTGCATCTCCTTTCAACTCCTGGAAAAGCTTCTGGCATTTCCCCGCCAAGCCATTGTACATATAAGCACCCATCAACGCATTATAAGTAGAGGTCGCCCTCAAGCTCTTACTAGTAGCTTCCGTAAACAGTTCCAAAGCTAGATCAACATCCTTAATTCTACCTGCAACCGTAATGCCTTTGACATACTCCTCTGATGTCATTGGAATACCGCGCTCCTGAAGCTTCCTTTTCCAAAAAAAGACCTATTATAAAAAGAAAAGAAGAACCCATTATGCAGAAGCTCAGTTCACGATTAGTAAAGTTACAAATGCTTCTATGGCTTTTCATTGATCCCTACATCTTAACGATACCAATGCAGGATGGACTAAATCTAATCGGAGCAACCAAGGCCTACAACCCCAACAGCAATGCACTGATAACGGGACGTAAATGGACAGGAAAACGAGCAAGTGGGAATGTATCAGCACCTCTAGAGCTTGATGAGGCCAAGAGTCGAGCTGCTTCAAGAGCTCAACAAAGGCCAGCCCATCGGCGGAGAGGAGCAAGGGATCGGCTTTCTCGTCCAAAACCCTAACGATCTCGTCCCGCTCGTTGAGCTGCACCAGCTCGTCCCTCAACTCCAAAACCCTCGCGTGGCCGCCTTCGCCGAGCGCCGCCCTGTTCTCCGCCGGCCGCGAGAACTTGTCGACGAAAATCTCCATGATGTCCCTCATTCCGGCCGAGCTCGAGGCGGTCGTGCCGCAGATTCCGCGGGAGAACCCGGGGGCCGGCGACCTCGGGCGGGCGAGGAGGCGAGGAGGCCTCAGGGCTGTGGGGTTGCGAGGAGACCGCTGGAGGCATAGCAGCTCGGAGTGGGTGGAGGCGGAGATCTTCCAGGCTCTCTTCATTGCGAGGAGCGAGGGTCGACTGAGAAAGGCGGCATCTTTGGCTGGGGTTTTCGCGAGGAGAGATCGGATTCGAATCGGAGAAAAGCTGGGTCGAGCTGGAGCTCCTTCAGGTCGGTCGTCGGCGATGGACGGTGGGAGCGCCTGGCTCTGCACCGGACGACGACGGCAATGCCGGCGAAGAACTGAAGAAGATGAACAAGACGAAGAAGACGCAGCAGCTGGCGGTCGTCGGATGGTGGTCGTGAGGTTCGGGGTTTATGTCGTGGTGGGCTGGGCCGTCTAAATCCGGAATTTTCTTTGTTTGGGCTTGGGCCTAATAGCTGCTTTAGTCATTTTTACCTATAGAATTTCCCTCCAAGATTTGAAAATGGTAAAAGCATTTCTATCTCCAAATTATGAAAAAAATCATATATGATTCGACGTATCAAATTCATATATTAAGATAGACTTTTAAA
Source organism: Angophora floribunda (assembly GCA_014182895.1). Taxonomy (NCBI): domain Eukaryota; kingdom Viridiplantae; phylum Streptophyta; class Magnoliopsida; order Myrtales; family Myrtaceae; genus Angophora; species Angophora floribunda. The sequence goes on from CM024712.1 coordinate 9,254,606, forward strand.
TATTTCACGTTTAAATTTTTTGTCAAAGTATACGATCGTAACAATTGTAGATGGTAATTAATCGAAAAGAAAATGCATTTCAAGCTGGCTCAATCCGATTAACATCAACTTGTAGAATATTTCTATTATAATTTAGTAAAAGACTTATTAGCTCATATAAAGAACTCTACACAGCCATGGCACAATAGTAGATTAAATAATACGCCCATTAAAAATGCTTTAGCTCAGCATTGTCCAGCGCTATTCTTTGTGTATTTAAGTTAATGAAATCTGTTGATATGATTTCCAATCCATTAAGTTTGAATTGTAGACAATAAAACAAAAAAAAATTACACATGGATTATCTAAATAAGATATTCATATCAAATACTAATATAATAATTCATGTTATCAAATAATGGTGATCATATTAATGTTCGAATTTTCCCCCCTTCAAGAGTAGATAGATAAAAAGGACTTGTTGACTAATCATTTTTAAAAATCCACTTCAGCGTATACTAATCCACAATCATCATATAATGTTTGATTTGTTTTTTAAGCAAACGAAAGGACTACATTAAATAACTAGTAATAGTTCAAGGATTATATTGAACCGATTAAAAATTTATGGATGGCATTGTGCATTAAAATTCAAAAATCATTTATGCCATTTTTCATTTAGTTTTGGAGTGCTGGGGGAATCGACTTTGTCTTTTAACCTTTATTAACAAGCCATAAAACCCTACCAATAGCGATTTTGAGGGGGTAAGAGCCCTTGCTTGCCCCTATTTCCGTGATTGCTGATACTCGTACTTACAAGAAGTATTGAAAACCGAGACATTCATCGGAAAAACTAGCAAATAGCATCAAAATTTAGGAAGATTTACTCTCAGATTGGTTTAATAGTCCAAAAACATAAAATTAGCAGAATCACGTCATCTTAATCATTTAATTCAGCAGATTAAGTTATTTTTTTGACAGACTAGTTGTGCGTTGGATTTAATTAGGTAATTTCATCTCGACAGCTATTTGCATTACCTTGCAATTTTTTCCGAAGTTTACATAAAGATGAGTTATCTAATCGTCACTAGAAGATATAGAAAGGGATTCTATCCGTGTACTTGCGAATATAGTTGAATTCTTGATTGTAGAACATAATTGAGTAAATAAAATTTCATTCTGGACAATTATCTCTTGTTATTTTTTATCTTTGTTTTTTCTCTGTCCTTTTTGGTGAATTCCTAGAGTTCGAGAGTGTAATCAAACTTGTAAGAACTCAAGATTGGGTGTCTAATGTTGGGTGTGATGTTAATGTCAAAAGAATATGTTTTAGGGATGGCATTGTATGATACTACCGCAAGTTTTAGGTCATATGAGACCTATGTATCTTTAGTGCCAATTTCACTTTCTTAGGCTTTTTTTGAAGTATACAGTATACAGGATACAAAGTGAGCAAAGGACCAGACTTTTTTTTTTTTTTTTGCAAATAAAATTCTCATTGAAAAGCTTAAGATTGAGCATACATCGTAAAAGCATTAGAATATAAAAGAGCCCAAAGGGCTTTAGGGAGAGGTGGGAAATTAACATTTTGTCTCTGGGTTTTAGCAGTCCGATCCTTGACTTGATTTGCATCTCGAATACAATGGGTTAAGCTAAGAATGAGTTGAGCCACATTTGGTCTTTGCGCTTGACAACCACCATTACTTCCCATCTCTCTCCTATTTGGACAAAATTCTCTCTCTCGTTGATCCAAATTGACCAATTTTCATACGGTACAAATTAATTGTCTTATGTTCGACTCAATCTACATTGCTAAAACACTTTCATTTTTAACCCAATCTAAGAAAACTCATGTTCATATTGAGATGAGAGTGAGGAGTAAGCAAATGCATCAAGTGAGGATGGGAAAGAGTCATAGAGGTGGATTGAGTGTAAGTAAATTATAAACTCATTAATACCTATATTATTTCGGGTTTTACCATTCTAAGTCAATTTATAACCCATTTATGGAATATAAATAATTTATATAATGACTCATAATTAAATATGAGTTAATATGGGTTTATGATTTATTTTAACAATTCTAATAATTAACAACGGAGGCCATCGTAGAGCCCTACCGACATTGGATGGCCTGTAGAGAGAGAGAGAGAGAGAGAGAGAGAGAGAGAGAGAGAGAGAGAGAGAGAGGCTATATGGTGGATACATGATGTAAGCCCGCCGATTAAATGATTGGAAAGGATACAGGACATGTATCACTTGCTTGATTTTGATAATGGAAAACTTGGATGGAAGTCACATATGTGTTTCAAGGGACTGTCATGGATGAAATTGTATGGTTTGAAAGCAAAGGCCCACAATTCTAGGTCTCTCCCAACTAACTAGGTCTCAATGCCCCTGCATTCCCTTTTACTTTCGATTTTGTAGCAAGAAATGAAGTATTTTCTGACCCCTCCCAAAAAAAAAAAACTCCTTAAATCATTGTATTCGTGCACTCCTTATTCATCTTGCTCCAAATTCGTGTACATAGAAGCTTCTTAGAATCACCAAAGAATAATAATAATATGGACATCAATAATATTTATTTAATCAAAATGGATCAACCAATAAATCCCAAACCCTCTACGAAAATGACCTTTAAAAATGACTGGCAATTATTTGGTTTATTCTTGTAATTTCTGTCACCCTTTTTTCCCCTTTTTTTCCATTTTTACCCCCTGCTACTCCTCCACTCGCGGCACTGCCACGTTGGCCGGGCCTTCTGCGTCCCGGCCTTCGATGGGCAGGGACTCTGTACGGGAGGGACCATGCAGTTATACTGCAGACACAGCGAGGTGGTCGCCGGAATCCCCGCCGTCGGATTGATCTCGATCCCCGTCAGGAAATTGTGCTGCAGATATAGGACCCGTATGCTCGACCCGAGCAACCGCTCCACGAAGCTCCCCGGCACCTGACCCATGAACCGGTTGCTGTTAAGGTAGAGGTTCTGCACGGTCGAGAACTCCGGCGGTATCTCCCCCGACAGCCTGTTGTAGCTCAGGTCCACGGTTGGGATCGTGACCCGCCTCGCGGGTCGAAGCAGGCCCAAGAACGCGTTCCTCTGGAGCTGTAGGTCTGTGATCGGGTAGCTGAAGACCCGTCCCGGGATCGGGCCGGTGAACCGGTTCATGCTGAGGTCCAGGTAATTGAGACGGCCGAGCCGGTTGAGGAGGCGGTCCACGGGGCCACTGAGCTGGTTCCAGGAGAGCGAGAGGTACTGCAGGGAAGGAGGGAGATAGGTCGGGGGGATCGAACCGGAGAGCTCGTTGTGCTTCAGGTCGATCCGGGTCAATGTCCGGGACAGGAACGGAGGGACCGGGCCGGAGAGTTGGTTGTGGCAGAGGACAAGGTTGGACAGCGACGGCAACGACCCGACCGCCCTCGGGACTGGGCCAGTGAGTCGGTTGTAGCTCAGGTCGAGGGTGCGGAGGTTTCGGAGCAGGCCGAGGTCAGCAGGGATCCCACCGGAGAGGAAGTTTCTGCCTAGGCCGAGGAAGCGGAGCTTCCTGAGCCGGTAGAGGGACTGAGGGATCCGCCCGAAGACGCGGCCGGGGACCAGGGCTAGCTCGGCCAGGGAGGAGAGGTTGCCGAGTGCCGGGTGGAGGCGGCCGGTGAGGCCAGGGGCAGAGGCGCGGGGGTCGCCGAGGGAGAGGGAGACGATGCGGCTGGGGGAGGAGGAGTCGCAGAGGACGCCAGGGAAGCCGCAGGGGTCGGAGGTGAAGTCCCAGGAGGCGAAGAAGTTGGAGCCCGGGGTGTCGTGGAGGGACTTGCTGATGGCCTGGAGGGAGAGGAAGTCGACGGGGTCGAGCATGGCGGCGGCGACGCGCGCGAGGAGGAGGAGAAGGAGGAGGAGGAGGAGGGGGAGGGAGGGGGAAAGCGTGGTGGTGGAGTTCGCCATGTGAATGGAGATGGACGGAAGGGAAAGGCGCTGTTGAATTTGTAGAGAGAGAGAGAGTGGCGGAGGAACGCTTTCCCGTGAAGATGGCCAGAGGGAAAGAGGTTGACGAAGGGAGGGTTTCCCGTGGGAAAAAGCGAGCGCGAGAGATTTTATGTGGCGGAGGAAGGAGGAACCGTGCTTTTTCCACCGAAGGCAACTACGTGCACGAGGCACAGATCTCAGTTACGCTGTCCCGATTCGAGACTCGCGCGAGATTCATCTGATCTAAAGGCGGATGCCATTCGAGCGCTGCATTACATACTAGAAAGACATTGGATGTGTTATAATTACAGCTACGAGGATTGATGTCATCCAAACGAATGTGTTGCCATTCTATTTCGCCTGCTCGGGTTTTCTCTGCGATAACTCCAGTCTCGTGTTCTTGCTTCGTATGACAAATTGCCACCTCGTGAGAGAGAGAGAGAGAGAGAGAGAGAGAGAGAGAGAGCTCTTGAGTTGAAGGAAATTAATGGTATCATGCCACGACCAATTCATGAAGCAAACCAAGTTGGACGTTACTAAATATTTATACGAATGATCAAGTTAATGCTTCACGATTGAAGGGCTGCTTGGTATGGTTTTTTCCCTGCAACAATTTCATGTCAGGAAATTTAAATATTAAATCACACATTCTTTTCATAGCTTTATGTTTTTAAATTGTATTACAACGATCTCACAAATCTTGGGTATAGATCAATATGATTTGATTTTCAAAGCACATCAAAATCTCGTGACTATAGGGATCTTGCGAAAGAGATTGGATTTAATCGGACAAAAGTGAGGTCGATATGGAGCTCTTTTGAGTCCAGTCGTTTGTTGATGAGGGATAAGCGCTTGACTCTACACTAGACGTCAATGGCAATCCCAACAAAGAACTAAAGAAGAAGAAGCAGTTGGGGTGTGCAAAATAGACCGTCAAGACTAGATTGAATTGAATAGGCTAGTTGGGTTCGATTTATGGGAATGTTAGTTTAGTTCTTGGTTCTTAAAAGTGGAACCGGTGTTTGAATGGTCCAGTTCCAAGTTTTAAGGGGAATCGGACTTGATCGACTACATATGCTTTATTTTAATTATTTCTTCAGAAAATAGTAAAATATGAACTAAATACTATTTTGCACTAGTTCAAGTAATGGGAAAAAAAGTAGTGGAAAAAAAAAGACCGATTCCATTGGATTAGGTTAGGAACTGGAGTGATCGGTTTCCATTGGATGAGGCTGATGGTTTGGTTTGGTTCCCAATCCTAACACTAACCGATCCAATCCTCAATTCCCAAAATTGGGAACTGATCCTCCTGGTCCGGTCTAGTTCCGAGGGACGGTGGTCATGAGGTTTGAGGTTTCTCTCATGATGGGCTGGTCTAGATGCAGAGTTTCCCTTGGTAGGGCTTGGGCCGAACCAATGCTTTTGTCCAGTTGCTTAGCCACTTTCACCTATGACATCCCCCCAAAAAAAGAAAAAGAAAATGGTAAAAGTATTCCTATCTCAGAATTATGAAAAAAATTCATACGCGACTCGACTTGTCAAAATTCATATATAAAGATAGACTTTAAAATATCTCCTGTTAAAAGATTGTCAAAATATACGACCGCAAGAGTTGCAGATGGTAATTAAATTGAAAGAAAAATACATTCTAAGCTAGCTCAATGGGACCGACATCAACCTGCAGGTTATTCTCATTTATAATTTAGCAAAAAACTTAGTAGCTCATATAAAGAACACTACACAACCGTGGCATTATATTATATTAACTAATAATATTTTGAATATTTTAGAAATGCGCTAGCTCAATATTATATCAAGCTTTTCTAAAAAAGAATAATATTTTGATTATGAAGTTGAAAATGCTCTAGTTCATAACCTACAAAATAATTTGGATGAGCAAGGTTGCCTACATAGGATATTTAGATCCTTTTAGTTTCGGGAATAAGACATCAATGATTTCTAAACTTTAGCCTAATATGCAATGTCATTTCTTGAATTTTAATTTTTTCAACATGGTTCATAAACTATTAGTGAATATTCAATCTTGTCCCTAAGCTATATAAACATCTTCAATATCATCCTTTTGTTAAATCAAGTTAACAAAATTTGTTGATATGACTTCTAATCCATTGAGTTTGAAAAATGGGCAATAAAAAAAAAATTAACACATGAATTATCTAATTAAGATAATCATTTCAAATAAGGATATAATAATCCATGTTGTCCAATAATGATGGACATTTTAACGCTTTAATTTTTGTTTCCATTTTTGAAGCAAATAGATGAAAAGATAGGACGTGTCGACTTGCATATAATAATGCACAATCATCATATAAAGTCCGATTTATTGTTTAAGCAAACGGAAGGACTACACTAAATATTTAGCAATAGTCAAGGAATTATATTAAATAAAGCAAAAGTCAATAAATGATATTGAATATTGGATCAAAACTCTGTGACCATCTATGTCATTTTTCCTTAAATTTTTGGGGGGCTAGGGCTGTTAGGCTCAGTCTTTAACCCTTTCTAACAAGCCATAAAGCCCTACCAGTAGCAATTTTGAGGGGCCAAGGTGCCCCTATTTCCATGGCTGCTAATACTCATACTAGCAAATAGCATCACGATGACTAATAACACATAAGAGTTATCCAATATGATGTGGAAGACGTTCAGCGTAGCGTCAAAATCTTAAGGAAGATTTACTCTCCGATTGGTTTAATGTCCTAGCAACATAAAATTAGTAGAATCATGTCATTTTAGTTGTTTAACTTAGTATATTAATATATTTTCTTGATGAATTAGTTGTGTGTTGCATCAAATTAGGTAATTTCATCTTGATAGGTATTTGCATTATATTGTGATCTTTCTTGAAATTTAAAGAAAGATAAGTTATGTAATTGTTACCTAGAAGATAAAGAAAGGGATTCTAACCATCCACTTGTAAAATAAAGTTGAATTCTTGATTGGAGAACACAATTTACTAAATAAAATATCATTCCAGGGAATTATCTCTTGTTATTGCTCTCTTAGAATTCTCTCTATTCTTTTTGGGTGAATTTTTAGACTTCATGGGTGCAATAAACCTTGTAAGAACTCAAGAATGGATATGGTTTAAGGATGGCAATGTATGATACTACCACAAGTTTCAGGTTATATGAGACAGACGTATCTTTAGTGTTAATTTGGGTTTCTTTGGTTTTTCTCTAAGTAGGGAAAGCAAAAACTAGACCTTTTGTTTTTCTGGCCATAAAATAAATTCCCATTGAAATGCTTAAGATCATGCATACACCATAGAAACATCATAACATAATAAAGACCAAAGGGATTGACGGGGTGGGAAACTAGATTTAGCTAAGGGACATTTCGTTCTTGGGTTTTGGCGGCCTAGTCCGTGACTTGATTTGGATCTTGGGTACAATGGTATACGACAAAGTATCACTTGCTTGAATTTCATTGTGCAAAATTTGGATCGAAGTCTAATACATGTTTCAAGCGACTATCATGGTGAAATTGTAGGGTTGGACATCCTCAAATTCAATATATTCGTTGCACTCATCTTGCTCCAAATTCATGGTGCACATACTTAGCTTCACAAAAGAATAATAATATCGACATCGATATCATTTATTTAATTAAGATGGATCAACTAATAAATCCCAAACCCTCTACAAAAATGACCTTTAAAAATGAGTATGGTTATTCTTTGGTTTATTCTTGTAATTCCTGTCATCTTTTTCTTCCCTTTTTACGTATTCCCCCCCTACGCCGATGGAGCGGCACTGCCACGTCGGCCGAGCCTTCTGTCTCCCGGCCGTCGACGGGCAGCGACTCTGTACGGGAGGGACCATACAGTTATACTGCAGACACAGCGAGCTGGTCACCGGAATCTCCGCCGTCGGATTGATCTTGATCCCTGTCAGGAAATTGTGCTGCAGGTACAGGACCCGTATGCCCGACCCGAGCAACCGGTCCACGAAGCTCCCCGGCACCTGACCCGTGAACCGGTTGTCGTTCAGGTAGAGGCTCCGCACGGTCGAGAGCTCCGGCGGTATCTCCCCCGACAGCCTGTTGTAGCTCAGGTCCACGGTCGGGATGGCGACCTGCCCAGCCAGTCGAACTGGCCCGGAGAACGCGTTCCTCTGGAGCTGCAGGGTTGTGATGGGGTAGCCGAAGACCCGTCCGGGGATTGGGCCGTCGAACAGGTTCATGCTGAGGTCCAGGTAGTTGAGCCTGCTGAGCCGGTTGAGGAGGCGGTCCACGGGGCCACTGAGCCGGTTCCAGGAGAGCGAGAGGTACTGCAGGGAAGGAGGGAGGTAGGCCGGCGGGATCGGACCGGAGAGCTCGTTGTGCTTCAGGTCGATCCGGGCCAAGGTCCGGGACAGGAACGGAGGGACCGGGCCGGAGAGCTGGTTGTGGCAGAGGACGAGGTTGGACAGCGACGGCAACGACCCGACCGCCCTCGGTAGCCGGCCGGTGAGCCGGTTGTAGCTCAGGTCGAGGGTGCGGAGGTTCCGGAGCAGCCCGAGGTCGGCGGGGATCCCACCGGAGAGGAAGTTTCGGGCGACGGCGAGGGAGCGGAGTTTCCTGAGCCGGGAGAGGGACTGAGGGATCCGTCCGAAGACGTGGCCCGGGACGATGGCTAGCTCAGCGAGAGAGGAGAGGTTGCCAATGGCCGGGTGGAGGCGGCCGGTGAGGCCAGGGGCGGAGGCGCGGGGGTCGCCGAGTGAGAGGGAGATGACTCGCCGGTACGGAGAGGAGGAGTCACAGAGGACGCCGGGGAAGCCGCAGGGGTCGGAGGTGAAGTCCCAGGAGGAGAAGAAGTTGGAGCCGGGGGCGTCGCGGAGGGACTTGCGGATGGCCTGGAGGGAGAGGAAGTCGACGGGGTCGGGGAGGGCGGCGGCGAGGAACGTGGCGTGCGCGAGGGCGAGGAAGATGATGGAGGACGAACGCGTGGTCGTCGGCGTCGCCATGCGACGGAGAGGATGTGAGGGAGCAACGCCGCCGTGAATTGAGAGATCGACGGAAGGGAAAGGAGTCGAGTTTTGCAGGGAGAGGGGAGAAGCTCTTTCTGTGAAGTTGGCCAGAGGTTGACGAAGGGAGAGTGAGTGAGTGAGTGAGTCCTTATTTGCTTTCCTACTCTCCTCGTAGTTTTCCAAGTACTTATTTGCTTCTCTAATTAAATAAAGACCAGAGTATGCGTTGAGGTTCAGGTTTCTCTCGGTAACTTTGGTCTGGTGTTCTTGTTTCATATGAACAATTGCCACCTCATGAGAATGAGGGATCTTGAGTCGAAGGAAATCAATGGTATCATACCACAACCAATTCAAGAAGCAAACCAGTTATACCTTACTAAATTTATTCTAAAGATCAACATAATGCTACATGATTGAAGGACTACTTGGTATGATGTTCCTCCAGTAATTTCATGTCAAGAAATTTTCGCATTTTTATTTGACGGCTTTAAGTTTTTAGATTGGTTGGCAATAATCCCACAATTTTTAATGGTAGTCGACCTAGTTTGATTTTCAAAACACATCTAAATCTTGTGACATAACAATTTTTTTTTCCATGATTAGATTTGCTTTTATTTTTTTTCCATTTCATTTTAACCAAATATATGTTTTTGAAATTGTAGGTAATTTATTTATAAACGAGAAATCTTATTAATTTTTTTTTAATTTTTCATGTTCTTTCACGTTAATTTTCTTGATATTGCTACAAAAAGTCGTTCTTAAAATAACCATATTCAAAGATCTTCTTTTTGTCTTTATTCGCTCTTTCAAGTTAAAAGTCAACAAGGAATTTCGTCAATCCATGACAAATCAACAATTAGAGCTTGCTAGTTGATTGCTACTATCCTCTTGATCGTCTTCTTCTACATAATGCAAATCGTCCAAATGTTGTTTTGAGACCGTCTCTAACCAAGGAAATATCAAGCAGTGGACATATTACCTTAAGTTTGGACATATTCACATATAATTGTCTCAATTTGTTTATACTTAAAGATAAGCCAAAATAATGTTTTTTGTTATTCTCCTGTCAATATTTATAATATTATTCTTACGTCAAAAACTTACGAACGAAATCATATGTGCATCAACATACCCACGTTCAACTCTTGCGAATAATTCAGGAAATACAATTTCTTTTTTTATAAGAAAAGTCAAAATGCATTTAGCTGCAATATTTATTTTAAGCAAAAAAGAAATAAAAAAGTAAAAGTCTCCACCAGCATGCCATTTTCACCAATTGTGGTAGACGCATGAAAAGAAGAGAAGAGGAAGTGCAAAGCTTTGGACAAGAGGGAATTCGAGGCGACAGCTTCTCTCAGCACCAAGCCATGCATGGAAAAAGCTGCTTAAAGGAGGCTCCAAAAAGAGATACTGGTCGATCTTGATATGATCAAAAACTGAACAATCACATTCATTCTCTTGGTCCGGTCCTTTCTTGGACCACAAGATTCAATTGAAAGAACTAAGAAAAGGCGCTCAGCATTACTAGATGATGACGACAGCATTACTAGATGATGACGACGGGCAAGAAACCCGCACAAAGTAATGACTTCTGAATCAGCTCTCGAGTCAAAGGTACTTGGGAAGCTAATATGACAGACTTGTATCCATGACAGAGAGTGCAAGTCATTTGCTTCAGATCATCAAATGGGGAGAGCGAAGGAGGGAGAGGGAGAGAAGGAGGGAGAGAATGTTGCCATTTATAGATACCTGTGTGCTTAGAAACTTATCAATGCAACATAAGCAAATCAGAAAACTTTAGCTCGATAAGAGTTTGAACATGAAAGAACTTCATATGTCCAGTAACAATCAGTCACTGTCCGTCATATATAACAAAATGTGCAATGATTTGCAGTAACAATCAATAGATAATTGGTCATGCACAAGAATACTGTGCGCTTTTCACATCAAAGAGAAGACGTAAGAAGCGACGTTGAAACATGACACTTGCGGAAATGTTACAGATACTTATTAACAATACCTCCAATACCTATGCCTCCAGCAACATCAATAACCACACCCAAAGAAATAGTCCATACCATGAAATGAGCCCACTTATGAACTACAAAGAGAACTACCCATGATCAGCCACAATTATACTCTCCAATCTCCAATCTCCAATCCCCCCCCATCCCCCTCCCCTCCCATTTTTTTTCCCTTCAAGAGGAAACACGCCAATAGCGTTAATCCATCAAGGGAACCGAACCACCAGCTCCCACAATCTGCTGCTCCATCTACAGGGAGAAAATGAAGAATCAGAGAAAAGGTCTGAGGATTTTTTGTTTAATAAATAGAAGGCGTAAATATGATATTAGACTAAATACTGTCAAGGCAGCTCTTAAATACTTCTGAGTTCCACTTCGAATGCAATAAGACAGCAAAAAAAGCAATCTTTTAATCTCTCTTCAAGGCAGAATCAGGATAGACAGGGATTCCGACCAAAGCATGAATAAAGACTATACGGAATTTGAATTGCACAGAAACAATTAGGCTAGAACATTCATGAACAGCCACATTCCTTTAAAGGAGGTTTTGGCACATACCCTGAACAGATTTTGCAGCTTGTCCTTCAATAAAGCACATTCATTTTTCACCTGCTGAAGACATATCAAGCACCTGCCAAAAAATTAATGTCAAACAGAAATCTAACAGCATGTCACACTTGTAATGACACAGACAGAAGTCCATGGTGGACGATTTGTATTCCTACTGTCCTTTTTGACAACAAAATGTCACAATATAGTTTGGATTGTTGAGTTATCTCCACCAACAACGGCTATAATGTCATTCCAGACAACATGAAGAGGCATTGCTACACTTCGTGAGAGAGAGAAGAGAGGGAAAATGTATCTTACATTATTCCACATGAACACCAACTCTTATTATCATTGCCCCTACAGATGTTCTTGGATTTGGTTACCTACTAATTAAGTGATAATATAAACATTAAGGAATGAAAACCCAGATTTCTGTGGTGACTGGTAAGGTGCATTGATTTTGTATAAATTAGCTTTCACAGCAGGAGGAGCAAAAAGCCACTTGTTCTTCTTTAGGTCAAATGCAAAAAGCAACTTCCATGGTGGCAAAGAGCAAACAAAAAGGAAACAAGTTCATTTATAATGAAAAAGAAGATAAGCAGAGCTGAACTTTCTGCATTGCCAAATAACTACTACAACTGCAAATATCACAGGAAAAGGCACAAAGCTAAGGCATTCGCTTTGTAATTCCGATCACTTTCAAATAGATGACACTCACGGATACACTGGCAATTCTATGTCATCACAGAAAGGTCCCTACCAACATGAATGGATTTTACATGTGGCATGAAGATGCAGATGTACAATGCTGCTCTAAATGATAATTTGGTGAGACAATACTTCTAATTCCTGACTAGATATGATCACTTTGAAAGTGAAATGCCTCATCAGGATAGAAAGGTAAGTTACGCCATTATCGATAGCATGCCTACGTTTACAAAGGCATGCAGATACCGACTCTTAACTAAGGAAATAGAGAGCAAGTGTACTATGGAAACTGCAGGAAAATAGAATCTTCAAAAGTTGATAATTCCTTAAGGCCCTAAAGATCAAGGAAAATGGCATTTGAACTCATATTTTCAAATATGTCTAAAACGACTACCCAAGTATGACAGTAGGAGTGATAGTCTAGAAGGATCAGCACAAGACTTAACATCATGCATTGAATAACAAACTCATATAACAATCTCAGTTTGGTAGAACTGGAAACTCAAATTGACATCACCCTATTATCTACAGCAATGTTCCTTTGGTAGAACTCAAAAGCCAAACTAATCCTTTTTAAGATGTAGTTCAATTATTAACTAACCTGAGAGATTCTTGGGTGCTCCTCATGAGAGATCCTCAGGCGCACCTCAAGCATGATGTCCCCGTCACCCAAGCCAATCATAATGTGCCAAGTATTATCCATAAAACTTAGCGTGAGGCCATTATTTTGGGTGAACAGGGAGCTTGTGTGCTGCCTGAAAGTTTCTCCTTGGGTAGGCCCCTAAAAGGGCTTAAGTTTATTAAGAGGCATGTATAAGCACTTCATATAATTGGTTCCAAAGGAATTGGTTCTTATAGAAACACAAAATAGAAAGTTGTTATGCATAACTGCAGTCCTATCTTTTGTCCTGATAAGATGCAATGTTTATAGTATAATCAAATAATGTCAAAAGTCAAATTCTAAATTAGTCTATTTTTGGGACAGGATGATCGATGTTGTCAAATGTGTTAGAACAATAACCTTGTCATATTTTTCTCTTCACATATTCATGGAAACATGCAGTTGCATACATCTATCCCTATGCATGTTCAACTATACCACATACTTTCCACCCAGAATATGTCTGTCCCAGATTCACCCACTGTCAGAGGCTAACATTCATGAACAATTTCTATCATAAGTAAGAACAAGTGTGAAGCACAAAGCAGCCTAAACATGTTCAAGATAGACACTCCAAAATGGTTCATCTATAAAAAGGCATCAAAGAAAGAACAAGTTCCGTTAAAACAAGAATCAGTACTCACCCTTCATAACTCTGTGCCTCACAGAAACTTCTGAAGGTAATGCACAAATTTTTCACTCTTGTCGCACCTATGCTGTAAAAATTTAGCAAAAGAATACTTACTTTGCTTATCAAAGAAAAGACAATAAGACAAGCCATGGAGCACATTATCACAAATGAAAAGAGTTCTTTTCATTAGGGTGGACTTCTTTCACAAGCAGACTGTCTAGACAACCACTGTACTTCTGGTGTTCTATGCAGTAACCTCTTGCACTTTTAAATTAGAGAAATTCCTTTTAATAGGATTTTCATAGGAACCATCTATATAGCAGCCTCACAGGATTTCACGTCAATCAACTCTGTGGGAAACCCTAATGGAAATTGGAGGGGGAACTATTTTCACCAATGCACCGAAAGACATGAAGTGACATCACTGATTTGAAAGTATAGGCATCAACGAAAGCCCTGACAATGTAACTTCCCAATGCAGGGTGCATTCCTTGAATTCGTGACTAAACAGTATATTCCTCAAACAATTCGTACATTCTTGTCAAATACACCAAAATCCTAAGTTCACAGAAAGCACTCAACCAGTGTGGACAAGAAAGATAGAATGTGATTGAAAAGGCTATACCTGGAACTACTGCCCTTAAGCTGGTGAACATCAGCATCTACTTGTTTAAAATCAACAGGTGATCTTTCTCTGCCCAAGAGATTGACAAAAACCCAATTAAACAAAATTCACACCTTTCTTTGCCCACATTCGAATTCTAAAATCGCGAACATCAAAAGGATGATGAGTGAACTGCTCTACTCACAGAGCTGAGGCCATATTGTTTATTAGTTTGTCCGAATCCACAAAGAAGAGAGACGCCACTTCAACTGTGAAATCTGGGTTGCTCTCATCCTGCAGCTTCTGTAGCTGCGTGAACTGGTCATCCAAAACTCCCTAGAAAATTCGCCAGAAAAACAAAAACCAATCAACAAAACCTCGCCGAACACCAACAAAATAATTACTTTTTTTCCAAAAAAATCATCTTTCGAGATGATAAAGTCAAACGCTGCCCAGCAAAGCGCGCCCCCGCCACCCCCAAAAAAAAAAAAGAGAACTTTTTCATCACGAATCGCCAACTACTCACATTAACATCGACCCATCACAAATCACAAGCAGATAAGCACGATTCTCCCTTAAAAGTAGTGGGGGAAAATCCCAAAGGAAGGGAGCCACTGACCTCCTGAAAAAGAGAAGTCAAGTAATCGACGTACTGCTTCTGGAGCTGATTCACGATGTCCATGGCCGCGTGGTTGCTCTGCCCGTGAAATCTCGGCATGGCCAGCACCAATCCGGGACGAAGCGCGAGGCGCTGCTGTCTCTCTCTTCGGTCTGCAAAGATTTCGATGGGGGAAAGCCAGCGAATTCGGAAGGCTGGTGTGAAACCAAAGATATTGGAACGTTGCGAGATTTGGGGAAAAGCAAAAGAAATATTGTTTTTTGTAAAGCCGAGTTTTTTCTTTGACCTTTTTTTTTGGTCAAAAAAATTACGCTTGAGATGATTATTAAGCATATAATTAAAAGACTATTTGGGCTTTTAATCCATTAATTGAATATAATAGTGAGAAAATTAGTGTACCGAAAGTTATAAAGCTCCTTTACTTTGTTGATTAAAAAGCATTCTACGGGCGCTCTTTAAGGTAAACCCTAATTTATTTGCCGATTAAGCAAATGAATACGCTCAGTGAGATCCGAGGATTTAATTAGAAGAAGCACTAACTTTTTAATGGCGTGTCTACAGGTTTTTTATTATATTTTGGATATCTTATTAAATTTGACGCTAATGTTTTAAGTAGTAATTGCAAGTAATTAATTGTCATTAATTACGGTTAATTACGTTTTCTATTGGTGGGGCCTCTAAGTGTGCAAAACAAAAAGGTCATGGGCCGAAAGGGAAGTGGATGGGCATAACCCTTCAAATTGGCGTCAAATGGACTGGGCCTTGAAGATCTAACCTGGGCTCACCTTATGCATAAGGAAGGGCCGGTTGGGCCTATGAAGGAAAGCCCTTGATAGATTCTGGAGTCATGAGAAAGAAGAGATTTGAACTTTTATGGGGGTAGAAACCAAGAACAAAATCTTTACTGGTGTTCCTCCTATTTCTCTAGACGCGCAACTCGAAGAATGGGCCGAGGTGGCTAGCTCTAAACGGCTACCGATGGAGCCATGCATCTTACCCCTTGACAAGTCACGAATTCAAAAACTGTTTGATTCAATTTAAGCCCGACGATTCCTTTCTAATGGAGATTGAGCATCAAAGAAAGCATCTGTTCAATTTACGGAAGGAGATCAAGATTCCAACATCCGTTTACTTGTGATCCAAGAGGGTCAGCAGGAGTGTTGTGTTTGATGTGGAATGATAATATCTATGTGAAGGTGAAATTTCATTGTGACCATCATCTTTTTATTTTCAATGCTGAGAATTTAGTATTTAAATTTTCAACTTATTTTTTTGTTTGATTGAACAATTCAAAATTGTTTGTTTTTGGGGATTAAAACAAAAAATATTAAAGGCTCCTCATACTCATTTGATTTAGATCTTGATATTTTATTGCAATAATTATAAATTCCCTTTTGCAACTAAATGGCCTCTTATTTTGCAATTTTGGCAAATTCTCATTGGCCGAATGTGATAGTTGCTCCTCAATTGCAAGTACATATAGGCAAGCTCCAATGAAATGGTTGAAGAGCTTCAAATAACTGTATTTAGATACGCTGTCTTAGGCATGAGTCCTTGTTAAGTCAGCAATCTAAAAGGATTAGGACGTGGGTCTGGAAGGTTGGCATTCTCAACTATCGGCAATTAATCACCCCCAAAAAAGTTGAAATTTGGTGCCCTTCAGATTAATCAAGCTTCCCCGAAAAAAAAGAAAAAAAGAAAGAGAAAGAATCACTTCAAGAAGGTTAATTTGATGTAGATCAAGCTGGATTTGGTCATTAGTCTATTTTAAAGCCTAATCACAATACCATCAAAGCCATTGTGTAGTCAAACCTTATTGGATATTTCCTCTCTGAATTCCGTTCATTAATGCATTTTCTAGTTCCACCTCTTATGTCTCTTTTAAGGATGATCAGTTCCTGGTCCGATCTGATTCGATTCCTAGGCAGTCTAGTGAAATCGGTTTAGTATTATTGAAAGTGGGAAGATCAAGCACTGACAACCAAGATCAGACAAATGCAATGATGGGTTTATCTTAGACGATGAGGAGAGCACATGAACTTTGGATTCACATGCATTTCCATTCTCCAAAGCATCTGCACTCTCCCAAAGAAAGAGAATAAAAGTTCAAAAAACAAAAAAAAGGCATATATCATAGAATCAGTCACCTAATTTCTTGTCAGTTGAAGAGTCGTCGCAAGAATCCATGGCGCCAATGAGAGGGTCAAGAGCGAAAGACGGATGGAGAGGGAAAGGGTAACACTGAAAGCGATGGAGAGAGAACGGAGGTGATGGAAAGACCAATTCCATGCATGAGATTGCATTTGCTGGGCATTTTTTAGATAAAAAATAAAATGAGGGATTCTAGATTGTTATATGTAGATTTAAAAAATGAAAAATAATCAATCCGGGCAGCTCTTAGTTCGGTTGATCCACCTTGCACACCCCTAGTCTCTTTATCCATAGGTATCCTTTCAAGAATAACTTCTATATTGATTTGAAATTACGTAATATATATTCATGAGAGACATATCCTCCAATGGTACATCCTGCTAGGACTCCAACCGGGATTCATTTTTGTAGATGGAAGGAGCGTTCAAGACTATCGACATCAATTATATCGAGCCTCTTATCGGTAGGTAGTCTCATCATGTCCCAAATTATATTTGAGAATTGAAAGGGGAGCCCTACTCATCCATTGGCTCCTCTCACAAACCTATGTGGTTTGGCAGAGAGTCGAAACATAGCTAACTTGCATCGATCAATCAAAGACATTTTTCATCGCCATTCACCCGATCACTAATAGTTAGGAGTCTACATTAAGCTTATTATGCTTCTTGCATGTAAGAGGGAAAGCAAAAACCTTTTATGCTCCTCATAAGACGTATCAAAAGGTACTTTTTTACATTTAATAATTTGACCAATATCCTAAATTCCGACCTTCTCTATAAATGCATGCAAAATACTTTTATTTTTGTCGGTCTTACTCTATTTCTACTCTAACTCTCACTTTTAAACTTTTGCTCTAATTCCTTATAGGACGCAAGAATCGAAATTCACCCATGAAGTTAAATCATTTTTATTCCAATCTCCTTGAGAAAGTGAAGATTCGAATTCCCACCTCCTCATTTCTCACATGAGAAGAGATGCCCACTGGAGTAAACTCGAGTGGTTTCATGCAAAATATTTCACCCACGTAAAAATTGATATAAAAACTTCCTTATGGGGTGATGAGCTGGAATTTTTGTTAACAATTTTGACCTAAAAGCTTAGGTAATATCCAGACTTGTGCAACCTAAGCAATAGATCACTTAGTCCATCTTGTCTAATAAAAGGAATTTCACATGAAAGAGGTCTTGTTAACAAGTGCCCAAAAGTGTTTATCATTTAATGAATGACCATAGTATTCCCACCAGAGAAGGAGATCTTATAGTTGCTTCACTTATCATGACCTAAAATTCTGATATCATTTTTTAATTAGTTTAAATAATGGTATTATTTGTACCTTGGTTGCATACTTTGCCCAAAGATACCAAAATCTTTCACCAAAGCCCGTATATCCCAAATCAAAACAACAAGCACAACATAACATATTATATCTCTATCTAGGATTAATTCATGCTGTCGTGCCGGTTGCTCCATTCCCTCTAAAAGTTTATTATATCTGTAATAAAAGCTAATAACACTAAATTTATATATATATTGAAAACATCACTAACTAATAAAAAATGTCAACTATCTTAGGATTCTATCGTAACAAATGGGGCTGTCTTCTCTTCCTGAGCAAGTGAATATCATCTGTGCCATAGAATCAGTCTCCATCAATTTTCCTTTGGGCCAGCAGGGCCTTTTATGCCTGCTCTATGCTTTTCTTTATACCGATGCCCTTTCTTTTTTCACAGATAAGGAAGGATTCCAAATTTCAAAAACAAGAGTCGGAACGCACCATCCGTACGAAAGAGTATGTATAATAATGATGTATATCATGGTATAACCAAGAACCATTATGATTAGTTGATAATATTCATTAAGATTTTGTGAAAGATTACCTTGAAGGCTTTCATTAACTCTAAAACTTTGTGGGGTTGACTTTGTTGTTACGAGAATTCTTAATTCATGAGGCATAGGACGGGATTTATGTCACTGCAAATAGAAACTAAATTAAGGGTTGGGCTAAAAGTTGGCGTAAAAGATTATGAACTAACTATGAAACCAAAATTATTGATAGATTGGCAGCATTTTGAGTAATTTCTCAACTAGAAGTTTCACTAAAGGAAGTAGGTGCTATGGTAGCTACTGAATCTTCTACCGGTACATGAACAATTATGTGGATCATTTGGCTTACTAAGCTCGATTGTTATAAAGAAATAATCTACCACTTCGAGTCTGTTGCTAAAGAAGAAAATCATTATATATGTTATGCATTTTACCCATTAGATCTTTTTAACAAGACTTCGTGATTAATATGTTCACGTCCATTATGAGTAATGTACTTTGTTTCAAAGCCTTCCGCACTCTACGTCTGGTGGATTTGCGAATCCCTCATTTCCATACAAAAAACTTTTCAAGATCCTCCTCATGGCATCCAAGTTGAAAGAGATAGATTGAACAAGTATGGCCACTCACGTGTATTGAGTTTGTGCAGAATAACACCAAAAGATGTACAAATCGAAGCACAAATACAAATAATGATAGTAAAATCGAAATCTCAATGAGACACAAGATATTCAAGGAAGCCCAATATGGAAAAAACCGAATTATGAGGAGAGAGAGGGTTTCATTATCTTTGACAACAAGTGTAAGAGTACACTCCAAAAGGTCAAAATACTACTTGGTGAACTACAAGATCTGAAGATCCAACAAGAAGATAGAAAGAACAAAGAAGAGAGAGAATGTGAAGACTAGGGTTCGTGACGTGCCTTTTATAATTCCTCTTCGAAAAAGCTCTAAAACAAATATGCATGGTTCAAAATGAACTTGTCACCAATTTGAAAGTCAAAACTTAAATGGTCAAATCATTACGACTGGTAAAAAGCAATGAAATTAATCGGAACTGTTCGATGCATCCTACTGGCCAGAGGTGGTTCTTCGGTGGATGGCCCAACAAGGATGACGATGACGATGCCGATACTATCATCGGATGTTGTTAACGCTCGGAGAACTCATATGGAAGGGTAGGGAGATGATCGAGCGGTACAAACGTGAAAGAGGTGGCCAGCATATCTACTCCTCCGTTTGGAAACGGCCAAGATTCTCGCACTATGGCGAGGAGAAGACGAGTGGTTCCTGGATGGATGTGTACGTTGGCATAGCATGGGGCTCGGAGCACTGCAGCACATGCTCTCCCCTTTTCTTTTGCCCTTTGGGTTGGGGCATCGGGCAAGCGTCTTTTGGTTTCATGGCGTTCCTCTTTTGGAATAAAGGCAAAGGGCAAGGGAGTGTGCAAAAATGAACCAGGCATTTCTCATCGTGGTTTGCATGAACGGAGGCAACGAGAGAACTTGGAGAGATGGACACAGGCTGCGTAGCAAAGAGATTCTAGATTGAAAAAGACTCGTCCTCGTCAGTGCAAAAGAGAATCTACATCTTCGCCGAGCGAAAGGCCAGAAGGAATAATATAAAGTTACCGACACAAATCGGGAAGATCTTTTCATGGGCATAATGCCTTGCGAGACAGTCGAACGACATCATTTCATGTTCCTAGGCATGGAGTTCTATGTTGCTCTCATGGTTGAATGATTTCACAATGGAATTAACTGACTAATCTGAAAAAAGTGCCAACTAGTTGTCGAAGAGCTGTTTGATAATAGAAAACAAAATTTGCATAGTCAGATGTAACTCAAGAATTAATAACATCGAACTGAATATAGTAAAGAAAGCGCAGTAAAAAAAAAAACGACAAACTAGGCGCAAACAAACTAAATGATTGCGCTGCAAATCTCTAATACATATCTAAAGGTGGCTCGAGAGATGGAAAGCATCGGTTTCTTGAGATCTACAAGATGTATTCAAGTTACTAAAAATACCCTCTTTTATTTATTTATTTACTTATTTTAGTTTTGGCTAATGTGATAAGATGATAAAAAAGAATTCTTTGTTCAATTTGGTTGAACGTGGGTCCCCAAAACCTGATATCCTAGGTTCAAATCTTATAGAACGTGATTCCGGTTGTGATTAGGTTAGTTCGAAAATTATACTTAAAAATAATTGAATAGTAATCTTAATTTGAACTCTTTTGGAATAAAGAAAAGAGAAGGTCAATTAGGAAAAGGATGTTAATTAATCAGATGTCCAACTTATCCTGGGGGGCTAGACCTGAATCTAGTTAGGGGTCTTTAATTTGAGCGTCAAGAACTCTATGGGGCTGAAACCAAATTCAAGGTTGAGGATGTTAAGCTTAGGCACTGGGATCATGAGTTGAGCCAAGGTTCCAAGTGGAGAGCTGAGAGATCCAGCCTGGCCTCTAGACACCATTGTCTTGTGTTCGTCCCAAACGGTGCTTGTTTGGGCATTGGAGACTAGGGTCCGAGCGTCGGGCTCTAGGGTTGGCCTAAAGGACCAAGGTCCATGTGCCGAGGTCTTCGATCCGAGCTTTGAGGCCTTGGTTTTGGCCCCTCATCCAAGCATCGGAAATCCTAGGCGCCAAACCCGAGTCTTGGGCCGAGTTATCATATTCTAGCATCAGGTTCGCTGGTAAAGGGCCAAGCTCTCGGGTTAAGAGTTGAGGGCTCTAGTTTAGCACAAGCTCTTAGGGTTCCAAGTAGTGGCGGCTCGAGTCCTCTCCTGAGGTCACTCGTCCGATTGATATAGACGGTTGTGGTATTGACAAAGGTTAAAGTCGGACTCCAGATACGAAATATGATCACTAGAAAAAAGTCAAGTCATTTCCTAGTATTTAAGTATATATTCCTTTCTTGACTAGGAAAAGATTATCCATCGCAAAGGACCACCCCATCCCTCTCTCTCTCTCTCTCTCTATGCGAAACGTGGAGGTCAGGATCATCTTTCAAAAGGAGGGCGGAAAGGGAACCACGTGTTGCGCGGTGAGAAAAAGTCATGCTGATTTTCTCTCTCCGGGGAGCCCTTTTGCGCTTTATGCTTATAGATTACACAATTCCTTGAGCCCCCACTCACGTAATGCTTATAGATTACACAATTCCTTTACACAATTCCTTGAGCCCCCACTCACATAATGCTTATAGATTACACAATTCCTTGAGCCCCCACTCACATAATGTCGTCCCTCGCTGTTCGTGTGTATGTCTCTTGCTTTGTCCCTCGCTGTTCCTGTGTATGTCTCTCGCCCTTCGTCGCCAATTTTTTATCCACTGAGGCCTCCAGAGCGTTGTGAGCCCGTGAGTTCTTGGAGGTTTTCTTGACCGCAAAACCTTGTGTGCTTGGCGTGGCTTCATTATCTCTCGAACTGCGTTCTCGTGCGGTAGTCGAAATTGCTTCCCCCAGCAGGTCCTCTGTCGCGGGCAACGCCCCAGGAGTTGGCACCTCCGGCCACCCTGAGGAGTTCTACAGGTCAGAACGTCGCCGCGTCCGTCCGTATTGCCGGCAGCACGCTCTGGAGGATGGGTTATTACATGGACCTGGTGCATGCATTCTCGTCGAACGAGTATGGCGGGGCTAAGAAAATGTGAGGAGAATGCACGGATCAGGTCCACGCAATAACGAATTCTCATTCCGGAAGAAGTGTTGATTGCCTTTCTTCTTTGATTTGATCTACTCGAACTCTTAATGTATTCTTAAATTTTTATTTTAGTTTACAAAGTATAGGAATCAAACCCAAAACTTGAAGCTAAAGGTTTTTACCTCTCCATTTTCAACTCCCTAAAAAAATAATGAATTAAACTCTCCATCTCTCTCCCTACATGGGAATGATGGCCAATGGAGCAATCCCTAGTGATTGTGTTGATCCCCTGTTGGCATGACATGATTTGACAGAGTATTTGGAGAGAGAAAGAGAACAGCCGTGGGGAAAATTATTACCTTCGAAGCTAATCAATCTCATGTGAATCATTCAAGAGTCGTTTTCATTTTCCTTATACTTTCTGCGCAGGTGAGGACAGATCTGGATGCACCGAGTCCCGGCGAGCGAGGCATGCGAGGAGTGGATTCGCTGGCGTTCCGACTCGCTCCTGTTGGTAAGACATCCGCACGCAACAGGATTTTCGATAGTACTTGTCGTAAAGCATCTTCAGTTGATCACTCGAACGCGTGTCGGAGGATCAAACCCCCACTGCAATTTTCTGATTTCTTTCGTCGAGCAAAGCCATCGAAGTGCAGTTATCGGATGTAGCAGCTGTGAAATTACCACAAATCGTACTTGATAGCCTCTAAGGTTTTAAAGTTGGGATTGTCAGAGGAAAGGTGCTAAAGGGAGTTCGCCCGTGTCAATGCCTAGCCTCATCGCAATATGGCACCCCGCTTAATGGACTAGTTCTACGAACCGATCCTAGAACTCATGGGATTTCTCTCATCTACTAAGTTGTCACTATAAAAAAATTAGATTTGTCGCATCTAAATGGCTTGTGTACTTGCCCTAGTACTTGCTAATTATTGGAACATCAGACCACGAGCGTGAGCATATGGGTGGAGAGAGACCCTATACATGTAAAGAGCATATAAATCTTATGACAAGCGACGTGTGATACTTTGGCACCTTTTGTCACGTGCAAGTCAGATTATGAGCAACACTTGAAATATGAGAAACAAGAGATCGTACATGTAAAGTAAATTGAGATGGAACCTAATTATGATATTATGTTAAAAAATGTCCCACCTAAAATCTTAAACTTATAAGTCGAGGGAAGCCACATCTATCTATATAAAGAGCATATGAAACCCGTGAAACATCGATTGGGATACCTTTTCACTAATAATATATCTGAATTTTTTTCTTCAAAGAATTATAGTAAGAAGGACCACTTCACATATATGGCAATAACATGCAACCAAACACTGCATACATTAAAGGGTTCAAAGATTTACGAAGACTCCATAATCATAACCACTCGCTCTTTTAAACTTTCCCTCGCCGGCCTGCACTCAACTCGGTTGTCGGCGGCAGCGGTTCGCGGGCTCTTTCCATTAGTTGAAATAGATGGCGGCCACGGGGAGGCCAATGCCAGAGCGGCAAAGAGGCGTGTGTTGAAGTTGGCACGTAAGTTGGGGAGGTTGAGGAGGCCGGTGGAAACTCCCCCAGGCACAGTGCCGGAATGTAGCGGTGGATCTCCACCGGAGGGTGTGGCCCCAAGGAGGGTAATATCTCTTTTGCTGCCCAAAAGGAAGGGAAAATACATTTTCAATATTCCTCTCTTTTGGGTTGGTCATTTGTAAATAAAGATTTTATTGCACTTTTGCCAAGTTAATTATAAATTTTTTAATTTTATCAATTGAATCATCAATCAATTTTTGTTGGAAATTATCGATGTGAACGGTGGTTGTCCTATGTGGCATGACTACCACTAACGTGGATAATTTTTAATAATATTTTTATATATTTTTGAAATTTTTTTTTACTTTTTTCTTTGTCCCATCATCAACCGTCACTAGGCCTCATTGATGGCCAATGGGGGATCGCCGGTCTCGGGCGAGGGCTACCCTCGCCAACCTCAGACCTCAGGTGAGGGACACTTAAGCCTAGGCTGACAAGGTGGCCCTTGCCAAATCCGGCGAACATTATATGTTACTAAAGTTACAAAAGTTCATTGTAAAATTTAAAAATTAAAGAAAGTGACAACGGAGTTAAACGAGGCTATAATATATGGCAGCAAAATAGTCATCTTTTTTATTATATATATAGAGATTGTAAAAATCAATATTTGGCTCATATACAGCCAACGATTAGGTAAATCCTTTCCTTAGCATGAAATCTCTTTTTTTTCTCGCTATTATACTCATTTTCAGAGTATGAAACTAAGCTTTAAATAATATTTTAACTGCATCACAACAATATTTTGTCTAAATGTGAAAATTATTATTTAAAAGTACATGTGGGAAGCACCATGGCTAAATCAAAATTCATGACACTAAAGAAAAAGTAAACTGGATTTTGCAATGAAAAAGTAGATTGATTAGTTTTTCTCCAAAAGTCTAAGTCTATGGAAAAATTATATTGAAAAGTTTAATTAATATTTCTGCCTCTTTATATATTTATTAAGCATATTCTCCTTCCTTCTTGATCTATAAAGATAACTCACGATTTCTATGAGAAATCTATTAATGATCTATCTATGCAATCATGCTCTGTGTAAATGGAGGCTAATCAATATTTTTCCAACAATGGGCTAGGATTAATGATCTAGGTAGTAATGCCACTATTTACTATGTCAACTAAATGATAAGAGACCCAAACAAGGTGAATTCATTAACCTGATGAGTCTATCTAAATAAACATCAGTTTTGTTGAGCGATTGAAAGCCATTAGTCTTAAAAAAGAGAGCCTCTAAAGATGACTTCGTATGTAGATTCTTTGTGAAAATAGCGAACGGTTTTCAAATGGTAGTATCAAAAAACAATGCCCACATAAGTAAGTTCTACATATAGAATGGTCCCCAATTCCATGGATCGGATTCCAGGCACTTTCGGTGAAATATTTTTCGTTCTACTAGAGAATATATGGAGACAGCAGGCGAACATGAATCGTCACATTAGTACTTTGCATTCCTCAAAAGAGACAATCTCAAAGCCCATGGGCTCAAACTTCGGCCGTTCAGCAACGAATCTAACGGTTAGATTCATTTTGTCCGACAGACAAGAACACTCGCTCAGGTGTTCACAGCTCAGACGCCTCCCGCAGCCAGATGGCAGCAGTTTCGATTTCGAGTGGAGAAGAAGCGGTCGTCCCGCTTTGCAAACCCAGCCGCGAGCATTCACCCCCGCCGGGGTGATCTCCAGCCGCCGATCCCTCTGCTTCGACTTCGAGCCAGAGACCCATCCCCTTTGAATTCCCACTTCCCTCTTGCTGGCGGCGACCACAGTTGCTGCTGGGAAGGAGAGCTTCGTCTACAATTGCTCCTGGGTCGGGTCTTCTTTGTTGGAATCGACCCATTTGTCCATTCTTCTCGTTAAGTTTAGTGGAGATGCGTCCACATTTAGCCTCTCGTATCTGATCGAATGTCCATGGTCCAGTCGCACAAGACGAAGATATGCTCCGTGCGTGCGTGGTCTCTGGAGTTTTCCGGCAAATTGGGCAGAGCGGGTCAGGTAGCGCCTTCCTTCTAACCTAAATTTTCTTAAATTTTCAGTAACATCAGCAAAGATCTGAGGTTGTAGGACATTTTTTTGTAGTGCATATCCATGGTCATTCGTTACATAGAGTTTTATTTTGACATGGATGAGAGTGCTCTCGTCCACAGTGGTAATAGACAAGCAAACGAGGCAAAATTTTTCTGCTTTTGCTCTTGTATTCGTTGTGAATTCAATAGAAACTACGCAACTAAGCTAAATTCCACCTGGTCTCACATCAAACTTAATGCGAATCACAGGACAAGGAAAGAAATGCAATTCCATATAATAATTAGAGCATGTGCATATGAAGGAAGATCTCTTCATTAACTTACACGGGAAACAAAATTTTAATCTACGGATATACTTTCCTTCTCGTTTTGGCAGCAAAAATTGTGGTGAACAATTATTTACCTTGCTTCCATGTGGCAATTTCTCCTCAACCTCAACAAGTTTCCTTGATCTCAAGAGGCTTGTAGTCCCACGATAAAAGCATTATCGGCCTCTCTTTTTTAGCAAGTGCAAAAAGGAAAAGTAAAAGATAATTTCTCTTTTAGATGAAAATACCTTGCTCTTACCTGGACTGTTGTAGTTTCTTCTAACCTTTGGTGTTATAGTTCTGCTGGCACTGAACATAGAAAACAAGTACACAGGTGTGGCTTTTGAGTTGCCTCCACAACTCTAAAAGCTTTTGCTTCCTAAGCTCTAATATCTTCCCAAATCCAAAAAGCACCCTGAAAAAGTCAAAGATATTGCAAAGAAATACTCATGAACACCGTTGCAAACATTCACTCCACTTTGGAACTATTCTAAAAAGTTTAGGTCTCGATTCACAATTTTAACCTAGACTTGCTTATTAAGAAGTTAGTAAACAAGCTAAAAGTCCAACTGCTCTTGTGTGTGATTTAACTTCAATTATCTTTATATTATATCTAGCTAGTAAATCAATTTTCCTGTTTCACTTTGTTGAGTATTTTTTAGTAGTATGTCATTCTACATTTTGGTACATGATGTTGATATCAAAACTGATTATCTAAGGCAGCATCACAGCTCAGTTATATTCAATAACTTGCTGGTAAATTTTAGGCATTGGCTTTTACTTTAAAATATCTATTAAGTACGTGAGATCACTTGACTGACAAATAAAAAATATTTGAGCATCATCATAATTGAAGCGATCAATACAATGATAATACACCTTCGAGCTTTATTTTGATATTGCTTCCAATTGGCCCCTACAGCTTTCTTAACAAAAGCCAAAAAGAAGCCCCACTAGATTGGCCCCATCCTCACCAATTAGTTGTAGCCCAATAGAAAAATTTTCAACAAGTTATTGAGAAAAAAAATGTCCAGCATGTCGGATTCAGTCAGGATTGAGGGTTCTTCCAATCATGTGCTAGACATCCAAATGGCCAGGGATAGTAGTGCAAAATCATCTGACGAGATAGGATGTTGCCCCTAAGCCTGTCCAAAACCAATTAGATGACATGGAAGCCTGATATGGTCCCATCGACCCCTATCACCACGGAAACCTAGAGTTTCAAAAGATTGAAGAGCACAAGTGGCGATTCTCCATAAATTTGCTTAGTCGAACAAACCGAGAAAGTGATAAGCTACAACACTTTAAAGCTGATAAAAGAGAATAAAAAATGTGTTATTTTGAAGCCTTACCTTTCAACAACAACGAGCTCATCAAAATGATGATAATTGATGGGTGCTTCATCATCGAGTTATTCTGTAAGTATTGCTATATATGGCAGGCCACACAAATTGGGGCATGACCCCTTATTGACACAACCTTGGATTTTGTCTTTGCTCATGCGAGATCTCACTAAATTTGAGAACCAAATAACTTGGTTCATTCTTGAATGCCTGTTTGATCTAACACTAGGATCGTGCAATGAAAGCTATCTTGTCTCATAATGACTTTCTTCAATCACATTCTCCAATACTAGAAGATTATGAATTGTTGAGAACATCTGTTTAATTTACTCCATTTCACTCTCATCCCAGATTCTCCAAAAACAGAACAAACACCAAACCAAATAAATTCCTTCATTTGATCTAGCCTGCGAAAAACTCCACCAAACAGGCCTTAAGTTCAAACTGATCTATTCTGGAAGCTTCTTGGACATCAAATTCATTAACGGTGTCATAGAAATTCCAGTATTAAGATTAGATAATTTCTTGAGTTCATTGTTTCTAAATTTCATTGCATTTGAGCAGTGTCACAAGGGCTCCTTCATGCTTATGCAATTTTCATGGCTTGCCTTTTTAAAAAACAAGCCTATGCCGGGTTATTATATGATTGCAAAGTTTTAGAGAATTATTTTGGGATAGATAAGAATATAACATATTTTTTTAGTAACATCGGCAAAGATCTCGTTTTTAATGTCTCCAAGAATTATTTGTCTCAAGTGTTCCATGATGTCAACGCGTATAGTGAGAACAAATGGCGAGTGCAATGGGCCAACTTAAAAAAATGCATACTTCAACACACGGTGGTCTTTTATATCAGTTGCAACATTTATGATTCTTGTTCTCGCGACATTGTAGACTTTCTTTGTTGTGTACGCTTATTATATGCCATTATCATGATTTCAATTATTAGAATGTCAGCCCTACATATTCATTTTGATTCAAATGTTTAGAGGTGAACTAAGTTTATATTTCTGACAATTTATACTAGAATGAGTTATAACTTTTTTTACCTTTACATTTTGAAAGACACTTTTGTATTTTCCAGATGCAGTGACAACTTTCTCATTTTTCTTCTGATTGTATGGGATCTTATTACATACATTGGGTAACTTGTATTTTACTCTTTTGGATGATGAGTTTTGTTTATTAAATTCTTTTTTCCTTAGTGTAAATTAGGCCCTCAACAAGGTTCTCTATCATTCTCAGTGAACAATATAGATGACAAAAAATATGTGCATGAATAACAGTTGTATTTTTTAACTTGTAGATTGACTTCTTAATAAACAAGTCTAGTTAAAATTATGAATTGAGATATAAACTTCTTAAAATAGTTCCAAGGCGGAGTGGTTGTTAGGATGTTTTCCCATTGCCACCGGGAAGCAAAATAATTGTTCACCACAAAATAGTTGCTGCTAATGTGTCGAGTCAACAAGTTTCATTGATCTCAAGAAGCTCGTAGTCCCATCGAACCATGCACACACTAAAACCAACTTTCACAAGATAAGATAAGATATAGTTGCGGAGTATGTGCATGGTTCGGTGGGATTATGAGCCTCTTGAGATCAAGGAAACTTGCTGACTCGGTACATTAGCAACAATCATTTTGTGGTGAACAATTATTTTGTTTCCTGATGGCAATGGAAAACATCCTAACAACCACTTCGCCTTGGAACTATTCTAAGAAGTTTATGTCTTAATTTATAATTTTAACCTACACTCGCTTATTAAGAAGTCAATCTATAAGCTAAAAAGTCCAACTACTATTTATGCATATATCTTTTTTGTCATCTATATTGTTCTATGAGAATGATAAAGAATCTTGTTGAAGACCTAATTTACACTAAGGAAAAAAGAATTTAATAGACAAAACTCATCAACCAAAATAGTAAAATACAAGATATCCAATGTATGCAAAGAAATCCCATACAACCAGAAGAAAAATGAGAAAGTGATCATTGCATCTAGAAAATACAGAAGTCTTTTAAAATGTAAAGGAAAGAAGAGCTACAACTCATTCTAGTCTCATAAATTGTAAGAATTATAAACTCTATTCAACCCTTAAACATATGGATCAAAATGAATATGCAATGTCGACATTTTGATAACTGAAATCACGATGGTGGCCTATAATAAGCATACCCAGCAAAGAAAGTTTTTAGTGTCACGAGAGCAAGAAGCATAAATGCTACTGCAATTGATATAAGAGATCACAGTGTGTGCTGAAGTATGTGTTCTTGAAGTTGGCGCATTGCACTCATCATTTGTTCTCACTATACGCACATCATGGAACACCTAAGATAAATAATTATTGGAAACATCGAACACGAGATTTTTGTTAATGTTACTAAAAAAATAAGTAATATTCTCATTTGTCCCAAAATAATTCTCTAAGATCTTGCAGTCACATAATAACCTAGCATTGGCTGGCCTATTAAAGAGGCAAGCCATGAAAACTGCATAAGCTATGACATGTTTGGAGAGCCCTCGTGGCACTATTCAAACGCAATGAAATTCAAAAACAAGGAACTCAAGAAATCATCTAATCTTAATACTGGAATTTATAGGACACGTTGATGAATTTGATGTACAAAAAACTTTCAAAATAGATTGGTTTGAATTTAAGGTTTGTTTCGTGGAGATTTTTTGTGGGCTGGATCCAGTGAAGGAATTTGTTTGGTGTTTGTTGTGTCAATAGAGAATCTGGGATAAGAGTAAAACGGAGTAAATTTAATAGATATTCTCCTTCCTTATCAGAGAACTTCATCAACAGTTCAGAATCTTCTGGTATTTGGAGAATGTGGTTGAAGAAAGTCATGGCGAGGCTGGATAGAGAAGGATGACTTTCATTGCACAACCCCAGTGTCAGATCAAACAGACATTTAAGAATGAATCAAGGAATTTGGTCCTCAAGTTTGATGAGATCTCGCATAAGTAAAGACAAAATTCAAGCATGCGTCAATGAGGGGTCATGCCACGGAGTAGTATGAATTGTCCATCCATAGCAGTACTTGCAAAACAACTCGATGATGAAACATCCATCAACTACCATCATCTTGATGATCTTGTTGTTGAAAGGTAATGCCTCAAAATAACACTTTCTTATCTTCTCCTCCATCGGCTTTAAAGCCTCCATGAAATGCTATAATTTATCATTTCCTTGGTTTGTTCGATTGAGCAAACTTTTGGAGAATTGCTACTTATGTTCTTCAATTTTTTAAAACTCTAACTTTCCATGGTGGTAGGGTTGATGGACCAATTCAAGACTTTTGGACAGGCTTGGGGCATTCTAAAAATGCAACAACCTATCTCTATCCCATCTCCTACTGATCTTGTGCTCCTATTATGGGTGAGCATGGTTTTAGGGTAGAAGTTGGAACCTGATAATTGCACTGATGGGAACATGTAGGTTTTAGGTTCTAAGATATGCATGGTATGTTTTAGGTTCCAAAATTTGGAGAACCTATACTCGAGGATAGGTTCTACGTTCTCGATTGGTGAAACTTGAAACCTAAAACCTGTAACTTGTAATTCGGAACCTAAAATCTAGTACAAGTTTTTATGTTTTTCTTAATCTATGTCTTCACGCTGTCGTGACCTATTTTTTCTTCCCGTTGGGGAAATGAATATTTAAATAGGTTTAGGAGTATTGTCCAGAGAATGGGTCCTAGACCCTCATTAGACATAAGCTCTCCCAAGCCCATACCCCCGCATGATATTGGGTTTTTATGAAAATCTTCAAATGAAGAGTCGCCACTAGCCTTCTGGAGGTTGGTTACTAGAAACCAAGCCAACCAAGCGGGGCATGGGAGTATGCCTCACTAACCAGAGATCCTAGGATCGGGAACTTGATTACACTAATTAACCAATTAGTGCCATTTCGGTATTCATTTCAAAAAGACTTTTGTCAGGTAGTTTGGATTGATTTTAGACTTAACCATTAACATTTGAGGTGATCGTGTAAGTGCACAATCATCAAAATAACAATTAGCAATTAAGGAAGGCATTAAATAAATTGCAAGCAAAAATAAACACATAGTATTAAGAGATAGATAAATGACAATTGCAATTAAACTAAAGGGGAAACCATAATCATCGCATCATAAGCATGCATTCAAGAGCAATTATATCCGAGAATAATTAAAACCCTACAGGTGAAGCCGTAAGGGCTTATTCAATTTTAAGCACAATCTTAGGCCAATAATTTCCTGACACTTTTTTTAAGAGAAAATTGTCCAAGAATTATTTTAGAGCTTCTTAGGAACTCTAAAACAAACTTGGGATTTTTGGGATTTTTTTGAAGATTTTTTCTTTTTTATGAAATTTGAAAATTTTTATAAACTTTCAGGTTTCTGACTTTTCCATAGATTTTTTGAAATTTCAAAATATTTATAATGATTTTTTAATGTTTAATATTTTTTTGATTTTCGGAATTTTTGGATTTTTTACGATTTTTTTATAAAAAAAAAAAAAAACCAAAATAAGGCCCACAAAAATTTTTTATAGAAAAAGCCCATTTCCAACTTCTACTCTCGGCCCAATCCTTCAACCCTTAACCTCACCAGCCCACTAACAAACTAAAATCACAGCCCATTTAATCTTTTTTTGCGTTTCTCTTTTTCTTCATTTTCTTTTAACCTTTTTCTTTCTTTCTTTTGCTGCACGTTCTTCCTCCCAAGTACGTCTGCCACTTCTTCTTCTTCTTATTTTATTTTAATCTTTTTTGTTTCTTTTTTTCTCTGGTCTTCTTCACGTGTTTCTGCATCTTCCCCCCATGCACGCCCGACGCTCCTGCAGCTCCTTTGCCGGACCGACGCCGACACCGCCGCGAGTCTTGACCGCCCTAGGGAAGACGCCGTGTCATCGTCCGGCGTCAGTCGTTCCGTCCGACCGACGCCGAGCTCCGCCGGCCGCGAGCTGGCCAGCATCCGAGGGTCGCCGGATCAACTCCGGCGAGATGCGCGCCTCGGCCTACCTAAACGACGTGGATGACCCATCGAAAAGCTAAGAAAGTGACCGAAACGGTATATGACAACGTTATAACTCTAAATGACGTAAAAGAAACCGAAAACCGAGCTTCGGTCAAGGGTTGGGTTTGGTTTTCTCATAGGGGCATTTCGTCGAACAGTTGGCGGGCGCTGCCAAAATCAAAGGTTTCCGGCTCGACCGAGCCACAAACATGCTCTAGGAGTCTTTTGACATGTAATACAAGGAAAAGGTGAGCGAAATGCAAGGACGACGAGGGCCGGAGCTTGCGCGAGCCGGTCGGCCGCGAGCTCCAGCCCGGCATTCTCCAGAAAATCGAGCGACCGAGGTTCAGAGGAACATACCTCGTTCGGGGAGGAGCTGCGGCGGACGACGGCGGCGGACGGGCTTCTGGTGGAAGCTTGCTGCTCCTCGAGGTTTCCTTCTTCCTCCGGTTCTCTCTCGCCTCTCGGTCTCCTTTCTATTTTTTTTATCTGTTCTATCTCACGGAAACGATGCCAGCCGCAGCGAAAACAACGCCAGCAGGTGGCGAGACTCGGCCAAGCAGGAATGGCGTCGGGCCAGGCGACCAGCGTCATGCGCCGCGGCGGGACTCAGCCAAGCAGCCCACTCTCTCCTTCTGGTCCCCCCTGGTCTTTCTCTCTCGGGTTCTCTATGCTCCGTTTCTGTCTCCGTTCCTCTCGACCACGCTCTGCCCGTTCTCGCTTTTCCTTTCTGCTTGACGGCTGCAGGCGTAGGAGCGGAAGCAGGTCGTTGGCCGCGGATCAGGTGCGGTTTCCGACGGTCTTTCGCTCTCTACTTCTGCTCTCTCTCCAGCTCTCTCCGCCCTCGCCGGTTTTCTTCTCCCGGGTTCTCCCTGCTCTCTCGTCATTCGAGTTCTCTCCTCTCCCTTTTTCTTTTTCTGACCGTCGGTCCCTCTCCGGCTTCTTCCCTCGGCTCCTTGTCCTCTGTACCTTTTTCTGTTCTGACTAGCTGCTGCCGTCTGACCTCTGCCTTGCTGCCCTCTCTGCTCTGCTCTGCTCTGCTGGCTTTCTGCTTTTTTGACCTGCACACTTCATTTTTAATTATGGTTCTACAGGTAGCCGTTGCCGCGTGACGGTCAAGAAGAGAGGAAGAAAAAGGCCGAGCGGACCGGGCCAAGGAAGAAGAAAAAAGAGGAAATGGGCCGAGCCCGTGCGAGAAAAGGAAAAGGGCTGCATGGGGACTGGACGGGCCCAGCCCTGGCCCGGCCTCTTTTCTTACGATTTTTTTAATTAATTAATTTTTAATTATTGTTGTAATTAATTTTTTTTGCAATTTTTTTTGTAAATTTCTAAATTTTAAAACTAGCAACGCAAGTGCTTCTAATATCTATATGCGATGCAATTTCAATGAAAATATTTTGTTAAGGGGTTAGAAATTAATCCCTAATTTTTCAATACAATTAATAAATACTTAAACAAATTGTCAAAATTTAGGTGTTAACACACGCGATTCTGAGGTATTCCATGATGTTTGATGATAAGTGTATAATTCGAAATCACTAATCTAAATTCTTATTTTCATGAACTATCAGACTAATGAAAACTCCAATTGCTTCTTTTAAAATAATGATTCTATATAATATAAGAGTAACCAGTGCATTAGAATCACAAAATTTCCTTAATATTATTCGATAGATGCATATAGACACTCGTTCTTAGACAATCGATAATAAAATCATTATTCATTTTTATTGTTATGTTTATTTCCATGTTGCTTAATTAAAGATGAAACAAAGAATCTGTTGGAATCTGGAACCGACCTTGGAATTTGTAACAGGATAGGTTCCAAGTTCCATGCTTTGATGGGTAGGTTCCACGTTTCAAAAAATAAAAAACCTATATCCGAGGGTAGGTTCTAGGCTCTAGGAGGAACCCATAAGAAACTTGAACCGTTCACCCTTAGCTCCTAACCCTGGTCATTTGGATATTCACATGGTGGGAAGAACTCTCGATCCCGGCTGAATCCGACATGTTTGACATTTTTTTTTCCTCAATAACTTGCTGAAAATTTTTCTATTGGGCTGTAGCTAATTGGTGAGGACAGGACCAATCTAGTGGGGCTTCTTTTTGGCTTTTGTTAAGAAAGCTATAGGGGAGAGGATTGTTCCAGCTACTGGCAATTGGAAGCAATATCACAATAAAGCTCAAAGGTGTATCCTCATTGTACTGATCGCATTAATTATGATGCTGCTCATACATTTTTTATTTGTCAATCAAGTGATCTCACATACTTAATAGATATTTTAAAGTCAAAAATGAAGAGAGGTGATACCTAAAATTTACCAGCAAGTTATTGAATATAACTGAGCTGTGATGCTGCCTTAGATAATCAGTTTTGATATCAACATCATGTACCAAAATATAAAATGACATACTATTAAAAAATACTCAACAAAGTGAAACAGAAAAATTGCATGAATTTACTAATGTTAATGTAGATATAATAAAATGATAATTGACGTTAAATCACACACAAGAGAAGATGGTGATAAATGTTAATGTAGATGCCCCGCCACCCTCTCTTCCTTCTAGGCCTTAATGTTCTCCCTTCCCCCTTAACTTTTCCTTGTCCTATAATTTGCGTCTTAGGCAGGGTTTGCTATCCTTAGACAAAGAACCACCATACCTCATTAAGTTTTAGTATACAAATAAAACGCTCTACTCATACACTGAGATTACATTTACACGAGTCCTTACGAAAGGAAATCTATTGAAGAGCTAAAATCCTAGAAGTTTTCATATACTAATCCACATTAGACATAGAACAAAAAACTGTGTCCTTATAATTATCACCAATATTTAAATGATGCGCATGGGTTTATAAAAGAAGTAAATTGATATATGCTCTGAGTTTAATGGAGCCATAACGTGGAATTATTTAACTTTTTCTATTCATGCATTTACTTCATATAGGGACTTCAAGCAGGTGATGATGAGGAGTCGTTGATCACAAGAATGGGGAGAAAGAAGCAACATGGATGGGCATCATTAGGAACATACTCAGCACATCCCAAAGTACTAGATGAGGATGGTAAATCAACATATTGTAAATCAGCATACTCAGCACATCCCAAATTTTGTAAATCAACAAGTACAAAGATCTCACAAGCATTCATCCATTTTAGCAATTCCAATTAGCAGGAGGGCAAGGATTAACTAGATGAGGATGGTAGAGTCGGAATGTAAAGGGCAGAACATATTCTAATATGCATTATGAGGACAAGAAACGATCGAAAAGAAAGAAAAATCATCCGCATTTTCCTTCCCAAACCACTCTCACACACACTCCCCCCTCCTCATTCTCTCTGTGTCTTTGTGTGCCTGCAAGAGTTTCGCCTTCCCAAATTACAGTCATTAAATAAATGCCTAAATACGCAAAACCTCCTGAACATGCTATCCAATGCGAATGCAAAACATCTGAACGTTAACCGCACAGGAAAATTAACCGCAAGAATCTCAAATGGCACAAAGTCGCCTACCTTTGCTAAGTCCACAAGCCACCCTCCCAAATCAGTCATAAAGTAAATGACAACAAGCACGGAGCTACACGAAGCACCGAACAAAATCAATTCTTTGTCGCGACCCACAAAAGACAACCCGAATCATGAATGATTCCCGCCCAAACACTCGCGCAACCCACAAATACAAACGCAGAAGTAAAAGAGCATCACAGCATCTTTCATGAAAGTCGATTCGAAGCAGGCAGAACAAAGAAACTAAGCATGAATCCGGCAGCAATCCGAGGCCAACCCAAGCGAGAACAGAGAGGATTACGAAAACATGAAAAGTTGCAGATCTAAAGAAAGCGAGCCCAAGCTCCAAAAAAAGAAGGAAGCTTTTTTCGAGATAGGGAGGAGCGTCAGCAATCTCACCTGAAGGCAAGTTCGACCTGCCCGACGATCTGCTCTCCTCGAAGCCCGCCGATGGCTCCTTCCCCCCTCCCAAAAGTACTTCACCCCTCTCTCTCTCTCTCTCTCTTCTCTGCCCTCGCCTTCTTTCTTTCTTTCTTTCTTTTTTTTGGGTGTTCCTTGTCCTCGTAAATCGGGGCGGGGGGAAGAAAAAACTGTGAAAAGCATAGAAAAATGTTAGCTTTTTATGATAGTCGAACTGCATTCCATGGGCGCAAATACAAAAGCACTTACTTGGCCTCAAGCTCTCTCTAATAGTATCACATTTGCGACCGCCTGAAGATGTTCCCCACCGCCCGATGATCTCCAGAACACAGACGCCTCTCTTTCTCTGTCTCTCTGTCTCGCTCTCGCCCTCTCCAAGAACGAGCCTCTATTTTCTCCCTCGGTTCTCTCTGCTCTGCTAAGGACCCCTCGAAACGAGCCCTTCTCCCTCCCTTCCTCTTAAGGCAATCGGCATTCTGCCACTGCCAGCATGCTTTTTCCTTTCTGCTCTCTGCTGCTCCCGTACGTCTCAGAGAAGCGCGCGAGTCGCGTGAGGGAGGAAGGAGGAAGAAGACGGGCTTGCGGGCCGGGCCGGTCAAAAGCCACGGAAATTGCTTAATATATTCTGACCAAAATAGAAACTTTTATTATTATTTCGACATTAGGATAACTTAGATTTTTGGTTTACCTTGGGCTTGTACAGCTCGAAAAATAATGGTCAAGTCGATGAATTCCTAAAACAGTAGAGATTAATGAAAGTTTGCACCCACTCCACAGTATTTGTTATTCTTACGTACAGGATAATATCGCATAATTATAGAAACTTGCACGAAAAGGTTTTCTTTTTCTTTTATTTTTACTGAAATGAGAATACTAAAGAGCATTATTGGAATAATTTTAGTCAATGAAGGCTTTAAAATTATGTCATGTATCCTCAACTAGTTCACAGATGCTAAAAAATTCCTTTAGAATTTTACTTAGTATAAGAGCACTTAATTCCATCAACTCTCTGAGGTTTTACTTCTATGAACAGAAGTTTTCTAACTAATCATTTATCGTAAAAAGGAAACCAAATTAACAAAATATTAACAAAAAATAGTTAAAAAAGAATGGCCACACCAGTTCTTGGAAATTCTCCAAATTGTTTTAATTTATCCATGTTTTTTTTCCTCTACAAAAAGCATATCCTGACGAATGCTTTGATTCAACGAAATTAATTTGATCCATGAAAATCGCAACTAGCAATGATATACATAAAAAAAAAAAAAAAGAACCTGTGGTAAAGATCCGAAAGGTACGATGAAAAAGGAAAATTCCACTTTGTTTTTCCACAATTGCGAGCATCACATGGTGCTAACCCCCTCCCCTAGCATTCATACTCACAACACATATCATCAATTTATGGCATGACAGACTGGATACAAATAGGTCGAGTTACTCTTGCTCGATTAGTGAATCGTTTTGGATATGTAGGCTTGATTCTTTTTGCATTCAAATTTATTAATTTTTATGATTAGCCGATTTGCTCCAACTAAATCGTTTCGTATAATCCCGAAATCACATCGGAATAGGAAGCATGGTTGCCTCACGTGCTCTTTCTTGCGCCAAATAAAAGAGTTCACAAGGGAGTATAGAAAGAAAGAAAAAATAAGAAAATTCACGGGCCAGGCATTATTGTTTTGATAGAGAGCAAGAAACGAACCCTCGGACCAATTGTCGATGCGAAGAGAATGAAATGAGTACATGCGATTACAAAGGATCAAGTAATGTGGCCCCTATTGGGCAAGAAAAAGCCCAAACTACACCGCCCTAGTGAGCAATTTCAATTGCACGCGGATGCTCATATTTTTCAGGAAGTAACACAAAATGGACAAGTGCTCCACTGACCAAATGAAATGCCCAAACCTAGTGCTCGCCCAAGCGTTTGTCAAGGAATAAGATTACTCTACCACGGGATTAGACAAACCAAAAATGACTCGCCCGTCTTGTTTCTGCTGACAAAACATACGAACCAGGATTAGACAAGGTAAGAGGAAGAGAGCCGTGAGAAATAAAATTGAACTCTTGTACAAACACAAGTTATTAGAGTAAGGTCAGCATCCAAAGGCGAACGCATACATTGACAAAATCCTATGGGAAATAACAACAGGCCAGTCATAATAGTATGAGTCCCGGGGCTCCTTGTCCATGGTATTCATTCCATTGCAACAACAGAAACCTTCAACGCCAGTTACAATATCCAAGAGGCGCTTCGATCAGCAGAAGAAAAATAACCATGGCCACCCAGAATTGAAGAGAGGCTCATAGACAAAAAGAAGGAAAAGTTAGACTTATACGCAGCTAGATATCACAAAACTGGGTACCTCGAACATACATGGCAGACTCTTAGACTTGGCTTTCTTCTGGTGATAGTGCTCGAACATTATGGCTTTGTCATGCTAGCTGTACAATAAAATCCAGAAAACAAGTGGTGGGGTCTACCCGTTACTACACAGTAATGAAGATTAAAAGAGATATTCACTGATGAGAGACAAGCATTTCTCAATAATGATTAGGTAGCCTACAAAACCATAGACGATAGCTAATGCCCATTGAATTTTTCTAAGCACACTGCTTCAAAAACCTTACGCTACATAATCAGCAGTTAAAATGTATATCCAATCAAGTGAAACCGGGACAACGCACCATCTCTGATGGTCAAAAATGTGAAAACTTGCAATAAATCATGTCTACTATTAGAGCAAAGAAGCCCAAAATCCTCAAGTAGCAATGGTACTCCAAGAAAAAAGAAAACGTCATTGGAGTGCAGAGAAAAGATAACTACAATGAGAATGTGGCAGTAAAAGATTACAAGTGGCTAGATGTAATGAGTCATGACCTGGGAACCCCAGCATGTACATCTAACAAATGCTGAAACTATGATCTCCAGCATTTTCCCTCCATAAATGCACATTGCCTACAACTGTAATTCGATCCAAACATCAAAGCATCAAAGGGAGCAAACTAAGGATGTGCAATTCTTGAAACAAAACAACATCATGTCACATTCATTAGATTTGCACGCAACTTCATAGAGAAGTTGCTGACTTTCTAACAGATGACGAAACTACAAATCAAAGTGGTGGCTTTTGCTAATTCATCCCTTGTAGGAGTAGCTTTTAATCCAGCTCAGTGCATTAATGATGTGGTAAAACAACTTTTCCATTTTCATTTGATTGGAAGTCGCATTATAAGATTGATACAGCAAAAAGTTCCTCACAAAACAAAAACACACAAAATTTGGAAGATCTCATGCTATCAACCAGAATGACTAATAATCAATAGCAGTTGCCAAATCCATGGGTAAATGAAGCCCAATGCGCAATAACAAATATCATCATCAGGGGCACAAAAGGAATCTTATTGCTGATAATGTAAAGATGCAAGAACTGACCCCATAACTTGACGAGTAAAATAGCGACAAATAAACCTTTGTGCTCCAACCAATGGCAAACCCTCCTTTCTCGGCCAGACCCAAGCTTCTCTTCTGTCTGGATAGATCTCCTTTTCCTGACTCGGGAGCAGTTGCTTTCCCTTTTGCACTCACATCAAATCGCGCAGAGAAGTTGAGGAACATCAGCATGTTATGCACCAGCACCAGCGACACTTTTATGGGATTCTCTTGGGCTTCATATAGAAGTGGGAAGAGCGAG
Organism: Angophora floribunda; assembly: GCA_014182895.1. Taxonomy (NCBI): domain Eukaryota; kingdom Viridiplantae; phylum Streptophyta; class Magnoliopsida; order Myrtales; family Myrtaceae; genus Angophora; species Angophora floribunda. The sequence goes on from CM024712.1 coordinate 9,294,821, forward strand.
TAGCAGGATAGTGCACAGTAAAGCCACAAGAATGTTAGGACACACCATTTGAGAGGTTTGGTTAATTAATAAAAGACATCAGATAGGTCTATCCTCTGTAGACATCAAAAAGTATATGAATTCTGGAACAAAGGGTTATGCGCAATTGATGCAAAAGTTTACGAAATTGGACATTTAAGGCCTTGCAAACTTGAACACAAAACAATATCTCAAGTGGACAGTACAATGCCATGACTTAACAGATTTCAGTAGGTGGAAAGCGATAAAAACATTGCATGAGCATGATTGATTTGAAATTGACATAAAATTGGCCCATCTAGCTTAACTATCCACATTGTCTGAGCTTCTAGATACTAAAAATGGAGGGAAACAAAAATAAATATGTATCACAGTACATGGATTCACTGTCCAACAGTCTGGTTCATGTTCTAACAAGTTTTCTTGCAATGATATGAATAGTATCCGGCTTTGAATCCTCAAATATGCACATTGAAAAGTATACATATACATCCTCCTCCTCACAATTAAGGATACTTCAACCTCAGATATCAGCCAGGAACTTCTCTCATTGCTCCTCATTTTAAATTGTTCTTCTACCCTTCTATTGCCTTTCCTCTTCTTCTTCAAGAGAATAAGAAATTAAATGGCCAGAATGTGGAATATGAACACCCGATATATCTGGCTCCATAAACCTAAAGTTGATTGAGAACTTGTTTTCACCATGCAGATGGGCAATAACACATCCACAAATGGGGTTTTGACAAAGTCTAGACTCGTCCTTCCTTCCTCAAACACAAGAGCGTCCAAGCACAAGCATGCACGTGCACACACAAAATTGAAAGCTGAATTTTAACTCTTCAACCCAAATAAATCTATAATAGCAACTGGCAACAAGCACACTATGCAATAAACATAGTACCAAAGGAGAATAAACAAGAATGGAAATAAGCTGAATAATTTGATTAGGCAATGCAAAAGTATCTGAAGAGCATACCTATTGATAGCCAGCAATAATGCTTTGCGTCTCCCAGACTTTGCACTACAATGAGTGCTAGGGCAATGACAAAAAGGAGAGATGCTTTTTCATAAACATGCCATCCAAACAGGAATCTGCTTGCTTATACATCTTGTAGCATCCTTTGGTTGGGGATTTCTTCAGGCCTTAGTAAGACAAGGAGATAAGGCTCGCAAGACCATGATAGAGGTTGTCAAGGGGGATCTGCAGTCAACCCGTATATGCAATATCAGATGGCAATGCCACAGGGATAATTACAGGACATCTCAAACTTAAAAGGTCAATGACTCCAGTCCCCACAACAAGCGCTAAATGCATCATATTTTTGTCAAAGATTGCAATCGCAAGCGTAAAAGTGTGGGAGACGAAATAAAGAATATGACATTTGGTCAACTCTGCCAGAATTTCATTACACGGAGAAATTAAGGATTCAGTTTAATTGCTTAGCACATTGCTGGGAAATTACAAATTGACGAAGAGACTTAACTTACTACTCGTACTACACATGAGGTTTTAGATTGGCAGAGCTTATATGTACCAGAAAATTGCAAAGTTAAAGAAATAGCCTGTGGAAGTACTACAAAAGGTGATAAATTTCCCACGAGCCCACGAGTGAACATCGCTGCACGCATTTGGATGTCAAGCCCCAATCTTCTCAGCACAAAAGACAGCACCTTACGATGTAGAAAACCCAAAAAGTTGGTGCCCAGCAAGCATGACAAAGCCCCCTGCCGGATGCCAAATGGGAACATCCAGCAAATGACTAGTTGCATCTGCAAGATAGAGTTCAATACTTATGCACTAATCAACTGCATTAACAAAAAAAGCAAAGCATCAATGATCAATTACACAAGGCACCCATGTAGTCGGCAGGTCAAAAGCACATCTACTTGGTAAAAGCTATTAAGAGTCTCCAAAAGGGTCGAATTTATCAAATATCAAATAAGCTTTAGTAAGACGTGACAGAAAGCCCGTCTTAAAATACTCTCGACTTTGTTGTAGAGGATTCGCATTCACAATCACAAACAATATATACGGAACCACACCTTTTGTATCGACAATGCGTCAAGAAAACAGAATCTAATCAAGATAGTACCAAACAAAAGGGGAATCAAGAAGATGAACGGAGATCGACTAATGAATTCCGCCTTCTCGAAATGAGTAGAAACCTAGGTCTCGAGCTTTTCTCTGACAAACGAATGACGCCGAATCGCAGGAAAAACTGTATCGCTTCCCTTCTCGTCAGGGGGCGAACAAGGCGGAGAGGAAGTGAGAGGGAGGAAGACGACGATGGAGGAGGAGAAGAGAAGTTTGTTTGAGTCAAACTGTGTTCATGGGCCGATCCGGTCCAAGCTTATCGGGCTTAGATTGCTATCGGTTTCGGAACAATTTGAGCCCGATAGGCCAACCCGGCCTAATAATGAGACTTGGCCCATCAGTACCACACAGAAGGCAAACCGGTTCTAATATCAATATGCCGGTAATTTCATTATGATTAGTTCTAATCTTGATCCAACTAAGCGAATGTATCCATTGATTGTCAGCGCTTTAAATTGCTTTTTGGTAGTTTAAATTAGGATTTTGATCAGCCGATGCGATCTTGATTGTCACGAGCCGGGTTTAGATTGTGTTATGCAAACATAGTTTCAATAAATTGCTCGAGAAATTTGACACAAACCCTTTCTTCATTTTATTCACACACGAGATAAGACTGAGACGGAGAGCGTGAGTGTGAAAGCAAGTTGGTATGCCGTCCTCTTTGTTAATCTAGTAATCATTAAATAACTATGAATAAATAGTAGTCTCAAATTAGAAAACTGGATTATGTTTTATGAAGACTAATACAACATCGTACACGAATTCTAGAACATCAAGTAGAATTCGAATTCAGAAAATCATGAAAATTGCAAAATTAGATCTCACATTTGTAATTAGGGTCCATCCTACAGGTACAAAACACATTCATATTACTGTTCTTGAAGCAGAAATGACAAATTTAAAGGGTATAACTGGTATAAAAGTTCTCGTGTTGCTAGCATTCCTAGGTCCGTACTAACTAAGATTTCGAATCGAATTAGCAAATGGTTGAACCAGGATGTATTCAAGTCGGATCAAATACGTACAAGGGCTTTGCCACCTTTACAATTCAGATCAAATACGCGGACTGATTTTGAAGAGGAGGTCAAGAAAAAGGAACAACATAGTTCTCAACCTATCTATTGAAGCCAAGGGGGGAAAAACAAAGGTTAGTAGGAAAACTATTGCTGCAAGTTACTGCAGCATGCATCCATTGGATTCTGGTTCTCTGCTCATGAGTTTCGATCTTTTTCATGACCGATTACAAAATTTCCTAAAAAAAAAACAACGAGAGTGTCGGGAAGAAGCGGGAGATAAATACAATATCAACCAGAACCGCCGCTAATTACTGTCAAAATTTTGTGGTAACATTTTCCGAGCTACTGTGAAAAGCATGATATACACTTTTGAAGACAGACAGCCGCCCCCATCTGGCTTGCCGGGCCAAAAAATGCAAAAACGGATCGGAGCAAGCCCTCAGTGAACTGCAGTTTGTCTTTTATCGGCATTCACATGCTCAACCTGCCAATCAAAAGAACTGGTTTCAGACCCTGATATTGGCATGAGACCCTTTTATAAATCGTACACAACATAAAATACAGCACAATTGCAGAAATAATAATATTAATATTAATCATTGTTGTTCTAGTTTTCGTTGTTGTTGTCATTCAAAAAAAATATGCATTTTGAAATGTCAGACAGACATCTCAAAGAAGAGTAGGAAAAACTAATCGAATGCTACACGGTCATTTACTGTCCTGGGCTAACACAGCACTGATTCAATACCAACCTTTGAAAGGAACAAGCCATTTCCAAGATGAAGTAAAGAAAAGAACTTCCCATCCAAGTAAATCAATTATATATAGATGGCAAAAAGCCCCGTAAATGGAATATGCCCTCAACCCAACGACATAGACTATATTCATCATACTATCCTGACCACACAGTATGTGCTCAACTGTCCCCCTTCCTCTCCTTTTTTTCTCTTCCCCCTCAAAACTCCAAATGTAGAACCACACCTGCACAGGTTCGTGCAATGGGAAAACATCCTAAGATGTGTGAACTGTGCCTTCCCAGCACACTCGGTGAGATTGAAGGATACCCCAGCGAAAAATGTTGAACCATGCACCTCTTGATAGCCTAATCAAAGTTAACATGAAGAAATATTCTGCTACTGCACCATAAGTAAGGTTGGGTCTCCAAAATCTATTTTCATAATCCCAGAGTAGATAGATGGTTTCAGGTAGACAGTAGTAAGCACCATCCGTTGCATACTTCACTATACATCAGCATAGAAAAGGTTGCTCATCCGGTCACATGTATATGGCATGATCCTATCAAGACAGTCTCCAAGGAGGGGGTTGAATTGCCTCTGCTACTTCTCTCCTCAGGAAAGAGGATGTCATCAAAACTATTGGAATCTTAACCTAAAAAGCTTTCATTTCTGCTAAAGAAGAAAATAACCCAAAGAAAAAAACTAGGACTAAACCCCAAACATGATGTTTGGGACTTTGATGAGAAAATATTGGAAGAGGATATAGGTTGGTCATGGCACGATGGCACTCTAGTAGTGAAGACTACCTAACACTTCTGCACAAAGTGATTTCCATAAATAAAACAAAGCTGAACTATAAATTTGTCACTACTAATAGAAAATTCTCATTACTCGACAAAGCTTAACTTAAATTTGTCACTACTAATACAAAGCGCATGCTTATTATTAACAAAGTTCATATTGACAGCAGATCTGAAAAAATGATGCACTCACCTCAACGAGAACCTTAGCTCTTTTCTTGGGCTTAGAACCAGCATCACCTTTCTCAACTTTCCTTGAAGCTGAGGATTCTTTCTTCCCCTCTTCTGATCAGCTTCTGCATCATCATCTTCATCTCCGTCACCGTCTTCATCTGAACCACAAATATAATTAGCTTCACTTCTTGGATCCAGGAAGCACATAAGTCCTCTAGGAACTTCTCATCTCACGTGATTTTAAAGGGAATGAAGCAAAGGAAACGTAAATGCAGCAACAAACCATGAAGAACAGGAAAAAAGAAAAGAAAAAAGATCACAGCTCTTGAAAAAAAATAATCACATGAATATTCAGACACAAAATGAACACGTTTTATCTAGGTATAGAAAGAACCTTCGCCATTGTCGCCAATTGCACGAACTCTATTCACAGCAAGACCGCCAAAATCTTCAATATCATCTTCTAGCTCTTCCTCAAGTTCATCGTAGCCTTCCACATACTCTATCTCAGGTTCCTGCTCATTCCAGAATAACGATTGCATAATCATCCAATGATAATAAGCACGTGCTTATTATCATTTTTGTCAAAGATTGCAATCCCAAGCGTAAAAGTGTGGGAGACAAGAAATAAAGAACATGACATTTGGTCAACTCTCTGCCAGAATTTTATTACACGGAGAAATTAAGGAATCAGTTTAATTGCTTAGCACGTCGCTGGGAAATTACAAATTGACGAAGAGACCTAACTTACTACTCGTACTACACGTGTGTTGAAGTTGGCACGTGAGTTGGGGAGGTTGAGGAGGCCGGTGGAAACTACCCCCGGCACGGTACCAGAATGTAGCGGTGGATCTCCACCGGAGGGTGTGGCCCCAAGGAGGGTAATATCTCTTTTGCTGCCCAAAAGGAAGGGAATTCCTCTCTTTTGGGTTGGTCATTTGTAAAGAAAGATTTATTCAAAAAATCTTAAATTTATTGTACTTTTGCCAAGTCAATTATAAACTTTTTAATTTTATCAATTGAATCATAAACCTTTTCACATTTTGCCACTTGAGTCATTCAACTAATTTTTGTTGGAAATTATTGATGTGAACAGTGGCTGTCTTATGTGATATGACTACCATTAACATGAATAATTTTTAATAATATTTTTATATTTTTTCATTTTTTAATTTTTCTTTGTCCCATCGTCAACCGTCATTAGGCCTCATTGATGGCTGATGGAGGGTCGCCGGTCTCAAGCGAGGGCTACCCTCGCCAACCTCAGACCTCGAGCGAGGGACGCTTAGACCTGGGCTAATAAGGTGACCCTTGCTGAATCCAGTGAACATTATACGTAACTAAAGTCACAAAAGTTCATTGTATTCTTTAAAAATTAAAGAAAGTGACAGCGGAATTGAACGAGGCTATAATATATGGCAGCAAAATAGTCATCTTTTTTTATTATATATAGAGAGATTGTAAAAACCAATATTTGGCACATATACAGCCAACGAGTAGGTAACTCCTTTCCTTGGCATGAAATCTCTTTTTTCTTATTTTTTTGCTCGCTATTATACTCATTTTCAGAGTATGAAACTAAGCTTATAATAATTTTTTAATTGCATCACAGCAATTATTTTGTCTAAATGTGAAGATTATAATTCAAAAGTACATGTGGGAAGCGCCATGGCTAAATCAAAATTCATGACACTAGAGAAAGAGTAAACTCGATTTTGCAATGAAAAAGTAGATTGATTAGTTTTTCTCCAAATCGATAAGTCTATGGAAAAATTATATTGAAAAGTTTAATTAATATTTGTGCCGCTTTACATACTTATTAAGCATATTCTCCTCCTTTCTTGATCTATAAAAATAACTCACAATTTTTATGAGAAATCTATTAACAATCTATCTACGCAATCATGCTCTGTGTAAATGGAGGCTAATCAATATTTTTCCGACAATGGGCTAGGATCAATGATCTAGGTAGCAATGCCACTATTTACGATGTCAACTAAATGATATGAGACCCAAACAAGGCGAATTCATCAACTAGATGAGTCTACCTAAATAAACATAAGTTTTGTCGAGCAATTAAAAGTCACTAGTCTGAAGAAAGAAATAGCCTTGTATGTAGATTTTTTGTGAAAAATAACGAACGGTTTTCAAATGGTAGTGTCTAAAAACAATGCCCACATAATTAAGTTCTACATATAGAATGGTCCCATATTCCATGGATCGGGTTCTATGCACTTTCGGTGAAATATTTTTCGTTCTACTAGAGAATATATGAAGACAGCAGGCGAACATGAATCGTCACATTAGTACTTTGCATTCCTCAAAAGAGACAATCTCAAAGCCCATGGGCTCAAACTTCAGTCGTTCAGCAACGAATCTAACGGTTAGATTCATTTTGTCCGACAGACAGGAACACTCGCTCAGGTGTTCACAGCTCAGACGCCTCCCGCAGCCAGATAACAGCGGTTTCAATTTCGAGTGGAGAAGAAGCGGTCGTCCCGCTTTGCAAACCCAGCCGCGAGCGTTCTCTCCCGCCGGGGTGATCTCCGGCTGCCGATCCCTCTGCTTCGACTTCGAGCCAAAGACCCGTCCCTTTTGAATTCCCACTTCCCTCTTGCTGGCGGCGACCACAGTTGTTGCTTGGAAGGAGAGTTTCGTCTACAATTGCTCCTGGGTCGGGTCTTCTTTGTTGGAATCGACCCATTTGTCCATTCTTCTCGTTAAGTTTAGCGGAGATGCGTCCACATTTAGCCTCTCGGATCTGATCGAATGTCCATGGTCCAGTCGCACAAGACGAAGATATGCTCCGTGCGTGCGTGGTCTCTGGAGTTTTCCGGCAAATTTGGGCAGAGCGTGTCAGGTAGCGCCTTCCTTCTGACCTAAATTTTCCTAAATTTTCAGCAACATCAGCAAAGATCTAAGGTTGTAGGATATTTTTTTAGTAGTGCATATACATGGTCATTCGTTACATAGAGTTTTATTTTGACGTGGATGAGAGTGCTCTCGTCCACAGTGGTAACAGACAAGCGGATGAGGCAAAAATTTTCTGCTTTTGCTCTCGTATTCGTTGTGAATTCAATAGAAACTACGCGACTAAGCTAAATTCCACCTGGTCTCACATCAAACTGAATGCCAATCACAGGACAAGGAAAGAAATGCAATTCCATATAATAAGTCGAGCATGTGCATATGAAGGAAGATCTCTTCATTAACTTACACGAGAAACAACATTTTAATCTATGGATATACTTTCCTTCTTGTTTTGGCAGCAACTAACCGGCAGAACTGGAAAAGGGAATGCCCCCAGCTCCAGCACCGAGAAGAAAAGGAAGACATTCCACATTTTTTCACGAGATAAGAGGTTGAGGAGTTAGCACAGTATAGAAGATTGCTACCAGGAAGCAAGGTAAATAATTGTTCACTACAAAATGTTTGCTGCTAATGTTCTGAGTTAGCAAGTTTCCTTGATCTCAAGAGGTTCGTAGTCCCACCGAGCTATGCACATATTCTGCAACTATACCTTATCTTATCTCACGAAAGTATATAATATATATATAGTAAGCATTATCGGCCTCTCTTTCATCTGTCTGGATAGACAGAAAGGGATGGCTCCATCGAATAAGCCGTCCTTGTCCTTTGTCATGAGCGCTCGTCGGGAATCCTAAGCCTGAGTGCTATAGTTGTTTGGTCTAGCAAGCTGTAGGTTGATGAGTTGGAGTTCCAGGCTGTCGGCCGGCAACGTGTAAAGTGGGTCACTGAGCTCGAGGTAGCCATCGCAGAAGGGAACAACGTAGGGTAGAAGCCCAGGTTGGATGACCGAGTAGGGATTCGTCCCAAAACCTGGTGGAATGGATCTAGGTCCGTGACCCGATTCCGTCCAACCTAGCCCGCTCCCAGTTGGGTTATTTTCTTGTGAAGATGGGAGCGGCCTACCTCCATCAGGCCAAGTTTCAATTCCTGGAACACGCTCCTCTCCAGATGGGCCCATATGTAGCTCAGCCCGCTGGCCCATTGGCCTTGAATTGGGTACTAGACTTGAGGCCATGGAATTGGGCCCGTGGCTTATACTAGGTGCCATCGCATTAGCTTGTTGAGCAGCAAAGTTTTTTCGTCATTTGGATTCACTAGACTCGAATTCTGCTAATATACAGAGTTTGAAACTTGTTGTTTAGGTGAGATGGAAATGTCCTCCATTGATAATATGAATTGGTTGTCATGATATCAAAATAGTAGGTATTGAATTCCTATACGGTGGCTGGCTGGTTTCGCAGGTCTAGAGATGCAACAACTAGTCAGAAAAGAAATCGTAGGCAATTCTAGGGTTGCGGAAGCTAGGCCATGTTGAATTGCTCTGATACCATGACAGAAAATGAAAGAGAGAAAAAGAAGGAGAATGGAGGATGTGTAGGAATGTGTATATTGTATTGCTATATCTTTTATGTACATGTACAAGCTCTATTTGTAGTCCCTAGAAAGAGAATGTAAAATAGGACAGTACAAGATTACATTTCCTATTTATTGAGCTAATTGTGGATTGTGTGAATCAATAATTGATCAACCGAATCAATTAATTACAATTAGAATTTATATCAAATCATATTTCCAACAATGATCGAGATGGGGAGAGAGCCTTCTTTGAAAATAATAAAAGACCCAAAAGCAAGAATAATGGCTTGACCAACTGAAAATTCTAGAAATAAAATGAAGAAAACAAAAATTATTGCATTGTATTGCAGGAGCAATAAAAGGCGTCATAATAAATGAGCAAACACCACTTGTCCAAGATTGAGAAGAATACTTTGCCAAATAATATGTTTTAGAAAGTTCGATCCAAAGCTATTATGGTGGTGGAGACTCCATGCATATAAAACCCAAATAAATCCCTAAAAAAACAATATGGAACACTTTACACCTCCTCTCAAGTGCAATCAGGAAAGAAACCGTACGAAGCACATGACAACATAAACTAAAACCACATGGGAAATGGCCTATTAGTTCGGGGAAAGCAATTGCCTTGTCCATTTCCTGATGAGAACGTCGTAAGAATGTACTGAATTCGTGACTCCAGCTCATCCTAGCACAATAGCAGCCAGCATTTCAGAGAGCAGGAGAAACAAAATTGAAAAGGCAAGACAACAGAACTGATCCGAAACAGACTGATCGTGAAATGGAGCAGAGTCAAGACAGTGAACATAAATCACGGAAACACACTGGAAGCAACACTGGCAGCACTCACTAATGCCGAGGGCGGAGGAGGCGGCGCCACCGAAGAGGATGAGGTGGGAGCTGTGGCACTTGGTGGCGGCGCTGGCAGTGAGGGTGTGGCAGAGGCGGGGGCGTCCTCATTGGTGTCCCAGTAGTAGGGGTGTCAAGAACCGAACTGAAATTTTATGCGTTTTTTGTTCGGTTTGGTTTCGGTTCAGTTAACCGAAAAATAACCGTTAATTTTTCGGTTCGGTTAACCTAATAAAACCGAAATTCTTAATTAAAAATGAACAATCTCTCTTCATCATCCTCTCTTCTTCATTTATGTCCCAATAAGTAAAGCAAAAATAGAAAAAACTGAAAAACCGTCCCAAACTTAACCGCATTTTCGATTCGGTTTGGGATGGTTTTGGTTTGGTTAGGTATTATCCCTTATTAGTTCAGTTTGGTTTGACTTTTCAAAAGAAAATCGAATTGAACCGAAACATTTATACCCCTACCCAGTAGGTCCCAAGTTTCGGTAGGTCGGAGCAGGGTAAAGCCATGGCTTCGACCCCATGGAACCCCACAAAAGCACAAAGCTTCCCCGCAAGCCGAGCTTGAAATCCAGCTGATCCAAAAGAATCAAACCCAGACCCGAACCCCCAGAAGGAAGCAAGATTGAGGAGGTCGGGCGGGGCTTGGAGAGACCCCCAGCAGCGATGGCGATGGGTTCTGGGAATTTGGGAGAGAGAGAGAGGGGTGGATGGAGGAATCAGGGCCGAGTTAGGGCTGTGCCAGTGGCTGCTAAAGCTGAGTTTTTTAAACATGCTCTATATTTTAATCTTGTTAAGAGAGGCCAGTAACGACCAAAGACAGAACGTGCGTTTGAAAGTTGTCGGACCAACGTCGATGGATTCCTCTCCGACGGTCAGTTGGGCAAGCGGTTGGGCATGTTTGCATGCTTATGTATGCGAACATATGAGATCGTCTTTGGAGCTAACCCAACTATTGGTAATTTGGTGAAATGTTATGATTTCGCAAGCATGTAAGATTGAAAATAGATAAGAGGAAATTCTATTATATGAAAGAGCTAAGGTAGTACAATAAATCAGGACGATTTTTGTATATTAACTATCAAACCAAAGAGAGCTGAATAACACAACATCAGGTTACTACCACATCTCCATCCACCTATATGGCAAAGTTCAGCCCCACCTGATGGGAGCAAATGAAAGCAGACAACCAGTATGTGTCTCTCTAATTTGGCGAAATATGCTAGCAGGGCTCTAGTGTCCTTATAACTGGTATCTACACTCTAAATGAAAAGTATTTACTTTTCGTCAACATTAATGACTTTGGAGAAGCTCATTTGACCCTATAGACCAATATATAGCATTCTCTATAGACCTATGTACAATTTATACTTGGTTATCTATAGCATTCTCAAGCATAATTTCTCTTAATCCATGTTCCCAAGCACATTGATAAGTTACGTGATGGAACAGGCATTAGGATTCTTGTCATTGAAAATGTCAGGAGCATATGGTAGATCAAATTGCTATTGCCGATACTTGAACCATGTTGTTAATCTCTTCGTCACCTCCTTTTCTTGTGAGAACCACTTCAACATTCCACTTGATCGTGTCTTGTCGGTAAGATGTGAGTTCTTTCTCACCTACAACCCCTATCACTGATACTTGAACCTTGCTTGCATTTATGGGTACCGATTCAACTCCGGCCATTTGCAATAAGCATTTTTCATATGTTGCATTAACAATGTCAGCATAAATTGGTTAATGGTATGATATTAGAAAGGCAAGAGGCTATTGAGTACCATCACTAGAAAATAAGTAGCGTAGATGCAATGGTTCACTATAGAATTCCTGTTTTTATCATATGCTTGTAGAGTACCTCAATTTTGACGTTTGCATTGATATTCTGATAATTATGAACGACGAATCACACTATATTGGCCCACTTGATAAGAAGTCATGTTGGTTGATGAAAACTTGAGTAAAGAATGAAGTTCTTCACCCACTTGGGAGAAGTAAAAGTTGAAAAAAGTCACTTGATGATCATTTGTTGGTTTTCCAACATACACAAATTCTCGATTACAAAAATGTTGGAATGTTTTTACGTGATGTTTGCAAAAATTGCCGCACTAACCTTTGCATGTCCTGAATATATCTGTTATCCTTCTGGCACAACCTTCAGAAGTCTTCTTGCCTTTGGCCTCTTTGCTCTTTTCATCAGTAGGAAGCTTCAGATGCTCAATACAGACGACAACAAAAAGTACGGTGAAAAGCAAATGTTAGTCAAGAAATCATCATCAGAAATTTAAACGTGATCAAATAACTACAAGGCTCTGCTTGACTCCCTGTAGAATTTTCACGGTGTGCCTTACATTCACTCTTAGAAGAAAATCCTTTCAGGTTGAAGACCATTTTTCACAACGTAGCAAGGAAAGACTCTCTAGAAGTGATTTGCTTATCCCAGACCAGATCAGCAAGTTCTTTAACAGTAGTGAAATAAATTCGACTCAATTACTAATACTAAATCACTCTGCAAACTCAATTAATTTATGCACCATCTAATAGACCCCTTGTTTCACTCCACTAGCATTATTAATTAGATCGATGCAGAGAAATGACTGATTTTCTACGCCAACTAAAACAGCTAAAACAAAATCTCTACCAGTAGCCCATCCCCTTAGGGGAGTGGAGCATAGCAGAATAATTGGCTTCACAGAGATTAGTCTGCCTTTCACCAGTATCCTTTCCCCTCGAGGGAGAGGAGCAAAGCAGAATAATTGATTTCGCAAAAATTGATTGCAAAGGTAGGCAACTTTTGACATTTAATAATAAGTTGCATAAAGGTTTACAAAATACAACCATTGAATTACTACGATTTGAATACGCTCACCAGACGCCAGTGACGATCAATCCAATCAATTACTTCACTAGACCATTCAATGACTTTCAAAACCAAGCAGAAAGGACTTTTCAATAAATTACTTCACTAGACCCTTCAATGACTTTCCAAACCAGCATCACTTCCCCCCAACAGTAAAGAGGAGTAGAGTAGAAAACTTGATCTCATAGAAATCGAGAGGCAGGCTGCTTTCGACATTTGATAATAAGTTACTCAATAATATATAGGAAACGACCATTAAATGATGACGATTTGTGTACACTGATCAGACGTTAAGTGACGATCAATCCAATCAATTACTTCACCAGACCGATCAACAACTTTCCAAACCAAGTAGAAATGATGGATTTTCTTAAGCACGTGGCGTAATGAAAGGGTGCAATTTCGCAGTAGTAATTCAAAAATTCAACCAAAAGCACTTACTAGCAATTTCAGCTTGAGAGGAGCAAGGAATTTCGACTCTTGGGCGGTAGGTCAAGAACAGAGACCTCGTCAAGACTTGACCGCGTCACGAGACCCCTCTTTATGTCGAGGGAGCTTAGAGAGAGGTGACGATGGGTGATGTGCCGACGGTTCAGAGCGGCGTTCGGGAAAGCGTGGGAACGGAAAGGATGTAGGAGGAAGACGGAGGGGAGAAGAAGGTTGGAAAGATGTATATATCCATGCACAAGCCAATTTGGACGCACCAAAAAGGTCACATTAAAGGAGATTAAGACAAGATCAAAAATGTGCAAAGTATCCTACCTTCCCTTTCCATTAACTACGACACCAACGGGGCAATCTCCCTTATCCAAAGTGAAAAAATATAAGCAGAGCCTCTCGCACGCAATGCCCTCAAACAGAAAGGCTGGCCCAACTTTCAGATGTGCGTTCTATGTTTAATCGTCACTAGCCTCCCCAACAGAATTAGACTATTGAGTATGTTTAAAACTCAGCTTTGGGATATCCAACTTGGATCTTAGGATAATTAGCAAGTAGAGGTGTAAACAGTTCAAAAGTTGTTGCTTTAAAAATATATTGTAGAATGACTATAAATATGCAATTCGACCCTATTTTCCATTTCAACAAAAAAAAAAAACCCATTTTCTATCAACCACTCCATATTCTTTTATATTTAAACTCATTTCTATCTCGCATATCTATATAATACACTCGGAGAACGCACATGAAATTGAAGGTAATTATCTTGATGTTTTGATTACTTGTTTGATAAATAATATTGACCTTCGTTTGTTAACTGGTGGATTGGATTCACATTCATATACCTAAACTCATGGAAGTTGGATTCATTGACCTAATTTTACGGTATTGGATGGAGAGTAGACTTTCAAAAGTGTGTTGATTGGAATGTGGACCATACAGTATTGTTACTTCTCGTGTAATGTTGCAAAGTATTGTAAGTATGAAGTTATAAAAGTTTTGAATGAATTTTTTATGTTATATGTCAAACAGCAAAGAGAGTGGTTGATTGACTTATAAGGATAATACTGCAGTTGACCGTGAGTATGTAAACATCACTTTATTTCTACGAATGCCAATATTGCAGTCAAGGTCTTTGGGTGCATCCGTCAATGACGAAGCCAGTGATTTTCTCATCGATGCATGTCGATACATCATTGGTAGAGAAGTTAATGTAATGAAATGTAATTGATTTTGATGTTTAGGTATGTGAATGTGAATCCAATCCACCGGTTAACAAATGAAAGTCAATATTATCTATCAAACAAGTAATCAAAACATCAAGATAATTACTTTCAATTTCATGTGCGTTCTCTGAGTGTATTCTATAGATACGTGAGATAAAATGAGTTTAAATATAAAAGGATATGGAGTGGTTGATAGAAAATGGGTTTTTTTTTTTGTTGAAATGGAAAATGGGGTCAAATTGCATATTTATAGTCATTCTACAATATGTTTTTAATGCAACAACTTTTGAACTGTTTACACCCTTACTGCTAATCATCGTAAGATCCAAGTTGGATATCCCAAAGCTGAGTTTTAAACATAGTCAATAGTCTAATTCTATTGGGGGAGGTCAGTGACAATTGAACATAGAATGCACGTCTGAAAGTTGGGCCAACCTTTCTGTTTGAGGGTATAGTATGCGAGGGGCTCTGCTTATATTTTTTCACTCAGGATAAGGGAGATTGCCCCGTTGGTGTCGTAGTCAATGGAAAGGGAAGGTAGGATACTTTGCACATTTTTGATCTTGTCTTAATCTCCTTTAATGTGACCTTTTTGGTGCGTCCAAATTGGCTTGTGCATGGATATATACATCTTTCCAACCTTCTTCTCCCCTCCGTCTTCCTCCTACATCCTTTCCGTTCCCACGCTTTCCCGAACGCCGCTCTGAACCGTCGGCATAGCACCCATTGTCGCCTCTCTCGGAGCTCCCTCAACACGAAGAGGAGTCTCGTAACACGGTTAAGTCTTGACGAGGTCTCTGTTCTTAACCTACTGCCCCAAGAGTCGAAACTCCTTGCCCCTCTCAAACTTAAATTGCTGGTAAGTGCTTTTGGTTGAATGTTTTTGAATTGCTGTTGTGAAATTACGCCCTTTCATTACACCACGTGCTTAAGAAAATCCATCCTTTCTACTTGGTTTGGAAAGTTATTGATCGGTCTGGTGAAGCAATTGATTGGATTTATAGTCACTTGGCATCTTATCAGCGTACACAAATCATCATCATTTAATGACCGTTTCCTGTAAATTACGTAACTTATTATCAAATGTCGAAAGCAACCCGCCTCTCGATTTCTACGAGATCAATTTTTCTACTCTGTTCCTCTCTATTGTTAAGGGGAAGTGATGCTGGTTTGGAAAATCATTGAAGGGTCTAGTGAAGTAATTGATTGGAAAGTCCTTTTTGCTTGGTTTTGAAAGTCGTTGAATGATCTAGTGAAGTAATTAATTGAATTGATCATCACCTGGCGTCTGATGAGTGTCGCGACCTATTTTTTTTTCGAAAATAATAATATGTAGGTTTAAGGGTATTATTAATTTCGAGCCAACAACCTTTAATTAACTTGGGCTTTCCCAAGCCCATACCCCGCGCAACGTTGAAATATTTATAAAATTTTCAAATAAGGAGTCGCCACTAGTCTATTGAGGTCGACTAGGAACCAAGTGAGACATGGGAGCGTATCTCACCTTTACGCAACTAGAGGATCTAGGGTCGGGGACTTAATTACGTTAGTCACGTGACTAACGCATTTTCGGTACCTAACTTAATCGTGTGTTAATGAGATATCGGCAATGCATTTAAGGAAACTAAAGTCTATCATAACCGCTCTAAGGTAAGCAAATAGTATCCAAGATGTTATTGCAAAACAAGGTGCAGGAATAACCTAATATCATAAGCCAGAGAAAACCTATTGTAGAGCCCTAAAGGCTTATTCAAATTTGGTCTTTTTTCTTTTTTAAAGGTTTTCTTTTCTTTTTTTTGAAATTTTTTCTGATTTTTTTGAATTTTTTGAATTTTTTTAATATTTTCGAATTTTCTGAAATTAAAGAAAACAAACTTTCAAGATTTTTTTTGATGTTTTATGACTTTTCTGAAAATTTAAGAAAAAAACATTTATTAATGTTTTTGGAATTTTTTGAATCTTTCTAATTTTTTGGAATTTTTTAATATTTTAATATTTTCGAAAATAAAATAAAATAAAAATATTTGTTTTCGAAATTTCCAGATTCCTGAATTTTTCCATGCATTTTCTGAATTTTCGAATTTTTTAATATTTTTTGATTTTCTGAAATTTTTATTCTTTTTGATTTTTTTAATTAAAAAGATTATTCGGATCGGGTCGGGAGACCCGGCCCTACTAAGCCGACCCTATCGGTCCGGGTTGGAGCAATGACCGGGTTGGCCGAATGGCCCGGTCAAAATTTTTTAAAATGGCCCATGTTAAAAAAATAAAGCAGCCCACTAACAAAAGAGAATAAAAAAAAGAAAGCCCAAATCGAACCTAAGCCCACTCGAAAACCTGCTCGGCCCAGCCCCTTCTTTCTCCATTTCGGCCCCTCTTTTCTTTTCTTTTTATTTTTTTGCTTTTCTTCTGGTCTTCTTCTTCGCAGGGTTGAGGCGCGCCGGAGGTTCGCCGGAACCTGCGCGAGCTCCACCCACGCCACCGCCGACGCCGCCGTGGGTTCTCACCAGTCCTGAAGGAGTCTTTGCGTCGTCCAGCGTCGGTCGTTCTATCCGGCCGACCCCAGACGTCGCCGGCGATGACTTCCGACGATCCCGGAAACTCGCCCTCGCCGGAAAACTAAAAATGTCTCTTTTCGACCAAAAAAGCACGGAAATCTCCTGAAACTAGCTATAATGTCGAGGGAAACATGAGAACAAGCAATATACAATAAAAAATCTACGAAAACAGGTTGTCGGGGACCGATTTAACCATGAAACTTTCTGGGTTTCGTTTGGGCATTTCAGCGAACATCTGGCATGCATGAACAAAACAAGACATTTTTTACCCGAGCTGACCTCGGACGGAAACCCAGCTTCTAAAAAAAAACACTACGACTTACGGAACAACGTTAATGGAGGAACGTCGGGGGCCGGGGCTCGTGCGAACTGATCGGCACGAGCTCCGGCCCACCTTCTTGTCAAAACAGTACAAAAACAGATGGGGGGAGACCTACCTGGTTCAAAGGGGGCGAGCCGCGGCGGACGACGGCGGGCGGACGGCCTCCGGTAGCGGCTAGGTGTCCCTTCGAGCCTCCCTCTTCCTTCTGGTTCTCTTTCGCGCGCTGGTTTCTTTCTTTTCCTTCTGTACTTTCTCTCCCGGCGCCGGAGTTGAGGTGCGATGGAGGGCTGTCGGCCGCGGATTAGGCGTGGCTGCCGGCCATATCTCCTTTTGTTCGCTCCTCTTCTTCGTCGTTTTTCTCTCATTTTTTTTGGTTTTTTTTTTCTTTCTTTCCCTTTTCTGGTTTGTCTGAAAATCGCCCCCGCGTCTCACTCCGTCGTCGATGCCTTTCTCTTTTCTTTTTCTTCGTTTCTGGTTCTGTCCTTCACCCAAATCCAGCTCCTGGTTTTCGTCCTCTTCTTCTCCCTCGTTCTCTCTTCTCCCTCAGATCTGGTTCTTCGTCCCCGGACAGGCGCGACATTGCCGGTCGACACTCTCAAAACACGGCTCACAACGCAAACAGCAAAGCGGCAGGGGGGCCGGCAAAGGTTGGCAGCACGGACGGAGGTCGGCAGCACGGTTGGCAGCACTGACGGAGGCCAGCAGCAGGGATCCGTGAGCGGCGGGAGCGTCGTGGGTCAGAGCGGCTGTGGACGCGGACGGCGGGAGGGAGCGGCTTGCTGGCCACCGGCAGGCTTCGTCGATGCTCGCGCTGCCTCTCTTTCAGATCTGCTCTCTACTCAGTACTTCGAGCTCGACGACCCCCTCGTCCGAAGACCGCCCTCCGAAACCCAGAAAACCCACTCCGTTTCTCTGCGTTTTCTGCTTCGGTTTCCTTCGTTGCTCAGATTTACGTCTGGCTCGCTGCCTCTCTCTTCTCAGATCTGAAAATCGCCACGGCCGTCGGAGGGGGTCGTGTCCGAACGGCCAACGGAGGTTTTCCTTCGTCTGCGTCCCCCTTTTTTTTCCGTCTCTCTGTGCTTGATCGTGCGTCGCCGTGCTCTCTTTTCTTTCTTTTTTTCGTGTCCTCTCCTGGTTTTCTTGCTGCGTTTTTTCTCCGAAAACCCAGAAAAATCCCTCGAGCTCTCTCTCGCCAGCACCTTCTCTTTGCTAAGTCCATGTCCAAAACCAGAAAACAGCCCTCCATTCCTCTCGTTCTCACCATCGTCCCCCGTCCGATTCTCTCTTCTGTTTTTCGCCGTGTGACCGCAGTGGGGGTCGCGTCCGAGCGGCTTCGTTGCCGCCCGCCTCTCGTTCGTCTCTCTGCATTTTCCGGCGTTCGTCGCCGTCTCTGTTTTCTCTCTCTCCTTCAGCTCAGCTTCCTCGAGCCAGCGCTTTCTTCTTCCCTAATCTTCACCGAAAATCATCATCCCTCACGCCGCGTGACCGCGCAGCAAGGGAAGATTCCCTTGCCGGCGTCACGCGGCCAACGCCATCGCCGTGAGAGGGGGCTCGCCTGAACAGCCGTCGTCGGTCCTTTTTCTCTTTTTCTGTCGTCCCTTGCTTTTTCCCGTCTCCTCCTGCTTCTTCTTTTTTTGTGTTTCTGGGGAGGAAGAGAAAAAAAGGTGATGGGCTGGGCTGAAAATAAATGGGAAGAGGGGCTAGGCCTAAAAGAAGGAGAACAAGGCTGGGAAAGAAAGAAAAGTGGGCTGGGCTGAGCCAACCCACCCGAAAATAATTATAATAATTTTTTTGATTTTTGACCTCTTTTTTTTTCAATTTTTTTTTATCTTTTCTAGAAATTAATAAGTATTTATAGATACAAAGTAAATGGGCATTTAAAACAAAATATACCAAAAAATCGAGTGTCAACAATGAGCGTATTCAAATCGTAGTAATTCAATGGCTGTATTTTGTAAACTTTTGTGCAACTTATTATCAAATGTCAAAAGCTACCTACCTTTGCAACCAATTTCTGCGAGATCAATTGTTCTGCCATACTCCTCTCCCTCGGGGGGAAAGGATTCTGGTGAAAGGCAAACCAATTTCTACTAAGCCAAGTATTCTGCTATGCTCCACTCCCCTAAGGTGATGGGCTACTAGTAGAGATTTTGTTTTAGCTGTTTTAGCTGGTGTAGAAAATCAGCCATTTCCTCTGTATCGATCTAATTAATGATGCTAATAGAGTGAAACAAGGGGTCTATTGGATGGTGCGTAAATTAATTGAGTTTGCAGAGTGATTTAGTATTAGGAATCGAGTCGAATTTATTTTGCTATTGTTAAAGAACTTGCTAATATGGTCTGGGATAAGCAGATCACTTTTGGAGAGTCTTTCCTTGCTACGTTGTGAAAAATGGTCTTCAACCTGAAAGGATTTTCTTCTAAGAGTGAATGTAAGGCACGCCGTGAAAATTCTACAGGGAGCTGAGCAGAGCCTTGTAGTTATTTGATCATGTTTAAATTTCTAATGATGATTTCTTGACTAACATGCTATATGCCTGTGGGGACTAGATGACGTTCAACAACTTCTCTTCCAATTACTCACCATTCGTTTTGTTGTTGTTGGATAACATCTTTGATTTCCAAAGCTCCGACTTGGGCTTGTTCAACGAGTTCTCCAACTTTAGAGATAGAGTTTGAAGGATAATTGTGATTATGGCTATTTGTCCGCCAATCCGAGTGACGAATTAGGGTTTGGGTTAGCAACCCATCACTTTTGTATATCTATTATATAAAACAAATTTCCAATAACTTGTTTGATGCGACCAAGTAGACAACTCGTGGCTGAAAGAAATTTCTTTTCTACAATATTAATTCAATAAATTCAAAATTAAGGATGAACCCAAGCCCTAATTCGTCACTCGGATTGGCGGACAAATAGCCATAATCACAATTATCCTTCAAACTTCATCTCTAAAGTTGGAGAACTCGTTGAACAAGCCCAAGTCGAAGCTCTAGAAATCAAAGATGTTATCCGGCAACAACAAAATGAATGGCAAGTAATTAGATGAGAAGTTGTTGAACACCATTTGGTCCCCACAGGCATATAGCTACATTGTCGTAAACCATGGCTACTTGTACATGCTTGCCATACCTGATGTATGTCTCAATTATTCCTTGGCCATATCAAGTTTGTTATTCTAAGTTTTCACAATTTGTTGTCAATCAATTTCGATGAGTTTCCAAGCCTTTGTAGCGAAATCTGTGAAGTCACTTAGTAGACACAGTGTTGGACTGCTTGATCGTGCACTAAGGTGTTCATAAACAAGGTTAGTACGTCTAAAC
Organism: Angophora floribunda; assembly: GCA_014182895.1. Taxonomy (NCBI): domain Eukaryota; kingdom Viridiplantae; phylum Streptophyta; class Magnoliopsida; order Myrtales; family Myrtaceae; genus Angophora; species Angophora floribunda. The sequence goes on from CM024712.1 coordinate 9,315,629, forward strand.
TTTGGAAAATAGTTAGCCGAAGCATGTTTGGGATTAGATTCATCATTACATAGCCAAAGCATGTTATGTTGCTGAATTTGTGCTTAAATCAACATATGTTTAGTCAAGCATGTTTAGGATTAGATTTGAGAAATTTTCACTACACAGCTTTTTTTATCTATGACATGTTTTACTACAAGTACTCACTACATTTTTAGCTAGTTTATTTAAGGCTAAATGAATGATTAAGATGTCCATTTCTGAAAATGTGCCTTGATGTTGTTGAATGTTGATGAAATTAGGTTGAATATGGCCTATGATGACGGAAATTGGTTGTGTCGAAATTGAGTTATGTGTTCATGATATGGACTTAGAAAACACAAACAACTTTACTGGAAATTTCAAGTCAATCAGACCTCTAAGTGTTCTTCAATTTTTATGATTTTGTGTGTTCAGATTTTGGAAAAAAAAAATTCATGATAGTACTAGCCAACATTTTGAGCTTTTTGACCATATAAATTTTATAAAATTCTAAAGTTGTCTGATCGATACAATGCTTGCATAAGAAAGACACTCGGTTCCATATTTGATCTTCTTTTTTTCTTTTTTGTTCTTGCATCGGCCAATTTTGTTTAAATTTCACAAAGTTCAAGGACTTTGATACAAAAACTTAAAAATAAGAAAGTTGTTTGTTGGGGTCCAAGTGAGTAGAATAGAAAGTTTGAGGACCTAATAATAAATTTTAGGGGGTCAATTTGGCCAAAAATCGGACAAGGTCATTCTCCGTCTACAAAACTGCTTTCAACAAAGTGCTTGGGAAAATTTGCAACTTTTACTTAGTTCAAAGGCTTTTTTGGTAAAAATTCCAAACATAGAAGTTGGTTGTAATAGATTGAACTAACCACTTCTAAAGTTAGATTTCGGGTCAAAACCGAAATTGAGTCAATTTTCAATGACGTATGAATCACTCAAATTGGAGTTCATTTGATGGGTTAATTGATTAAAACTTAATCATTAAGTATTTGTATAAAAATAAATAAGTAATCCTTGTTGCTCGCTAATGAAGGTGGCAATCGTGAAGAGCCGATGACAATGGTGAAAGACCGATGTCCATTCCAACCTCATCTTTATCATAATTAGTTTAGTATTAGCTAATCGTTTATGGGGTTAGCTTCAACTTAAATTTCAATTCCAAAAGGCTAAAAATCAATTTAAACTTAGCCTCATTTATTAGATAAATAGTGTAGGCTTAGTTCTCACCAATTGAATAGAATTAGGCTCGCCTTAGTATGGATCACGCTGTCCAAAATAGATAATAAGTCAGGATAAGGTTCCAAGTTGTAACATTGATGTTCAAGATTTTATATTATTGAAAGGAATAATAACCATCAGGAAACATTTTTCCCAATACCGTGCATGTTTGACATTGGGCATTTAAATATATTTCCGAATAGCAATGCGATTCCACGATCTAGCAAGGTAAAAACATGGGATCGCAGCCCATTTCACGCGAGGTATTGTCATCCGTCCATTCAAAACACCACAAGACTCGACAGCGATTGGAATGGGCATCGGTCTTTCGCTAGCGATTGGAATGGACATTGGAATTGAAATTTAAGTTGAAGCTAACCCCATGAACGATTAGCTAATACTAAACTAATTATCATAAAGATGAGGTTGGAATGGACATCGGTCTTTCACCATTGTCATAGGCTCTTCATGGTTGCCACCTTCATTAGCGAGCCACAAGGATTATTTATTTATTTTTATACAAATGCTTGATGATTAAATTTTGATCAATTAACCCATCAAATGAACTCCAATTTGAGTGATTCAAACGTCATTGAAAATTGACTCTGTTTCAGTTTTGACCCGAAATCTAACTTTGGAAGTGGTTAGTTCAATATATTACAACTAACTTCTATGTGTGGAATTTTTTTACCAAAAAAGCCTTTGAACTAGGTAAAAGTTGCAGATTTTCCCAAGGACTTCGTTGAAAACAGTTTTGTAGGTGGAGAATGATCTTGTCCGATTTTTGGCCAAATTGACCCCTTAAAATTTACTATTAGGTCCTCAAACTTTCTATTCTACTCACTTGGACCCCAACGAACAACTTTCTAATTTTTAAGTTTTTGTATCAAAGTCCTTGAACTTTGTGAAATTTAAACAAAATTGTCTGATGCAAGAATAGAAAAGAAAAAAAGAAGATCAAATATGGAACTGAGCGTCTTTCTGATGCAAACATCGTACTGATCAAATAACTTTAGAATTTTAAGAAATTTATATGGTTGGAAAGCTCGAAATATTGGCTAGCACTATCATGAATTTTTTTTTCCAAAATCCGAACACACAAAATCATAAAAATCAAAGAACACTTAGAGGTCTAACTGACTTGAAATTTCTAATAAAGCTGTTTGTGTTTTCTAAGTCCATATCATGAACACATAACTCAATTTTGACACACAACCAATTTCGGTCATCACAGGCCATATTCAATCTAATTTCATCAACATTCAACAACATCAAGGCACATTTTCGGAAATGGACATCTTAATCATTTATTTAGCCTTAAATAAACTAGCTAAAAATGTAGTGAGTACTTGTACTAAAACATGTCATAAATAAAAAACTGTGTAGTGAAAATTTCTCCAATCTAATTCTAAACATATGTTGATTTAAGCACAAATTCAGCAACATAACATTATTTGGCTATGTAACTATGAATCTAACTGTCGCGACCTAAAATTTCTGAAAATAATAGGTTTAGGGGTATTGTTAATTTCGGGCCGACATGCCTTAATTAACTCGGACTCTCCCAAGCCCATACCCCGCGCGACGTTGGGATAATCACAAAAGTTTTCAAATAGGGAGTCGCCACTAGTCTATTGAGGTCGACTAGGAACCGAGTGAGACATAGGAGCGTATCTCACCTTTTACGCAATCAGAGGATCTAGAGTCGGGGACTTGATTACGTTAATCATGCGACTAACATCCTTTCGGTACCTAACTTGATTGTGCATAAGTGAGATCTCGACAATGCATTCGAGAAAACTAAGATATGTTCTAACCGTTCTAAGGTAAGGGAATAGTATCTAAAATATCATTGCAAAACAAGATGCGGGAATAACCTAATATCATAAACCAGGAAAACCTACGGTAAAGCCCTAAAGGCTTATTCAATTTTGGATGTTTTCTCCTTTTTAAAGGTTTTTCTGAATTTTTGCACTTTTTCTGATTTTTCTGAATTTTTCTAATTTTTTTTGGAATTTTTTTAATATTTTAATTTTTTCGAAAATAAAATAAAATAAAAATATTTGTTTTCGAAATTTCCAGATTCCTGAATTTTTCCATGCATTTTCTGAATTTTCGAATTTTTTAAATATTTTTTAAATATTTTTTGATTTTCTGAAATTTTTGATATTTTTAGATTTTTTTTTAATTTAAAAAAGTGATTCGGACCGGGTCGGGTGACCCGGCCCTACTAAATCGACCCGGACCCTAATGGTCCGGGCCGGGCTGGCAATCGGGCTGGCCGAATGGCCCGGTCGAAAATATTGTAAAAATGGCCCATCAGTAAAAGAAATTAAAAAGCCCATTTCCTATTTATAAAAAAAAATCGGCCCAACTACTTTTCGGCCCACATCAAACAATCAGCCTGAATTAATACTAGGCCCAGTCAAAGATCTTAGGCCCAGCCCCTAATTTAGCTAAGACCCAAATAAAAACAAGCCCACAGAACAAATTAAATATAAGCCCGGCCCAATCCACTTATGCTAAACCTAGCAACCAAATCCTACCCGCTTGTACCTTACCCGACCCGGATCTTGACCCGGATCGGAGCTGTTGCTCCTCTCCTCTGCGGCGCTGATGGGGACGGCCGGGCGTGTCCCGGCCCGGCCACGACGACGGACGGCGACCGGCGCAAGACCAGCCGACGAGATGACGAAGCGGCGGGTGGCATCGGGGACAACGGCGGTTAGCAGCAGGGACGACGGTCAGCGGCTGCGTTGGGGTGGCGGAGCGGCGTGTACCAGCACGGCTTCGGATGAAGGTGGCGACGGGGGTTGGCAGCACGGACGCTGGTGGCGACGGGAGCGGCGCAAGCCATCGGCATTTCTCGTCGTCGGTGGTTCGGGCGGCAGCGGCGTCGGCGTAGCGGAACGATGGTGGCGTCGTCGTCAGTGGTTGAGCGGCAGCGGCGTCGGCCCTCCCTCTCTTTCAGATCTGTTCTCCTCGCGGCTCTCTCTTCCTCCTCAGATCTGGATTTTTCTTCTTCTTCTCTCTACTGCTCCCCATCCAGCTCCTGCTCCGGTTCCGACGAGGTGCAATGGCAAACGATGATTGATGACTGGACTTCCGCCGACGGTCAGCTGCTGTCTCGCGTCACCTTTCTCTCTCGGGCTCACTCTCGTCGAAACACTCTCTCTCAGATCTGTTCTTTCTCCGCTCCCCCTGTCCGAGAAACCGCCCCCTGGTTATTCTTCTCCTGCCCCCCCTTTTTTAGATCTGCCCTCGTCTTTTCTTTCTCGCTCAGTTCTCTGGTCTTCGTTTTCTTCTCTGCAGATCTGTTCTCTTTGCAGCAGCAAGAACTGAAGAAGAAGCGCCTCAACTACAGCGTAAACCCAGAAAATCACCTCCGTTCTCTCGACCAACCAAAACCCAGAAGAAGGAGAAATCTCCCCATTGAAAAAAAAACCCCCTCGCTATCTCTGTCTCCTCTCTCAATTGCTCAGATTTGTTTCTGGCCCGCCGCCTCTCTGTGCGCAGCGGATCTGAAAACCGTCGCCCTATTCTTGCTCGAGCTGCCCTTCCTCGGCCCCCCTTGGTCGCTGCTCCGTCGAGCTCTTCTCCCTCCGCTTTCCGCCGCGTGACCGCGCAGTAGGGGAAGATTCCCTGCTGGCGTCACGCGGCCGACGTCACCGCGGGGGTGGCGTCCGAGCGGCGTCGTTGGTCTTTTTTTATCTTTATCTTTTTTCTTTTTTCACTGGTCTTCTTTTTTTCAGATCTGTGTGCCTCCTAGGGGTGTGCAACGGGAACCGCCCAACCTTGAATCCGCCAAAACTCCGACCGAACCTAGGTTTTGGGTGGTTCCCGTAATAGCGAAATCCGGTTCCCTGCCTCCCATTCTTGGAATCGGTGGTGTCCCGGGTTAGCCCAGTGAACCTGACCTGACCGGGACCGATAGTTTTAATATAAATATTTTAAAGTTTCTCGAGAATTCAAAAAAAAAGAAGAAAATTCTTCGATCTTAGGAAAATACAATTATATGCAAATTAAAAGGACAAATCAATAAAGCGGTGTATAAACGAAGTGGATTGTCTTTGAGAATGTCTTGTAATATTAACAATTTTTTTATCGAAAAAAAGAAAATTACCGGTTTCATTGGGCCAGGTCGGTGGCCCGGCTTCCTGGTTCAGATCGGCCCGGTTCGGTCCACCTGCCCTGGGAATTTGAGGCCCCAGGTCCTCCCCTGTCCGGTTCCTGTTCCACCTTGGAACCGGACCGGACCGGGAACCGATCACCCCTAGTGCCTCCTCCTCTTTTTCTTTTTTTTCCTTTTTTGATCCGCCTCCTTTTTTGTGTCTCCGTCCCCCTGTCTGTGCGCGTGAATGGGGAGAGCCGAATCCCTAGGGGAATGGGGCTGGGCTGAAGAGAAATCCTAGGCTAGATGGGCTGGAATGAAATAAAAGGAAAAAAAGGCCAGAAAAGAAGATAAAAAACTAGGCAAGGTAAATGAGTGGGCTGGGCTGAACCAGCCCATTCAGTTTTCTTTTCGATTTTTTTTTTTGATTTTTTTTGGTGTTTTTGATTTTTTTAGAAATTAATATATATTTATATATGCAAAAATAAATGGACATTTAAATAAAATAAACAAAAATTCGGGTGTCAACACTAACTATTTTCCAAAGTTTAGATGTACTAACCTTGTTTATGAACACCTTAACACACGATCAAGCAGTCCAACATTGTGTCTACCTAAGTGACTTCACGGATTTCGCTACAAAGGCTTGGAAAGTCATCGAAATTGATTGACAACAAATTGTGAAAATTTAGAATAACAAACTTGACATGGCCAAGAAATAATTGAGACATACATCGGGTATGGCAAGCATGTACAATGTGGCCATGGTTTATGACAATGTAGCTATACGCCTGTGGGGACCAGACGGCATTCAACAACTTCTCCTCCAATTATTTGCCATTCGTTTTGTTGTTGTCAAATAACATCTTTGATTTCCAGAGCTCCGGCTTGAGCTTATTCAACGAGTTCTCCAACTTTAGAGATGGAGTTTGAAGGATAATTGTGATTATGGCTAAGGATAATTGTGATTATGGCTATTTGTCCGCCAATCTGAGTGACGATTTAAGGCTTGGATTCATCCTTAATTTTGAATCCATTGGACTAATAAGTACATATTGTAGAAAAGAAATGTCTTTCAGCCACGAGTTGTCTACTTGGCCGCATCAAACAAGTTATTGGAAATTTGTTTTACATAATAGATATACAAAAGTAATGGGTTGCTACCTTTGCATGTTCAATTTGAATTACTCCATTTGAAACATCAAAATCAATTACATCTCATTACATTAACTTCTCTAGCGAGGATGTACCGACATGCCTCGATGAAAAAATCATCGGCTTTGTCATTTACGGATGCACCCAAAGACCATGAGTGCAATATTGGCATTCGTAGAAATAAAGTGATGTTTACATACTCACAGTCAATTGCGGTATTATCCTTATAGGTTAATCAACCACTCTCTTTACTATTTGACATATAACATAAAAAATCCATTCAAAGCTTTTATAACTTCATACTTACAATACTCTGCAACATTATATGAGAAGTAATAATACTGTATGGTCCACATTCCAATCAACGCACTTTTGAAAGTCTACTCTCCATCCAATATCGCAAAATTAGGTCAATGAATCCAACTTCCATGAGTTTAGGTATGTGAATGTGAATCCAATCCACCAGTTAACAAACGAAGATCAATATTATCTGTTAAACAAGTAATCAAAACATCAAGATAATTACCTTCAATTTCATGTGCGTTCTCCAAGTGTATTATATAGATATGCGAGATAGAAATGAGTTTAAATATAAAAGGATATGGAGTGGTTGATAGAAAATGGGTTTTTTTTTTGTTGAAATGGAAAATGGGGTCGAATTGCATATTTATAGTCATTCTACAATATGTTTTTAACGCAACGACTTTTGGAGCTGATGATATCCAGTCACCATATTTGAATAGTTACCATACTTAGCTCCATAAAGTTTGGCAAAAAGCATCAACAACTTTGTTTCCTTCCTTCGCAAGGAGAGTTATTGTACATGCAGAAAGATCTTAAAAATGTGACTAAGGGTGCGTTTGTTTTGCGGAAATCGTACCATTTTTGGAAAATGTTTTCTAGGAAATCATTTTCATGGAAAATAATTAGTTTTCTTGTGTTTGATGATATGTGATTGAAAATGTTTTCGGGCGTTTGGATCGCATTTGGAAAATGATTGAATAACATTTAAACTAACAATTTACACTAGTGTAAAAAAAAAAAAAAGAGATTTTGGAGAGTAAAAGAAAAGGACAAAGATGACCTAATAAAAAGGGAATGACTTAAAAGGGAATGACTTAAAGACCTGATAAGGAGGGAAAGTGTTTTCCCCTTCCCATGCACATGAATTCATTTTCCTAAAACAATACATGATATCTATGTTGACTGGAAAGTATTTTCCATTGACCAAATCATTTTCGGAAAAATAAACAGCGGAAAATCCGGAAAACACTTTCCGGGAAACTACTTTCATTAAAACAAACGCACCCTAAGACTTCTCAGGAAGAGAAGGTGGGTTTGAATTGAAGCCGCTCATTCTTTGAAATGAGTCAATGAGGTGAGGTAATTTGTTATGGTTCATCTTTATTGTTCTATTCCAACGATGCAAGTCAATTTTCTGACCAAGTAGCTTGTTATGGTTCATTTTTATCATTCTATTCCAACGATGCCGGTAGGTTTTCCAACCAGAAGAAAAGGTCAGTTTAAGGCAAGCTTCTTCTTCTTCTTCATTCTTTAGCTTTTTCTATTGTCGCCTTATAATCTTATTTAAATTATTGTTTGATAATTCACAGCGAGATGAAAACTACCTAGTATAATTTACCAAAAAAAAAAAACTACCTAGAGGAAAAAAAAAAGTAGTGTGATTCACCATAAGAGTGCGTGTACCTTTGTCATGTACATTTTCAAAGCAATTATAATTTCCAATGGCAAGAGTGTGCGCATTTTTATTCATGTCCTATAACAAGTTGACACGTGTCTTGAATATGTCCATGGGAAATATTCCTTTGTAGGAAAAAGAGTTCTTTCGGATGCTTTGGTTACTGGATACTGCCCAGAAACCTTATGTTTGGCGCAGGCTCAACCCAGAAGGTGATAGACCTCCTGCAAGAATGTAATTATATGTTATGCAGTTGGGAAGTCAGTTGCCTCTAATTGCATATTGTTAGTGATGGCGATTAGTAGCTGCGAATGATTTCCGGTGCATTACCACATTGTCAATAATTGTACGTGAACTCTGTTACATTGGAAAAGCAGATGCTATCTATTCATTCTCTCAACTTATGAAAAACCAAATTAGACATAACTCTACACAACTTTTGCCGGTATACAATAGCTAGTGCACGATCAGATGGCATGTTTTTGCTTTGTGGTGGAAGAGACTCCTCAGGGGCAGTAAGATCTATTTTCACTAAAGAACTACTTTCAATAGTGTTGCTGACATGTAATTTGGATGGTTTCCTCTTCCACTTGGCTTTGGTTATTGAGCTTTGTTCTTCCTAAGTTTGTTTCTACTTGATCAGTACGTGGATGAAGATATTGAATCACGTGTGAATTTACTTTTTACCTAATCAAAGGAGTGACCTTTGCATCTAGGCAGCCCTTTATAAGGCACTTGGAAATGCCTCATGCTTCCCCTTTAATATTTAGGATTTTGTGTTGGCATTTACAAATTGATACATCCAATAGACCCTCTTGTGATTAATTACTGGATCTCTTCAGGGGCAGTAAGATCTATTTTCACTGAAGAACTACTTTCGATAGTACTTCTAGCTTGTAATTTGGATGGTTTACGCTTGCACTTGGCTTTGGTTCTTGAGCTTTTTCCTTCCTAAGATTATTTCCACTTGATTAGTATGTGGATGAAGACGTTGAAACAAGCGTGAGATTAGTTTTTATCTGATCGAAGGAATGACCTTTGTGTTTAGGCAGCTTTTATGAGGCACTTAAAAAATGCCTCATGCTTCCCCTTCAAAATTATGAGATATTGTGTTGGCATTTACAAATCGATACATCCATTGTACCCTTTGTGATGGTTTGTTGGACCACATACATTGGGCCTCTTCAGAACAGTAAGATCTGTACTTTCAATGGTATTACTGGCATGTCATTAGATGGTTTGCTCTTCCACTTGGCTTTGGTTCTTGAGCTTTTTCCTTCCTAAGTTTGTTTCCACTTGATTAGCATGTGGATGAAGATGTTGAGTCATGTGCGAGTTTAGTTTTTATCTGATCGAAAGAATGATCTTCACATTTAGGCAGCAATTTATATGGCACTTAGTGATGCCTTATGCTTCCCCTTAAAAAAATTGAGATATTGTGTAGCCATTTACGAATTGATTCATCCAATATGACGTCTGTGATGGTTTGTTGGACCACATATATTGGGCCTTAATTTATAGCTGTTCCTCCTTCAGGCTCAAGAACATTAAACTTTAACTTTCATAATCTGTGGGACTGGTTGTAACTTGTGATTTTCTTAACACAAATGCTCTCCATAACATTATTTTCCTACAGTCGAAATGTTTCATGATGGATCTTTTTGTGTTAATTTCAATGAGGAGAAAAGGACAAATATGGCAACCCCCGTAGTACTACACCAAGAGTGTAGTAATACTATGGTATCCAGTTGGATGTTGAGGATGGAGAGTTTTCAAGCATATACCTCTTATTAAGAACTTCACTCTCACCTGCACGTGGTGGTGTGTGGCCCAGAAAGAAAATAAAAATCAAATAGAAATCAAATTATTAAGATCTCCTGTGTCTGATAATATACATTTTTGGTGTTTTCGTTCTATATATCTTAAACTATTAATCTGCCTGGCATTTACAGCCATTGGCCGATGCTTATGGCCTGCTTATGCATTGGAATGGTCAATGGGAGTGGACTCTTGCTCCTGGGGTATCTCCTTCGCCAAGGTACCATCCTGCGGTGAGTATATGCTTTTTCTTGGTCCCACTTTGCTTAGTGAACTTGAGCGGCAGTCGTGCAGTCATTGTGAGAACTGAATGGATATGCATATTCCAGCTCCTTACTGATGAACCAAAATTTTATGTGGTTGTAGGTCTTCGTTGATGCTCGGTTGCATGTCACAGGAGGTTCCCTCAACGGAGGATGTGCAGTGGAAGGTGAAGCAGCTATAGCAGGTAATCTTTTCAATCTATGATGTATATGCAAACTACTTTTGGCATAATCCTAATCATCTTATTTTCCAGTATCATTGTTTTATTATGCAAATATCTGTTTTTACAACCTTTGTTATGTTTTGATAGTTTTGGACATTGCTGCTGGAGTTTGGCTGGACAGAAATGGACTTGTAACTTCATCCTGCACTAGTAAGGATCACTCTCAGTATGATCCTGCATTGGAGCTTATGCGCCGTTGCCACCATGCAGCTGCGGCAGTTGGTCTTTTCATATATGTCTACGGTGGTCTTCGAGGAGGTAAAGAGATTAATTGGAAAGGATCAAGCAAGGGATCTTATATTTTACCTAGTAGTTTCAATGACATAGTAATTGGATCATTAATGGTTTTTTAGTACAATGACGTGAACAATAAGAAAAGCAGTAATAAAGTGGGTCCAAATGTAGCATGATTTGAATTGTAGACTCTGCACTTGTGGTTTGTCCTTTTGAAAATTTGAACATTTAAAAGAAAATCAAGAAGACAACTATTTTTGGGACTCTAGTTATCTAATGTAATAGACAAAGTAAAGTGTATGGCCTATGTACCTTTCTTCACTTGCTTAGTGGAGTTCATCAGAATTATTTTACCAACAAGATATGAAGTATACATTCTTTATTAAAGAACGATACAGATTATGAGCGATTGATGATAAAGTTAGGCACTACTGATTAAGTGTCCGCAGGAGAACTTGTGCAACTTGTAGACCCTAGGGAACCAGCATAGTCAGGAAGGTTCCAGGGTGGGTGTTAGTGCTTGTGATGTAGGTTCTCAAGTTCCGAAAATTCGAGATCAATGAATACAAGGGAGGTTCTAGGGTTTGGGTCATACATTCCTGTATCCACCTTGGACCCTCCATCTTGTACCCCATAGATTATTGCTGAATTAAATAAGTTTTCTTTTAATCACTTATGACTTTCTTATTGTCAGTGGAAACTTCGCATTTCAATTGATAAACGCCCTAACTGATTAATTATCTGCAATCCAATTTTACCCCACTTTGTGACGAGCTTGGTTATGTCTATGACTTCTTCTTTTTTATCTTAGTTCATGCTTTCGGTAGAGTGAGATACATTTTTATATAAACTCATCGATTTAGAAGATAGGTGGAACCTGATTTATTTCTTTATTTTTTCTGATGTTACTGTTGTTTTAGAATTCTGTTACAGTTACACATGAACATGAAATTTTTTATGTTGAATGGTTAATGGTTACAACTATAAATGCGACAATTTTATTCAAAAAAATTTATTGCAGAAAAATTTGGGGTAGTGCCGGGTACCCTGGAACCTCCGGAATTGACGGGTTCTGGTATAGGGTGGTTCCAAAAACTTGGAACTGGTACCTTCTGGGTAGTTCTAGAGTTGGGTAAATACTCTGCTTACCTTGGAACCTTCACACCAATTTGATAATGTATGTGTAGATTCGCTTTGTGGATTAACTAGTAACTAACTCCTAATATTGTCTTCCAAAAACAGTTTATTTATTTAGAAAACACACAAAAGGATTCCTGATCAATCTATCATAAAATGAGGATATAAGTCATTTTTGCACGAGTTAGATAGACTTCACCAATCAAATGGATACTTAATGTTATATAGCACCTCCATATAAAGACAATTTATAATTTTAATGATGCGCTTACATTTGCATAATGAAACTATAGAGCTTGAGTGTGAGCGCTGGAAAAAGGGGGGGGGGTCTTGGGGGAATTTCGTATCATAGATGTCGAAGCTATTGTGCTGGTAAATAAGTGTCATAAATCTCAAGCTAACTTGACGCATCTTAAAGTCATGTGGATACGATGCGTAGATGAGCCGACTTTAGCAAACAAATTATTCTACTGGTGGACCTGAGTTGGGCTGTCCAGAGTGGATAGATGTATTTTGGCAAATAAGTTTTGCACATTCGTAAACTAGCACGACTCATTAAAAAGTCATATGATTTTGAGTGAGCCACAAAGCGGGCAATACTGTCCTTGTGGCAGGCCTAAATGAACGAAGATGCAGCTGCATCATTGTTCCATGCATGTTAATTTCGTTTTGCATAACATATATTTATTGATTCGCTGGTGCATGGCGCTGGTACTAGGCTAGTTGTATTGCAAGATCAATATCTACTCTTGCCAAGCTTGCTATTTGCGGCTTTATTAAAGAAGACAAACTGTTATTCTATCCACCATTATCATGTTGTGTATCAAAAGGCATGTTATTCCTCATAATCAATATCGATTTATTGTGGCACTTGGTTAAAGAAGAGCTTGTTTAGAGTAACCAGATATTTCTTGCTTTGTGTCATAATGCTGAATCTGGAACTGTATCCCAAAACTGTATAGAAAACACAATCTTTAGCAATTGTTCTTGAAGAATATTCTGTCCCGCTCAACTGTTTCTTAATTGACTTCTGTCATCAGAGAGGAGACCTATTTGAGATCATATTAGTCCAACTACCCCGGCACAGAAGATGTTACTTTTTTGGCTGCATAAATAATGGCTTCATACAGTTCAAATTGAAGTAGATGTGTGCTTGTCTAAAATAATTAGGTATATTATGACAACATTTGTACAAAAGTTAAAGAATGTTTATTTATTTTCAAATGAAAAAGTGATGCTTTGTCAGGACTAGTTGGCTATATCTGGTATAACAGTATCTGATTTTGGATTGCCTCCAAGACGGATCTCAAGTCTCTGACAGATGTTATCATGGAGGTTAAAGGTATAACAAAAATAGCTATAGCTTAACAAAAAAGGAACTTCCCTAATTCTTAAGGTTCCGAAATTTTGTCAAGTATAAGCTGCACTTACACGTCATTTGATCATGTAGAACAAAATTGCCAAAAATTTTAATATTACAAGTTTATGTACATAAACGGACTTTTTTCAGTTTCAACTGTATCATCAACACTAATTTTTCCAGTGCAATGATGATCTTAGGCAAGAATTAAAAATAAAATGGGAATCATGGCCCACATGGAACTGGAACCCTTGTGGTTCTTGTCTTGTAATCTTCTCAATTTTAGTTTTCACTGGCTCTACATGGTTCATATGTGAGAGTGAGACTCATACAACAGAATGGGAATAGCCATCCATATCATTTGTCTAATGTTTTCCTTTTGCAGTGGGTTTAGTTGGATGCTATTCTGTTGAACAGAGGAAGATTTTCAAATTTAAATTCCAATTTCCAATAAGCAGACATATTATAAGTTATTATGTGGAAAACTGGTTAGATTAGAGGTTTGTATTGTTCCTCAGCATATTACGCTGATTTATGACATGGTCGGATTTTTTTGATAAAGTTTCGTCTTTGTCCATCTAATTGTTTGTTTAGTTCAGAAGACTTTTCCAGCGGTTATATGGCACATGTTCTTCTCATTTGGTCATCTATTTGTTTCCCTTGTATAATTTGAATTATTTGGTGCAGATATGCTGCTCGATGATCTTTTGGTTGCTGAAAATTCGCTGTTCCAGTCAGATAGCGATTCTCCCATGTTAACATCAGAGAGAGCCTCACCTATCACTAGTCCCAAAATAAATGCAACTGGAGTTGCTCCTGCAACATCTTTGACTTCAGATGGTGCACTAGATAATTCATCTAGCGGCATGGGGTATTATACTTTTTTTCCCCTTTTCTCCTGACCTTTCTTTTCTCGAGTACAAGTCTGGAATTTGTTGTGCCTGCAGTGACATACAATTGTTTCTTTTCGCCCCCATTCTTGTGTCCCTTCTCTGCCTCCCTCCTTCCCTAGCCACTAAGCTGCGTGCCTACGGGCAGTTGCTGTGACGTAGACACGCGCAAACATTTTAATTTAGCATCTTATCTGTGTTTCTTAATCATGGGTATATAACAGTTCCAGCATGGACAAAAACTCGATGGAAAAACTCAGGGAGGCTTCTGCTGCTGAAGCCAAGGCGGCTAATGCTGTCTGGCAAGCTTTTCAATTGGCATCTTCTGTCCCTGCAGAAGAAACATCAATATCAGATGAAAACTATCAAGCAACTGAGACTGCTTCAGATGGTAGTGACGCTAAGGGAGATGTTCGTCTTCATCCTAGAGCTGTAAGTCTGTGAACTTATGTCATGGTTTCACATCAAAGGGTGTTCTAGTCTCTGTTCTTCATGCTTACATTGTTTTCCTACAGGTGGTAGTTGCTAAAGAGGGTTGCTAAAGAGGCTGTAGGTAACCTCGGTGGAATGTCAAGACAGCTATCACTGGATCGATTTGAAAATGAGAGCAGATGGATGGTTCCAAATTCCAATGAATAATGAGCTGTCATATCCTACGAAAAGGTTCACCAGACAGAAATCTCCTCGAGGCTTGCATAAGAAGGCGAGTGTCACTGAAGTTAATACCATCCTCTTCATTAGAACGTTTGCCAGGCTAAATTACCTCTTTTCGCTTTTCAGATTATATCCGCTATGCTTCGGCCTTGAAATTGGAAAGCTCCTGATAATAGGAGGTTCTTCCTGGATTCTTATGAAGTTGGGGAGCTCTGTTATGCTGCAGAACAGCTTTTCATGCATGATTCAACGGTTCTTCAGTTATAAGCTCCAGTTAAAGTATTCAGTGACCCACATGGCCAAATTGGTGATCTCATGCGTTTGTTCGATGAAAATGGTTTTCCTTCCACTGCAGGAGATATAACGTATGTTCGATATGATTTGAATCATTTCTTTTAAGTTCTATACTTGTAGTAAATGTCCTATGCATGCTGCTCTTCGCTGAGAAACAGCATGACAACAGGAGAAAATCCAAGTGTCATACATTTAAAAACGGTACCGAAATGATAACTGCAATAGGCATTGGAGCTGATGGTGGCTGCTTCATAGTCATAATATACTTGTAAGAACCTGAACTAACCAGGGCATGCTCATCTGGACTATAGTAAACAACAGAGAGGATACTTTCCAACTCCCACTCGGTGGCTGCTTCATCTTCGTTTTGTTATTTTGTATTGAGGGCCATTAACCAACTAATCAATCTTGCGTAATGAAGGCTAGGCCTTCAAATTTCATTAGGATCATAGAAAGACAAAATTCCAAAATCACCAATCACTAGTGAAGATAGAGTATCGATGCACATATTTCTTCTGCCCACAACGTGTAATATGCGCATCACCGACAAAAGAAACATCCGGAAAAGAGAGTTATAATCTATCAAGTATCGACTCAGCCAATCCTCAGTACTTAAGTGCCTATATTCATTCATTGTTGCGAGGTCTTGGTCATTATTCATTTGGATGCAATCGACATATCGACACAGGACCACTCTACCACTTTCGGCTTTAATTCGATTACAAATCGGGAAAGTGTATGCATAATCGAATTAATTGCAGACTCAAGTGTCGAAGCCACAAGGCAACAATTAGGTCCATGTAGCCTTTAGCTTTTTGACTGTCAAGCTATCACAAGTATCTATATGACAGCCTCTGCTTAAGACCCACATGCACTACCTGTATTCAAAACACTATGCAACAGAATTAGCAGTCGTAAGAACATGAACTAACCATGGCATGCTCATCTATACTATAGTGAACAACAGAGACGATCCTTTCCAACTCCCACTCGGTGCCTCTCAAATCGAATAGTAAATTTTGCAATTGCTGTCGAGTCCCGTGGTGTTTTGAATGGACGGATGACAATACCTTGTGTGAAATGGGCTGCGATCCCATGTTTTTACCTTGCTGGATTGTGGAATCGCATTACTGTTCGGAAATATTTTTAAATGCCCGATGTCAAACATGCATGGTATTGGGAAAAATGTTTCCCGATGGCTATTATTCCTTTCAATAATATAAAATCTTGAACATCAATCCTTCTGGGCTGGTAAGTGCAACCTTATCTGGCCATATGGAACGTGGCAGAACTCAATTGGATGGGTTACTAATTCCCTGTCTGGTAGCAGCTTTCATAAGATGATTTCTAGGTTCTATTTTGGGGCTCTTTGCTATGCTATTTGGAAGGCCCGGAACAACACCCTATTTTGGGGAAGAGCGGTTTATATCCCATCGTTGAAGTACCATATTACTAAGGCCGTTAAGGATAAGGTGGCAACTGTCAAGCGCGTCCAAGACACGCCTATCAACAGGAGATTTCAAAGAACTTGGGGGCTCAATCCTTCTATTTTTGCTAGATGATCTCTCTAAGCTCCTTTGTTGTACTGTACATAGGCCCTTTTGTGTAATGGTTGTATCATTTTGATCCTAAACTTGATACCAGTCCACTCATTTGACGTGTTGTTGTGGTGAGTGCAAGTGGGTGCCGAGTTTCTTTGTTTTGTATAGTTGGTCGGTGGAAATACATGCTTACCTTACAAAAAAAAAAAAATCTTGAACATCAATGTTACAACTTGGAACCTTGTCCTGACTTATTATCTATTTAGGATAGCGTGATCCATACTAAGGCAAGCCTAATTCTATTCAATTGATGAGAACTAAGCCTAAGCTATTTATCTAAAAAATGAGGCTAAGTCTAAATTGATTTTTACCCTTTTGGAATTGGAATTTTTCTTCTCCCGATTGAAGCGCCTCTTTGGATATCGTAACTGGAGATGAACGTTTTTGTTGTTGCAATGGAATGAGTACCATGGACAAGGAGCCCCGGGACTCGTACTGTTATGACTGGCCTGTTGTTATTTCCCATAGGATTTTGTCAATGTATGCGTTTGCCTTTGGATGCCGACCTTACTCTAATGACTTGTGTTTGTACAAGAGTTTGATTTTACTTCTCACGGCTCTCTTCCTCTTACCTTGTCTAATCCCGGTTCGAATGTTTTGTCAGCAGAAACAAGACGGGCGAGTCATTTTGTTTTGTCTAATCCCGTGGTAGAGTAATCTTATTCCTTGACAAACGCTTGGACGAGGACTAGGTTTGGGCATTTCATTTAGTCAGTGGAACACTTGTCCATTTTGTGTTACTTACTGAAAAATATGAGCATCCGCGTGCAATTGAAATTGGTCACTAGGGCCGTGTAGTTTGCCAAATTAAGTTTGGGCTTTTTCTTGCCCGATAGGGCCCACATTACTTGACTCTCCGTATGTAATCGCACGTCCCTTTTTCATTCTCTTCGCATCGACAATGGGTCCGAGGGTTCTTTTCTTGCTCTCTATCAAACAATAATGCCTGGCCCTTGAATTTTCTTATTTTTTATTTCTTTCTAAACTCCCCTGTGTACTCTTTTATTTGGCGCAAGAAAGAGCACGTGAGGCAACCGTGCTTCTGATCCCGATGTGATTTCGGGACTATTCGAAACGATTTAGTTGGAGCAAATCAGCTTATCATAAAAATTAATAAATTTGAATGCGAAAAGAATCGAGCCTATATATCCAAAACGATTCACTAATGAAGCAAGAGTAACTCGACCTATTTGTTATTTGAAAGTAGCCTATCCAATTTGTCACGCCATAAATTGATGATATGTGTTGTGAGCATGAATGCTAGGGAAGGGGATTAGCACCATGTGATGCTCGCAATTGTGGAAAGAACAAAGTGGAATTTTCCTTTTCATCGTACCTTTCGAATCTTTACCATGAGTTCCTTTTCTTTTCTTTTTTATGTATATCATTACTAGGTGATTTTCACAGATCAAATTAATTTCGTTGAATCGAAACATTCGTCGGGATATGTTTTCTGTAGAGGAAAAAAAAACGTGGATAAATTAAAACAATTTAGGCCCGGCCCATTTTCTCTTTTCATTTTTCCCGGCCCGGCCCGTCCCGCACGCCCATGTTCTACCTCCTTCCTCCCTCACGCGACTAGCGCGCTCTTCTCTGAGACTTACGTGAGCAGCAGAGAGCAGAATAGAAAAAGCATGCTGGCAATGGCAGAATGCCGATTGCCTTAAGAGGAAGGGAGAGAGAAGTGCTCGTTTCGGGGGGTCCTTAGCAGAGCAGAGAGAACCGAGGGAGAGAATAGAGGCTCGTTCTTGGAGAGGGAGAGAGAGGGGAGAGACAGAGACAGAGAGACAGAGAAAGAGAGGCGTCTGTGTTTTGGAGATCATCGGCGGTGGGGAACATCTTCAGGCGGTAACAAATGTGATACTATTAGAGAGAGCTTGAGGCCAAGTAAGTGCTTTTGTATTTGCGCCCATGGAATGCAGTTCGACTATCATAAAAACAGCTAACATTTTTCTATGCTTTTCACAGTTTTTTCTCCCCCCACATAACACCCAAAAAAGAAAGAAGACGAGAGAGCAGGAGGAGGGAAGGAGCCATTGGCGGGCTTCGAGGAGAGCAGATCGTCGGTGGCTGAAGGCAAGTTCATTGTTCTGGGTCGCTCCGTGTGTGTGTGTTGGCATTTACTTTTTGACTCTAATTTGGGAAGGTGGCTTGTGGACTAAGCAAAGCTAGGCGACTTTCTGCCATTTGAGATTCTTGCAATTAATTTTCCCGCGCGGTTAACGTTCAGATGTTTTGCATTCGCGTTGGATAGCATGTTCAGGGGGTTTTGCGTATTTAGGCATTTACTTAATGACTGTAATTTGGGAAGCGGAACTCTTGCAGGCGCATAGAGACAGAGAGAAAATGAGGATGGGGGAGTGTGTGTGAGAGTGGTTTGGGAAGGGAAATGCGGATGATTATTTTTTTTTCGGTCGTTTCTTGTCCTCATAATGCATATTAGAATATGTTCTGCCCTTTACATTCCGACTCTACCATCCTCATCTAGTTAATTCTTGCCCTCCTGCTAATTGGAATTGCTAAAATGGATGAATGCTTGTGAGATCTTTGTACTTGTTGATTTACAAAATTTGGGATATGCTGAGTATGCTGATTTACAATATATTGATTTACCACCCTCATCTAGTACTTTGGGATATGCTGAGTATGTTCCTAATTATGCCCATCCATGTTGCTTCTTTCTCCCCATTCAGATGTTTTGCATTCGCGTTGGATAGCATGTTGAGGGGGGGTTTTGCGTATTTAGGCTTTTACTTAATGACTGTAATTTGGGAAGGCGAAACTCTTGCAGGCGCATAGAGACAGAGAGAGAGAGAGAGAATGAGGAGGGGGGAGTGTGTGTGAGAGTGGTTTGGGAAGGGAAATGCGGATGACTTTTCTTTTTTTTCGATCGTTTTTTGTCCTCATAATGCATATTAGAATCTGTTCTGCCCTTTACATTCCGACTCTACCATCCTCATCTAGTTAATTCTTGCCCTCCTGCTAATTGGAATTGCTAAAATGGATGAATGCTTGTGAGATCTTTGTACTTGTTGATTTACAAAATTTGGGATATGCTGAGTATGCTGATTTACAATATGTTGATTTACCATCCTCATCTAGTACTTTGGGATATGCTGAGTATGTTCCTAATGATGCCCATCCATGTTGCTTCTTTCTCCCCATTCTTGTGATCAACGACTCCTCATCATCACATGCCTGAAGTCCCTATATGAAGTAAATGCATGAATAGAAGAAGTTAAATAATTCCACGTTATGGCTCCATTAAACTCATATCATATATCAATATACTTCCTTGATAAACTCATGCACATCATTTAGATATTGGTGATAATTATAAGGACATAGAGTTTTTTGTTCTATATCTAATGTGGATTAGTATATGAAAACTTCTAGGAATTTAGCTCTTCCATAGATTTCCTTACGACTCGTGTAAATGTAATCTCAATGTATGAGTAGAGCATTTTATTTGTATACTACAACTTAATGAGGTATCGTGGTTCTTTGTCTAAGGACAGCAAACTCTACCTAAGACGCAAATTATAGGACAAGGAAAAGTTAAAGGAGGAAGGGAGAACATTAAGGCCTAAAAGGAGGAGAGGGTGGTGGGGCATCCACATTAACATTTATCACCATCTTCACTTATGTGTGATTTAACTTCAATTATCATTTAATTATATCTAACTAGTAAATCCATGTGATTTTCCTGTTTCACTTTGTTGAGTATTTTTTTAGTAGTATGTCATTCTACATTTTGGTACATGATGTTGATATCAAAACTGATATCAATAACTTGCTGGTAAATTTTAGGCATCACCTCTCTTCATTTTTGACTTTAAAATATCTATTGAGTACATGAGATTACTTGACTAACAAATAAAAAAATTTTGAGCAGCATCATACAGTCAGTACAGTGAGGATACACCTTTGAGCTTTATTGTGGAAGCAACCCTACTGCTTTCTTAACATTGAGAAAAAAAAAATTGTCCAGCATGTCAGATTCAGCCGGGATCGAGAGTTCTTCCCATCATGTAGTAGACATCCAAATGGCCAGGGATAGTAGCGCAGGATCAGCAAGATCATCCGATGGGCTAGAGATAAGTCGTTGCATCTTTAGAGCACCCCCAGCCCTCTTGAAGACCAATCAGATGGCATACCAGCCCGACACGATCCCCATCGGCCCCTACCACTATGGAAAGCCACAATTCCAAAATATCCAAGAGCACAAGGGGCGATTCTCAATCGAGCTACTCAACCGAACAAACCAAAGAAGGGACAAGTTAAGGCATTTCGCCGAGGCTTTAAAACCGATGGAGGAGAAGATAAGAATGTGTTATTCTGAGCGCTTACCTTTCAACAGCGATGAGCTTGTCGAGATGATGGTTGTTGATGGTTGTTTCATCATTGAGTTGTTCTGCAAGTTCAGCCATGGAACGGTAGGCCACATCGATCCAGGCAATGACCCCTTACTGAGCGAGCCATGGGTGTTGCCTTCCCTCATACGGGATCTCATCAAACTCGAAAACCAAATTCCTTGGTTTGTCCTTAGGTTTCTGTTTGATGAGACACTGGGTTCGAGTGGGAGCCATCCTTCTCTGTCCGATCTAGCCTTGACTTTTTACAACGTCATGCTCCAAAAACCAGAAGATGTCTTGATGAATTATTCTGGTTACGAAGGAGAACATTTGCTGAATTTCATCCGCATGGCTAACATAATGGATTCTCCAGAAATACAACGAAGACCAGATAAATTCCATCGCCTGATCTGGCCCGCAACTAAGCTGTACCGAGCAGGCATCAACTTCAAGGCGACCTTTACTGAAAGCTTCATGGACATAAAATTCATGAATGGCATCTTGGAAATTCCGGTGATAAGATATGATTCAGTCTTCGGTACAATGTTGCTGAACTTTGTGGCATTTGAGCAGTGCCACTGGGGATCCTCCAAGCATGCCTCAGCTTATGCACTTTTCATGAGTTGCCTTCTTCAGACACCAGCAGATGCAAATTTCCTTGGCGACTGCAGCATCATTGAAAATTATTTTGGGACAGATGAGCAAATTGCACATTATTTCAGCAACATCGCACAAGAGGTAGTGTTCGACTTCTACAATAACTATTTGAGCAAGGTGTTCCAGGAAGTAAACAAGTATACCAGAAATGGGCGACTGCACTGGTCCAGCATCAAGAATGCCTACTTCAGTAAACGGTGGTCGATGATATCTGCCATTGCATCGTTCCTACTTCTTGCTCTAGCGATAATTCAGACTTTCTTTGCTGCATTTGCTTATTATAAAGCTCCCAATCCATAGTAAGATCTTCATCTACTGATTCTAACAACACAAAAAGATTAAATTTCTCAAGGAAGTGTTAAGTTCTTAGTAGGTAATGTCCAACTATTGTCTTTGAGTGCAGGCCTGAGCTCCTTGCTGCACAACTGATCGTACTCCAGAGTTAGCCAGGCAGGAAAGACCATCCCCATTCCAAAGCCATGACTCCTGCTGATTTCTCTGGACCATTTTCAATGCGAACGTCTTTAGTGCCTGATGAGCAGAGCCGAAAGCTGGTGAGAAATTTGGAGAGTCCATGTTTTCATGTGAATTGCAAAATGGTTCATGCCATGAAAAGATGGGTATTGTTTGGTGGGCTTATACCGTTTATTTAGCCGAAGTAAACAGCTTTTTCTTTTTTCTTTCTTCTTTTTTTGAGAACTTGAGCCTAAGCCTTTAGTACTAGCCTCACCTTAGTGGTAATATGGATTCTTACAATTGTTATTATTTTGTTTTGGTGCATGGCTCGGTGGGACTACGAGCCTGTTGAAATTAAGGAAATTTACTGACTCAGCCGATTAGCAGCAAAAATTTTGTGGCAAACAATTATTTTACCTTTGTTTCCGGTGGCAATGTACTTTGCTAACTCCTCCACTTCCATCCCTTGAAAAAATTTGGGATTTTTTTCTTTTCTTCTTGGCGCTGGAGCGGGGGCATTCCCTTTTCCAGTTTTACTGGTTAGTTGCTGCCAAAACAAGAAGGAAAATATCCGTGAATTAAAAGGTTGTTCCTCATGTAACTTAATGAAGAGATCTTCCTTCATATGCACATCTCATTACTTTCCTTGTCCTGTGATTCTCATTAAGTTTGATGTGCGATCAGGTGGAACTTAGCTTAATTGCCTAGTTTTTATTAAATTCCCAACGAATATGAGAGCAAAAGCAGAAAATTTTTGCCTCATCTGCTTGTCTGTCACCACTGTGGACGAGAGCACTCTCGTCACGTTGAAATAAAACTCCATGTAACGAATGACCATGTATATGCACTTCAAGAAAATCCAACAACGTCAAAAAGTATTACCAATAATGAATGTACAAAGACGTCAAAATGCATGAAGTTTGGCGACAATAAGAGATAAGGAAGAAAACAAGAAGAAGAGAGAGAGTTTGAGACGAGGAGATTTTGTTATGCACCAGATTAGCCTCGGCAAGAGAGTTGGAGGAGATGGCAGACATCAGCCTATGTGGCCAGTTCGCGAGAGTAAATTTAAGTTATCTGTGAGTTCCTTCGTCGTCAATGCTAAACATATATGGACCGGAAACACAACGGGGGAGTGTATACGGTTAGACATGGTACACCAGACTACGTCCATGGCTCCCCAACCCATAATGGGGTCCAAACCGAATTTATTATCTTGAGACATAATTCATACATAAGACACCGGATTCCCCAGTAGAAGAGATTTCAAAACCATCCCAAACCTCCTCTGTTTTTTCTTTTCTATTTTGATCTTTTTTTTCTGGATTATTATAAGATGATTTTTTCAACTTTCTATATATAGAAATAATTTATGGAATCCACACGCCGAGCCTAAAATTTAATTATTTTTTCTGCCAAAATGTTCAATCCACAATGGAAAATTTAGGTAAGAAGGAAGGCGCTACCTGACCCGCTCTGCCCAATTTGCCGGAAAACTCCAGAGACCACGCACGCACGGAGCATATCTTCGTCTAGTGCGGCTGGACCATGGACATATAGTCAGATCCGCGAGGCTAAATGTGGACGCATCTCCGCTAAACTTAACGAGAAGAATAGACATGTGAGTCGATTCCAACAAAGAAGACCCGACCCAGGAGCAATTGTAGACGACGATCTCCTTCCAAGCAGCAACTACCGCTGGTCGGAGAAGACCACCACAGCAACAACAGTGGGGGGACCAATCTTTGGCTCGAAGTCGAAGCAGAGGGATCGGCGGCCGAAGCGTGTCGAGATCGCGGGGAAGGGAAGCGCCTCTTTCTGGCTGCGGGAGGCGTCTGATGAGCTGAAGCGAGGAGGAATAGGTGGTGGTGCACACGTGAGGGAGTGCTCCGTCTGTCGCTCAAGATGCAACTGAAAGTTCGAGCCCATGGACTCTGAGATTGTCTCTTTGAGGAATGCAAGTAATGAAATGGAATGTCGCAATTCAAGTCCGCCCGCTGTCTTCATGGAATTCGATCTATGAAATCGAGGGCCGTTTTATATGTACAACTTAATTATGCAGGCCTTATTCTTGGAAAACCGTTCTTTATTTTTCATAAAGAACTTGCTTACGGGGTCATCTATGGAGGTTCTCTCTATAAACATTAGTAACTTTCGACCACTTAACAAAACCGATATTTATCTAAATAGACTTGTCAAGTCAATGAATATGCTTTGTTAGGATCTCATATCTTCATCCTAAGAAATCATTTAGTTGATGTAGTGAATAGTGGCATTGCTGCTTAAATCATTGATCTGGGCCTAATGTTGGGATAATGCTTATCAGCTTCCAATCACATGGAGCGTAATTGCATAGATAGATCGTTATTAGATTTAGTAGAAATAGTGAGTTACGTTTGTTGATCAAGAAGGGAAGGGATTATGCTTAATGAATATGTAAAGAGGCACAAATATTAATTCAACTTTTCAATCTAATTTTTTGATAGACTTACCGGTTAGAGAAGAACTCATCAATCTAATTTTTCGTAGCAAAATTGAATTTACTTTTTCTCCCGTGTCATCAATTTTAATTATGCATGATTGTTCCTAGGTCGAACTTATGTCAAAGTCAATATCTAAAAAGGAAACTCCATAGTTTCTTGCAAGACCCATCCGTGTTTTCCTTCCAAATGAGAACACTATTGTGCACCCCTGCCCAAGCAATACCTAGGGCTGTTCAATAGATGGGTTGGGTTGAAAACAATTTGATAAATTGACTCATTTACATGAAATATAAACTTAATGACCCATATCCAATCCGTACATGATCGATATTACTAAAATATATTCATATTTAATATAATTTATGAAAATCCACTCCCACATATTTAACTCACTTTAAGTTCTTTATAGGCATATGTTACATGGATAAAAAATTTCATATTAAATTTAAAAAATAAGTAAACACAGTAAAGATTTTACTGACCCATTTCGTGTTAGTAAAACCCAATGGCTGAAAAAGCAATACGCAGCCCAATAAAAATGAGTTAAAATATAAGTACGGGTTACTTTAATTAGGCTATGTTTTCTTAATCCTTTAGTTGGGCCACTATCAACCCAATGGAAAAATGCGTCCACTCCCTTCTTTGTTCAAATCCCAACTCCAAAACCAAACCAAACAAGATTTCGTTGCTTGCAAGAAGATACATCAAGAAAACAACTGTGCTTAAATTTCCCAGTCGAACGAGTACAAAGAGATGAGCATGTTAGGTAAAGATTCCATCCAAACGAGAGCGGCCCCTTTCGCTATCGGCATGGTGATGGATGGAGCACGAATTCAGGACAAAGAGGCAAGACAAAAACCACGACATTAATTATAATAGCAATCTAAGATCACGAAATTTCTTTATCTCGGGTTAGAATACACTAGACAGTTACTTTCTCCGTCTCCTTCTGTTTACTTGCTCCAGAAAAAAGTCGCACTAAGTTGGTCCCGACCTCATCGGTGAGCTATAGACGAACAGAAACATTTCCTGCTAGTTACAAAACAGAAAAACAAGAGACAAATGTCCAACATGTCGGATTTGGTCGGGATCGATAGTTCTTCCCATCATGTGGTAGATATCCAAATGAATGAGTCACTGCTTATAAATGAGACTAGAAGGTTTGGTAATGTGAACTCGTTCATAAATTGAACAAAAGAGGCAACAAAAATGTGATAATAGAGTGTAAGGAAAACAAATTACCTAAAACACAAGCCCATAAAACAAAGTATACTTTTCTACTCTCATTTTTTGGGTTCTTTGTGGGAGTGAGCATAGTAGCTCACCCAAATCGAGACTAGACCAAACATGATTGGACCGGCCAGTTTGCTCTGATTCTCAAAGGTATCAATCCGGTTCCCAGTTCCATAACAATGGAACCGGTGATTTTCCGTCCGGTTTTCGGTTCCAAAGGAAACAGGACCGACTCTTTTTTTTCCAAATATATTTTTATTTTTTTAAAATAATGATAAATCCTCAAATAGACTATTTTATTTTTAAACCCATATATATAAACTTAGACATAAGTAGAGTTTGACTTTTTATGCGATCGGTTTTATTGGGACCACCCGAAAATCAAACCGGATCGATTGGTCCGGAGCACGACCACTCTTTAGTGGAAAAAAAAATGACCAATTTCATCATATCAGACTATCTAATTCCCAATCCTAAGATCAAAAAATCCAATCCTCAAATCTCAAAATTGGGAACTGGGAACCAATTACCCCCTCGTTCTTTGCAAGGGAATTATGTTCATAGTTAGGGCCATGGTCCTCAATGATTGACGATTGACTTTGCTAATCGGGTTTGTGTACTGAAGGAAGTGACAGTGATTGGTCGAGGAGAGTCGCAAGATTAATCTACCCGTGCATTACACGTGTTTTGCACTTGTTATAATTTTATTTATTATTTTAATGAAATTTAACTTAAAAGGATTATCCTAAGACATACGCGATATTGATTTTTCCCGCTATTGATTCTTTTTTCATGTAGTAAAGTGCAGAGAAAAAAAGTACCAGGAAAATGGTCTAGCCTCCGACAATGTGTTTCAACCAATAAGTGGGTTATCTCGCGCAATTTTTGAATCACCATGTGTCAAACCTTACATAATTGCTTTATGCTTCTCTCTGGCCAAACACTAACTGATCTTAGGAGAAAAAGGCCTTGTATCTCTCTGTACTGGGGATGCATGAAATCACCGTTGATGTATCGAGCATGGAGCGATGCTGCTTAGAATTAGTATGGTCATCCTTACATTAAGATATGAGTCAATCCATGATATATCAATAGACTAATGGATGTATTAGGACAGTTTCATGGAAATGCAAGGGAGGAAGAAGAGAATTAGAGGATTGGGACTGTGTTATGTGGCGGATAAAACCTCAACAATTGGACTGTGTTATGTGGCGGATAAACCCTCAACAATCGGATTTCAAATGGCATAGGGATCGGAACCTATACTAAGTATAGAACTTGACAAGCACGTCTGACATTTAAAGGCTGGAGAAAGCATTCTACCCTAAATTTGGGGTACCACTAGATTACTTTTCATTTTTAACGAAGGGTACCTGAGCTTTCTGGTTTTACCAATTGTTATCCCAAGCATCAAATCAAAAGAAATGAGAAAACATAGTAGATAACAATATCTTTTTCCACTTAGATGTCATTCCTTTCCATCGTTGCAAGAAGACAATACATAATTATACAGCTTGCAAAAGAACACTTGTTCAAACCCAATTATCTGTACAGCGCACCTTTGTACAATGCTACACGCAGGGAAAGCAGACCCAACTCCTCCTAGCAAGAGCTTTTTAACTCATCCCCTACCCCAAAGCAACCGCCCTTCATAAATTCAAGAATTTCATCTGCACAAAATGTACATAACAAAGATTTTCACTATCATTTCGAACCAATTATCTTGTCCTTTTTTCCTTCATTTTTATCTGTTGGGGTCGGGGAGCAAGAGACAAACTGTGGCAGAATGCTTAAGCCACCAAGGTGGACTCTTTGAGCAGTAGGATCAGAATAGATGCCGCTTGATCTAAAGTAAGTCCTCAACGAGATATTCCACTCCTCCCTGACTCACTGAATTCGGGTGGAATCATAGGAAAGTGAAGTCAACCTGCAGAAACAAAGGATTGATTGCTGATTGAGCTAAAGCATATTCAAAGAATCGAGTCATATAGAGACTTCCACAAAGACAATGAACTTACCATCTTCAGAAAAGGCAAATACACCACCAAGCATTTCATCCTCTTCTCCATCCGCAAGTTTGTCCTTCTCATGGTGGCTGCTGCTGTCAACATCATCAGATACAACTTCAGTTAACCTGTGGCATCCATCAAGCTCTAAAGCCTCACAATATCCCTCTTTAAATAGCTGCCCAAGCTCTACGTGATCATTGGTCGTTGCCGGTACAACTGCCTCCTTAAGGATGTCATTAACCGAACCCAAACTAGCAGTGGTTGGTGCAGAAACCTCGCTTACAATTACAGTGTTTGAACTTGAAGAGGCAGGACCATCTGAAGTTCTCTCCATGGAAGGAAGATTATTCTTGAAAAAGGGTTCAAGGTATGCACCATACTCATTCATGTGTTCCTTGGATCTTTTTACATTTTCAGCTGCAAGAAGTACAGCAGAGGACTGTTTAAGCATGGAAGGCTCAACAAAGCAGTTTTCCCTTCTTTCTGGGTAAAACTCATCCATAGACTGACAAGTTGATAAATAATGCTTCTCAGTATTCACTTGATCTAAATCAGGTAAATTTTCAATCCTCCTTGATGAACCTGAGAATATATGAATGAGATCAGGTAAGTTCAATCAGTACAGAACTCTCCAGAGGTTGTAATGGACTGAAAAGCACATGAGAGACTGCCGGATCTACGAGAGACACATATAGACAAAAGTAGTACCATGACATTGTTTTTAAACTGAAAAACAATCAAGATCTATAACACTTTCAAATTCTTACCACCATCTGAACTTTCTGTAGAACTAAGAGATGCTGGCTTTGAGTGGCATATAACAGTCTCTTCAGCAGGCTTCAGTTTGACTTGGTGCAGATCAGAAGATGCAAAACTAGAATATCTTCCCATAGTGGAAGCTCTGTAGGAAACAGTAAAACAAATGAGCAAAAAAAACACCTCCAATAAATAAAATAAGTTCCTTTGCAGATGCACACAAGAGAGAGAGAGAGAGAGAGAGAGAGAGAGAGAGAGAGAGAGAGAGAGAGAGAATCTTAATAAATGAAAAATCCACTATGTTGCGTCTAGACAATAAAATGAGCAACAGCAGGGCATTTAAAATCAGTGGCTGCATTTCCAGCCAAATCATTAGAACCTGAGGGTTGTATGAGAAAGTACATGGAGAGGTAATGACAATGACTTTCAAAAAGAAAGCAATCAAAAGAAGTGACATCTCAACTAAAAACAATCACATTCTCAAACAAGGATTTGCGAGGCTCAAGTTGACAAACTAAAGTTCACCCCTTAATTCAAAGACCAAATATAATACTGATTTGCATGCAGCCATGAGCACATTTTGTTGAAACTAACCAAATTTTATGGCAACATGGATATACAAAAAGCTGAAGAACACAATGTAAAATGACATAGACAGTAGTCACAACTGTGTAAGCAACTCACCACATCAGAACAGATTAGGGATTGATTGCATACAAGCTTTAAAAAATATGAGAAGACTCGTATTTACATTTGAAGTAATACAATTTAAGAAAAATCTTAACCCTAATGGGAACTTGAAGAATAAAAATCATAGCATAAGAAGAACTGTTGTTACCTATCATTCCAGCTGGATTTGATGCTATGAAAATGATCAAAAACAGGCAATAACTCCTTTCTCTTTATTTCGATTTCATGAATTGGCAACTTCTCAATTTCAAGCTCGCCAGCAGCACGAACACTAATCGATGGCGAATCCATTGTATGGAGACATATCTAATCAAGAGAAGAAAGAGAACAAATGAATAGCAAGCTGACAATTCATAGATAACCAACATATCTGCATTTTGAATCAATTTACCTCTGATTTGTGCCAGACTGGCAATCTTCTAGAGCTTACTTGCACTTCTGCATTAGATAGGTACCAATGAGACCTCTCATGGGACTTTGTTATGCCACCCTTCAAAGGCTTCTTACCAACAACGACTCTATTCATGTCCAGAAAATCCACTCCACAATTACTTTCATTATCTACTAAATTAACACTCAACCTTATAGCATCTTGCTTTTCAGAAGTAACAGAGATGCTGCATTCATCTCTTTCTGGCCAATCTAACCTCCTACATACATCCCACCATTGAACAGGTTCAACTTTTACCCTAAGTTCATCCTCCTGTATTTGCAAAAGGAACCAGGCCGAGGTTTAGAACCGGCATCCCCAGTTTCCCCCCCAAGTGAAGGGAGAAGTTTGTGCTGGATTACATGCCCCGATGGAGTGTAGACTAACAAATGTTCAAGTGGATTGATCCTAGAATTGGCATGCTGAAGACTGTGAGACATTGAATTGTGAAAAACAGCAGCAACAGCTCCAGATGGCACAAAGACCTTCCCCGTAGCAGAAGCAGCAGCATTGCTAACAGTAGTGAGCCATCCAGAATCATTATATTTTATCCTGCTTACCACCGAAAGAGTAACAGGTGGAGGCGGCACAAAACATTGTTGGCTACTCAAAGATGATGGATTACTCCACCAAGGGATAGAATGAACTGAAAATACAGAAGCTTCTTTGCTCTGAGAACTGTGATTCTGGAATCCTGGGTCCCCACCAAAAGGGGATAGAACAAAAACATGGCAAGTTCCCTTTGATGAAACAATACCAACCCATTGACTATAAGGACTAAAGCAGATGTCTTGGATAATCTGCCAAAAGCGCACACAAAAGGAGCAGCCATAAGAGAAATGGATGAACATCATATTCATACACACAAGACATCTGAAAAACAAAATATTACTCACTGCTGAGGTTATTCCACGATGCAGCCTGTAAAGATGCACATGGGCAGAACTCCAACTATAAGTTTGACCATCTGATCCACCTCGTGTGCAAGATGGCATGATACGAAATACATTGATTGTGTTGCCATAGACTGAGGCAGTGACCAGAAGAGTTCCACTAGGATCAAAACATAATGCAGAGATTGGACTTGTGTGGGCTTTGAATTGTGATATGACAACTCGAGAAACAAAATCCTTGATTACAACCTGAAATTATCAAAAGTTTGTGGCATCAAGAAATTTCAAATTCTACATTTGTAATGATCACCAAAGATCTAGAAAGAAGTGATTTGTAACTGTTTAATTATAGGATGAAGTGCTATTAGTCAACTCAAAACATGCAATTCCTTCAGACTTCTACCCATTTCACTAGGACTTGTCTTGAAAACATAACTCTCAACACCTACATGTAAATAGTACATGAAAGAAAAGAAGTTTGGTGCTGGTGACAATATTGCCGATACAAGGTCAATCACTTAGAAAGATCTATATTAGGTAACAAATACAATTCATAACTCTCAACACCTACATGTAATAGTATATGACAGATGAGACCTTCACTGCTCCATCACGAACATGTGAAAAACAGAAGTTTGTTGCTGGGGACCATATTCCCAATACAAGTTTATCACTTGGACAGATCTAAATTAGGTAACGAATAAACCACCTAGTTGCTGAACCACAAAAATAAAATAAAATGTTGAAAAATCCCGTAACTTTCAGTAAATGCCAATGCAATTGCAGGATTTCTGCAGCAATGTTTTTGACAGCCATTTTTGAGGTTTAATACAATACTAACCATCCCAGCATTATCTGATTCTGATCCCGTAGCCCTGCCAACCTTCCAACCTGAATTTGAAGATACAGGAGAGTTGGATCCATCTGGAAGCAGCTCTTGACAGTATTTTGACAAGGTTTTGTATCCCATGTCACCCAAATTCATGATACCAGTAGCCAAATGTCTACTAGATTCCATTGCATAGCGTGCCATCAAACTGCTGCTGCCTGGAGAAGTAGATGGACTAACACCAGGTGAAGTGAGATTTTGTGGGCTTAAACGGCCTGTGTTTGACATTAGCGGACTATTGGAAGCATATGCTAACCACCTCGGCCCAACAGCCATTGGGCCATAACCAAAGTTAACCCCAATCGGCCCTTGTCCTGCCAGCTGAGGAACAGGATATGTGAGAACGCTGAACTTGATCTCAAGCGTGACCGCGTCAAAGCAGTATATCTGCCATTACATTGTTGGTGTCAGTCTAGTCCCTCAGTGAATGTGTTACCTCTCGATAACCAAATCATTCAACAAGCCAAATCAAAAACTTTCAGTCAAGACACTAGAGGAAATAAAATGATTAAGAGTTTCTACTATTTAAATTAGTTAAACTAAAACAAAAACTGTAAGAGAAAGCATAGTCAATCAGCTACTCTGCATGAAATCAATCTCAAGCTGAAATGGTGGTTTCCATGTTCCACATGCATGTTTTCCATGTTATAAAAATTCCATCTTAATATCATTTAACTGCCTGCTCATAAAGTCATGCAACTGCTAAAGAATTAGCCAGTGCTTACTTGAGCAGCAAGACCCACAGCCACAACCCGAGGACTGCATCTAACCATACAGACTGCCGATCTAAACCGCAAAACGTGTACATAACAGTGAGTCTTTAGCGAATAAAACTGAACAGCTGTCGGAGAGTGCACAAATTGTCCAGAATCAGACTCCATATGACCATCTTGACTGTGTACAGGGTTTGGGCTTTTGGCATTTTCCCCAGAGACAACCAGCAGCAGTGGGTGTGATGCTCTGAATCCTTGAGGACCATGACAGTCTACCGGAAACGGCTGCATTTGCAAGAATGTGACTGGACTGTCACGCTTTGAGACTAGCTCAGTGAAGTTAGAAGCATCCTCCACGTCAAGAACTTGAAAACCATTCTGATAGCCAAGTAAGAGAACATGCTTGAAGATGGATGGACCAAGCTCAAGTCTGTCAAATCCAGCCCAGGTAACCTACAGACAACCGGAAATTAGATATATGCCCAGACAAGCAACATTTACAATTTCCAAAAACACAAGAAGTTCGACAATAGGCTTCAAAGCTAAGGAAGGGAAGAGCCACTGTATGAAGCACATTAAAGTATAAAAGCAACATATGTATATTGGTGGATGCAGTGGATGGGACAAATAAAGACAATATGCATTACAACCCAACAAAATGTAAACAGCAATAGGAAGCACATACTTTAAAGTTCAGTCGGCAACTTGGATAACTTCAGTGGTCATGAATTACAAAAGACGATCACAAGTACAATTGATAGAAGAACAACAAAAGCGAAATGAATGGATAGAAAGAAGGGTTCACCCAGAAATGGTAAAAATCAGGGCAGTAAAGCAATGTATATTTATTGGTGGATGCAGGTGATGAGAGACAAAAAGACAAACAATAACACAACCAAACAAAGCGAGCAGCATATACTTCAAAAAGTTCACCTGACTTTGATAACTTCATCCATAATGATTAACAAAAAAGCAACCGATAGCAAGTACATTTGATGAAAGAGCAACACAAGCAATAAGACAGAAAGGAAATAAGGTCAATTTCCAACTAGAAGAGGTAAACAACACTTCATAGAGCATGATGCAAAGGCTTTAAAGCAAAAAGATACTAATCGAGATTTGCCCTGACCAAATCAATCCAATGTCACACAAAGTTGAAAGAATTCTCAACTGTCCACTGCATATACTCCCATGTTACCAAATACTACAAATAATCATACTTTCTTTTTCAAATAAGATGTTCTGACTCATCATTGGATGAAGCCTAGAAGCCAATTAAGACCCTTTACCCAAGTTTTGATCTTTGACATTGAGGTTCTAAGCAACATGTATTATGAGTTGACATATCGCAATGAAGCACAAAAGTCTTATGAAAAATGGTGCCCTCACAGGGAAGTCTAGTGATTATTCAAATAACAATATTTACTTGCATAAAATTCTCCAAATCAAATGAAAATAGATGTCAAACTTGAAAAGGTTTTTAGCATTAATGACCTGCTTTGGTTTGTTAAAAAAATGCACATATAAATTACGAATTCAAAGAAGTTCATGTTTTATGAAATAATTAAAACTCGCATCACAACTACTAATCTGGAAATATTAAGAGAGACTTGAGCACATCCGATATTCCATATACGCAGAACCGCAAATTAGGATTCTTAAAAAACAAAAAAAAGATCTCTGCACTGCATTCAACTTATTTTTCACAGCACTCATCCTACAATGCAAATGAGATATACGGTCATGAAGCAAAATCTACAGAACTCTGAACACAATTAGCACAACTCGAAGCACAGTTACCACGATGATGCTGATGGAAGTCCAATCAAGTTCACTACTTCACCACACACAGCAAAAGTAGAAGCTACTTCATTAGAGCAATGTCCATGAATTGCGGGAGATACTAGTATTGCGTCAGAAATCACTGGAGCAGTTGGCTATCTAAACATTAGAGAGACAGCAAAGCAGACACGCCACGGAACTATAATTAAACAGCTTCGAGTCATGAAACCACAGAAATACACCTCCGACGATATAGCAAAAAATTCTAGCGCGCATTCAAAAATCCAAAATTTCACATCTTAGAGAACTTCCCCAAACGAGAGATCACTGCAGACGCCAACTTGACAAAGTGAGAAACACTATGCTCGCGAAGAGGAAGAAAAACCTGATCCTTGTGATCCTCCGACGAAGCGGAAATCGAAGCAGCGACCGACGCTCCGGCCGAGCGAACGGTGGTCGCGACGGTGCTAGCGTTGGAGGACACGGTCTTGAGACAGGAAGAGATGATCCTGAGAGAATTCGGCAACAACCCATTGTTCCTCCCCTTGCTCTTCTTCATTTATCCTCCCGTCCTCCCCCTCCCTCCTCTCCCCTCCAACTCAAAGCGTCTCTCAACCACCACCGCCCCCGCCGACCTCTTCACCGAAGCGATTCCCTCCACCGCCTCCCCTCGCCGGCGCCACCGGCACCGCGACCGCCTCCCCCTCGACGAACATCTCCGATCACCGCCGATCGGAAATATCATCCGATTTTGCACGATCGCCAAGCTCCCCCACACGTGCCCAGCTAACAACACCACCAACACCAACACCACCACCACCCACTTCCCTTCCACAGAAGAGCTTCTAGCAAGGAAGAAGAAGGAAGTTCCTGCTCGAGTCTTGACTCCCGAAAGCTACCCTTCTTCTCCCCCGTCTCTACTCTCTCTCTCTCAACTCCATCGCCATCTCTCTCAACTCCATCTCCACTCCATCCTCTCTCTCTCTCTCTCTCTCTATATCTGTCGCTCTCCCTCTCTTTCAAGGCCCCTCTGCTGAACAAATTTTTGCTTTGCTTTTATTTTTATTTTTATTATTATTTCTATTTTTAAGTTGGGCTCCTCTCTCCATTTTAAAAAATATTCAGTACATGATTTATTAAAAATAATAATGATACTGATAATAATGGTGGGCGTGTGTTTATCCTTCGGTGAGGGAGCAGCGGATCCGCTGTGGACCGCGGACTACTGGATTATTAGACCTTTATAGAAAGAACGCGCAAAATTGAAATTAAATTTCGAAATTTAAATTTTCTTTTTTTGGGGAAACTGAGGGAGAGAATATCTTAATGTGATCCCCTAAGTGCTAAGTCTAAATTATTGATTTCCTCACTGATGCAACCATCCCTTTCCCATTAATCTCTTTGGTTTTTGACTAAATCTCGATTCTGCCCCTATGGACATGACAATTTTATATTTGGGTCCATTTGAAATTTTTTCTTGAGACGTTCTGTCACGCGTGTATTTAATTTTCTTAAAAAATGAGTCTAGAGCTGTGAATTATGGAGGATGGTTAGGTTTTCACTAGTCGTGGAAGTTTGTGCAGTAATCATGACGCGTTAAGGAGAGCATTATCGTCAATAGCCCGATTCATCTCTCTTAGATTGTTTGATTTTATTGAACATAATCTCACATAAAATGATTGAAATTATGTGTCTTAATTGAGTGAGATTTGCAATTCCATTGTTATTTGGTGTGATCTCGAGGTCGAATCATTATCGTCTATATATATTTTGTCAATCCTTTGATCCCAACATGAATAATTTGTCTCTAACTTGACCGAAAAAGGTGGATTCAATTCATAACCTATGTTGTTAATTGAGCAAACTTGTAGCCATTTCAACCTCAATCTTTCACATAGAGACTCCATAAAAACCCTTGCATGTTCCCAGTAAAATAATTCTAATGACCGTATTTATCAAATATGGCATGCCAAAATCATTAGTAATTTTAGCATACTCCTTGTACCTAATCATTATATTATATTTCTTTTAAATTTATGGATTCTAGTTCATGGTGGAAGAATATTTTAAAGTGCATCAATATTGTGTGTTTTACAGGTGCATTATACTCTAAAATAAGTATTTCCCTCGACGCTGTCGGCACCATAACCAAAAAATAAGTATCTTGAAGAAAGATCACCGAGAGTACATTGCCTCAATCTATATTTCTCCTATTTCTTCAAGAAAATTTCAAATAATGACATCAAGTGCCACATGTTCTCAATAAGGGTATGAAATAGACTTTATTTCAAATAAAAATATAAAGTGGCCATATCCGTTAGGGTTGACCTCATTGGCCAACAAAAAATTCTGATTGATCAAAGATATTTTCATCTAAACACAATTTATTTTTTTAAAAAAAAAAAAAAGGAAGGAAAATATAGGTGGGAGTGCTCCTACCTGCTTGTAGTCACCACTCCATGCTAGTGGGGCGGCGGAAATGACTGGCAAGGTCGTTAGTGTTTGGGCAAGAGCCAACATACCTTCCTTAGAAATGAGAGAGAGGGCAATGAACCTCTCTTAGATTTGAGCAAGTGCCAACAACTCTAGCTCAGATTTGAGAGAGGTGAGCACCTACTCACTTAGGTGCCAATGACCCCGCTGCCCATTGCTACCACTATATGGGCGATGGAGTGGCCGTCCCGCTTATAATTTTCCCATTTCCAAAGTTTTAGTTTTTTTAGTTTATTTTTTATGAGAAAAAATAAATAAGATAAAATTACCCTTCACCAATTGATAAGTTTAAGCCTTTCCTTTAGATTGATAATATGATATAATCATTTTATATCATTATTTGAAACAAGATCTATTTCATATCCTTATTTAAAAAAATAAATACATTTCGAGATTTTATTTGAAATAATGTACACTTCATGCCTTTATTGAAAAAATGAGGGTATTCGAGTTTTTATTTGGGATTCTATTTCTTCCGGTTCAACTTCTCCGCTTTTAACTCTTTATTTCGATCAACAAAAAGATTTAAGATTAGGCAAATGAGTTGCATCAGTTGAGTACCATGGAGCTTGAGCTCAGGCTCTAACCCGAGAAGAATTCAATTAGGTTTGCATGACTAATTAGCCAATCGAACTCCAACTACCAAGACTTGTTTACAACCATCGATCATATATAGTTTTGAAAATTTTATGTGGATGGTTTCTAAATCGGAGATAATTACCAAAAAAATCCTAAATTTATTGTACGGATATCAAGTCAATCTTAATCTTTTCAATTCGTCAATTTAGTCCTAATCTTTATGTACGATTTCCCAATATAGTCTTTCAAACTAATTTTGTTCAAAAACCGTTGATGTGAACGTCATACGTCTCATGTGGCATCATTGATGCTGATGTAATAATTATTGCAATAGGTTTAAATTTTTCTGATTTTTTTTCTTTTTGCAAAGGGAAAATTTTCAAAAAATGAAAAAAAAATGTTTATATTGGTGCCGTCATGCTGTGTAAGACAATCAATGTCAATGTTTGCAATTTTTGACCACAATTAATTTGAAAAACTATATTAGCAAATCGTCAAAAAATATATTAAATTGACAAAATTAAAATTTATTATTAAATTGATATCCATGTGATAGATTTTTGATTTTTTTAATAATTTTTCCATGCTAATTGTGATTGAACCTTTGTCTATTAATTACAATCCCTACATTATTTCACTAGATCAGGAGGTGGATTCTTTCGAAATTACCAAGCGCGGGAACAAAATTAAAAAAAATTTCAAACTTTTGATGTGACCCTTTCTAATCTACATATTGATGTATAATTAGCGGGCGCCTCCAAACACATATTAAGTATACTTGATTGGGTATGACTCAATTTTATAGCAATTGTCATATTGAAAACTTCCTTAAATGATTGCTTAATAAGCATACCGAGGAACTACTCAACAGAATTCTGTCAATGTATATCCACCCTAAAAATGCAACTTTTGGAGCTAATCAGATTTTTTTCCCCTTGTTGTTTTAGCCGATTCATCGATTGAAAATACAACTCTCCTTTGTTATTAGAAGATAGATAAAGTTTCTCTTCCACAAAACCTTTTGTTCCATCTAAATTGACTTTTACTTATTTTTATATTTTATCTCGATCAATTTTTTGCGGTTCATGCACCTTACCTCTTTTGAAATCCGACATGCTTTGAAACAAGACTACTTTCTTAAAATTTTGAAATATTATATATAAATATATATGTATATAATTTGCTTGAATTCAAGCTGAAACAGGCCAAAACTTCTCGTCTACCGAGGAAACATTCTTTTCTTTTTCTTTGGACCACCCATGACATATTATTTCTGGGATATTTTTCATATTGGTTTACAAGAAATGTTGATGGGAAATTTAGGTCAATTTGGAAACACTTTGGCTTGTGCTTGTTGGGAAAAGAGCCCTCGTTGGTCGCCCACTTTTGTATCCACGAGACTGAACTCATCCTCTTTACCTTCTCTTGATTCCCATATGAGATGGAACTTTTATGTATTCTTCTCTCGAGAGTCAACATGATCATCCTCCCTCTCATAATTCATCTTTCATAATTTCCTAAACTTAAAAAAGACCAGATCTCGATAAGTAAATTTTACTTGACTTTAAAAGACTTGAGATGAATGTGATAGTTAAAGTTATTTTGAGTCCTCGATGGAGATCTTGCCATTTGAAGTTTTGAAATAAGTACCATTTGGAGTATGTAATTCATGTATACCTAACCTGGCAATGCCATAAATTTGGTCCATCGGCACCAATCAAAGATTATGTGGGCCTTGCAAGCCCATATACTCCGTTTATCGGGCATCACTCAAGGTCGCATCTAAAGAAGCGATGTGACCATTTGACCACAAAGGTTGATTATGGTTGTGATTTAATGAAAAGAAAGAATAATGATTAGAAGTACAAAGCAACTTTAATGTAGAATGGAAATTGGCACTGCAAATTGCAAGTATATCAGGCAACACTTCAAAAGAAAAATCACTTAAAATGACTAATTGATTTCTATCGTGCGTAATTGTTTCAAGGACTTGATATGTGGCAAGAGAATCTAGAGAACATCGTAGTTGCAATCGTAGTTGCAATCGATCAATATAGAGAAATACTTGGAAAATTCCTTAAAGAAAGATCAGGCATGCTACGAAGATTATTGCTCTACTTTGAAGAATCATAAATTTGGGCATGACACGAGCTCAATCTTGGGTCCAGAAGATAAGGATGGCAAGAAATTCATCTCGACCGCATCAAATCTACTTTGTCAAAAATCGGTAATGAAAAATGAATAAAAAGTTTAGTGACCAACGGTGTCATTTTCACCGAAATATAACTTTAATTTGGAAGAGAACAGCTTCACTCGTATAAAGACATATGACATATGATATGATGAGAAAGAACAAAAAGAATGAACAAAGGCCAACTAAAATACTGCAAAAGAGGGTGCTTTACTGAGGCAAAGCTATCTTTACTTTGCGCCTCCTATTCTCTTCTTATGCCTATTTTCTAGGATTCTTTCTTTTTCCTATTCTCTACGGTTCTATGTAGTATGTACATAGCTTTAGAGGGCCATTATCTCCTTCCCTCCTGCTGCAAAATCCTGCTCGCCCTGTGATGTTCACATCAAAAAACGACTTTTGATAGTAGATAAGGTGAGACAGCAGCTTTACAAACCAATCTTTGAATAACTTTATTCGCCACGCTTGTTCGAATAAGACGAGACATGATTCGCAAAGCCCGTCTTCAACCCAAGGCATGCCTCGGGCTGTTGCGATCTTTGATTGGGCTGTAGCATTCTTCCACGAAAGCTTTGCGGAAGAACGGGGTCCGGATCTTCCTCATGCACTTCAGACAGCTGAGATCGCCATTCAGAATTTGCGCTACCTGCAGAAATGTTGTTCAAGATGGACATTGTGATTCGCAAATAAAGACTAAATGTGGTACATACTAACGGAGCTGTCCTAGTTCAGATATCAGTTGCATTTTCTGACATAAAATAGATCTTCCGGTGATTCAGTATGCCATCATTCTACAAGAACTTGCCTGGCTAATGCTGGGCCGTCGAATTGAAGACTGTGTACGCAAAGCGACGCAGCCAAGAGCACTAGATTGATCTGCCTGGTGTCGTAGTTGCTGCCCAGAGCAGGATCCACGAGCTCTCTGATGTTATTCTTCCTCAGCAAAGGTTTTGCCTGGAAAAATTGCCCAAATTCTCAATCCTTATTCCTCGGCTATTCAGCTATAAGTCATTTATTTTCGCCAA
The DNA here is from genome assembly GCA_014182895.1 of Angophora floribunda. NCBI lineage: Eukaryota > Viridiplantae > Streptophyta > Magnoliopsida > Myrtales > Myrtaceae > Angophora > Angophora floribunda. Next base: position 9,355,933 of record CM024712.1, read on the forward strand.
TGTTCTCGTCAATATATCCCGCATTAAAATGGAGCGAAGGGCCAAAAAAAAGAAGAAAAATTCAGTTTCGTACCCAGAGGACAAGGCTTTGCTGAGCATAATCCAGTGCTCGGCGGCCGGAGACTAGTTCCAACAGAAGCACACCAAAAGCAAAAACGTCGGTCTTCTCGTCCACTATGCCGTGCATCAAGTACTCCGGAGCAAGATAGCTGTGAACAGCGGCATTTGGGAAACTCGAAGTTACACGGATGACTTTAACCATGGCTTTAATTTAAAAGTAAGTAGAGTTCGAAGCAGGAAGAACGAACCCGAATGTGCCTTCGAATTTCGACACGGTGTGGTGGGTCCATTTCTCTGGTAGCCATTTGGCGAGTCCAAAGTCGCAGATCTGCACCAAAATCTACTGATGTAAGTATGTCGAACGCGTACAGACTCGGCAAGATTTCATCAGGTTTCGCGCCAAAAAGCATTTGATGTACTGCATTGAAATGGATTTACCAATCTCTATTTCTAACATCAAACAAGGTAGCACCTGAGGCTCAAAGTCTTCGGTAAGCAAAATATTCGCAGCCTTTATGTCTCTATGGATGATTCGCCTCTGACATCCTTCGTGAAGATACAACAAACCCTCAGCAGTTCCTAACGCAATCTTGTATCGCATCTGCCACTCCAGCGTTTCTTTTGTACCTGCATATATTCAGGGCGAGAACTCGATCGGCTTTGTAATGTAATGATAATTGATCAAACAATCGTTTGCTCAGATATGCAAACTAACCATATAGCACAGAGGCTAGGCTTCCATGAGGCGATAACTCGAGGACCAGATGCATCCCCCCTTCGACCCCATAGCCGACCAACTTCGCAGTGTTCCGGTGATTGACATGGGCCATAATTCCAAGCTCAGAAAGGAAATCGCCTATTATCTCGTCTGGCGTCCCTCGCATGAGTCGTTTTATCGCCACGAGTTGCCCATTCCTCAGCTGCCCTTTGTAAACCTCAGCATAACCACCCTTCCCAATTTGGCGCTCTGAAGAAACAATGAAAAAGAGAAGTCCCAGGTCATACCATGGCAAGTTTGAACAGAACAGAATCGGAAGGTCCAAGTGTTCTACTCGGATTTCACTAACCGGAGCTAAAATTGTTAGTCGCGGCTTGGAGCTCAGGGAGGGTGAAATATTTCCAAGGGGTCTTGCTCAATTCATCGGTTCTCGCCAGGAAACACGGCGCAAAGGCAATCATCTCCCTCATGCTGCTGCTTCTGAATCGGGGCTTTAGGTCGACGAACTGATGTGTCGGGGGTGGTTGTTTCCTCGACTTCGTCCTCAACAAGTGGACAAGCCTGCGCCAGCGGGAACAGGGTCTCCCATCTTTCCGGCCTTCGGAGTCCGAGGTGGTCGAATTAGTATCCGACTCGCTGCTCCTCAGGAAGTCCTCCAGAACTCCAACAGGGGAGCTATCGTCCATCTTGTGTTTCTCCGTTAACCAGATCGTCGTAGAATATTATCCCGAAGGCTAACCAGGAAAAATCTCGATATACATCCCTGAATTGGACTAATTGGCCGAATTTCTATTCGGAGAAAACAAAAGAACTTTGAGAGTTGCTAATTACAATAGCAAAGACAGAACAGAAGCACCAAATTCTCTTCTACCTGACGATTCTGTTTCTCTTTTCTCACTGCAAATTATTGCCAGATTCGGGCAGACATGAAAACCAGACGAATGCCTGCAAAAAAAGCAAAGAAACACAAAAGCAAATCCTCAATGAGAGAACTATTAATCAAACGAAAACTAATATAGGAAGCACGCCGGTATAGCCCATTCAAGCTCAATCGACGATTTCAACCTCAGTTCCAATCTACCCGAGATAGCCTTCAGCTTTTCAGCACGTAAACTAAACACACCAAAGCAAAACGAGAGGGTGGAAATCGCATTACACGTTCGACAGAAACTTAAACCTACGAAAGCTGAACATCTGTCGTCCATCGCCCGGAAAAAGAGGCAAGAAAGTTCATGGGCAAGCCACAAAGAAACTGGCAACAAACATCTCACCGTCGAGCACACCCCTATCCTAAACCCGGCAAGTTTCAACACGAATAAACTAATCATCCCAAGTCAGAAGAACGACTTCCGCCAAGAAAAAATCCAAAAGAAGAAGACCCAGAAGAAGAGAAGGGCAGAGAACGTACGGCGCAAGACTAAGAGAGGCCCATGAACAGTGGATAACGAAAACAGGGGAAGAGCATATAAAAATGCAGGCTTTTCTTCTCTCTCTTCCCACCAGAAAAAAACAGAGGAGGAAGAGAGAGAGAGAGAGAGAGAGAAGAACGGTTGTGGAGGAGTGAGGTGAGACGTTGATATAGGCTTGCGGACTAAGATTTTTCTCTTGGTGATGGAAAATGGGTATTCTTCCTCTCCCGTTCCTCGACTTTAATTCATCGACAAGGAAGGAGGCAACGAGCTTTCGAGAGTCCTGTGCATCGGATAATGATTAAAGAACGAGAGAGGTGGCGTTGCAGAGGATTTCCGTCTCTGTCCAAATCCATCATCATCATCAATGCCGCGGAAGCTTGGCGAGTCAGAGACGGCTTCTAGCTTCGGTTACACTCGCGCGCTCCTCGCAGCCTCGGTCTCTCGTTCCGCTTTGCGTGCGGTGGGGACGGCACGTGCGCCACCTGGTGGGGGCGCCGTGCGGGGTCGGCAGTTTGCGTCCAGAGGATGTTGTCGGTCAAAGCGGGTCTCGACATGTAAGGGCGAGGGAGGAGTCCCTCTTGGTTGGTTCGGTTGGTTTCGAGTTAATGAAGGGCGTCAGGGCGCATTGAGAGAGCTGCCCCAGTCGGTAGCCCGCATCGCGATCCATTGCCGACGCCGCATGGGATCAGACTTGGGGTTTTTTTTCATTTCGCAGAAAATGAATGGTGTAAAACTTATTATTCATATTATTTGAAATAATCAGATGATAGAAAAAAATTTTATTATTGTTTCGTTCGTTTGTCTTTACTGACAAATACAAGCAATTATTTTTAGGAGATTTTTTTGCAAATTATTTATTTTCCCTGAAATAAATGAAATATTGATCGTTGCGCGATTAGGAAAGAAAAGTAAATTGAGAAAAATATATTGATATAACACGCCTATTATTTACTTAAAATTGATACATTACTGTTTAGGACATGTGTATCATATCAAAATTATCGTGAATATACCGTAGTAGCTAATGGACCTGTTATTCAAAGTTTAATGCAATATAAAGAAATTACAAGAGAAATTAAAAAAAAAAAGGAACAATAAGGACCATTAGATATTTACACGATTCGGTCCAATATTGAATACTGCTCCACAAGGAGAGTCTATTGTGAAGAGATTTACTATGAATCCGGAGAATTGCAGAGTTGCAATAGATCAATGCTCAAGTTATTTTCAGCCCTAATTACATCTATGGTAAATTCATAAGTGTTATTTCATAATTTTCATAGAAAAACTTACTAAACAAAAAAACTCATAGAGAGAAAACCCTAACATTTTTCTTATTTACTCGGAATCCACCTATTTATTATATATATAAAAGTGATAATTGTGCTATAAATTCTGAAACTTGTTATGAAATATAAATGAGTTTGGAAACTTTCAACAAGTACAAATAAATTTTAAAAATTATTGAATTTGTATAATTAAGTCATTCTATCAACTTTGATTAACTTTGCTAATGGAAAATATTAACGAGATTTTTTTTATCATTATTTTCTCTCTCCTACACGGCCCTAACATGGCTAAATCATTAAGGACAATGACAAAACGATGTTGTTTTCTAATTTTTTATTTAAATTAAATAATTAAAAAACAAGGAGGAAAGAGTACAAATTCAATGAGGCCCCGTAGCCCTATCATTGCCATAAAAGGGTCGATGATAGTGGGGTGAGGGTCAGTTAAAATCGTTGGGTCCTGATCAGTGGTCAACCACAAACATGGGCATGCTAGATCTTGTGGGTGAGAGTCACCACCTTCCTCGCATTGGGTGAGGATCGTTGAGCCCCAACATGGCCCTAACATGGCTAAAACATTAAGGACGATGACAAAACGATGTTGTTTTCTAATTTTTTTTATTTAAATTAAATAATTAGAAAAAGGAGGAAAGGGAACAAATTCGATGAGGCCCTATAGCTGTATCATTGCCATAGAAGGGTTGATGACAGTGGGGTGACGGTCAGTTAAAGTTGTCGGGTCTTGATTAGTGATCAACCACAAACATGGGCATGCTAGATCTTGTGGGTGAGAGTCACCACCTTCCCCGCATTGGGTGAGGATCATCGAGCCCCTACACGGCCTTAACATGGCTAAAACATTAAGGACAATGACAAAACGATGTTGTTTTCTAATTTTTTATTTAAATTAAATAATTAAAAAACAAGGAGGAAAGAGTACAAATTCGATGAGGCCCCACAGCCCTATCATCGCCATAAAAGGGTCGATGACAGTGGGGTGAGGATCAGTTAAAGTCGTCGGGTCCTGATCGGTGATCAATCACAAACATGAGCATGCTAGATCTTGTGGGTGAGAATCACCACCTTCCCCGCATTGGGTGAGGATCATCGAGCCCCACCGGTGGGGGTCGGGCAGGCGGCCCCATCCCTCCTTATGAAGATTAATTGCTGGTGCCTTGAGAATGTGAAGAATGTTGATTACGAGGGCTTACAATACTCTATTTCTTTTTAAAACTCTTGTAATCATTTCAACTGTAATTGGGCACTAAGTCCAAAACCCATCTGCAAGGAAACCCGCCCAGCTTTACTTGTATGGAATGATTGCGTTGGAGACATTCTTCAAATGCAAATCAAGGGATGGTTTCCAAGTTCAGCCAAACTCGTAGCGTCATCCATCATTATACTTTCATATCTGTACCAATCAAAGATCTCTGTCTCATATAAATATAATATGATGGCTTGCTTGTTACGCCTATTGCCATTTCCCGACTTTTGGAATGATACATGATGTACAATTATTGCTAGCATCGTCATTCCTGGATGTGTTGGTTAATTGAGATGGAGCACACGGAAAGTGTCAACGTTGTCTTTCGATCTTAATGTTGGTTGGTGTGGCTTGTTTCAATCTGACGCCAGGGCTGATTTGGTTGGGGGCGTATAGGTATTGTAAAGTATGTATTATATTCCAAAAGTCATAAAGATCTGCAACAATGAAGATAAATTGATTCTGAAAACGACAAATATAATTAAGCTCATGATCATGAAGGCCTAAAAGAGACCGTAGAGTATGTTAAAGCCCACGTACGCTTTTGTCGTAGCAAGATCGGGTTTATCTTGGGCTGGTTTTGGGCGTCAATCTAAGCATGCCCATGGGTTAAAGATAAGTCATCCACGCTAGAATGAGAAAATTCGTTCGGGTTACTTCCTTGTAGTCTGCACCAAGCGATTGGCTCGAATAAAAAAACGAATATGAAATTTCACGCTTCTTGAAGCATGTGGTCTAATAATCTCTCCATTTGGTCAATCCTTGGGATTACCTTATTGACATTAAACCCGTCAAACGGATAAATTTGGTCAGGTCATAAATGATCCAACTCAAATAGGTTCATTTAACTCATTTTCATAATGCAAATTTAGTCTCATGCTAGGGGTGTCAAAAACCGAACTGAAAACCGAACCAAAATTTCGTATGTTTTCGGTTCGGTTCGGTTTTGGTTCGATTTCGGTTTCGATTCGGTTAACCAAAAAATAACCGTTAACATTTTCAGTTCGATTCGGTTAACCGAACTAAACCGGAATTCTTAATAAAAATTGAACAATCTCTCTTTTTTATCATCTCTTCTTTACTTAAATTCCAATAAGCAAAAAAAAATAGGAAAACCAAAAAATCGTCCCAAACTGAACCGAACCGAACCGAACCAAACCGCATTTTCATTTCGATTCATATTCGGTTCAAGACGGTTTCGGTTCGGTTCGGTTTTTCCAAAAACCAAACCGAATCGAACCGTTTACACCCGTAACTCATACCCAATCCGACCTATATCCAACCACCCTACTCACATTGCTAAAACACTTATTTATTTTACTAAATCTATGAAAACTCATAGCCAATGAGGTGAGAATGCAGAATGAGTGAAGGCGAGACAGACTGAAAAGAGAGTCATAGAAATGAATTGTGTCTAAGTAAATTATAAACCCACTTAATATTGATATTGTGTTTAAACCCATTTATTCAATATAACTAGCCCATTTAGCACCCTAAGGGTTAAAAAATGAGTTTATTACCAATTTTGACTGGTTTTTTAATGTATATATGAGATTCAAATAAACGGCATCCTTATTTTTGGTACTGTTATCCAGAGAATTATGAATAATCTCGCTCGAGTTAGCTAGGAAAGTTTCTCTAACCTTGTTAAGAAAAGGCAATGTCCGTGGGCTTGTAGTGATTTCTTGGGTCGTCATATTTTTACACAACTAGCATAGAAGCAGCCGAGTCGCCATAAACAAACAAATAACTTAGAAATATATAGAAAGAGATACTTATTTTTCCAAGATTTCATATAGCTTGGAAAGATCATTTTAATTCGTTGGGAGATAGGGAAAAATATAAACAAAATATTAGAAAATACAAGTGATTCAAGGAATTGACTCGTACTTATTGAAACCATGGTACTAGTCGTAGCTTAATAATGAAGGAGGAAGATGCATTTTAGAGACTTGCATAGGCATGCGTCATGGACCAATGGTAACTACTGACCTACACATGCACGAAAGATTCTCAGCAAAAGTTTGAGGCTGAAATTCATCTCTAGGTTTATTTTCTATTGGGGCCTTGAGATTATTGTTCGAACTCAATTGCATCGCATGAATATATAAAATCAAAATATAGATCAATCAATGAATTTTCAAAGTCGAAATGGAGCTTAATAACTCAAAAATCCCTGTGTCTTTTCTACATAAAAAGCAACTATCATAACTTCTATTTTATTATAAGGTTGTTCTCAATCTAAAACCAAAATGATTTTTGTGAGCGATTTATTTACTTTAAGCCGATAATTAAAAGGACCATGTAGACAATTCTAACTCATCGGCGGGATTAGTCATTGACTTTTACACTGCGCATGCCTATCTTCAAAGCACTAAAAAAAAAAAAAAAAGGATTCATAACCCACAGGAAAGAGCATGAATCTCGAGACAATGGAAGTCAAGTCCAAGAATGTCTTTGGACTCGCTGTGCTGCTGCTCTAGGAGTTGAATCTCCCTGTTCTTGTCCAAGTTGGTGAGCTTGAAGAAACTTTTCTTTGTCATACCTTGTCATGGTTGTCAGCAAAATTTTGGGCCACACAAACTTCTTGCAATCGGAGAAGGAAGAGGAGACGTGCTCTAATAGCTTGATTCATCCTATTTTTTTAGAAAATTCATATTTTTCATGAGATTTCTCTCTGCCCTCCCAAACTTAATACTTTGATCATTACAAGCCATGGTACCTAATCTAATATTGGCTTTCTCTAGGCTTTTTCTATTGGTGAGATGGCGGAATGATGCGTTATCATAGAAGTTTCGCACATTGTACAAAATATTGATTTGACTTAATAGAGACCGCCAAAAAGACAAACTTGTCATCGTAACCCCTCCATAGCTCGACCATGTATGAAATGTCAATGCGTCACGGAGCTCTCAATAATCGGGTTGCTATAATCCTTGTGCTCCTAGTGTTGTTCAGCTTGTTGGGACATGGCCATGTTAAAATACATGTATAAGTTTTGTTATAGAAGAGCCTCACATCAAATAATTGATGTAGCGTAAAGCATTTAATATATTCTAGTTCGTTCATAACTCGCTAATTTAAGCTTTTGAGTGAATATATATTCAATTTGATATATTGATGAGCTCTAACTTGGGCTCTCTCTCAACGGTCTCTCTGAGCAAATATATTGGGCTTCTATTACACACTCCTAATAAATAATATCAAAGTCGATGGTCGATTGATGAGCCTCAATGGAAGAATCTGGTGACCAACAAGAGAATACATAAATTAAGGGATATTGGAGGAGTCCCACAAGAGTCTCACGTCCGAAGAGTGATCTTCTAGAAAATTGATGTATTGAGTTTTTACTGCGCGCTCTCAGCAGGCAAGACGACCTGAGAATACTTTTGGCGGCTGAGGCGTCGTTCGTGGAAGGAGACCCAAGAGCGTTGTCCGACTAGTCCAACAATTGGCGGCAGCCCCTCAACTTGTCCAAGAATGATGGCAGCCCACGATCCCCAAGGAAGGAAGCATGTACCTGGGAGGCCGCAAGTCAAGTCCAAGGATGTCTTTGGACCGGCTGGACCAGGAGTTGAATCTCCCCATTTCTCAGTCCCACTTGGTGGGCTTGAAAGGCGATCTCTTCTTTCGTGCCTCGTCGTGGGGTCGTCACAACAACATTGGGCCTCATTGGTCATTTACAAGCCATTGACCCCAGATGCGATACCACCTCTTCCCCTAGGTTTAGTTCTTACTAGGAAAAAGGATGGAAAGATGCAATGATAAGTGTCGGCAACTACTGCCCAACGTCATCGTGGAAATCTCGCGTGCTCTGTGAAAATGTCCGATTCGAGTCGATAGCTACTGCTGGAAGGACTCACTTGTCAACGTGACCCGTTGACGGCTCAACCACCCTACGAACCCGGCGGCTCGCCATGGTCCATGTGTCATCCATGAAGTAATTTAGATTTGAGATCGACGAGCAGTTAGGCTTTAGACGAATGGATTTGTTGTTTGTTGATGAAAAATTGTGTCTCGAGAAGCCTAGCTATAATTCAAGTCATAGGGAATGTGACTTTTCTTGAGAAGAAGTCCTGCCTTGATAATCACACGGGCGACATATGGACTTTTCCATGAATGTCACAATTGTTGCAAAAATTGCTTTAGCTTTTGGCAAGTGTATCTTAAATTCTCCATAGTCACAATAAAGCTGAAAATATAGAAACCGCACCACTCAAATGTTGAAAAGCTCTCTAGCTTTAAAAAACAACATACCCCCACTTAATTGTTGTGGGATGAAAAGGACTCTTAATATAAGCAAGATTCAGAGACTCATATAATAACAACTCATCATAAAATAAAAATATTCTCCAATTAAATGGTATGGTTTTGCTTCTTTTTGACGATTGATAATTTGAATATAATTAACGTGTGTGAAAGCCCCATTGCAATGTTCTTAAATGGAGCCAATCACTCGTTTGCCCTATCTTCACGAAAGTGAGGCGTCGATACACACATATAATATAAGCGATGTAGATATAGATGGGCATTAGATGTCTCGTTCGATTGCGTTATAGGTTAGGAAAAAGGGCAAGGTGACAAACGGTCGCGTCGTCTTCTCGTGCCTCGGAATGAGTGACGAGTCCGATTTCAACGTGTGCATTTATCGAGCGGGGGCCCCATTTTCTGTAGTCATTGCTGGCGAATGACTTATAAAAAAGAGGCTTTTTCCTGAAGACGTGCGGTAAGTGTTTGAACGAGCGAATTCGAGTTGAATTCCATATGGACAGAACGTGTCCAACACAGCATTAAGAAGGGTGCGATTTCTGGGCACGGCAAGATTGACCGCCCGACGCGAGCGCCATCCAAGTTCAATGTTCGAATGCTACATGATCTTCTAGGCGTTCGCCGTATATACGACGTCGTGCTATGTCATGCCAAACCCAATGAGGTTGATAGTTTCTGCACGTGTGTTGTATTTTGTATATAGGCATATGTTGCGTATGAATTCAACTTGAATTAAAATGGGAAGTGTCTGCATTTGTAATTTATCGATCGGAGCGCTAGCAAGTATGGAGAAAAGGCATAATCGTTACATAACATATAATTCCAGGGCCTTTGTCCTTATGGGGTGCTTTGAAAAGGGTGAATCAGACAATATTTGAGTGAGGTGTGATCTTATAATGAAGCTACTGTCTTAAATGGTAGGTAGAAATCATTCCAACGAAATAATATAAAAAATGATATAAATAATCCATAAATTTTGATTAATATATAATGTTGTTCCTAATCTTCAGTCCAATACGTAATGTTGTTCTTGAATTTTAATTTATTTAACATGGTACCTAAGTATATTCAATTTAATCCATTGATTATATATTGTCCTTGAATTTGAATTATATTGGACATAGACTTTATGGAATAGATTAAATATTTACAAAATATTCAAAGACAATAGTGAATAAATTAAAAAGTTCGGAAATAACGTTGTACATTAAATTAAAGTTCATGTGTCACATTGAACTAATTAAAGATTTGGAGACAACATTGCTTCCCTATCGCAATTGCTTGGGGGTGTGTGGGACCCGACATGAGATTAATGTAGCACCTTGCCGACATTAAAAAGTTGTCCTTTTTTTGATTGAATGAGAAAAAGCAGTTGACCACAAGATTTTCTAATTTTACTCAACTCTTCCATACCATGTAGTGATTATGAGATGGGACATTTGAGATGATTGTTATCGCCGCAATCTAGAATTCAATGATAAAATTTAAAAATCATATTAAATAAATTAAAAATTCAATAATAACATTGTAAATTCATCGTAATTACCCGTCATGCGCGGGATCTCAATGTAGAAACTAATCGAGTGCTCCAAGAGCTCTCTGACTATTGGTCGGCAAGGTCGAGAGAAAGCGGCTGACCGCACGCGAATTTCCAAAGGCTATTCAACTCTTTCATGCCTTGTGATGATCACGATTCGATTGCGAGATGGGAGATTCCAGATGAACCCTGCTGCCGCCGCGACCTGGAATCCAACGTGTCAATGTTTGTCGTAGTTTCATGGATAGGATCCGGAGCTTACTTTTTTTTATGGGACGGGTTGTCATAAATTCACATTACGCGCATGGTAGTGCTGGCAACAGCACCTTTGATTGGTCGACCATTCCCCCCTTGTCCTTTTTATTATATAATTATAATTGTTTTTTGGTCATTACTCCGTCTTCTTTTTTTTATTTTTTTTAATAACATGACCAGTCCAGAACTTCAGCCGGAGTAATCTTCGGAATTTATAATTTCCGTCCACGTAAGATCCTGTTTATAGAGTATTAGAGTGGACTTTTGAAGTTGATTTGATTAAGTGAGGATGCTGTGAATTTGACTATGAAAGCTTATCACATCTTGAGATAAGCATCTAATTATTTTCTCAACATTTCACATGTTTCCCATCACAAAGCATTCACATGCAATTGGGTTTTCTTTCATTCTTTTTACTCAAGTAAAAAAGATGTGATAATCGGTGATTCAATTTCAGAAACACAATTATGCCCAAAAAAGAAAAGAAAGAGAATGAGAAAAGCCTTTTTATTCAAGCTATACACGGGCTAGTTCTAGAGTTGAAGTTAGAATTTGACCAATCTAATTACTAAGTAGTCATATGCTCAGAGTTGAATTTGATACTACTTGATAACTGTTAGTTTGATTTGACTTCAACTCCTTATATGGTTAAGTTGGTTTTTTAGTTTCCAAACTGTGTTATTTCAATTCAATTTGGTTTTATTCGAAACCGAACTGAATTAAATATGTGCTCATCCCTAACTATTTTAGTGAAGCCAAGTAATCTTCATGTCATATCCTCACGTGAAACTTTGCCACGTCATCAAGTTGTGTAGCTTCACTTTGTCTGTTGTACCCACGATCCAGATCTAGTGGTACATTTCTAATTTCCAACATAACAAATTCGACATAAAAAAAAATCCACCAATGGGTCGCCGCTCATGCCCCCTGTGTTGAGGCGTATTCTTAAATTAGCAAGCATAAAAAAATGGTTAGAGCAATAAATTATCCAGTCATTAAATTTGTCAGCTAATACCATAAATATTTAAATTAAAAAAAGAAATTACATCCCAAAATCTGACGAATATTAAATTTTTTTTTTCCTTCTAAACTGCTTTACATCCTGGAATATTTTTGCTCTCCACAGATTTAATTTTTTTTTATAAATTTATAAAAGGAAACTCTGTGCGTCACCTGCTAGCCATTTAGAAATTAAAAAGACTCCATCCACGTGGATAATTTTAGAGGACCCGAATATATTAAAAAAAAAAGAACTCTTGTACAAAAACATCATTGGCAGCATCTAAACCCCACCGAACCAAAACCTAGGAAAGAACCCAAAATAAAGGAAAGAAAAAAGAAAAAAGAAAAGAAAAAAAAAAGAATTTCCGAACTTTTACTTAGTGTGTAATTTGTTTCTTGACTTTTTAATTATTCAATGTAATATTTGAAATTTAGCCAATGTGCAATGTATTCCATAATCTTTTAATTTATTCAATATAATTCATTAATTTTTTTATAAATGTTAAGTACAGTCCATAACTATATGAAAATATTTAATATAATCTTTTCATTAATTCAACATCATGGACTACATCTAATTTATGCACTATATTAAACATGTACATTCGATTAAAATTTAGAGACCATGTGAAACAAATTAAAAATTTAGGGACAAAATCACATATTAAGTTAAAATTGGACAACTGTTTGCATCATTTTTCCCAACGAAAACCACCAAATTCCATTTTTGCCCGATTACACGTCAGCAAGATCCGTTTTTCCCCCTGAACGAATGACGAAACGTGAAGAAAGAAAATTTCTGAAAAAAGAAAGAGAAAAAAAAAAAAGAAAAGAAGGAAAAAGCCGCCGCCGGCGACGACCGTTCGACAGCCCACAACCACCCGCACTTCCGCAACCAACACCCCCCCCACCTTCTCCGAACTTGCATCGATCTTCTCCCTCGTTTTCTTCGAACAGCTTCATCACCTTTACCCCAGTCCAAACTCTCCAGAGTCTCTCCGCCAAAAAAAAAAGAAAAAAAAAATGGAGCTCCAGCTCCTCCCTCGCACCGACCCGGACCCCTGAAGCTCGGGCCCCGATGTCGCCGCCCCCACTCCTGGGGCGCCGCCGCGGCGCCCCGGCCGCCCTCGCCGCCCTCGCCCTCCTCGCCCTCCTCTGCCGCCTCCCCACGTCGCGGTCCCAGAACGCCACCACCACCGGCGCCGCCTGCCCCCTCAACTTCACCGTCCTCAGCGACCTCATCGCCCCGGCCGCCCGCCCCTCCCTCGCCGTCTCCACCGAGTGCGGCTACATCCTCCAGGGGCTCCGCCTCGTCCAGTCCCGCTACCTCCAGCTCACCGGCAACTTCCTCCCCCCGCTCAACTCGTCCGAGTCGTGCTGGCAGTCGTACCAGAACCTCATCGACTCGTTCATCTCCAACTTCGACATCCGCCAGTCCTGCGGCTTCCAGACTTCCTGGATTTCCGAGGGCTGCATGAACATCACCACCCGGTCCCAGTTCGAAGGCTACATCCCCAACTCCACGTTGAGTAGTGTCGCCACCAGCTGCAACCAGTCGCTCGAGAACAGCTCCCCATGCGCCGTCTGCACGGTAAGCTTGTCGAACGTCGCGTCCTTCTTGAACGGCGCCTCGGTCGGGAATGTCTCGAACTGCGCCGCCTACCCATCGATCTATGCGGCGGCGTTCGCGAATTACCTCGGGCCCACGGATAAAGGTACTGCAAAGTGCTTGTTCTCGCTCGATTTTACGGATTCGGGGGGCAAGAGTAGGAGGAAGGTGGTGGTGATACTGGTGGTTTTAATTGGCTGTGGGTTGGCGGTGGTTGCGGTTTTGGTTGGGTTCTGGTTTTTCAGGAGGAAGCGTGGGAGGTTGAAGAGGAGGAGGAGAGGGATGGAGGGGGGCGAGAGAGGGTTGGGGTTGCAGCGTTTCGAGGAGAGTACCACAGTGGTCAGGTTCTCATTTGAGGACATCAAGAAGGCTACTAGGAACTTCTCTAGGGATTTCATCATTGGAAGAGGTGGATATGGAAATGTTTACAGGGGGTCGTTGCAGGATGGCACCGAAGTCGCTCTGAAGAGGTTCAAGAATTGTTCTGCTGCAGGGGATGCGAATTTCGCTCATGAAGTCGAGGTCATTGCCAGCGTAAGGCACGTGAATCTGGTTGCTCTTCGAGGGTATTGTATTGCCACGACGCAGTACGAGGGTCACCAGAGGATCATTGTGTGTGATCTGATGCAAAATGGAAGTTTGCACGACCATTTGTTTGGGTCGACTGAGAGGAAGCTCAGTTGGCCTACTCGTCAAAGGGTTGCGCTTGGAACAGCCAGGGGATTAGCTTATTTACATTATGGGGCACAACCTGGAATCATACATAGGGATATCAAGGCAAGTAATATACTTTTGGATGAGAGGTTTGAGGCCAAGGTGGCTGATTTTGGTCTTGCAAAGTTTACAGCAGAGGGTATGACGCATATGAGCACTAGGGTTGCTGGCACAATGGGGTACGTAGCACCCGAGTATGCATTGTATGGGCAGTTGACGGAGAGAAGTGACGTTTATAGCTTCGGTGTTGTGCTTCTTGAGCTTTTGAGTGGGAAAAAAGCACTATCTGGTAATAATGATGGTCAGCCTTCTCTCATCACGGACTGGGCTTGGTCCTTAGTGAGGGAAGGGAGAGCTTTAGATGTAATCGAAGATAGTATGCCAGAGCTAGGGTCACCAGAGGTTATGGAACAGTATGTATTGGTTGCAGTGCTATGTTCTCATCCTCAACTATATGCTAGGCCAACAATGGATCAGGTTGTGAAGATGTTGGAAACAGAGTTATCAGTTCCTTCTATTCCAGAACGACCGATTCCTTTAGTGGCAGATTTGGATGACATTGAGAGATCATTCAGCAGTATGGGCTCGGGTCAGTTATCTACTCCCCGGGGCTTCCAGTCATATACGATGGAAAGTGGGTGCGCTTCTGACAATGTAGGAACAAGTTCAAGTACTAGTAAATAAGTGCCAGTCTATACCTGCCTTTGAAACTGCATGCACTCCAGAGCATAAGGAAGAAGGAACAAGTTCAAGCACCAGTAAACGAGTGCCACTGCCTAAATCTCCATTTGAAATTGAATGCTTCTCTAACCATAAGGAAGAAGGAAAAGGTCCATTAAATGAGTCCCAGAGTCTATAGATCTTTCCATACTGGAGGGTGTTTGAGCCTTGCATAGAGACGGCACTCCAGCAAACTGATGAGTTCTTGCTGACCTTTCTGTGAGTTGGATTGATTCCCACATAGAGAGATAAGTAGATGAATTTCTTAGGCAGTTCCACACTCTTTTTGTGAGAAAAAAAAAGGTTGATTATTATTCTTTCTTCTTTCTTTAGTTTGTTCCACAGTCCATTTGAAATTTTAGTATCTTGTACATCCCATTTTTGTTCATTGTTTTTAGGTTAAGAATGAAATCCAAATTTGAGATTCAAGGCAGCTAGAATTCATGGTTTTATGAAGTCGTTTTCCAATGGCAAGCACTGACGTTTGATTAAGTATCTAGAGGACCAGCTGTTGACACAATTGTCCTGTACTTCTTTGTCCTTATTTAAATGAAAAGTTCTGATGCGTTCATATGCCAAATGGTCCTAACTCACGCCATCCGTCATTGGGTTTGTGGAACATGAATAAGCAAATGCTATTGCAAGTGTTTGCTTGTGCAATCTACTGCCCATATAACCCATGACCTGTGGGATGCTGCTACTTCAGGATTCTTTATGGGATACAATGGCATGATCCTGTGAAATTTGATGTAAATAGGATGACCATCTAATTCAAGAATTAACTAGACTCAAATTTCTATCGAGATGCTAGGTTGCCATTGAGATGGAGCATAAATTCTTCTTTCAGTATGTCCAGATGTAATTAAGTTTTGATTAATACTCTGTTGTGGGCTTAATTGTGGCTTCAGCCATCTCCAGAATCGACTATTTGAAATAGATAGTGAAAACAATTCTGTTTGCTTGGTGCTGATCCTGCTGTTTCAAAATATAGGTATGCGCTTTCCTGATAGAAGCTTTGATTCAGAACACTTTAGTGTCAGATCTTTGAGTGCATGTTGCGGTCATAGCTATTGGGAGGCTTGGTTGTGCTGGTTACTGTATGTGGGCCTTGACACTCTATGTTTGTACCATTGGATCTGTGTCTGTTCGCTCTCGCAGGTGGATTGACCACTTAAGAGCTCCCGAGACTTTGCTGCTCTCATGTGCTTCTGAAGTGTCTTTACTGATGCTCCTTGTGCTTTGGAGAATCTGTAAACATTCTAGTTGGTGTGTATGTTAACTAGCTCTAGGTCCTGCAAAACCAATCAGAAGTAGTTCCCTGATGCTGCTAATGAATTGGAACTTTCAGATGGCAGGAGTGCCATAGTGCCTAGTTTGAAATTTTCTTTTACAATCTGTGGGACACTGATGCCTACATCGTACTTATTCAAATGTCATGCATGAGGTATTCAGGAATCAGTTTGTCGCCGACAGTGACATAGTCTGATGGCAAATCGGATGCCTCCTCTCTATTGTCACTTTCTCTGAAAGCTGGTGTTCTGCACCTGGTCCATTGCTTCCATCATGGTTTAGAATGCTTAAATCAATGGTCCTATGCAAAGCCACCTCGAGTTTTGTTTCCTTTCTTTTTTTATGGGAGGGGAGGCGGGGAGGGATATTAGAGATTATGCAAGCCTGCCTCTTTGTTACTTGGGCTAACTTGTCTTCTGGAAATTAAACTTGGTAGAAGGGGGATGTTGCCCCACGAGCTTTCTACACGTTGAAAGCCCATTATACATCTCAAGATAGAGAAGGGACTTACCCGTCTGTTCTCTCTTTCACTTCGTTTGCAGGCTAAGAAAGTCTGCTTTTTCTGGTGCTTCGTCTTACTGGTGCAAGGCCTTCTTGTGCTGAACCTCTGCTTTTATGAGGTTGGGCCAGGAAAGAATGCAATCATTTACCAATTCCAGTTTCAGATACTCTGGGGTCGTCGAGACTGGGGGCGTTCCTGTTTTTTCCTGCATTCTCTGCACGAATATCATATAAAATGACACTTAGAAAAAATCGACTAAAAAACGCTGGCAAATTCTAATTTCTCTGTATTTGATTGGGCTGTGATTGGCCTGTTGCTTTTCTATAGCATGTCATTGTTCCAAAACGATAGGTCGGATAGCTCAATCGAATTTACTCATAATGTTTTTCTCTATCTCTAGCACATTGAAACTCTTACTCGTAATAAAGCAAGTGCGATTGACCATTATAAAGAAATTTTCGAGGGAAGAAGAACAACGCAAGTTCATAACTTTCATATGGAGATTACTCAAATGTCATAACTTTTTTTTCTTACTTAAATGTTGTATCAGAGTAAAATCGATTATTTGAATATTATTTCCGACAAATCATCCTATGTGGATTTTTTTTATTAATTTCCCATCCGATAGGATTTTTTAATATTTTTAGTAATTTTTGAAATTTTATTCCTTTTATTTTTTTCGCTTTTTCTTCTTTTTTAAAGGCTGACGGAGGTCACTCATGACCCCTTGGTAGCCCTTAAAATGGGCAAAAAAATGAAAAAAAAAATCCGAAAAATTAATCAAAATATTATTTTTATTTATTTTTTTAGGGCCGGCAAGGACCCTTGCCAGCCCTTAAAAAAGGCAAACAAGGAAAAAAAATTCAAGAAAAATTTTAAATTTTTTCCCTTTCTTTTAGGGCTGGCAAGTGGTCATTGCCAGCCCTTAAAACTGGGCAAAAAAAATGGAAAATAAAAAATAAAAAATCATTAAAAATTATTTACGTTAGTGTGGAAAAAGCCACATAAGACAATTAGTATCCATGTTGGATTTTTCAATGAGGTAAATCATTAATGTCACTCAAATAATCGATTTTTCAAATTTGTGATACTTATTTAAGTATTATATGAAAGTAATTGCACTTGTGTTGTTATTATGCCAAGTCTTGAACTACAAAATAATTGTGTGGTTTATATCGTAAGTGTTGACGCATTAACAACGTATAACTAAATATGGAACCAAAATATATCCAATTTTAGTGCTAATAATATTTTACTTTTGTAGGACTCTGAATTCGATTGTAGCCATACTATTTTTTTTTTTTTTGGGGGATTGCAAAAGTTGATTTGAAGAGATTGGTGAAATCAATATCAAGGTGCAGCAAATGAAAGGAGGATTTATAGCAAATTTGGTTCTTTTCTATCTTTATTATTATTATTATTATTATTTTTCGATATGTTAATTTAAGTCTTTATCCTTGTCCTTAATTTCGATTCTATTTATTTCAAAAAAATAAATAATTTGGAAAATATTTTTCTAATAATGATCTCTTATATCAATTAAAAAAAATATTTGCATTATTTGCATAAATGTCAGACATAAATTGTTATCAGTAATACAAATAATTTTCATTGATTAATTATTTCAAACGATACGTCTATCTCTTATCACTCATTTATGGCAAAACAAATGGAACTTAAAAGATAAAATAGTGAAACTTTTCTTGATCTAAACAAGTCAAAGATATTATTGATCAAAACTCCTTATATACCGCCCTTTGCTCATGCACGAAACACCGGCCTTTTTATGTGATCAAGGCGGGAATAACCTTAAATCGACGGACATGTTCCAATGATAAACCATGATGTGCGATCAACCGATCAAATATCCTAATAAATAAACTAAATGTTCTAAACCGGATCTCACAGTGTCGTGGGTTGGTGGTGTCGTGTCGTGTCGTGCGTGCGTTTGGAGTGCCTTGCACCTAGTCACATATTTTAACTTGCGCTTCGTCTTTCTTCTTGTCGGTTTGCTCCTGAAGTTGATCGCGTTTAGCTGGTCGGACATGATGTTCATCTGCACTTTTGCTTTCGAGGTTTTGCTTTCGGGATAGTCATTGTCTGTCATTGTAACGACTAATTATTACACCCACCTCTATCCATTATTCACTAATAATTACTGTAAATGTAAAAGTAATGTAGTGATAAATATATAACTGATAAATTTGAAGTGTTTTTAACTGTTGTCAATTTATTAATCATTAATGTATTATTAATCATAACTTTTTCTTTCGTAAATATGAAGTAAATTATATTATAATTCTGAGTACAACTATAATAGAAAAACATATTCATTTCATTCAATTATACGATGTCAAACAAAAGGGGATTCTTCTATGGTGTTGTTCTCCCGGATTAGGTCTGTCGCGCAAGATCAAGATTATTTATCAATGCTTTATCATCTGTTGATTATCATTAAAATTTTTATTTTTCATATGATGTCAGGTTTGCAACTGTAAGCTTGAACCATCATAGAACCGAAGAAAAAAGCCCTTAGACAATGACATCCTTGGTTCCATTTAATTCCATTTCACATCCCAGTCCCATCTAATTCCTTTCCACCAATTGTAGCACAAGCTTCTTTCATGCAATGAACCAAAATGTACAAAGAGTAAAAAATAGAAAAAATTGCTAGATCTCTGCTTTCCATGCATTTAAAAAGAAAGAAAGCCCAAATATTCTTCAGCTGCAAGAGTCTAGACAGCGAGACCCGAGCAACAGTTCATTGCTCGGAGAATATTCCATGTGCCTTAAATAAATTAAATTGATTTATATACTTTCTGCAGATGAACGTCCTTCAACAACGAATCTAGGGTGGGCAAGCAGTAGTTTTATATACTCTATGTAGATATTTTGGGGGAAATTTTTTAATTATAGACGATTCACCCCTCCCCTTCCTTAAAAATAAAAAAATTAATAATCTCTATTACATAGAAAGTAATATTATCTTTAGTTTTGAGCTCAAGCTCTTTTTACTTTTCAAGAAGAAAAATTGCAATAATATGTTGTATTCAATCGGCAAAGATATTGATTAATAAGATAAGAATGAAATCTCACGAACCAAATATAAGATGCTCTTTCATCTTTGCATGCAAAATTGAAATATTTAAATTTTCTTCCTAGAAATATAGCTTGAGTTCCTAGAAATATATGAATCTTTTCAAGCCTACTTAGGAACTTATAAGTAACGAAAAAATATTTGTATTTTTATTTAAAAGATGCAGATCAAATGAGGAACTCAAGTTGCATTTGTCATGTCTTAGTAAATTAATCCTTTAATAGTATATTCTCTTGCATCTTCTCTTATTATACATCTTTATACGAATGGCAATCTGTCTTGTTTAGGTCAAATTCCATTTTTAAATTTTTTTTCATTAATATATGGATGAAGCCATGTTCATTGAACATGTTGGTAACAACTTCTAGTAATAAATAATTGTATAATTATAATCCCCAGTCATCAAGAATTTTTTTTTTCTTGTTCAAATACTTATTGAGGTTCATACAGAAGAACTCATTTACTAAATGCATTAAAATCCATATAGAGATTTTTCATCTCACAAATATTGAGAATTTAAACTCAGATCATTTCGCATATGGTTCAAACATAAATTTCTTTCACAGCTCACCTCACCTCTCAGTTTTTTTTTTGTCAATTTCAATTTATGAATAAGATCTCACTTTTCCCTCTTTATTATTTTTGTTTTGCCAGTGCCATGCCACCAGAATGATTTTTCAAGTTCCTCTTGCTGATATGATCATATTTATCTACAGAGGGGAAAAAAAGCAGTTCAGATCTCTGAGATAAGATGCAATCATGCAAATGAAAGCTGCATATGCTCTATTACATTTAATATATATATAATTTCTGCAATCAGGATATATTCGCTCCTTTTGGCAAGCCAAACCTTCTCTATCAATCAAATTCATTGCATACCGACAAGTGGGATTGACCTTATCAGAAGAGGGACCCGCGAGTGACTCATTTCAGTCCATGCCTTTGAAGAGAGAGAGAGAGAGAGAGAGAGAGAGAGAGGAGGAGAGATAAGAGGTGAGGCAAGTTGCATCGCGTCCACCTATTTTCCCTATAAATTAGGGAAGGCCGCGTTGTCTTTATCCTAGGTGTTTTAATCTCACTTGCCCTGCTAACCTTCTTCAAGATGATGATAGGAGTTACTAAAACTTCTTTATATTAAATGGGCGTGCTAAATATTCTGGCAGATTTTTATTGGATGCTTAAACAGAGCCACTAGCTTAAAACAATCGCTTATTTTTCGTAACATTGTTTAGTAGGGATAACCAAAATCGATTTCCACTTAATTAGACCTTGAAATTACATATCATTAGCTTAAATAATTTTGTTTCAGTGTGCTTTTGTATGGGACTTGTGTCATGAATGGAAGAAGAATATTAAGATACTGGACAAGGACATTTAAGGGATGTCATAGTTTTGTGCTCACTTAAGGGTCGTAACATTTTTTTTCAATCACTTAAATGCTATGGCTATTAAAAAAATATTTAATTGAGTGTCATACGTTTTAGTTAATCATTTGAGTGCTATAACTTTTAAAAAATGTTCAACATAAGTGTTATGTCACGTCAAATTTTCATCACTTAGAGTAATCGTTTGTAAAAAGTCACAACGCTCAAGTGATCGATTATGACACTAAAATGATTGTAAAAAAATGTTATGGTATGTAAACGGGTGCTATATGGAAGTTATGAAACTTGTAGTATCTTTCTTTTCAATACATTTGAAATTCAATCTCACTATGTGCATATAAGTTAACAGACTTGTTTTATCTGAATTTTTGAGAAAAAGATACAATGACATACCTTATATCTCATCCAATGACCACTGACCTCTTCTTTTGGGAATAACAAATATCTACATGAGTTGTCCCATTAAAAACCACTTTTTCGGTCTGCTCGAACGGTAAGTAAGATGCAAAAATGAATTTACATGGAGGGGCAAATTAATGTTCTCAATGTGGGTCTCAATGTAATGTTTTCCTTAGAGGTATGTAAACGATGTTTACAAAAACGAAAATATGTGAGTGGCTATTAGATCAAGAGTAAGATATATTTTTGATATTTTCGCTTTCTCGAGCAGGCCACAGCTATAAATTCTTGCTGGATTTTATTGGCCTAACTGTGAAGTGAAAGAAGACGAAAATTGTGCAGCAAATGTGGACCAATAAAGTCGTTGGAGAATGGTGGTTGCACATTTTTGGCTAATGTGCTCTGCAACTCTATGGTCCATTCCGCTGTGCCTGGTGAATTTTTCCTCGTTGGCTGGCTTCACGGTGGCTGAACGCTTGAGATTCTTGGGGCCTTGGCAGTACATGAAGTTCTTGGTAGAAAGTAATTTTGTCCGCCTCTTGCCAATATAAATGCCATTTTCCGCAGAATTGGCCCCCATGGAAAGTTGGAAAAACATATCTTTTTCGAAATCCCTCCTTTCTATTCTTACCATTTGAGCAGACATCAAGTGCATCACTGACCACAATGGAGGCATTAT
Source organism: Angophora floribunda (assembly GCA_014182895.1). Classification (NCBI taxonomy): domain Eukaryota; kingdom Viridiplantae; phylum Streptophyta; class Magnoliopsida; order Myrtales; family Myrtaceae; genus Angophora; species Angophora floribunda. The sequence continues at coordinate 9,378,134 of CM024712.1, forward strand.
GCAAGCTTTTTGTTTGCATCTGTAGTAGTATTTATAAAAGTACAAAAGGAAGATAATGTGTCCCCAGAAGTAGATCTGCCCAAAATTGTCTTGCGCTCATTGTCCAATGGGAAAAAAAAGGGCTTTGGACTAAAAAAATTCCCAAAAGAAAAGTAATGTTCTAGCAGAACAGTTCTTTTTCTTGATAGTTTCTTATTGCACCAAAGAGACGAGAAACTTTCAATTGAGATCTTTATCTTTCTGACACAAATAAACGTGAATTTACGTTGAAGATAACAATGCCTCCATGCAAAAATGGACAGAACTTAATTACTTTCCAGGTAAGCTGATTACTGCTTGGTTTTCCTAGCCGGTGGTTGGCTGAAAAGGAAATAACTTTGTCCATGGTTTTGACTGTTTGTCTTTATCCAGAGCCGTGTTATTGAGAAAGTTCAGTTCCGTGTTTTTCACTTTCTACTTCCCCATAAAGAGCGACGCAGCCCTTTGCATCTGTAATGTGGCTGTATTCGGAAACTCTGTTCCATTAGCGATTCCAATACCATTAACGGGGGCGAGTCAGAAAAGCAAAGAATTGCCTGCCGGTTTGCAAGACTAAGGTCTTCGAGGAATTCCTAGAAACTGCGAGTATAAACTGATCGGATACGGGGGGTTTCCATATTAGCACCTGGGGTTTCTCATTTTTAGTCATCCATCCGGAGAAAGGAGAATAGCTACGTTGGATTCAAAACTTATCTTTTTGGAGCTTATAGATTTGCTAGATCCTTGTGAGTAGTCAGATAGAGAACAGGCAGAGCATTTTTGCAGAGCAAGCAAGCATGGCGATTAACGAGGAGGACATTGAAAATCACGAAAGCAGGGAGAGAGGAGTACAAGAGCCGCTCCTCGTGCCGCAAGAGAAGGACCAAGCTGGCAAAGATGAAGGAACCGATAAGGGTCATCCATGGATGGTCTATTTCAGCACATTCGTTGCAGTCTGCGGATCCTATGAATTTGGGACCTGTGTAAGTAGGAAATGCAATTTCTTTCTGAAAAGTTCAAGCCCAGGTTAAATTTTAAAGGATGCTATTCATTGAATCTAATGAGAAATTGCTTCGTTGGGATATCAGGCAGGCTATTCATCGCCAACTCAGGATGCTATAGTGGAGGAACTTAGTCTCTCTACAGCTGAGGTATGTTGAATTTACTTGCGAGTGTTGAGAAGCACATGCCACGTTGTCTCTGTTCGTTGCTTCCCTTCAATCTTGGAGTGGTCACTGAACACGCCCATACCCAAGAAAATCAAAGTAACAATCTGCTCATATTCCGGGTCCAAATATGAATTAGTTATATGATCAAAAATTTTATAAGCAAGAGTCTATTGATAATATGGAGGTTGGCGTTGAGGTAGAGGTATCTTGTTTTCTAGACACCTTATTCTTTCTGCATCGTGACGAGTGAAACGTGTACCGAATTTTTGCTTCAAATTCCATTGTTGGACGCCTCAGGACAAGAAAACCCAAAAATAAGCGGACATAAATATTGTGTCTTCAGCTGAAAATTGTGACTGCATATCATTCGGGTCACTGATCGAAGGGATAGGTTTGTTCAGAAAGCTTTCCACTGAGATTCTTGGACATTCAGTGACTTGTAGCATTGTTAGCTAGATGGTAACTGAAGTTCTTGCTCTCATTAACTCAAGCTGATTTGCAGCTACTCTTTATGTGTCTTTCAACAGTATTCAGTCTTCGGATCCATACTGACATTCGGTGCCATGATTGGTGCAATTACCGGGGGACCAATCGCTGATTTTGTCGGCCGTAAATGGGTAAGCAGCAAATGAGTGCGTCTTTTACAATGTAAAACAGAAACAGTGTTGTTCAGGACACTCGAGAGTTTTAGCTTTGGGATTTAGTCATATTTTGCACGGAGGACGTGACAGAATAAACATTAGCCTCAAAATGCAGACAATGAGAATGGCGAGCGCTTTTTGTGCAGCAGGATGGCTGGCTATTTACTTTGCTGAGGTGTGTCCGTACCCTATTTACAAGGTTTTTCATAGATGACGACTGATTAGTTGTACAAGAACCTCAAGTCTCATTAACTCCCTGCTCTGTTTAATTTCGAGTAAATTAGGGAGCACTTGCTCTGGATATTGGAAGGTTGGCCACGGGATATGGAATGGGGGTCTTTTCCTATGTGGTAAATCCTAACTCTGTACCACATCAATTCGATTTGCAAGTTGTTCTACGACAACATGTTGGACTCCATTCACAGTGACAACATGAGACTCTCTTCAGTTCAAATTTTTAATTTTTATCTACTTTATGTCCAGGTCCCGATATTTATAGCTGAAATTACGCCCAAAAATCTCCGTGGAGCTCTGACTGCTGTTAATCAGGCAAAGTTTTTGTATGAACATTCTTGGTTAAAATTGCAAGCAGGCAGCTATTGGCAAAAGGCCTTAGCTTATATAGATATACGTACATCCTACAGAAACTGCTGGGCCTAACATGTTTTCGTCTCTCCACAGCTTATGATCTGTGCCGGAGTGTCCGTTTCCTTCATAATCGGGACAGTATTAACTTGGAGGGTTTTGGCATTAATTGGTAAAACCAAAAAAGTCACGTAATTCAAGTTTAGTGCCAATGTTGTATGGATAAGTCCATGTCTGAAACTACTTGAACATCTGCGTTTTTGCAGGTCTAATCCCATGTGCAGTCCTACTGATTGGCCTGTTTCTCATTCCAGAGTCTCCTAGATGGCTGGTAACAAATCAAGATGAACACCAGACTCTTCTTATCTGAAATTTTTGGAAGAGAGGGATTTGCAGTGTTGGTTTGAATTTTTAGGATTCTGCCAAATGCAGGCGAAAACAGGCCACGAAAAGGAGTTTGAAGCCGCGCTGCAGAAACTCCGTGGAAAGGATGCGGATATTTCTGAAGAGGCTGCTGAAATACAAGTAAAAGGCTTTTGAGTCTATACTGTCTTCATTTTAACGCCTCAACTCTATGAGTACGAATAACTGATGGAATGATCAAATATTTTTTTTTGTTTTGAAAGGACTATATCGAAACTCTTCAACGGCTCCCGAAAGCCAGTATGCTGGATTTATTTCAGAGAAGATATCTGAGCTCCGTCATTGTAATCATCCTTCTGTATTAACTGCTATGTATCCGATAAATTCCCTTCTTCCTTGTTTTCTTGGAATGCCCTGCACATCAGGAATATTCAGTGGTTGTGCCGTAGGTGATATTTCCCATCGTCTTTCTTTTTGCTGACAAAATTGTTAAATCTGGGCCAGATTGGTGTTGGATTGATGGTCGTCCAGCAGTTCGGAGGGATAAACGGCGTCTGTTTCTATACAAGCAACATTTTCGAGGAAGCAGGTATGAAGGTCAAAGCAAGAAGCTCATGGGCACCACAAAAATGAAACCCTGCATTGCATTTTATGATTCCAGAATGGATAACTAAATAAAAAGCAAAGCAGGGATTCCAATTTATCTCATCCAGTTAACATTCAAATGGGATAGTGAAATTTGCCATGTCGAATGCTTTTGATCTACTTAATTATCACTGACTGAGCTGTTCACATAATTGAATGCTAAATCTTGAAGCAATGAATTAGTCTTCTTCAATCACATTTGTACAATCTCCTCAGGTTTCTCCTCCAGTGTTGGAACCATAACTTATGCGATCCTCCAGGTCTGTAATTCTCGCTCCTTTCCTCTTTCCTGGGGATCTAAGTTTTAGATTCATCACGCTTGAAGAGTAAATTTTTGCAGGTTATTGTCACGGCAATTGGCGCTGCACTGGTTGATAGAGCCGGAAGAAAGCCCCTTCTCCTGGTAAAATAGATGAAAGTCACTGAGAAATCCTGTAACGACACTTTTTTGGTTCCAGCCCTTTCGTGAGTTCTGCAACTTGAACCATAACCTTCTCTCTCTCTCTTTTGATCGCAGATCTCGGGGACAGGATTGGTCCTGGGATGCATAGTAACCGCCCTTTCATTTTTTCTAAAGGTAAATACTATCAGTCCTAATATCTTCCTTCTGCCTTGCAATGCTTGTCAACCACTAATTTTTTGAGAATCTTCCGAGCCAGGTTTATGATCTGGCAGCTGATGCTGTGCCGATACTTGCCGTCACTGGCATTCTGGTAATAATCTCACCTGCCTTCATCTCTTTCTGGCTCTATCTGGTTGGCTGCTGCAAGACTATAAATTTTTCTGCTCTGTTTTCTCCAATGCTCAGCTATACATAGCTGCATTTTCGGTTGGAATGGGCGCAGTTCCATGGGTCGTGATGTCCGAGGTAATTTTAGACATCCCCTGAAGATTCATGCCTATAAAATTAAAGGGTTGCTTTCGTGACTAGTGTTATTATGAGGATTACAAAATTTTTGCCAATCATGCAATGCGTTGCTGGTGTTGGGTCAGATTTTCCCCATTAATATCAAAGGAGTTGCTGGAGGTTTCGCGACACTGGTGAACTGGTTCGGCGCTTGGGCAGTTTCCTACACTTTCAACTACTTAATGAGCTGGAGCTCCTACGGTACGACTTTGCTGAAAACACTCTTTATACTATTACCCTGGCAGGAGCTCGTTAAACATTTTTTCCCACTGGAACGTTAGTTTTTGCATGAATTCGACCAAACTATGGACTCGAGACTTAGCTTTTCCTGAATGCTTCAATCCTATTTGGAGGTGGAGGTGTCTTGTCATTCTGTTCTTCATGCTCTAAAATGCATTTTCTGTCCATTTATTTTGATCAACAGGTTTACAGCAACTTCTACCTACATATATCATGAAAATTGAGTCGAAATGTCATTTAGAAAAACAAAAACAAAAGAGAGTTAAGTGGGTCTTCTTGCAGGATGATTAATAGACAGGTAGTATATACTAAAGCATCCTTCCCAGGAGAAAAATGCCAGATGCATCCGAAGAATTCGTCAAAAGCAAATAACTCTACTGGCTTTGCTTCACAGGTACCTTCCTCATCTATGCGGCGATTAACGCCGCGGGGATGGTGTTCGTGATCACGGTGGTCCCTGAAACGAAAGGGAGGAGTCTCGAACAGATTCAAGCAGCCATTAACAAGGAATGAAAATGGCAGCACTCCAAATCATTTACTCATTACTCTTCCTTGTAGTCTCATTTGAGCTTATACAACACTTCCAATGCCACACGTTTGGAGACGGAAGATGATTATGAAGCAGGCCATAGCATCTTTCGTTGGATAAAATGACCTTATTGTTGAGATCTCTGAGTTCATTTATAGCGTTGTTGTATTAAGGGAAAGAGATGAGATTATTTTACAGGAGAGTGATTGACTGATCTTCAAGAATAATATTTCAATTGACAGTGAATAAGCACGTATTGATTTATCTTTGTGAATGCGAATATTACACCTAGTCTTCAAACGTGTTGGGCAATGATAAAGCAAGTGAATTTCTAATCAAGAAGGCTCGCGTCCATCCATCGCGGGTTGGGAAATTAACGTATTGCCTTTTTTCTTTTTCCGTAATATGTTGCATCGGCCAAGAAGCATCTACTCCTTATTTGACTGATCATTGCTGAATGTTTAATGACGATATCGAAAGCAATTACTGTATCATCGCATGTGGAGATGCCCAAGGAGCAAACCAATTTCCAAAAAGGGGAATATGCAACAAAAAGACAAAAGGGAAAATTTCAAATAAGGATTGAAGTGCCATTATTTTATCAAATAAATGTATGAAATAAATTTGGTATCGAATAAAAACCTGAAGTGGTCATGGTTGTTTCAAATAAGAACTTGACTTTGCTGGTTGTCAACTGGCTAAATATTTTGACCATTCAAGGGTATTTTCGTTCAAATACAATTTTAATTTTAAATTATTTTTGTTATTTTCTTTTTCTCTTTTCTTTTTAGCAAGGCTAGTAGTCACTTTGACGACCCTTGTTGGTTGCTGGCGAGGCCAATCCTCATTAGATCGGTGAGGATGGCATTGCCTTGGGGCTTAGTGACCCTCACCTGAGATTTGGTGAGTTGACCTTGCCTACGGTCGTGAGGGTGGCCTCATCAGGGCGATGTTGTCCTCGCTTGTGGCTGGTGAGGAGCTCGCTGACCATCGACAAAGAAGAAAGAAAAACCACAAAAAGGAAAAAAAGAAAAAAAAAGGAAAAGAATTCAAAAAGATAAAGGACAAAAATGCCATTAAAATGCCCTCAATTTATTTGAAAAGTTATGATCTTATTTGAAATAATATCCATTATAGGCCTTTATTTGAAAAAATGATGGTGCTTTAGTCCAATGTTTGAAATAAAGTTGATCATTATTTGAGAAAATGAAGGCACTTTATGTCATTATTTGAAATTTTACTAAAGAAAAATAAAAATGTAATTAGCAATAATATTGCTATAAAAAAATTTGAACATGTGCAGTCAAAACGTCATTGCATGTGTCATTTGACCTATTAAGATAACCTTAAACAAATAGTGCATTTAGCAAATATTAATGTTTTTGAAGTTTTTTTTTTTTAAATTTTTGTGTCATATGTTAGTGTGGTCCTGAGTCACGAGTTGCAAGGTCGCAAGGACTGAGGATTCTTACCGGTCAACAATATTGGTGTTGTAATCTCTGCTTTATGTCCCACGATTTTTAAGAGCGTCTGTTTCGCTCAAAAGAATTTCTATCAAAACATTTTTGAAGCTTTTCAATGCTATGATCACAATTGTAGATTGATTGATAATCTCATTTGAGCTTATAGGACACCTCCAATTCCACACATGATGGAAGATGATTACGAAGGAGGCAACAATATTTTTTTTTCATTTGATGGGACAACATTATTGTTGAGATTGGTCAGTTCATTCATTAAATGGTTATATTATGGAAAACAGATGATGGTTATTCATAGATCTAGTACAATTATATGAGAGTGATTGTGATATTGAAATTGACAGCAAATAAGTAAACATCGCTTTATCTTTGTGAACTCAAATATTACATCTATAGTCTTTGTGCATGTCAATCATTGATGAAGTTATGAGGTTCTAATTGAGGCGCGTCGATCATCGCTGGAAATTATCATATTGCTTTCTTTCATAATGGATTACTCCATTCAAGAAGCACTTACTCCTTATTTTTCTTTTATTTTTGCCAAAAGTGACATTATACAAGTTAATATTCTCATCAATAGTGCATTTTTGTTACCAATTTTTTTTTTTTTGTCAAAAATGAAAAAGCTTATACAATGAAAAACAACATTTTTTTCCTTTTCGTCTTCACAATTCAACGAAGTGACGCTCACGAAGTATTGGCCTTGAAAATACGATGGAACGCCCATTGCCTCACTTGAAAGGATCTTGATTCAGTTTAGGGAACAAAAAATTTCTTTTTTATGATACTAAAATTAATTCCTAGCCAAATCTGGAAATTGGGGAGAAGTTTCTTTCCTACAAATAATTCAGATACCGTGTCTTGTCACCTTGACTGCAAGGACTGCAATTTCGACATGAAACCCACTTATATAATATGAGTCTGGACATTCTTTTCCTTGGCTAGACTTTGTTTTATTGGGTGACTTGGACATTTGTATGAACGACAAATTCTCCACTCTCTTCATTCATATCACTAACCTCTGTATCATGTCGAAAAAGTCAGTAAGATTTTTGGTAGATTTGGCGAGCATTGCCCTTTCTTATTTTATAGCCATGGGATTTTTTTTTTTTCTAGATTGGACACTATTCCATTATGTCTGGTTTGGGGAAAATTGTTTGATTTGATAGTAGCTCGTGTCCCTTGCATGGCTGCTATTATTTCGGGGATGAAATAATCGCCCGCATTTTGGGTGATGGTTGTAAATTAAAATGCACGATCAACTCAGGAACTTCTGAATAATTTAGTATATTTAGGAGGACGAAAGCGAAATTGTATTTCTTTGAGAGAAAAGATCATGCTACGATAAGATGGATTTCATGAGTGAATAGAATAAAGTTGGATCTGAGTGCTATCTAGGAAAGTGAAGCTCATTCACTCTTCTTTTGTTCTGGACTCCTCCACGTGCAAATTTCAATGAACACAAGTGAGTCTTTGCACTTTGCGGTGATTATATGAATTTATCTTTAACCCCTTATAGCTTTTTTACATTTATTTAATAAAATGATTTTATAATAATATATTTTTTTAATTTTTTAATATTATTTAATTAATATTTTACTATCTCTAGATAATTATTCTACGTGGCATATCGAGCCTAATGTTGCGCTAAATGCAGCATCGAATCTCTCCTCTGTCTTGGGTATGACTTCTCCTTTTCTCCTCACACCTATGAAGCTCTCAAGCAGTACTCGGACTAAGAAAATTGTGTGTAGAAAAAATGTGACCCTATGCTAATCAATGGCCAATTTTCTCTGCAGGCCACTTCCTGGCGGCAAAAATCTTACTAGGAGCTCCATGAGTGATTGATTTTTTGTAAAGATGAGTGGCACCAAGCAATTGATGCAAATATTGAAGAATTCCTACAAGCTTACAACTTTTTGCTTATAGGTACTTTTACATAGACATCAAGTAGATCACAAAAAATTTCAAATGCAAGTTAGGTTGGGGGGATATGGTTTTGTGTATAAATGAATACTTAGAAGTGGCAATGAAGTTGCGATTAAGATTTTGAACAAATTGGAATCTAATGGCCAAGATTTTAAAAACGAAGTGGCCACAATTGGAAGGATTCACCACATTAATGTGGTGCAACTTGTTGGTTTTTGTTTTGATTACTCCAAACAAGCTCTTGTTTATGATTTCATGCCAACGTATCTTTGGATAAACATATTTCCTATAAGGATGGTGATGATCCTCTTGACTATAAGAAAATGCATGAGATTTCTCTTGGCATAGCTAGAGGATAGAGTATTTATATTAGGGATGTGATATGCAAATTCTACATTTTGACATCACACCTCATAACATTCTCTTAGAACCTAAATTTCACTTTGAATGTTTTTGACTTTGGACTTGTAATAATTTTTTTTATTGATCACAACATAGTATTGTTAATTGCAGCAAGGGGAACCTTGGTTTTATGGCTCATGAGCTATTCCATAAAGACATTGGTAATATTTCTTATAAAGCTGATGTTTATAGTTTTGGGATGTTGATGATGGGCTGGCCAGAAAGGAGAAATCTAAATTCACATGTAGAGCATTCAAGTCAAATTTACTTTCCTTTGTGGTCTTATGATCAACTCAACAAAGAAAAGGAGCTTCAAAGGGTAGATGTCATAGAAGAGGAAAGAGAAACAACGAGGAAGATGATAATTGTTGTACTATGGTATATACAATTGAGCCCTAATCATCGGCTATTGATGAGGAAAGTCCTAGATATGCTTGAAGGAGATATGGATTAACTGCAACTGCCTCCAAAACTGCATTTGTATCCAATAGAGGCACTAGTGATGATGCTGGGATAGAACTTGAAACAACCTCATCTTTATCTAGTGCTTTGATAATTTTTCATGGGTACCAATTTTACCATGACGATAATAAGTTTACAAAATCATGTATTGTGTGATTGTTTCCTTCATAGAAATGAGATGCAAAATATAAATAGTACTATCATCATGTATCATCATTCACAATGTAATATGTGAAGCTTTTACATGTTTTTTATATAGCATTGTTGTTTTCTAGTAGACTTGTTATGTCCATATTTTATAAATGACAATGAATGTCGTATGGCATTCAGTCAATTTTTGTTTTGTGTGAATCCTTCTGGTATAACAAAGGTATTTTTTCTTCGTGTTAATGTTTGCATTTTGAACAATGAATCTCTCTCATTTCCATCAAAACTACTCACCCCCACCCTTCAACCCCTGCTCGATCACCCACCTCGATAGCAACAACCTGCTCAAGCAATCTCCGACTTCGACCTCATGTTGCGGGATGAGTCCTAGCCTAACCGATGAATGACTAGCACACGCCAAAGAGGAAAGACAGAATAGGTCGACAATTTTTCCTTTACGATGAATGGAAGTTGAAGATGTGATGTCATGTTAGAGCATTTGATGTAGGGATGAGTATGGTTTGGGTTGGGTTGATCCAATGTCTAATCCTCAAATTTTAGGACCAAGGACTGACTTGGTTGAGCTTGGGATCAAAGATTGGACCAATCCAATGGGTTGAGTCCAATTCTAGGGTTTACCTAGGACCAACCGATTTACTCGGTGACAAGTGAGGCCAACGAAAATAGGCGAGCGGTGAGCATTGAGGGTCGAGCGGGGAGTGGCGAGAGTGTTGAACTACGCGCCAAGCCATCGTCAAGCATCGAGCGGTGAGTGGCGAGTGGGGTAAAAATTGCTCAAGAGCAAAGTTGTTTCTCTCAATTTTACTTGAAAAATTGAAGAGGATAAAAAAGAAAAAAGAAAACAAGAGCATTGGAGGTGAAGGAGGAGGACACCATTTGACACCATTTAAGTTAGGATTTGTTCTTTACAATAGATAAAATAATATTATATATAATATATACAAACACATTTGGTCCAGGTTGGACTAATCCTAAATTTCAAGGATTTAGGACCAACCCGCACAGTGTTTGTCTGGGGATCCTAGGATCAAGAATTGATCCAGTCTCCCTGGAAAGCGGACCAAGACTGGCAAGGTTGGGTTGGTCTAGGGTTGGTCCAAGGTTAATCTAGGATCGATGCTCACCCCCTAATATGATGTATTACAAAAGCGCAATCCCTAAATGCAGTAAGGATTTGTGCGTTCACTCGATGATGAGACATGAAATAGTGCCTTACATTCTTCATAACAAATACTATATTCCTCACTGGTGTCCCTTGCACAGCGTTTTCCTGTAAGCAAACATTTCTCCGAACACCAATGTCGATAAGCAACGCGTGATGTCCACTTCACTCAAGAGATTGCAGACTGATAGCCCTGACCTGATGCCAAAATAGCGAGGTACTCCCGAATGGAAGATGCAAAAAATGTCATTCATCAGGACTAGGAATGCATAGAAAAGTAGTGAAAGCACATGCCGCTACTGAAACTCGGGTCGTCTCGCCAAGTAAAAAAGCAATTAACATTTTTTGCACGGTCTTTTCGATTGCTTCATATGGTTTTTAAAGTATCTAAAAATAGATAAAGCAGAAAGGACCTTCCTAGTACAAGGTGAGAAATTGAAGGTTTTAATGGAGAAAATATTAGCGACAGTTCATGTACCAATGTGGCAAATTGAAAAGGACCTCGAAGCATGACACGTGTCCTCCATGGGCTCAGAATTTTCAAACCAGCCAAATTTTTTCAAATGACTTCTTCTCTCCCCTCCTCTGCACTTTCTCTTTCCATCTCTTCACGCACAGCCAAATATTTTCTCTAACTAGTGACTCTCTCCTACACTTCTCTCTAACACGTGACACTCTCTCTCTTTCTCCCTCTCCCTTCGACGTCCCCGAAACCCTCGAGCCACCGCTTGCTGACCAACAACCACGTGCCCGACCGATAGTCCTTTGCGCCTCCCCTCTAAGACTTCCCGCTCTGTCTTTTCTCTCTCCAAGCCGTTGACCCAAGCCAGTGTTGGACGGACGAAACACCATGCCACCCTCGACGACTGCTGCGCATCGACCAATGACCGCTGCGTGTGGCCGACGGTCCCCCTGCTCTGTCTTTTCTCTCTCCAAGCCATCGACCATGCGACGGACGAATCACCATGTGCGACTGATGGTCCCCCTTCTCTGTTTCTTCTCTCTCCAAACCGTCGGCTTGATGGACGAACCACCACTGCAGCTAATAATTTCTCTTTTCGATGAGGCTTAAAGACGCAGTCTTGACAAACTGACTCTCACTGGATTTTCCCGGTCATACCATGTCTAGAGCTTTGGGATTCTCCTCCTTGCGTTTTCTTACCCAGTTCTGTAGCAGTTCGTCTAAAGACAGTGTTAAATTGATGTTGATTCGACATTTTCCACGGTTAGAGTAGTAGCTGTAATTGCTCATCCTGACTGTTTTACTCATATTGATTAAAATTTTCAGTTTGTCACTGAGCCACGGGGAAAACATTTCTCTACAAAGACCACTGGAGAATATATCAAAAGATGATGGGACGACAGGCCCGGTCAAATGATTAATAAAAAGTTACCAACTAAGGCGAGGATCGGCCTCGCCAGGTCGCGTCTGGGCAACGACGAGCAGCGGTAAGGCCCACCTCACCAGATTGGGTCAGGGCTAGGCCAGGCAAGCCTTGCGCTGTGAGAGCAGAGCAAGAGGAAGGGGGTCGTCCCGGAGGAGAGGAGGAGAGGACGAGAGAGAGGGGGAGGAGATTGAGGGATAGTTGGAGAGAAGGGAGGAGAGGGTGAGGACGAGGGCAGTGTTTGGGGCAAGGCGGAGAGGGAGGGCAGTCCTGGACTCGTGGAAGAGGTGGAGCGACTGCCTGGAGACCAGAGGCACCCAAGAAGACAATAATGATTGGGGTGATGGCGACGGACGAATGAGATTTTCTTGGAGAAGCTCATCGCATAAAACTCCGTCCATGTTTCTGTGATCCTTGACTCTCTCACCTCTCACCTCTCTCTATTTCTCTTCGTTTATTCTTCTTCTTCTTCAGTTGTTTTCTTTTCCTGCGGGATGGTTTTTGAGCAAAGAATTTTCGAGGATGCAAGAATCCTTGCCAGAGAGCCTCGCCGGCACTCACCCTCCCCAACCATGGCTTGTGGCCCTGGCCACCGGCAAAAAGAGAAGGGGAAATAAAAAAGAAACATTCAAAATATATTAAAAATTGTAAGAAAGATGTACATGTTAGTGTTGAACATGCTATATAAAATTGCCAACATCCACGTCAGCCATTTTCAGTTGGGATTGGCTGAATAAATTGAATTTGTGCCAATTGAAAAGGTTTATGATTAAATTGACCCAATTGAAAAGCTTATGACTAAATTGATATAAATGCTATAGCTTTAAAACCTTTTTTTACCTTTTCCCATAGAAAGTGATTGAGGCATCAACGTGTGTGAAGATGCTTGCTGGATAAACCAATTATTCCACCAAAAGGAAGATTGTGCTCGTGTTCGTGGTTTCTAGAACAGAAATTCTCAGCAAAAAAGGGGGAAAAACAACAATTTAACGAGTTGTTATATTACTACTAAAGAAAATGAACATGTACGGTTAAAATGTGATTGGATGCGTCATAAGACCTCCTAGCATAACGTTGAGTAAATAGCTTATGTAATCAAATATTAATGCTTCTAAAAGATTATTTTGACACGAAGTGGAAGAAATAAATCGTAGAAGAGAATTTCTGTATTATCAATTGATGATTTCATTACATTCTTTATATGTATTTATATTAAAACTTATGAACAATGAAAGGAAATAATGAAAGATACAATATCGATTGTAATCACAAATTGGTTCAATCAACCAACCCAAATCCTAGATTGTATCTTCTATATCGATGCATATCTCCAACATATTTATCTTTCATAGTCATAAAAGAAAGTTTTTTATTTCTATTTTTTGCTGTCATATGTTAGTGAGGTCTCGAGTCACGGGCTGCCAAGTCGCAAGTACTAGGGATTCTTACTGTCAACGGTGTTAATGCAATGTCTTAACTGTTTTTTCTTACTTGTGCTGTTATTTGTGCTTCGAATCCCATGATTTTCTAAATGAAGATTCCAAAAAAAATCATAATAAATAATCGAATTGTTTTATACATAAGTACATATATATCACATTAGTGGGGATCAATTGAAAAGAGACAGTTTTGATGGCTAAAATACACTACATGTGCCAAAACTTAGCACGGATGGACACTTGAGTACCAAAACTTCTAAGATGTATACTTATGTGCTACTCTTTTTATGAAAATTAAGTGCCAACTCCAGCGAAGGTAGCCGAAAAGTTGACATAGCATCATTTTATTTATAAAATCGGTCTCGTGGCTAACAAAAATCTGACGTGGCTCGTCGTTGGCACTTAGGTGTTACTTTCTTCTCTAATTTTGGTACTTTAGTGTATCTTTTAAAATATTTTGGCATCTAAGTATCCACATGTATCAAGTTTTGGCACTTGAAGTGTTTGCACCTTATTTTCATGATATTTAACATTGTTCAACTTGACATTCTGGATCATCGCTCTTACTTGTTTTGGACTGGCTTATTTTTAATGATATAAGTGGTTTACGTGGCTAATGATAAAGTTGACTTAACAATGAAGGTACAAAACGGCATCGTTTTACCACCAAAATTGAATTTTAATATAAATATTTATTAAAATAAATTAAAAGAACAAAAAAGAAAAAGAAAAAGAGCAGCAACGTTTTGCAAGGGCCTCCATGGCCCTACCTGTTGCCACCACACTATGATAGGGAAGGATCGATGACAATGGGGCAAGGGTTGGTTGAGGTTGTTGGGCCTTGGGCAGTGACTAGTGAGGGTCGTCGGCTCTCACCTAAAGGAGCCAAGGGCTGCCATTGGCTATGGCAACCCTGCCTTACATGTCACAAAATAGTATTGTTGACTGTAGCAAGAGGTACCTTGGGTTATATGGCCCCCGAGCTATTCTGTAAAAACATTGGTGGTATTTCTTATAAAATCGATGTTTACAATTTTGGGATGTTGTTGATGGAAATGGCCAGTGAAAGGAGAAATCTAAATGCACAGGGAGAGCGTTTAAGTCAAATTTACTTTCCTTTGCAGGTTATTATCAACTCAACAAAGAAAATGAGGTTGAAATGGTATATGTCATTGAAGAGGAAAGAGAAACAATGAGGAAGATGAAAATCGTTGCACTATGGCATGTACAATTGAGCCCTATTGATCGGCCATTGATAAACAAAGTCCTAGATATGCTTGGAGATATGGATAAACAACAACTGCCACCAAAACCGCTTTTGTATCCTATTGGGACGGCAGTTGATGATGTTGATGCCAAGATAGATCTTGAAATAGTCTCTTTGTCAAGCACTCACGTCATTTCTAGCTATTACCAATTTTACCATGACAATGAGTTTATGAAATCATGTACTGTGTGATTGCTCCCCTATTGTAGATATGAGATGCAAAATATAAATGGTACTATCGACATGTATCATCATCATTCACAATGTAACCAATGAACTTTTTACATGTTTTTCCATATAGCACTAGTGTTTTCTAGTAAACTCCTCATGGCCATTTTATAAATGACAATGAATGTTGTATAGCATTCATTGTCAAAGGGGACATACAGAATAGGCTAACTAATTTGCCTTCATGATGAATGGAAATTGAATACGTGATGTCACACAGCCTTCAATTCGTATGTCAGAGGACCATGCTGGAATTATTTATTATTAGACCGAGACTCAATTTATTATAGGGTGTTGACTAAGACAATAAATTATTGGGAGATTGACTAAGATAACCACGACATTATTGAGTGAAAATAGCCCAACAGTGTTGATCAAAATGGGTGATTTATTTGAATGCGGAGAATATATTAACTATTAGTGAAAATAGCCAAATATTGCTAAGCATGCGACTTAGCCTAATAGCTTTTCAATCGAACTTCTACTTACATTTGCATATCACTAAATTGAGTCGAAGTGTCAATTAGAAAAGAAAAAAGTTAAGTGGATCTTTCTACAAAATCATTTATAGACAAGTAATATATGCAAAAGCATTCTTCCAATGAGCAAATGGTAAATTGATTGACAGTTTCATTTGAGCTTATGTGACACCTCCAATTCTCCTATTGACATCTAAATTTTGGCAATCTATTTAGGGTTTAATTGCATTGAAAATTAGAGATTAATTTTAACCCCTTAAAAAATTTCAATATATATATATATATATATATGTAAATCATTAAAATTGCATATTTACCAAAAAAAAAAATCATTAAAATTGCATAGCATATAAACATTTGGAGCATTTGGCTGGAGATTAGAAAAGAGAGGGAACACCGGCTGAGGGAGCTGCTGGCGGATGTAAAGAGAGAAGATGCTCGCTCGAGTGAGATACCAAAGAGCGAGAGAAAAAGAGGAGAGAGGTTAGTCTAGAGATCCCCGCAAGGTTCGTTACCTCCTTTTGGCCGGAGATCGCCCTTGTTCAACCGCCGGCCACCATTGTTTGATAAGGCCGACTTGAAGAGGCACTGCCAGAACATCTGGCCGTTTGGAAGAGAGGAGGCTAGTAATTTCCCATAGAATTTTTGAACTCCATCAGTGCTGATTTTCGGAAGTCCATTTCACCAAGCGAACCAGGTATGTAGTCCCCTGTTTATGTTTTTGCGCCGAGTTTGGAATGTGGAGTTTAGATGAACTCTTGAAGAAGCTACCGAAGTTTAGATGGTTTTGTGACAAGTTGCATTGATTCAGAGGATGGTGCGTCATGTTTAAGCTTGAATAGAGAGTTAAACTTGCTTTGGAAACTCACATACAAAGATGCACGCCATGTGTTTGATGATTTCTCCCTTAGAAATCCAGAATCCGACTGTATGAAACCAGTAATCTAGCAAAGGTCCAGCTCGGTATAGCTTCGTGTTCATGTTGTCTACGGCTGAACCGAGTACTTACATCGTTTTTATGTTGGATGTTATGGCATATTTCTCAATGTTCGTTGATGACTGGAGACAAACTCTTGAGCCGAAAGTATCATTCCTTTTCCGGCGATGGCTTCGGGACAAGGTCCCATCATGTTAGCTTCCTATTTCCCCCTCGGTGCTGTTTGCATGAATGCTTTACTGTATTACTTGAGAAACATCAGTTGATGAGGTTGTATGGTGGCTAGAAATTGACGGCCGACCTTGGATGAGTTTATTTTGGTGACGTGAGATGGTCACCGCAGAAGGTCTGGCGATAGCCTGGTTAGTGGTTGATGATGGTGTTTAGATGACCACATGCAGAGAAGATGAAATAATAAAAAATAAAAGATAAAAAAGAGAAAATAGAAGACAAAACAAAAGAAACATAAAAAGAGTAATGAAAAGAGGGATGACAAAAATCCATGGGCTTTATAGAGAATGGGGTGGTTCAGATTATATATGGGTGTTGTCATAGGCTCAAAGGTCAGGAATTGTAGGCTTATTAAAAAATAGAAATCGGTTCTATTCGGATTGGGCCCAGAGGCTGGTCCAAATCCCAAGCCCAGCCCGAACCATTAGGGTCTGGGCCAGGCTCATGTTCAGACCGGGTTCCCTGACTCAGTCCGGAGTCCATTTTTCAGGATTTAAAATAAATAAATAAAAGTTTTAAAAATCGAAAATATTAACAAATCAGAAAATTTGTAAAAATTCAGAAAATTTCATATCCTTGGAAAAAGCTTAAAAAATTGGCTTCTCGAGTAATTTTCTCTTAAAAAGTGGAAGATCCTTAAAAAGTTGAAACTCGAAATTGAATAAGCCTTTAAGGCTTCACAATAGGGATTTTTGAATGCCATTTTCTTTTCTTTTTTAGAGATAATATTAGAATGTTTGTGTGTTTTTACTTCGATTACATTTGGTTGTGCACCTTAATACCCTTGAGTGTCTATTTCGATTTTAGAATGGTTAGGAAAGATCTCTAAAAGTCTTCGATAGGCTGCTCGGACACTTTGGTTAGCACGTAATCAAGTTTACGCATTGAAAGGGCCTAGAACTAGTGTAACCAAGTCCCCATTCTCAAGTTGCGTGAAAAGTGAGATATTCTCCCATTTTACTTGAATTCTAACCGATTTTAATAGATTAGTGGCGACTCTTTATTTGGAACTCAATGTCACGCGAAGCATGGATTTAAGAGAACCCGTGTTAATTGAAGGCCTTTTGCCTGAATTTGGCAATACCTTTAAACCTATTCTTTTCTCCGAGGGGTAGGTTGCAACATCCACACATTCAAAGATGGAGGATGATTATGAAGCAGGCAAGAACATTTTTTTTTTTTTAAATATGATAGAATGACATTATTGTTAAGATCGGGTCAGTTCATTCATTTAGTGGTTCTATTATGGAAAAGTGACGATAGTATTCTTGATATGTCTAGCACAATTGTGGGAGATTGATTGTGATATTGAAGTTGACAGTAAATAAGTAAACATCACTTTATTTTTGTGAACTCAAATATTGCATCTGTAGTCTTTGCGTGTCGACAAAGTTAGCAAGGTTCTAGTCAAAGCGCGTACGTCCATCTCGGGAAATTATTGTAGTGATTTCTTTATGTCATGACGTGTTGCACCATCCAAGAAACGCTTACTCCTTTTCCTTTTCCTTTTGTCAAAAGGGACATTACACGAGTTGATATTGTCATTAATAGTCTATCTGGATTACCAATTTTTATTATTTTATCAAAAATGAAAAAGCTCATATTATGAAATATGACATCTTTTTCCTTTTCGTTTTCACAATTTAATGAAGAGACACTAATGGAATGTTAGCCTTGAAAATGAAATAGAGTGCCAATGCCTCACTCAAAAGGCTTTTGATTCATTTTAGGTACATCACCGTTCCTTTTTTTTTTTTTTTTGGTACTAAGAAAAGTCGATCTGGAAACTGCAGAGAAGTTTCCTTTCTAATCAATGTGAAAGCTATCCAATAATTCCAACACCGTGTTTGGTCACCTTGACTGCAACAACAGCAATTTCCACGTGATACCCCTTTTTCCCTAGAATTTGTTGTATTGGTTGACTTGGACCTTTGTATGACCGACGACTCCCGACTCTTTCCATTCATATTCAGGGCCTCCATCACATTACCTATTAGCAAAAAATTTCGTTGCATCAGATCAAACGATAGAGAGACAGATTACGTCTCCGAGCTCCATAAGCATGTTCCACGCTTTGCTTCTCATATCGCATGTTTTGCTAGTACTGGGGATGAATTACGGTGCGAAAAAGAATCACTTATTCGTTGTTTCATCTTATGGCAAGATCCATGACATATACTCCATTTTTGATTTGAAGACAACTCAAAAGGTTGTGGCCGCGCTGAGTATGAGCTGACTTGTGAAAATAAACGCATTGTTCTATATATGTGTGCTGGCCGATATTACGTGAAATCGATTTACTACGATTTTGGTCTTAGCATAGATTTGTTGGATGGTGAAATCATGGTGGTTGATGATGGATTGCAAAAAAGTAATTGCTTATCCCTTCCTTGTTTCCCATTGGCGCCCTCCAACTTTGGTCATTATGATCCATACCATTCACCCTCAGTTATCCCGATGGTCTTCATGAAGTGCTCACGGCCCGTTGCTTCTACTTCATATATTGATACTGAACCATGTATTGTGGGAGCATACCCTTCCTATATGCCTCCTAATTTTCCCCGAAGGAAGGTGTACTCATACGCGGTACATGGGTTTGATCTATGAGTAGGGTACATCAAGGATTCTTGCAACATACATAATCACGATGGCTTTATTATAGGATTATATCCTGGGGTGGGAAAGGGATCGGTATAATGGTGCGAGCTCACCCTTTAAGCAAGAAGCACCTATTCCTTATTTTTCTTTTTATTTTCGCGAAATGCAACCTCAAATTCTATAAAATTTATGTTGCCATTAAATTAACACCATACTCTTCCTTCTTTTTTTTTGTTGAGGTTGGGACGTGTAATGATAGTCTTTAGTGATTTATTTATCTTCTTTGGTACCGATTTTGTTTTTGTCGAAAATGAAAAAATCTTATGCTATGAAATATATTATTCTTTCTATAGTATAATATTTCTAGACCTGAACAAGTCCTTAAAAAACTTGAGGAAGAAACATGCGAGAGATCCTCTTTAGGGTGGGAGATCACGATCGCCTATCTTCTATTGGAACGTGAGTTTTTGTGTGGATCCAACCAAACTATAGTCTCGAGACTTAGCTTTTCTATGAACTCTTCAATCCTATTTGGAGGTGGAGGTGTCTTCATGCTCTGGAATGCATATTCAGTCCATTTATTTCAATCAACGCGTTTACAGCAACTTCCACCTATGTTCGCATATCATGAAATTGAGTCGAAGTGTCAATTAGAAAAGAGAAAAGTTAAGGGGTTCTTTCTGTGAAATGATTAACAGACAGGTAGTACATAGTAAAGCATTCTTTCCCTGAGAAAAATGTCAGAATATGCATCCGAAAAGCTTGTCAAAAGCAAATAGCTTTGCTGGCTTTGCTTCACACGTACCTTCTTTATGCTGCAATTAACGCCGTGGGGATGGGGCTCGTGATCACGGTGGTCCTTGAAACGAAAGGGAGGAGTCTTGAGCAGATTCAAGCAGTCATCAACAGAGAATGAAAATGGCAGCATCCAAGTCATTACTCATTGCTCTTCCTTGTAGTCTCGGTTGATCTTATATGACACCTCCAATGCCACACATCCAGAGATGGAAGATGATTATGAAGCAAGACACAACTTTTTCTTTTTTTCATTTGATGGAATGACATTATTGTTGAGATCTGTCAGTTCATTCATTAAGTAATTCTATTATGGAAAAGAGATGAAAGTATTATTCATAGATCTAGCACAATTACAAGAGAGTGATTGTAACATTGAAGTTGATAATGAATAAGTAGACATGCTTTAGTTTTGTGACTTCAAATATTGCATCTATAGTCTTTGCATGTATTGATCCACAATGAAGCGAGTCTCTAATCAAGGCACATCGGTCCATCGCTGGTGAAGAAATTACTGTATTGCTTTCTTCCTTTCATAATGTTTCGCACCATCCAAGAAGCAAGAAGCACTCGCTCCTTATTTTCTTTTTACTTTTTCCAAAAGCGACATTACACAAGTTAAAATATATGTACCCATTAATTAGTACGATACTCTTACTTTGTCACAAATTTTGTCTTTTGTTAAAAATGAAAAACCTTATACAATGGAATATATCATTTTTTTCCTTTTTCGTCTTTACAATTTAACGAAGCGACACTTATGAAATATTGGCCTTGAAAATAAAATAGAACGCTGGATGCCTCACTTAAAGGATCTCGATTCAGTATAGGGTACAAATCGTCCAAAATGATTTTTTTTACGGTACTAAAATAATTCCTAGAGAAAATCAATTTGTCAAGAAACGTCAAATCTAGAAATTATGAGAAATTTCCTTCCTAATTAAAGGGAAAGCCGGGCCATACTTTTTCGAGACCGCGTTTTAGCTGGGCCATCCTTTTCACCCGGACCGTCTTTTAGCCGGGCCATACTTTTCACGCGGGGCCGTACTTTTTCCAGACCGTGTTTTAGCCGGGCCATGCTTTTCACGCGGGGCCGTACTTTTTCCAGACCGTGTTTTAGCCGGGCCATGCTTTTCGCGCGGGGCCGTACTTTTTTCGAGACCTTGCTTTAGGCGGGCCATACTTTTCTTTGCTAAACTTTGTTTTAATGGTTGACTTGGACATTTGGATTCCTGACGACTCCCGACCCTTTATTAGGCCTCTGTCGCGGTACCAAATTAGGCAAAACTTCCATTGCATCAGATCAAACGATAGAGAGATGGTTATTTCTCTCCGCTCGATATTTATGCTCTGTGTTTTACTTCTCATATCACATTGTTTAATACTGTTAGGGACGAGTTACGGTGGGAGGGAGAATCACTTGTGCGCCCCTTCATCTTGTGGCGAGGTTCGTAATATAAACTATCCTTTTCGATTAAAAAGCGATTCAAAAAATTGCGGCGACTCTCGGTATGAGCTAGCTTGTGAAAATAACCGCACTATTCTATATCTATATGCCGGCCGATATTATGTGAAGTCGATCCATTACGATCACCATTATGACCAAGATAACTTCATCGGTTATATCACGTTGGTTGACGATGGATTGCAAAAGGGTAATTGTTCATCCCTCCCTCGTTACTCATTGGCATACTTCAACTTCAGTGGTTATCGTCTATACGGACCTAATCCAAGCTCATGGTCAATGTCATTGATAGTCTTCATGAAGTGCTCACAACCTGTAACTTCTACTTCGTATGTTGATACCAAACCATGTATCAAGGGAGCTTCCGCTGCCGACACGGTTCCTTATTTTTCCCAATCGAAGGTGTATTCATATGCTGTAAAGGATTTACAGTATAAGGAAATCAAGGATTCTTGCACCATAACAATGATGGCATTTGAATCGAATGAAATCTATGGGTTGGGGTGGAATAATGGGAGCTTAACATACAAGGACATCCCCAGCATAATGGCCGAGGGATTCAATCTCTCCTATGGGCAAATCTCTCGCGCAGAAGAGCTTATTTATCACTTTCGGTGTTACTACTTAAGTTTAAGATACGGATGGGTGGATTGTAGTTTCGATTACCACGGTAAGCGACTTTCTCTGAAGCGGTTCTTTCTTTTCTTCCTTTCTTCTTAAATGCTTTCTTCTTCCGCCACCCGCTTTTCTTAAATGCTAGCTTTTTTTTTACTAATGAGATCTTAGTAAGTTCCAAAATTTAGTTACCGAGTGATGTGGCAAATTTTAGTTGGATATTTTTAATACAATCTACACATTAAGATACTAGTTTCTTTGAAAACATGATTGAAAAAATTGCCACATCACTTAAGTGTTTTTTTTTTTGGTCGATCTTACTCTATTCATACTTTAATGCTTAAGTTGAAAAGTTTAAATAGATTTCTTAGTAGATTCAGCATGCATTGCTCTCATTTATTTTACAATTCGTGGAGCTTTTCTGGATTTGACATTGTTACTTTATTTTTGTTTGGGGAAAAATGGTTGATTTAATTGTTGCTCTTGTCCCTTGCATGGCTGTTACTGTTATGCGGTTGAATAAATTGAGCGCTTATTGAATGAAGTTTATAAATTAAAATTATGTGGAGCAAGATGTGAACTTATGAATCGTTTGGTACATCTATCAGAACAAAAGCAAAATCGCTTTTCTTAAAGAGAAAATATCATGCTACAATGACGTGGATTGCCCGAGTGAATTGAACTAACTGCGATCTGAGCACTGTCTAGGAGAGTAAATTATATTTATGTTTAACTGCTAAAATGATAGATTTAATTCTTCATTGATTGATAGATTTAATTCTTCATTGATTGATCGCCGACTCTAATGAATCATTTTCAGGCCCCCATCCTGTTGCGGGGCTCATTCATTGGTTTGCGGAATATGCACCTGACGGCCTCATCACGGTCTTGGGTATGACTGGCCCTTTTCTCCTCACGACTATGAAGATCTCAAGCAGCACTCTGATTAAAAAAAATTATGTTTAATTTTTTTTTATTGCACCGTGCTAATCTATGGACAATTTATATGCAGCCAACTACATCGCAGCAAAGTTCATACTCGGAACTCCATGTGTGTTGATACTTCTAATCTATAAGTGGATGAGAAGGCATCAAGCGAATGACACAAAAATCGAAGAATTCTTACTAGCTCACAATAACTTTTTGCCCATAAGGTACTCTTACTCGGATATCAAAAAAATTACAAAAAATTTCAAACACAAGTTAGGTGAGGGAGGATATGGTTCTGTGTACAGAGGAATCCTTAGAAGTGGCAATGAAGTTGCAGTTAAGATTTTAAACAAATCAAAATCTAACGGCCAAGATTTTATAAGCGAAGTGGCCACAATTGGAAGGATCCACCACATCAATGTGGTGCAACTTGTTGGTTTTTGCTTCGATTACTCCAAACAAGCTCTTATCTATGATTTCATGCCGAATGGCTCTTTGGATAAATACATTTCGAATAAGGATGGTGATGATCCTCTTGATTATAAAAAAATGCATGAGATCTCTCTTGGCATAGCTAGAGGGATAGAGTATCTCCATCGGGGATGTGATATGCAAATTCTACACTTTGACATTAAGCCGCACAACATTCTCTTAGACCAAAGTTTCACTCCAAAAATTTCTGACTTCGGACTTGCAAGACTTTATCCCACTGGTCACAACATAGTATCGTTGACTGCAGCAAGAGGAACTTTGGGTTATATGGCTCCTGAGCTATTCTACAAAGACATTGGTGGCATTTCTTACAAAGCTGATCTTTATAGTTTTGGGATGATGTTGATGGAAATGGCCGGTAGAAGGAGAAATATTAATGCACATGCAGAGCGATCAAGTCAAATTTACTTTCCTATGTGGGTTTATGATCAACTTGGCAAAGAAAAGGAGGTTGAAAGGATAGATGTCATAGAAGAGGAAAGAGAAACAACCAGGAAGATGATAATCGTTGCGCTATGGTGTATACAATTGAGCCCTAATGATCGGCCGTCAATGAGGAAAGTCCTAGATATGCTTGAAGGAGATATGGATAAACTGCAATTGCCTCCAAAACCACTTTTGTATCCAACAGAGGCACCGGTTGATGATGTTGGCACTGAGATAGAACTTGAAACAGTCTCATATTCATCAAGTGCTTCGATAATTCCTGGCAGTTACCAATTTCACCGCGACAATGAGTTTGAGGAATCATATATTGTGTGATTGTTCCCCTATTGTAGAGATGATGCGAAATATGAATAGTACTATCAACATGTTTCATCATTCACAATGTAATCCGTGAAGCATTTACATGTTTTTCATATAGCATTGGTGTTTTATGGTAGACTTGTCATGTCCATATTTTATAAATGACAATAAATGTTGTATGGAATTCATTCAACCTTCTTCTTCTTCTTTTTGTATGAATCCTCCAAGCGTGAGGTAATTTTTTCTTCATGTTAATGTTTGCGTTATGAGCAATGAATATCTATCATTTCCATCAAAACCTCTCACCCCCACTCTTCGACCTCCGCTCGATCAACCACCTCTACAGCAGCTACCTGCTCAAGCAATCTCCGACTTCGACCTCATGTCACTGGATGGATCCTAGCCTAACCGATGAACGACCGGCACATGTCAAAGAGGAAACACAGAGTAGGCCAACAATTTTTCCTTTACGACGAATGGAAATTGAACACCTGATGTCATGTTAGAGCATATGAGGTATCACAAAAGCTCGATCCCTAAATGCAGTAGGAATTTTTGCGTTCACTCGAATGATAAGACATGAGATGGTGCCTTACATTCTTCAAAACAAGTATCATATTCCTCGCTGTTGTTCCCTCCACATGACTTTTCCTACTAAGCAAACATTCCTCCAGACAGTGATGTTGATGAGGAACACGAGACATCCACTTCATGCAGGGATCGCAGAAAGAGAGCCCTGACCTGATGCCAAATTAGCGAAGTACTCCTGAACGGAAGCCGCAAAAAATGTCATTCATCAGCACTAAGAATACATAGAAAAGTAGCAAAAGCGCATGATGATCCTGAAACTTGGGTCGTCTCACCAAGTACAAAAGCAATTATTCGATTACTTTAGATGGTTTTTAAAGTAGAGAGGACCTTCCTAGTACAAGGTCAAAAATTGAAGGCTTTCAATGACTCCGAACGAGTCTCGGTTTGGAGAACACAATATTGCTCAAGACTACTGTTGAAAGCTAACTCTCGACTCTGGAAATGGCAAACTGTGTCTGTATGTACAAGGAGATGTACTGATTGATACATTGATTGATAGCATATTACAAGCTTTTGTCAGAATTGATGCAATATGAGTCCGAATGCACTGATGGGTAAAATTACAAGATCGCCAAGCCTTTGCAAATATGCTGACTAGTAATATGCCAAGCCAAACCTTTATGGGAAGAAATTGGCCAGTAGAAAGTCCAAACCAAGTAAGAGCAACGACCCAGAATATCTAGCTAAATAGCGTTAAATATCATGAACACCTTCAGAGAAAGTATAGGACCGGGTATGAATCCAAGTGGCTGAAGGTTTAAGCCATCAAAAGTCGATGGTCGGAAAGGTCCCCTGAAGTTTGCAGCCTGGAGGCCACCTACGATGAGGTTTGGAACTAGCGAAATTGGCATTTGTGCAGTGTCTGATGCAGCATTTATTCTCATTCCTTGTGCTTCCAGTGAAGGACGAGCAAGATTACCGCTGGTTCCAAGATGTGAAGTGGACCCTGCCACCTCTGCTGATCGGACAAAACCAACAGGAATGGCTGGTAGCTTGTCAGATTCTGCTCTGCTCATCATCATTATAAAACCACAAGCGCGAGCACAGTTGGCATCACAACTTGTAGTTGAAACTAAGTTGTTCGACGAAAATGCACACTGCGACGGTCATGTTGTCATCGGCAATGTGTCCTATCAAGGGTAGCAATTATGATCATCTAAACATACGATTCCTATCGAAAGAATATTCATGTCCTCTGAAACCAGACTTCACGAGGCAAATAAAGTAATGCTATGCCTCATGCCATGAGCCGACAAAAGCACTTGCACTCTTGAATGATGTATGTGTTTAAGCTAGAGCATATGACAGAATTCGCCAAGAAAAGTAGCGTGCACAAGCAGGTAATTTATATTTAGAATCCTCTCGAGTACGTAAGTAGCTTTCAGATTGAATAGTTAAGCTCATCACCAGAGTAGGTACTATGTTCAACGTGATGGAGAAAAGGTAAATGATATGACACAGAAACACCTTTAGAATCGAGTTTCTTACTTACCACTGCAGTTCGTCACTCACTGGAGAATCATCCTGATGAGAAAGACCATTCGTTGTGACAGGAGGCTGTGGAGACTGTCTATTCCAGTTCCTTTGACATCTGTTGCTGCATAACAAAGTGTTCTAAGTACGACAACCAATCCGTCTAATGGACAGCAAAATTCATATGCCGAACTTCAAGGTCTCCATAAACTGACTTCCAGAAGCAAACAACCATAAACAGATGGCCATACATAGAAGAGCCCTCGATAAGAGGCTGAAGGAGCTGGAAGAGACTCAATGAACAACGTCCTCAAGTGAAAGGTGAGTAAAGGACAATTTGGTAGGAAATTGCGTATCAATTCCGCTTGTGGAAGAACCGATTATCGACACGGCGATGCACTTAAGTTGAGGCCGTGTGGCACGGATTACTCCTGGCCATCTTGAACTTCCTCCATCACGTTGTTGTAAATACAGGTACAAACTCTATGCGAGATCCCTTTGTTTTGCTC
The DNA here is from genome assembly GCA_014182895.1 of Angophora floribunda. Lineage (NCBI taxonomy): Eukaryota > Viridiplantae > Streptophyta > Magnoliopsida > Myrtales > Myrtaceae > Angophora > Angophora floribunda. Next base: position 9,405,016 of record CM024712.1, read on the forward strand.
CATTGAGGAAGCTTTCAGTGCTAGATACGAAGAATCTCAACTTATTCTATAATTCTGCAACGCTGTCACATCTGTTGTGTAAGCTTAGTAAGAGGTGATTCGACAATTTCCATAGTTAGCGTAGTAACAAGCGAAGGACCAGGTGCTTTTTACCGTCATTGCTCATGCTGACCGTTTACTCGTATCCATTAAATTGTCCAGTTTGTCAGAGCGCAGCGAGGAAAGCATTTCTCTACAAAGGCCACTCGAGAAATTATCGAGAGATTATGGAACGACATGCTCGGCAAAACAATAAAAAAAGGGTTACAGTCTAACCTTCTCAGTGGTTTGTTTATGATATCATGTTTAGCATATAGAAAGACCGGCCATGTCTCTAAACTAAACTATCTGCTGTAGCAATGCTATGTGACTTGACACAAATCATAAAATGTGAAGTTATATGCTAGATATTGAGCTTCATCTCTTTTGGAGATTGAATTTTTTGAATTAGTTTGGGATTCAAATTGTTATCAGAATCAGGAAGGAAGAGAGAGATGCTATTTATTCATTTTATCTACACAATACCTCTGTTTCAACACAATTCCGGTAATTAAGGGCTTGTTTACTAACAATTCTATTTTTTTGTTTTTTTTTTCCCGGAAAAAACAGAAATCAATTTGGTAAGGTTGGCTAATTTTTCTATTCCTCAAAATAGAAAATTGACCAAAGAATAGATTTAGAACAGAAATAAGAAGTTAAAAAAAATCTACTTCTTTGTTGCCAAAAACATAAATGAAAAAAATTATTTCTGAATATAAATTATTCTCAAGATAGAAGTGTTACTAAACGTACTCTAAGAAATAAATTCTTTTTAAGTGTTCACTTAAGAGGGCTTGATAGTAAACTTTTGGTCATGTGGACTTTAAAAGGGAAAATTAACCTAGAAAGCCATAATCTATTGCGCTCATGCCAATTTATTCCTAAGCCTTTTCATTATGCCATTTCAGTCCTAAATCTTTTAATGATTTTCCATTGTTGTCATTTTAGCTAATTTTTATTGAAAAATGCTAACATTGCTATCCCATTAGCGTTGGCCGTCTTATGAGACATATTGACACTAATGTGGTCAATTTGTAAAAAAAATTATTTTTTTTTCTTTTTTTCCTTTTTTTTCTTTTCTTTTTAGCAATGGCCGAAGACCGACCACAGGTGGTGGCTAGAGCTGGGCGAAGGTCACACCTACCATATTCGAGTGAGGCCACCCTCAATAGCCACAGGCCAAGCGGGCCTCACCTGGGCAAGGGTCACCTCATCAGCCACAATAAAGAAAAAAAAAGAAAAGGAAAAATAATTAAAAATAATTCTTTTAGAAAATTGTAAAAATTATCCATGCCAATGCCAGTGTCACATGTGACAACCAGCGTCCACATCAATAATTTCTAGTCAAAATTAGTTAGATAGACTTGTATTGTCAGATTATCAAAAGATTTAGACTAGATTGATCAAATTAAAAGATTTAAAATTAAATTGGCATAAGTATAATAGGTTTAAAAAAAATTAGTAATTTCTCCAATTGAAAAGTTGATTTCAACTTGTCAGTCATTCATTGGCTCTAGAAAAGAACAATTACCATTCAGACACAATAGGTAACAAAGAGAGCCAATCTTGTACCCTAAAATAGAATAATGTATGTTCGATTCTTTGGCATTAACGTAAGAGATAATCCAAGATACTAAAGAGAATTTTCTAATTAATGATTTGACCAATCATCCCTTAATATTCTATTCACTATATAGAAAGCAATCAAAGGTATCGGCGCATGCGAAGATGCTCGCTGAATAGACCAATCATTTCGATAAAAAAAAAAAAATTTGTGCTCTTGTTCGTGCTTTCCAGAAGGGGAAATTTTGCAACGAAAAGGGAAAATTTACAACATTTTAATCAGTGACGATATTACTAAGAAAAAAAATGTGCAGTTAAAACGTGATTGGATGCGTCATGTGACCTACTAGCACAGCCCTTAAACAAACGGTGGAAGTATCAAATATAAATGATTATTTATTTTCTGTCTCATTGGAAGAAAGTTTTTTTTTTTAAATATTTTTCATGTCACACGTTTGTGAGGTCCCGAGCCGCAGTGTAGCAAGGTCGCAAGTACCGAGGATTCTCACCGGTCAACGATATTGATGCAAATGTCTTAATTGTTTTTTATTACGCGTTTTGTTATTTGTGCTTTAGATGCCATGATTTTCTAAATTGAGATCCCAAGTAAAATTGGAATAAATAATTCAATCGATATATATTACATCAAAGAGGATCGATTGAAAAGCATACACCAATTGAGAGATACTTGCGTCCTCTACCCTGCTGATGCCAAGTGTGCAATTTGCCTACCATTATAAGGGAGAAGTAATTCTGATTTATAAGCTAATTAACAGTATACATCAATTAATAATGTCTATTATATAGAAAATCTATTTCTTTCCCTTTTAATTGCACTTTCACTTATAACACTCGTTAGTTAGGGGTGAGCATGGTTTTAAAATAGATTACATCAAGGAGGATCGATTTTCTAAATTGAGATCCCAAGCAAAATTGGAATAAATAATTCAATCGATATATATCACATCAAGGAGGATTGATTGAAGAGTATATGCCAACTGAGAGGTACTCACATCCTCTACCCTGCTGATGCCAGGTGTGCAATTTGCCTACTATCATAAGGGAGAGGTAGTTCTGATTTATAAGCTAATTAGTAGGATACATCAGTTAACATCTATTATATAGAAAATCTATTTCTTTCTCTTTTAATTGCACTGTCACATATAACACTCATTAAGTAGGGATGGGCATAATTTTAGAATAGATTACATCAAGGAGGATCATTTTTCTAAATTGAGATGAGAAGCAAAATCGGAATAAATAATTCAATCGATATATATTACATCAAGGAGGATTGATTGAAGAGTATACACCAACTGAGAGATACTCATGTCCTCTACCATGCTAATGCCAGGTGTGCAATTTGCCTGCTATTATAAGGGAGAGGCAATTTTGATTCATAAGCTAATTAGCGAATACATCAGATACATCAATCAACAATGTCTATTATATAGAAAACCTATTTCTTTCTCTTTTAATTACACTTTCACTTACAACACTTGTTAAGTAGGGGTGAGTATGGTTTCAAAATATATTAGAGAATCAAGAAACCTGACCAACTCTAGGTTTTAGGGAGAGATGGTTTGCTTCCCGGTTCCACTTTTATAGGAACCGCCAATTCTCGGTTTGGTTCCCGTTTTCTATAGGAATCAAACCAAAACTGGATATCGAAACCAAGAACTAGAAACTCGAACCAAAACCAAAGTGGGAACCTAAAGTAAAACCCCTAATTTTTCTCCCAAACGGGAACCTACAATGATGTTTATACTTTTACATATTTTAATTTCTTTTATATATATAATGAGTGAATGTTTTATTTAATCTCTTCTTCTTTTTTTAAGATATGGATGGTCTTAATAAGGAGACTATCATCAATATATAGAGTTTACCAATTAAAGTGGATGAATATATGTGATGAGGCTGTCTAATAATTATTTTAATTTAATTAATAGTAATTTTAAATATAAAACTATTATTAAGTGATTAACTATGATTATTGTTTCCTTTGATTTCAAGTGGTTAGAATTTGGAACAATTTTTCATGGATGATTAAGGACTAAAGTGCTATAATTGAGGTTTTATGCTACGTGTTTTGAACATTTTATTATTTTTTATTTATTTTATGTGGGATTGTTGCTATTGACAAATTAGAAGTTTTCATTTTTATTATTACGTTCACTTTTGTTTTGTTTAACTAAAAATGAAACAAAAAAAAAAAAAAAAAAAAAAAAACCTAGTAGACTCTGGAACTTGTGACTGGGCATGTTTTAGGTTCCAAGTGCTAATAGGTAAGTCTCAAGTTATAGTGAAATATGTAAGAAACCTATAATTGCTCACAAGGAATGTTATAGAAAAACCCACACTAGCTCGAACCGACATTAAAATTAAGGTATTTTGGGGTCGGGCCTTAATCTTCTATGGGTAGGGATTTTTAGGTGTTAGTATTATTTGGGTTGGGGTTGGGCCGGGCCAAGTCAAGCAAGGCCGGCGTAGGTTTTCTCTCTCTCCCTCTCTATGCGCAACGAGGACAAAACCGTTGATCTAAGTTTAGCTAATTGGCACTAGCCCTATCGTCCCGTTCTCTTAGGTTATATGATATTTGGGTATCAGGCCGGGTTGGGTCATACTCGCCCTGTAGGGTTTCAGGTTAGATCAAGTATCATGAAAATTCGACTTGACCCATTGACACCCCGCGCTCACCCCTCTCATTAAGGCTCCATTAATTTTGCTAAAAAACAATTTCAATGAAAATATCTTTTTGACACTCTTTGATGTTAAAAATGCTAAAGTCAATCATTAAATATCTTTCACCAAAAAAAAAAAGCGCTTGCCACTCAAAATCAAGAAAATGATTTCTTATTTCGAATAAGAGGAAATATTTTCCAACCAAAAAACAAAAAAGGAAAACATTTTCATGAGTTGTTTCCCGTTGCTCCGTGTTAACGGGACATGGAAGGACTTCAACCAAGCTTAGAGCTTCAATAAAGATCTCTCTCTCTCTTTCCTCCTCGCTTTCCATGATCTTAGTTTGTCTATTTCTCATCGATCGATCAACCAGTCGTCTTTGAATAGAAGGTATTTGTTAAGATGTCGATGTAGATTGTACTTCCCCATTCGCGTCTTCACTTCTTGTGGTTAAATCTAAGATACAACATTGCACTCTCTAACTTCAACCTCAGCGAAGTCAACTTAAGATGTCGCCCTCAACAAAAACCAATCTGAATCTTGCAGTTAAGATCACAAGTGGAAAAAAAGAAGAAAAAAGAATAGCATACTCAAAAGAACTTACCATAACTGCTCAACTCCAATCCCTAGCTGAAACGTAAGAATTCACTCATGTCAAAATCTATACAGATGTGAGTAAGAGATCACACTAGAACCTTCCCCTCTTCAACACCGAAAAGGAAGAGAAGATGGAATGCACAAAAAAATCGAAGATCTACATAGAGATTGATGAAGATGGCATGCCCAAAGATCACTCAACAACAACAATAGCAGCAGCAGTAGCTGCCAAGAGAAGAGATGAAAGAAAAGGAAGATACACATGTAACATCATTCAACTTTGGTTAATGTGTTCGTTGTCCTGATCCCCTTTGAAGGTGGAGCTATGCCTGTGATCTTTACAACCGTCTGGTGCTTATGCTGTTGTCGCCTTTTCTTGCCAACTTTATTGTTGTTGCCGTTGCTTTCATGGGTAGTGTCGTCTACACATTTCGTTATGTCGACCTTTACGATGTGGTGATCTGATGTCCCTTTCGATGACATGACCAAATACGACTCGGGAACAAACTTATATGGGCAATCTGGTGAGGCCAGTATGTAGTCCACCCTCGTACCGTATTTGCACGTCCCTTGCACGCCTGAAATAGAATAAACAGTTTCAGATTACTTATTCGGATAGTAGTTCCTCAAAATTGACTTTGGACTTCAATTTTTATTGCACAGATTTTCACATCAAAGGTTGACACTGACATAGTGATGACAACAACAAGTGTGTATGTTTATATATATTCAATGCAATCATCATGCTTCAAATGTTATGAATTTCCATACATTCAAGCCGATCATGTGATGATCAAGCGAAAGGAGCATCGTGCCCGAAAAGCACCTTAGATTGACAGAGCAAAAACGAAAAATTTGAAAAAGGGAAAGCGAGCAAGAGAGTTCTTACTCTGTCCTTTGGCAATGACGACCACAGACTCGCATTCCCCGGTGAAGTCCTTAGCATCTGTGTACTGCTTGGTCTTCAGAAACCTCATGACTTCAACCTTCGGTGTCGGTTTTCCAATCTCCTCATAGTACTATAACAAAGCACAGGTACCCGTGATTACACAATCACTGCAGCTTAAGCTATCTAGTAATCGAGTTTTGAGTGCTAACGAATATTACATCAAACATGACAGAAATGTTTCAAGCAAAAAAAAAAAAAAAAAGACAGAAATGTACATACCTTGACAATGTCGGTCTACCGTTCTTGTGAGTAATCGGTCTCGTCGAGAGAGTTGAGGCCGCTGGCCAAGATGTGGGGGGAGTCCCTCGACTGGATGATGGCGCCAACCTGCTTCATCCGCCAGTTCTCATCAAGATGATCGAGGTGGGTGCACTGGAAGTTCACTTCCCCAACATGAGGCACCTCTATTGTTGCCTTCAGCACATTCCTGTGTAATCAATTCAATTCCGAGTCGATTTAATAGGTTGATCGACCTGATATCGGCCCTTTTTTTTAAAATTTTCACACAACAGAAACACACAATCCCTTCACTATTTAAGAAGCGGCTTAATTAATCAAACACAAAACTCTCCAAAACTGACTCCATGATGAGAAATTGCTTGCTGTCTCAAACAAGTTGATCCTATCTTGTCTGTCTCGCTTGAGAGAAATGTACCTTTCGTTGAAGATGAGTAGTCCTCGTACAGTCTTCAAGTCATTGCAAAATCGCCCATCGTCGTCACCATAATTACGAAAATGAGTGCAAGGAAAATAGGCAAAAAATAAATAAATGGGAATTAATTAATAAATGAATGAATGAAACGAAACAACGGACCTGAAATCAGTGCTGTCGAAGATCTTCTGGACCTTCCAGTGCTTGATCGGCCACCGGGAGAGGACGGCGTTCCCGTACTCCAGCACCCGGCTCTCGGCGAACGCGTAGCTCATCCCCAGCGCCGCCGCCAGCTCCGACAGCGGCTTCATCTCCCTCTCCTTCTCTGCCTTCACGTCCTGCAGCGCTACTATGTCCGCGTCCAGCTCCCGCAGCACCTCCACCACCGTCCTCGTGCTCCTGTAGGCCTGCCGGCCGCCGCCCCAGCCGTTCTCGGAGCTCCCCCTCGCCGCCACCGCCACCGGAGCTTTCCCTTTGAAGATTCGACTGATCGAGGCCGAGGCCGAGGATGAGGAGTAGGGAGAAGGGGAAGGAGGAGTGACAGGTTCGGCGGGGGCGGACGATTCGCTGAAGCTCAGGTTCCTCCGGCTGGGGAGTAGGGAGATTTCGTTGTCCGGCAGGTTGATGGAGACCCGGAGATTTCCCTGACCTGATGACAAATTAGCGAGGTGCTCCTGAATGGAAGCTGCAAAAAATATCATTCATCAGGACTAAGAAAACGTAGAAAAGTAGCAAAAGCACATGCTGCTCCTGAAACTTGGGTCGTCTCGCCAAGTACAAAAGCAATTGACATTTTCTGCAGTCTTTTCGATTGCTTTAGCTAGAAACAGATAAAAGCATAAAGGACCTTCCTTGTACAAGGTTAAAAATTGAAAGCTTTCAATGACTCTGAACGAGTCTCAGTTAGGAGAACATGAAATTGTCCGAAATCACTATCGAAAGCCAACTTTTGCCTCTGGAAATGGCAAATTGCGTCTGCATGGATGAGGAGATGTACTATTGATACATTGATTCATGGCATATTACATGCTTTTTTCAGATTTGATACACCACGAGGCGAATGCACTGATGGAGCAAAGAACAGGACCAACATGTCTATGCAAGTATGCTGACAAGTAATATGCCTACCCAGATTCGCTAGTAGGAAGTTCAAACCAAGTAAGTGCGATGACCGAGAATGTCGAGCTGAACAGTGTTACATGTCGTGAAAACCTTCAGAGAAAGTAAAGGCAGGGTTTGAATCTAAGTGGTTCAATCATCGAGCCATTAGAAAGTTGATGATTGGAAAGGTCCCCTGAAGTTGGCAGCCCAGTAGCCACCTACAATGAGGTTCGGAACTAGCGAAATTGGCATGTGTGAGCGTCTAATGCAGCATTCATTCTCATTCCTTGTGCTTCCAGTCGAGGACGAGCAAGATTACCACCGGTTAAAAGATGTGGAGCGGACCCTGCCACCTCTTCTGATCCCACAAAGCCGACAGGAATGACAAGTAGCTTGTCGGATTCTGCTCTGCTCACCGTCATTTTTAAACCACAAGTGCGAGCACAGTTAGCATCCCAACTTGAAGTTGAAACTGAGTTGTTCGACGAGAATGCACACCGTGACGATCACGTTGTTCTCGGCAATGTGTTCTATCAACGGTAGCAATTATGATCATCTAAACACACAATTCCAATCAAAAAAATATTTATGTCCTCTGAAACAACACTTGACGAGGCCAAAAAAAAAAAAGTCATGCCACGCGTCATGCCATTAGCCAAGAAAGGCATTTGCGCTCTCCGAGGATGCATGTACTTTAACTAGTGCAGATAACAGAATTCACCAAGTAAAATAGTGTGCACAAGCTGGTAATTTATATTAAGAATCCTATCGAGTAGGTAAGGAGCTTTCAGATTGATATGAATAGTTAAGCTAATAACCAGAGTCAATACTATGTTCGATGAGATGGAGAAAAAGTAGGCGAAATAATAGAAGCTGTACCTGTCTTGGAGGACAATTTGGGCGTACATTATGCATCAATTCCGCTTACGGAGGAACTGGTTACCGACACGACGATGCACTTAAGTAGAGGTCATACGGCACGGATTGCTTCCGTCCATCTTGAACTTCCTCCACACAATTTTGTAAATACGGGTCCAAGCCCTATGCAAGATCCCTTTGTTTTGCTACATATTGAGCAAGCTTACAGTGCTAGATACGAAGAATCTCTGCTTATTCTTTAATTCTGCATCATTTTCATATCTGCTCTGAGGACAAAAACTAGCTCTCGGTGGATTTTTCATGATCATGCCATGTCTAGAGCTTGGGATTCTCTACTTTTTCCTTGCTTTCTCTTACACGGTTCTGTAGCTATTCCAATAAAGCCGGTGTTAAATTGATGCTGATTCGACATTTTCCACATTTAGCATACTGTCAAGCGAAGAACTACGCAAGTGCTTTTTACTGCTCATGCTGACCGTTTACTCATTACAATTTTCAGTTTGCCAGTGAGCTGAGATGAAAACTTTTCACTACAAAAGCCACTTGACAATTTATTGAAAGACAATGAAATGACATGCTCGGCACAACGATAAATAAAAGTTACAAACTAACCTTCTCAGTGGCATGTTTATGATATCATGTTCAACACATGGAAAGACTAGCCATGGCTCCAAACTATTTGTTGTAGCAATGCTATGTGACTGGACAAGAATCATAAAATTTGAAGTTTATACTAAACATTGAATTCCATGTCTATATGAGGGCGCGTTTGTTTTGCTTAAAAAGACTTTTTATGAAACATATTTGAAACTTTCCAATGTTATGTTCACAATGGTAAATTGATTGACAGTCTCATTTGCGCTTACGTGACATCTCCAATTCCATTGTTGAGACCTAAATTTTTGCCATCTATTTAGGGTTTAATTGTGTAGAAAATTAGAGATTTATTTTAACCTCTTAAAAAACTTCAAAAAATAAAAAATATAAATAAAATCATTAAAATTGCATAGCATATAGATATTAGGAGCATTTGCATCAATAGTAATAGAATTTATAGAAAATATCAAAAAAGAAAAGAAAAAGGAAAAAGTTAACTAATTCTTTTAAAAATATATATATTAAAAGAAAACAAAACAAACCGAGAACGGGCTGCCCTGGCCCCTTCTCTTCTTTTTTACTTAGGCCGAGCCCAGACTTCGTTTTCCGTTTTCTTTTCCCCTGGGCTCGGCCCATCCTTCCCTCTTCCTTTTCTCTTCAGCCCGGCCCTCTTCTTTCTTTCTTTCTTTCTTTCTTTCTTTCTTTCTTTCTTCTTGTCTCTCTCGCATCGTGATCCTCGGGTGGCACGGCGAGCTGGCGGTGGAAGAAGCCATGCGCGCCTGCTGGCTGCCTTTAAAAGAGAGAGAAGGAGAGAGAGGAAGAGGGGGAGAAAAAAAAAGAGAGAACAAGAAATCAGAGAAGAGAGGGAACGCTGGCTGAGGGGGCTGCTTGCTGATGGAAAGAGGGAAGACGCTCGCTCGAGTGAGATACCAGAGAGCGAGAGAGAAAGAGGAGAGAGGGTTAGTCTGGAGATCCCTGCAAGGTTCGTTGCTTCCTTTTGGCCGGAGATCGCCGTCTTTCACCCGCCGGCCACCATTGTTTGATAAGGCCGACTTGAAGAGGCACTGCCGGAACATCTCACCCGCCGGTCACCATGTATTGAATAGAGAGTTAAACTCAGCTTCGAAAACTCATGTACAAAGATGCACGCCATGTGTTTGGTGATTTGTCCCTAAGAAATCCAGTCTCCGACTACATGAAACCAGTAATCTAGCAAAGGCCTAGCTCGGTATAGCTTCGTGTTCATGTTGTCTAAGGCTGAGATGAGTGCTTACGCCGTGTTTATGTTGGATGTTATGGCATATTTCTTGATGTTCGTCGACAACCAGAGACAAACTCTTGAGGTGAAAGTATCATTCCTTTTCCAGCCATGGCTTCGGGACAAGGTCCCACCATGCTAACCTTCCTATTTCTCTCTCGGTGCTGTTCGCATGAATGTTTTACTGTATTACTTGAGAAATCTCAGTTGATGAGGTTGTTTGGTGGCCGGAAATCAACGGCCGTCTGACCATGGATGAGTTTATTTCGGTGACGTGAGATGGTCCGGTGATAGCCCGGTTAGTGGTTGATGGTGTTTGGATGATCGGATGAGGATGGTTCAGTAGTATCTTGACGTTCGGCTGAAAATGGGGTTGCTTCAATGGAGGTCATTGCTTCGGTGAAGAGACGTTGTGGGGGAGAGGGCTTTGGTGAGGAAGAAGTCGCGTAGAAGGAGTGGTCAAAGAAGACCACGTGCAGAGAAGAGGAAATAACAAAAAGAAGAAGATAAAAAAATAGAAAATAGAAAACAAAAGAAAAGAAACATAAAAAGACTAATGAAAAAAGGCATGACAAAATTCCATGGGCTTTAATAGAGAATGGGCTGGTTCAGATTATATATGGGTGTTGTCATGGGCTCAAAGGTTAGGAATTGTGGGCTTAGTAAAAAATAGAAATCGGTTATATTCGGACTGGGCCTAAAGGCCGGTCCGAATCCCTAGCCCAGCCCGAACCATTAGGGTCCGGGCCAGGCTCACGTTCAAACCGGGTTCCCTAACTCAGTTCGGAGTCCATTTTCCAGGATTTAAAATAAATAAATAAAAGTTTTAAAAATCGAAAATATTAACAAATCAGAAAATTTGTAAAGATTCAGGAAATTTCATATCCTTGGAAAAAGATTAAAAAATTAGCTTCTCAAGTAATTTTCTCTTAAAAAGTGGAAGATCCTTAAAAAGTCGAAACTTGAAATTGAAAATGCCTCTAAGGCTTCATGGTAAGTAGGGATTTTTGAATGCTATTTTCTTTTCTTTTTTAGAGATAATATTAGAATGTTTGTATGTTTTTACTTCGATTACATTTCGTTGTGCACCTTAATACCTTGAGTGTCTATTTCGATTTCGGAATGGTTCGGATGATCTCTAAAAGTCTCCGATAGGCTGTTCGGATACTTTGGTTAGCACATAATCAAGTTTAAGTATCGAAAGGGCTTAGAACTAGTGCAATCAACTCCCCGTTCTCAAGTTGCGTGAAAAGTAAGATATTCTCCCATATCTCATTTGAATTCTAATGACCTTAATAGATTAATTGTGACTCCTTATTTAGAACTCGCATAGGATTGGTTGAATGCAAATTGCACGTCAAATGTCACGCAAAGCATGAATTTGGGAGAACTCATGTTAATTGAAGGTTGTTTGCTTGAATTTGGCAATACCTCTAAACATATTCTCTCCAAAAGGGACAACTGTCTAATAGAAATGCTGATTAGGGATGCAAAATCCAGTGACATCCACACATTCAAAGATGGAGGATAATTATGGAGCAGGCAATAACATTTGTTTTTTAATATGATAGAATGACATTATTGTTGACATCGGTCAGTTCATTCATTTAGTGGTTCTATTATGGGAAAGAGATGACAATATTCTTGATAGATCTAGCACAATCACGAGAGACTGATTGTGACATTGAAGTTGACAGTGAATAAGGAAACATCACTTTATTTTTGTGAACTCGATTATTGCATCTATAGTCTTTGCATGATGACCAAGTTAGTGAGGTTCTAGTCAGCATAGGTCCATCTTTGGAAATTATTGTAGCAATTTCTTTTTGTCATGATGCGTTGCACCATCCAAGAAGCACTTACTCCTTTTCCTTTTACTTTTGCCAACAGAGACATGACACAAGTAGATATTGTCGTTAATAATCTATCTTGATTATCAATTTTTATTATTTTGTCAAAAATGAAAAAGCTCATATAATGAATTACGACATCTTTTTCCCTTTTTTTTCACAATTTAATGAAGAAACACTTATGAAATGTTAGCCTGGAAAATGAAATAGAGCGTCAATGCTTCACTCAAAAGGCTTTTGATTCATTCTAGAGTACCTCACCATTCCTTTTTTTTGTGGTACTAAGAAAAGTCGATTTGGAAACTACAGAGAAGTTTCCTTTCTAATCAATGTGAAAGCTATCCATATATAATTCCAACACCATTTTTTGTCACCTTGATTGCAACGATTGCAATTTCCGCATGATAACCACTCTTTCCCTAGAATTTGTCGTATTGGTTGACTTGGACCTTTGTATGACCGACGACTCCCGACTCTTTTCATTCATATTTACAGGGCCTCCATCGCATTACCTATTAGAAAAAAATTTTATTGCATCAGATCAAACGATAGAGAGACGATTACGTCTCCGAGCGCCATAAGCATGTTATGTGCTTTGCTTCTCATATCGCATGTTTTGCTAGTATTGGGAATGAATTACGGTGCAAAAAAGAACCACTTATTCACTATTTCATCTTGCGGTGAGATCCATGACATATACTCCATTTTTTATTTGAAGACAACCCAAAAGGTTGTGGCTGACTGAGTATGAGCTGACTTGTGAAAATAAATCCATTGTTCTATATATATGCGCTGGCTGATATTACATGAAATCGATTTACTACGATTCTGGTCTTAGCATAGATTTGTTCAACGGTGAAATCATGGTGGTTGACGATGGATTGTAAAAAAGTAACTGCTTATCCCTTCCTCGTTTCCCATTGGCGCCCTCCAACTTTGGTCATTATGATCCATACCGTTCACCCTCAGTTATGCCGATGGTCTTCATGAAGTGCTCACCGCCCGTTGCTTCTACTTCGTATATTGATACTGAACCATGTCTTGTGGGAGCATACCCTTCCGATATGCCTCCTAATTTTCCCTGAAGGAAGGTGTACTCATATGCGGTACATGGGTTTGATCTATGAGTAGGGGACATCAAGAATTCTTGCAACATACATAATCATGATGGCTTTATTATAGGATTATATCTTGGGGTGGGAAAGGGATCGGTATAATGGTGCGAGCTCACCCTTTAAGTAAGAAGCACCTACTCCTTATTTTTCTTTTTATTTTCGTGAAATGCAACCTCAAATTCTATAAAATTTATGTTGCCATTAAATTAACACCATACTCTCCCTTTTTTTTTTGAGGTTGGGACATGTAACGATAGTCTTCAGTGCTTTATCTATCTTCTTTGGTACCAATTTTATTTTTGTCGAAAATGAAAAATATTATGCTACAAAATATATTATTTTTTCTATAGTATAATATTCCTAGACCTGAACAAGTCCTTAAAAAATTTAAGGATGAAGAAACATGTGAGAGATCCACCCTGGGGTAGAAGACCACAATCGCCTTTCTTCTATTGGAATGTGAGTTTTTGTGTGGATCCAACCAAACTACAGACTCGAGACTTAGCTTTTCCATGAACTCTTCAATCCTATTTGGAGGCAGGGGTGTCTTCATGCTCTATATACAGTCCATTTATTTCAATCAACGTGTTTACAGCAACTTCTACCTATGTTCGCATATTATGAAATTGAGTCGAAGCGTCAATTAGAAAAGAGAAAAGTTAAAGGGTTCTTTCTGTGAAATGATTAACAGATACATAGTAAAGCAATCTTCCCATGAGAAAAATGTCAGAATATGCATCCGAAAAGCTTGTCAAAAGCAAATAACTTTGCTGGCTATGCTTCACACGTACCTGCTTTATGCTGCAATTAACGCCGTGGGGATGGGGCTCGTGATCACGGCGGTCCTTGAAACGAAAGGGAGGAGTCTTGAGCAGATTCAAGCGGCCATGAACAGAGAATGAAAATGGCAGTATCCAAGTCATTACTCATTGCTCTTCCTTGTAGTCTCGGTTGAGCTTATGTGACACCTCCAATGCCACACATTCGGAGATGGAAGATGATTATGAAGCAGGACACAACATTTTTTTTCATTTGATGAAATGACATTATTGTTGAGATCTGTCAATTTATTCATTAAGTGGTTCTATTATGAAAAAGAGATGAAAGTATTATTCATAAATCTAGTACAATCACAAGAGAATAATTGTAATATTGAAGTTGATAATGAATAAGTAAACATCACTTTAGTTTTGTGACTTCAAATATTGCATCTATAGTCTTTGCATGTATTGATCCACAATGAAGCAAGTGAGTTTTTAATCAACATATGTCGGTCCATCGCTGGCTAAGAAATTACCATGTTACTTTCTTTCTTTGGTAATGATTCACACCATCCAAGAAGCAAGACGCACTCCCTCCTCATTTTCTTTTTACTTTTTCCAAAAGCAACATTGTATGAGTTAAAATCTATGTACCCATTAATTTGTACGATACTCTTTCTTTGTTACTAATTTTGTCTTTCGTTAAAAATGAAAAACCTTATGCGATGGAATATATCATTTTTTTTCCTTTTTCATCTTTACAATTTAACGAAGCAACACTTGAGAAATATTGGCCTCAAAAATAAAATAGAACACTGGATGTCTCACTTAAAGGATCTCGATTCAGTATAGGGTACAAAGCGTCCAAACCGATTTTTTTTACGCTACTAAAATAATTCATAGAGAGAATCAATTTGTCAAGAAACGTCAAATCTAGAAATTGCAGAGAAATTTCCTTCCCAATTAAAGGGAAAGCTGGGCCATGCTTTTTCGACACCGCCTTTTAGCTGGGCCATACTTTTCACGTGGACCGTGTTTTAGCCAGGCCATGCTTTTCACGCGGGGCCGTACTTTTTCGAGACCTTGCTTTAGGCGGGCCATACTTTTCTTTGCCAAACTTTGTTTTAGTGGTTGACTTGGACATTTGGATTCCCGACGACTCCCGACCCTTTATTAGGCCTCCGTCGCGGTACCAAATTAGCCAAAACTTCCATTGCATCAGATCAAACGATAGAGAGATGGTTATTTCTCTCAGCTCGATATTTATGCTCCGTGTTTTGCTTCTCATATTGCATTGTCTGCTTCTATTAGGGACGAGTTACGGTGAGAGAAAAAATGACTCATGCAGCCCTTCATCTTGCGGCGAGGTTCGTAACATAAGTTATCCCTTTCGATTGAAAGACGATCCAAAATATTGCGGCAACTCTTCGTATGAGCTAACTTGTGAAAATAACCACACTATTCTATATCTATTTGCCGGCCGATATTATGTGAAATCGATCTATTACGAGTCCTATGGTGGCCAAGATAACTTCACCGGTTATATCACGGTGGTTGACGATGGATTGCAAAAGGGTAATTGCTCATCCCTCCCTCGTTACTCATTGGCGTTCTCCAACTTCAGTTATTATGGTCCCTACATACCTGGTTCAAACTTACGGTTTAGGTCATCGATATTCTTCATGAAGTGCTCACAACCTGTTACTTCTACTTTGTTTGTTGATACCAAACCATGTATCAAGGGAGCATATGTTGCAAATAATTTACAAGTTGGGGAAATCAAGGATTCTTGCACCATAACCACGATGGCAATTGTAGCGAATTATCATGATGGGAGGTTAACATACAAGGACATCCACAACATCATGGCCGAGGGATTCGATCTCTCCTATGGTCAACGCCCTCCCCTAGATGATTTTCCAGTCATTACCTTTCAAGCCCCTCCCTTTCCGTGTTTCTACTTAAATTTAATATACCAACGGGAGGGTTGTCGTTTCAATCATTACTCCGGTAAGCGACTTTCTCTGAAGCGGTTCTTTCTTTCTTCCTTTCTTCTTCCTCCACCCGCTTTTCTTAAATGCTAGCTTTACTAAGAGATCTTACCAAAATTTAGTTGCCGAGTGATGTGGCAAGTTTTAGTTGGATATTTTTTATACAATCTACAGATTAAGATACTAGTTTCTTTGAAAACGTGATAGAAAAAATTGCCACATCACTTAAGTGTTTTTGTTGTTGTTGGTTCTACTCTATTCATACTCTAATGCTTAAGTTGAAAAGTTTAAATAGATTTCATAGTAGATTCGGCATGCATTGCTCTCATTTATTTTACAATTCGTGGAGCTTTTCTGGATTGGACATTGTTAATTTATTTTTGTTTGGGGAAAAATGGTTGATTTAATTGTTGCTCTTGTCCCTTGCATGGCTGTTACTGTTATGCGTTTGAATAAATTGAACGCTTATTGAATGAAGTTTGTAAATTAGAATTATGCGGAGCAAGACGTGAATTTATGAATCATTTGGTACATCTATGATAACAAAAGCAAAATCATTTTTCTTCGAGAGAAAATATCATGCTATAATGACATGGATTGCCCGAATGAAATGAATTAATTGCGATATGAGAAGTGTCTAGGAGAGTAAATTATATTTATTTTTAACTGCTAAAATGATAGGTTTAATTCTTCATTGATTGATCACCGACTCTAATTAATCATTTTCAGGCCCCCCTCCTTCTGTTGCGAGGCTCATTCGTTGGTATGCGGGATTTGCACCCGATGGCGTCATCTTGGTCTTGGGTATGACTGGCCCTTTTCTCCTCACGACTATGAAGATCTCAAGCAGCACTCTGATTAAAAAAAAATTATGTTTAATTTTTTTTTATTGCACTGTGCTAATCTATGGACAATTTCTATGCAGCCACCTACAACGCAGCAAAGTTCATACTCGGAACTCCATGTGTGTTGATATTTCTAATCTTTAAGTGGATGAGAAGGCATCGAGCGAATGACGCAAAAATCGAAGAATTCTTACTAGCTCACAACAATTTTTTGCCCATAAGGTACTCTTACTCGGATATCAAAAAAATCACAAAAAATTTCAAAGACAAGTTAGGTGAGGGAGGATATGGTTCTGTGTATAGAGGAATCCTTAGAAGTGGCAATGAAGTTGCAGTTAAGATTTTGAAAAAATCAAAATCTGACGGTCAAGATTTTATAAGCGAAGTGGCCACAATTGGAAGGATTCACCACGTCAATGTGGTGCAACTCGTTGGTTTTTGTTTCGATTACTCCAAACAAGCTCTTGTCTATGATTTCATGTCGAATGGCTCTTTGGATAAACACATTTCGAATAAGGATGGTGATGATCCTCTTGATTATAAGAAAATGCATGAGATCTCTCTTGGCATAGCTAGAGGGATAGAGTATCTACATCGAGGATGTGAAATGCAAATTCTACACTTTGACATTAAGCCGCACAACATTCTCTTAGACCAAAGTTTCACTCCAAAAATTTCTGACTTCGGACTAGCAAGACTTTATCCCACCGGTCACAACACAGTATCATTGACTGCAGCAAGAGGAACTTTGGGTTATATGGCTCCTGAGCTATTCTACAAAGACATTGGTGGCATTTCTTACAAAGCTGATGTTTATAGTTTTGGGATGATGTTGATGGAAATGGCCGGTAGAAGGAGAAATATTAATGCACATGCAGAGCAATCAAGTCAAATTTACTTTCCTATGTGGGTTTATGATCAACTTGGCAAAGAAAAGGAGGTTGAAAGGATAGATGTCATAGAAGAGGAAAGAGCAACAACGAGGAAGATGATAATCGTTGCACTATGGTGTATACAATTGAGCCCTAATGATCGGCCGTCAATGAGGAAAGTCCTGGATATGCTTGAAGGAGATATGGATAAACTGCAATTGCCTCCAAAACCACTCTTGTATCCAATGGAGGCACCGGTTGATGATGTTGACACTGAGATAGAACTTGAAACAGTCTCATATTCATCAAGTACTTCGATAATTCCTGGCAGTTACCAATTTCACCGCGACAATGAGTTTGAGGAATCATATATTGTGTGATTGTTCCCCTATTGTAGAAATGATGCGAAATATGAATAGTACTATCAACATGTTTCATCATTCACAATGTAATCCGTGAAGCATTTACGTGTTTTTCATATAGCATTGGTGTTTTATGGTAGACTTGTCATGTCCATATTTTATAAATGACAATAAATGTTGTATGGAATTCATTCAACCTTCTTCTTCTTTTTTTGTATGAATCCTCCAAGCGTGAGGTAATTTTTTTCTTCATGTTAATGTTTGCGTTATGAGCAATGAATATCTATCATTTCCATCAAAACCTCTCACCCCCACTCTTCGACCTCCGCTCGATCAACCACCTCTACAGCAGCTACCTGCTCAAGCAATCTCCGACTTCGACCTCATGTCACTGGATGGATCCTAGCCTAACCGATGAACGACCGGCACATGTCAAAGAGGAAACACAGAGTAGGCCAACAATTTTTCCTTTACGATGAATGGAAATTGAACACCTGATGTCATGTTAGAGCATATGAGGTATCACAAAAGCTCGATCCCTAAATGCAGTAGGAATTTTTTCGTTCACTCGAATGATAAGACATGAGATGGTGCCTTACATTCTTCAAAACAAGTATCATATTCCTCGCTGTTGTTCCCTCCACATGACTTTTCCTACTAAGCAAACATTCCTCCAGACAGTGATGTTGATGAGGAACACGAGACATCCACTTCACGCAGGGATCGCAGAAAGAGAGCCCTGACCTGATGCCAAATTAGCGAAGTACTCCTGAACGGAAGCCGCAAAAAATGTCATTCATCAGCACTAAGAATACATAGAAAAGTAGCAAAAGCGCATGCTGATCCTGAAACTTGGGTCGTCTCACCAAGTACAAAAGCAATTATTCAATTACTTTAGATGGTTTTTAAAGTAGAGAGGACCTTCATAGTACAAAGTCAAAAATTGAAGGCTTTCAATGACTCCGAACGAGTCTCGGTTTGGAGAACACAATATTGCTCAAGACTACTGTTGAAAGCTAACTCTCGACTCTGGAAATGGCAAACTGTGTCTGTATGTACAAGGAGATGTGCTGATTGATACATTGATTGATAGCATATTACAAGCTTTTGTCAGATTTGATGCACCATGAGTCCGAATGCACTGATGGGTAAAATTACAAGATCGCCAAGCCTTTGCAAATATGCTGACTAGTAATATGCCAAGCCAAACCTTTATGGGAAGAAATTGGCCAGTAGAAAGTCCAAACCAAGTAAGAGCAACGACCCAGAATATCTAGCTAAATAGCGTTAAATATCATGAACACCTTCAGAGAAAGTATAGGACCGGGTATGAATCCAAGTGGCTCAAGGTTTAAGCCATCAAAAGTCGATGGTCGGAAAGGTCCCCTGAAGTTTGCAGCCTGGAGGCCACCTACGATGAGGTTTGGAACTAGCGAAATTGGCATTTGTGCAGTGTCTGATGCAGCATTTATTCTCATTCCTTGTGCTTCCAGTGAAGGACGAGCAAGATTACTGCTGGTTCCAAGATGTGAAGTGGACCCTGCCACCTCTGCTGATCGGACAAAACCAACAGGAATGGCTGGTAGCTTGTCAGATTCTGCTCTGCTCATCATCATTATAAAACCACAAGCGCGAGCACAGTTGGCATCACAACTTGTAGTTGAAACTAAGTTGTTCGACGAAAATGCACACTGCGACGGTCATGTTGTCATCGGCAATGTGTCTTATCAAGGGTAGCAATTATGATCATCTAAACATACGATTCCTATCGAAAGAATATTCATGTCCTCTGAAACCAGACTTCACGAGGCAAATAAAGTAATGCTATGCCTCATGCCATGAGCCGACAAAAGCACTTGCACTCTTGAATGATGTATGTGTTTAAGCTAGAGCATATGATAGAATTCGCCAAGAAAAGTAGCGTGCACAAGCAGGTAATTTATATTTAGAATCCTCTCAAGTACGTAAGTAGCTTTCAGATTGTATAGTTAAGCTCATCACCAGAGTAGGTACTATGTTCAACGTGATGGAGAAAAGGTAAATGATATGACACAGAAACACCTTTAGAATCGAGTTTCTTACTTACCACTGCAATTCGTCACACTCACTGGAGAATCATCCTGATGAGAAAGACCATTCGTTGTGACAGGAGGCTGTGGAGCCTGTCTCTTCCAGTTCATTTGACATCTGTTGCTGCATAACAAAGTGTTCTAAGTACGACAACCAACCCATCTAATGGACAGCAAAATTCATACGCTGAACTTCAAGGTCTCCATAAACTGACTTCCAGAAGCAAACAACCATAAACAGATGGCCATACATAGAAGAGCCCTCGATAAGAGGCTGAAGGAGCTGGAAGAGACTCAATGAAAAACGTCCTCAAGTGAAAGGTGAGTAAAGGACAATTTGGTAGGAAATTGCGTATCAATTCCGCTTGCGGAAGAACCGATTATTGACACGGCGATGCACTTAAGTTGAGGCTGTGTGGCACAGATTACTCCTGCCCATCTTGAACTTCCTCCATCACGTTGTTGTAAATACAGGTACAAACTCTATGCGAGATCCCTTTGTTTTGCTCCATTGAGCAAGCTTACAGTGCTAGATACGAAGAATCTCAACTTATTCTATAATTCTGCAACGCTGTCACATCTGCTGTGTAAGCTTAGTAAGAGGTGATTCGACAATTTCCATAGTTAGCGTAGTAACAGGCGAAGGACCAGGTGCTTTTTACCGTCATTGCTCATGCTGACCGTTTACTCGTATCTATTAAAATTTCCAGTTTGTCAGAGCGCAGCGAGGAAAGCATTTCTCTACAAAGGCCACATGAGAAATTATCGAAAGATTATGGAACGACATGCTCAGCAAAATAATAAAAAAAGGGGTTACAGACTAACCTTCTCATTGGTTTGTTTATGATATCATGTTTAGCATATAGAAAGACCGGCCATGTCTCTAAACTAGACTATCTGATGTAGCAATGCTATGTGACTTGACACAAATCATAAAATGTGAAATTATATGCTAGATATTGAGCTTCATCTCTTTTGGAGATTGAATTTTTTGAATTAGTTTGGGACTTCATCCTGTTCAAATTGTTATCAGATTCAGGAAGGAAGAGAGAGAGAGAGATGCCATTTATTCATGTTATCTACACAATACCTCTATTTCAACACAATTCCGGTAATCAAGGATTTGTTTAGTAACCATTCTATTTTTCTATTTTTTTTATTTTTTGTTCCCTGAAAAAATAGAAATCAATTTGGTAAGGTCGGCTAATTTTTCTATTACTCGAAATAGAAAACTGGCCAAAGAATAAATTTGGAACGGAAATAAGAAGTTAAAAACAAATCTACTTTTTTGTTGCCAAAAACATAAATGAAAAAAATTATTTCTAAAAATATAAATAATTCTCAAGATAGAAATGTTACTAAACGTACTCTAAGAGATTAATTCTTTTTAAGTGTTCACTTAAGAGGGCTTGATAGTAAACTTTTGGTCATGTGGACTTTAAAAGGGAAAATTAACCTAGAAAGCCATAATCTATTGCGCTCGTGCCAATTTATTCCTAAGCCTTTTCATTATGCCATTTTAGTCCTAAATATTTTAATGATTTTCCATTGTAGTCATTCCTCTAGCCAATTTTTATTGAAAAATGCTAACATTGGGATCCAGTTAGCGTTGGCCATCTTATGAGACATATTGACACTAATGTGGTCAATTTGTTAAAAAAAAAATTGAATTTTTTTCTTTTTTTCCTTTCCTTTTCAGCAATGACCGAAGACCGACCACAGGTGGTGCCAGGAGCTGGTTGAAGGTCACACCTGCCCTATTCGAGCGAGGCCACCCTCAATAGCCACAGGCCAAGCATGCCTCACCTGGGTAAGGGTCGCCTCACTAGCCACAATAAAGAAAAAAAAAAGAAAAGGAAAAATAATTAAAAATATTTTTTTTAGAAAATTGTAAAAATTATCCATGTCAATGCCAGTGTCACATATGACAGCCAGCGTCCACATCAATAATTTCTTGTCAAAATTAGTTAGACAGACTATATTGTCAGAATATCAAAAGATTTAGACTAGATTGATCAAATTAAAAGATTTAAGACTAAATTAGCATAAGTATAATAGGTTTAAACTTTTTTTAGTAATTTTTCAGATTTAAAAGTTGATTTCAACTTGTCAGTCACGCATTGGCTCTGGAATAAAACAATTACCATTCAGACACAATAGGTAACAAAGAGATAGCCAATCTTGTACCCTAAAATAGAATAATATATGTTCGATTCTTTGGCATTACCGTAAGAGATAATCCAAGATACTAAAGAGAATTTTCTAATTAATGATTTGACCAATCATCCCTTAATATTCTATTCACTATATAGAAAGCAATCAAAGGTATCAGCGCATGCGAAGATGCTCGCTGAATAGACCAATCATTTCGACCCAAAAAAAAAATTTGTGCTCTTGTTCGTGCTTTCTAGAAGGGGAAATTTAGCAACAAAAAGGGAAAAATTACAACATTTTAATCAGTGACTATATTACTATGAAAAGAAAGAAAGAAACATGTGCAGTTAAAACGTGATTGGATGCGTCATGTGACCTACTAGCACAGCCCTTAAACAAACGGTGGAAGTATCAAATATAAATGATTATTTATTTTCTGTCTCATTGGAAGAAATTTTTTTATTTATTTATATTTTTCATGTCACACGTAAGTGAGGTCCCGAGCCGCAGAGTAGCAAGGTCGCAAGTACCGAGGATTCTCACCAGTCAACGATATTGATGCAAATGTCTTAATTGTTTTTTATTACACATGTCATTATCTGTGCTTTAGATGCCATGATTTTCTAAATAGAAATCCTAAGTAAAATCGGAATAAATAATTCAATCGATATATATTACATCAAAGAGGATCGATTGAAAAGTATACGCCAACTGAGAGATACTTGCGTCCTCTACCCTACTGATGCCAAGTGTGCAATTTGCCAACCATTATAAGGGAGAAATAATTTTGATTTATAAGCTAATTAGCAGCATACATTAGTTAATAATGTCTATTATATAGAAAATCTATTTCCTTCTCTTTTAATTGCACTTTCACTTATAACACTCGTTAGTTAGGGGTGAGCATGGTTTTAAAATAGATTACATCAAGGAGGATCGATTTTCTAAATTGAGATCCTAAGCAAAATTGGAATAAATAATTCAATCGATATATATTACATCAAAGATGATCGATTGAAGAGTATATGCCAACTGAGAGGTACTCACGTCCTCTACCCTACTGATGCCAGGTGTGCAATTTGCCTACTATCATAAGGGAGAGGTAGTTTTGATTTATAAGCTAATTAGTAGGATACATTAGTTAACAACGTCTATTATATAGAAAATCTATTTCTTTCTCTTTTAATTGCACTATCACATATAACACTCGTTAAGTAGGGATGGGCATAGTTTTAGAATAGATTACATCAAGGAGGATCGATTTTCTAAATTGAGATGCGAAGCAAAATTGGAATAAATAATTCAATCGATATATATTACATCAAGGATGATTGATTGAAGAGTACACACCAACTGAGAGATACTCACGTCCTCTACCATGCTAATGCCAGGTGTGCAATTTGCCTGCTATTATGAGGGAGAGGCAATTCTGATTCATAAGCTAATTGGCAGGATACATCAATCAACAATGTCTATTATATAGAATACCTATTTCTTTCTCTTTTAATTACACTTTCACTTACAACACTTGTTAAGTAGGGGTGAGTATGGTTTCAAAATATATTAGGGAATCAAGAAACCTGACCAATTCTAGGTTTTAGGGAGAGATGGTTTGCTTCCCGGTTCCACTTTTATAGGAACCGCCAATTCTCGGTTTGGTTCCCGTTTTCTATAGGAATCGAACCAAAATTGGATATCGAAACCAAGAACTAGAAACTCGAACCAAAATCAATGTGGGAACCTAAAGTAAAACGCCTAATTTTTCTCCCAAACTGGAACCTACAATGATGTTTATACTTTTACATATTTTAATTTCTTTTATATATAATGAGTGAATGTTTTATTTAATCTCTTCTTCTTTTTTTAAGATATGGATGGTCTTAATAAGGAGACTATCATCAATATATAGAGTTTACCAATTAAAGCGGAATGAATATATGTGGTGAGGCTTTCTAATAATTATTTTAGTTTAATTAATAGTAATTTTAAATATAAAACTATTATTAAGTGATTAACTATGATTATTGTTTCCTTTGATTTCAAGTGGTTAGAATTTGGAACAATTTTTCATGGATGATTAAGGACTAAAGTGCTATAATTGAGGTTTTATGCTACGTGTTTTGAACATTTTATTATTTATTTTATGTAATGTGGGATTGTTGCTATTGGCAAATTAGAAGTTTTCATTTTTGTTGTTGCGTTCACTTTTGTTTTGCTTAACTAAAAATGAAACAAACAAAAAAAACCTATTAGACTCTAGAACATGTGACTGGGCATGTTTTAGGTTCCAAGTGCTAATAGGTAAGTCCCAAGTTATAGTGAAATATGTAAGGAACCTAGAACTGCTCACAAGGAATGTTATAAAAAAACCCACACTAGCCCGAACTGACATTAAAATTAAGGTATTTTGGGGTCGGGCCTTAATCTTCTATGGGTAGGGATTTTTAGGTGTTAGTATTATTTGGGTTGGGGTTGGGTCGGGCCAAGTCAAGCAAGGCCGGTGTGGGTTTTTTCTCTTTCCCTCTCTATGCACAATGAGGACAAAATTGCTGATCTAAGTTTAGCTAATTGGCACTAGCTCTATCGTCCCGTTCTCCTAGGTTATATGATATTTGGATGTCAGGCCAGGTTGAGTCAAACTCGCCCTGTAGGGTTTCAGGTTAGATCAAGTATCATGAAAATTCGACCCAACGCATTGACATCCTGCGCTCACCCCTCTCGTTAAGGCTCCATTAATTTTGCTAAAAAAAATTTCAATGAAAATATCTTTTTGACACTATTTGATGTTAAAAATGCTAAAGTCAACCATTAAATATCTTTCACCCAAAAAAAGAACTGCTTGCCACTCAAAATCAAGAAAATGATTTCTTATTTCGAATAAGAGGAAATATTTTCCGACTAAA
The DNA here is from genome assembly GCA_014182895.1 of Angophora floribunda. Classification (NCBI taxonomy): domain Eukaryota; kingdom Viridiplantae; phylum Streptophyta; class Magnoliopsida; order Myrtales; family Myrtaceae; genus Angophora; species Angophora floribunda. The sequence goes on from CM024712.1 coordinate 9,430,297, forward strand.
AAACAAAAAAGGAAAACATTTTCGTGAGCTATTTCCCATTGCTCCGTGTTAACGAGACATGGAAGGACTTCAACCAAGCTTAGAGCTTCAATAAAGATCTCTCTCTCCTCCTCACTTTCCATGATCTTAGTTTCTCTATTTCTCATTGATCGATCAACCAATCATCTTTGAATAGAAGGTATTTGTTAAGATGTCGATGTAGATTGTACTTCCCGTCTGCGTCTTCACTTCTTATGGTTAAATCTAAGATACAACATTGCACTCTCTAACTTCAACCTCAACGAAGCCAACTTAAGATGTCGCCCTCAACAAAAACCAATATAAATATTGCAGCTAAGATCACAAGCGGAAAAAAAGAAGAAAAAAAGAATAGCATACTCAAAAAAACTTGCCAGAATCGCTCAGCTCCAATCCCTATCAGAAATGTACGAATTCACTCATGTCGAAATCTATACAGATGTGAGTAAGAGATCACACCAGAACCTTCCCCTCTTCAACACTGAAAAGGAAGAGAAGATGGAATGCACAAAAAATATCGAAGATCTACATAGAGATTGACGAAGATGGCATGCCCAAAGATCACTCGACAACAACAATAGCAGCAGCAGCAGCCAAGAGAAGAGAGGAAAGAAACACATAATCCCTTCACTATTTAAGAAGCGGCTTAATTAATCAAACACAAAACTCTCCAAAACTGACTCCATGATGAGAAATTGCTTGCTGTCTCAAACAAGTTGATCCTATTTTGTCTGTCTCGCTTGAGAGAAATGTACCTTTCGTTGAAGATGAGTAGTCCTTGTACAGTCTTCAAGTCATTGCATCTGATTCGGCAAATAACATAAAATAAAGGCAATATCCTCCCCACGTTACTCTCCTACCTACATACACCTTACCCTATCCTCATTTAATGTACACCATAGTTCTCATCCTTCATTTATCTTCCCAATTCCTTATTTAGATACTATATATATAATTCAGCAGGTTCCTGGGCATTCTCTTGACCATATCAGCAATTAATGGAGAATAATCTCCAGAGTTTACTCTCATCAACCCACTAAATGCAGTCAGAAATGGGAAAAAGATGAATGAAACTAATTCAAGACAGTCTTTCATCACACCGCTCGCACAAATTTCGATTAGTTATAATTGAAGAGATTATTATTATTATTATTATTATTATTATTATTATTATTATTATTATTATTATTGATAAATGACAATTTTCTGGAGAACCCACATCCAAAAATTATAGAAAAAAAAAGGGTTTTTTTCGAAATTTAATTTTTAATTCTGACTGGCATTGCTCACAGCTGGTGCTGGGATCCTGGGACAGGCCCCACCATTGTTGTTTTTTTTTGTTTGTTTGTTCGAAAGCCCTTCCATTGTTGTTTGCAGAGAGCTTTCTCTAAGTTGTCCGAAGGCCAAACAGGCTGTGGAAGAAAAAGCCTTACAGCCATGGGAAGTTCTTGAACTTTTGGTGGAAGGGTTCTTCTCATGAATAATATTCTTAAATTCTTCCCAGATCAATTCTTGAACAGCTCCATTCAGATAATTCCAAACAGAACAGTTAAAAAGGAAAGGGGAAAAAAGGACAATATATACCAAGTGACAGCTTGATTTTTATTTTTTATTTTTGGTCTTGTGAATTCTTATTACATCCACCTTAATTTCAACGAAAATTTCGATTGTCCGAAGTGGGTTCGCATACAAATGGGTCTGCGACATTAATAATTTTCACTGGAAAAATGTAAGAAAAAAATTATATAATATGCCCAGAGAAAATTAAATTAAGACATATTATCAAACTTCATTTTCAACTGTGGACACCTCAAATAAATAAAAATATCTTTTTAAATTTCGAAATCGCCCATCGTCGTCATCATAATTACGAAAATGAGTGCAAGAAAAATAGGTAAAAAATAAATAAATGGGAATTAATGAATGAATGAATGAATGAATGAAACGAAACAACGGACCTGAAATCAGTGTCGTCGAAGATCTTCTGGACCTTCCAGTGCTTGATCGGCCACCGGGAGAGGACGGCGTTCCCGTACTCCGGCGCCCAGCTCTCAGCGAACGCGTAGCTCATCCCCAGCGCCGCCGCCAGCTCCGACAGCGGCTTCATCTCCCTCTCCTCCTCCGCCTTCACGTCCTGCAGCGCTACTATGTCCGCGTCCAGCTCCCGCAGCACCTCCACCACCGTCCTCGTGCTCCTGTAGGCCTGCCGGCCGCCCCCCCAGCCGTTCTCGGAGCTCCCCCTCGCCGCCGCCGCCGCCGCCGCCGGAGCTTTCCCTTTGAAGATTCGACTGATCGAGGCCGAGGACGAGGAGTAGGGAGAAGGGGAAGGAGGAGTGACAGGTTCGGCGGGGGCGGACGATTCGCTGAAGCTCAGGTTCCTCCGGCTGGGGAGTAGGGAGATTTCGTTGTCCGGCAGGTTGATGGAGACCCGGAGATTTCCCTGACCTGATGACAAATTAGCGAGGTGCTCCTGAATGGAAGCTGCAAAAAATATCATTCATCAGGACTAAGAAAACATAGAAAAGTAGCAAAAGCACTTGCTGCTCCTGAAACTTGGGTCGTCTCGCCAAGTACCAAAGCAATTAACATTTTCTGCAGTCTTTTCGATTGCTTTAGATACTTTTTAAAGTATCTAGAAACATATAAGAACAGAACGGACCTTCCTTGTACAAGGTAAAAAATTGAAGGCTTTCAATGACTCTGAACGAGTCTCAGTTAGGAGAACATGAAATTGTCCCAGATCACTATCGAAAGCCAACTTTCGCCTCTGGAAATGGAAAATTGCGTCTGCATGGATGAGGAGATGTACTATTGATACATCGATTCATGGCATATTACATGCTTTTTTCAGATTTGATACACCACGAGGCGAATGCACTGATGGAGCAAAGAACAGGACCAACATGTCTATGCAAATATGCTGACAAGTAATATGCCTACCCAGATTCGCCAGTAGGAAGTCCAAACCAAGTAAGCGCGATGACCCAGAATGTCGAGCTGAACAGTGTTACATGTCGTGAAAACCTTCAGAGAAAGTAAAGGCAGGGTTTGAATCCAAGTGGCTCAATCATCGAGCCATTAGAAGTTGATGATTGGAAAGGTCCCCTGAAGTTGGCAGCCCAGTAGCCACCTACAATGAGGCTCGGAACTAGCGAAATTGGCATTTGTGCAGCGTCTAATGCAGCATTCATTCTCATTCCTTGTGCTTCCAGTCGAGGACGAGCAAGATTACCACCGGTTAAAAGATGTGGAGCGGACCCTGCCACCTGTTCTGATCCCACGAAGCCGACAGGAATGGCAAGTAGCTTGTCGGATTCTGCTCTGCTCACCGTCATTTTTAAACCACAAGCGCGAGCACAGTTAGCATCCCAACTTGAAGTTGAAACTGAGTTGTTCGACGAGAATGCACACCGTGATGATCACGTTGTTCTCGGCAATGTGTTCTATCAACGGTAGCAATTATGATCATCTAAACACACAATTCCAATCAAAAAAATATTTATGTCCTCTGAAACAACACTTGACGAGGCCAAAAATATAAAAGTCATGCCACGCGTCATGCCATTAGCCAAGAAAGGCATCTGCGCTCTCCAAGGATGCACGTCCTTTAACTAGTGCAGATAACAGTTTCACCAAGTAAAATAGTGTGCACAAACTGGTAATTTATATTAAGAATCCTATCGAGTAGGTAAGCAGCTTTCAGATTGATATGAATAGTTAAGCTAATAACCAGAGTCAATACTATGTTCGATGAGATGGAGAAAAAGTAGGCGAAATAATAGAAGTTGTACCTGTCTTGGAGGACAATTTGGGTGTACATTATGCATCAATTCCGCTTATGGAGGAACTGGTTACCGACACGACGATGCACTTAAGTAGAGGTCATACGGCACGGATTGCTCCCGTCCATCTTGAACTTCCTCCACACAATTTTGTAAATACGGGTCCAAGCCCTATGCAAGATCCCTTTGTTTTGCTACATATTGAGCAAGCTTACAGTGCTAGATACGAAGAATCTCTGCGTATTCATCATTTTCATATCTGCTTTAAGGACAAAAACCGGCTCTCACTGGATTTTCCCGGTCATACCATGTCTGGAGCTGTGGGATTCTCCTCCTTGTGTTCTCTTACGCAGTTCTGTAGTTGGTCGTCTAAAGACACAGTTAAATTGATGTTGATTCAACATCTTCCACGGTTAGCGTAGTAACTGTAATTGCTCATCCTGACGATTTTACTCATATCGATTAAAATTTTCATTGTGTCATTGAGCCACGAGGAAAACATTTCTCTACAAAGACCACTTGAGAATATATAAAAAGATGATGGGATGACAGGCTCGGCCAAACGATTAATAAAAGTCACCAACTAAGGCGAGGGTCGGCCTTCCTGGGTCGCGCCTGGGCGAGGATGAGCGGCAGCAAGGCCCCCCTCGCCAGATCGGGTCAGGGCTAGGCCAGGCAAGCCTTGCGTTGTGAGAGCAGAGCAAGAGGACGGGGGTCGTCTCGGAGGAGAGGACGAGAGAGAGGGGGAGGAGATTGGGGGATAGTTGGAGAGAAGGGAGGAGAGGGTGGGGACGAGGGCAGTGTTTGGGGCGAGGCGGGGAGAGAGGGCAGTCCTGGACTCGTGGAAGAGGTGGAATGACTGCCTCGAGACCAGAGGCACCCAAGAAGACGACAATGATTGGACGAATGAGATTTTCTTGGAGAAGCGCATCGCATAAAACTTTGTCCATGTTTCTGTGACCCTCGACTCTCTCACCTCTCTCTATTTCTCTTCGTTTATTCTTCTTCTTCGGTTGTTTTTTTTCTCCTGCGGGATGGTTTTTGACCAAAAAATTTTCGAGGATGCAAGAATCCTCGCCGGCACTCACCCTCCCCAGCCATGGCTTGTGGCCCCAGCCACCGGCAAAAAGAGGAGGGAAAAAAAATTCAAATATATTAAAAATTGTAAGAAAAGATGTACATAGTAGTATTGGACCTGCTATATAAGATTGCCAGCATCTACGTCAACCATTTTTAGTCGGGATTGGCCGAATAAATTGAATTTGTGTCAATTGAAAATGTTTAGGATTAAGTTGACCCAATTTAAAAGTTTATGACTAAACTGGTATAAATGACATAACTTTAAAACCTTTTTTAACCTTTTCCCATAGAAAGTGATTGAGGCATCAACGTGTGTGAAGATGCTTGCTGAATAGACCAATTTTTTGACCAAAAGGAAAATTGTGCTCGTATTCGTGGTTTCTAGAACGGAAATTCTCAGCAAAAAGGGGGGAAAACAACAATTTAACAAGTTGTTATATTACTACTAAAGAAAATGAACATGTACGGTTAAAATGTGATTGGATGCGTCATAAGACCTCCTAGCATAGCATTGAGCAAATAGCTTAAGTAATCAAATATTAATGCTTCTGAAAGATTATTTTGACACGGAGTGGAAGAAATAAATCGTAGAAGAGAATTTCTGTATTATCACTTGATGATTTCATTACATTCTCTATATGTATTTATATTAAAATTTATGAACAATGAAAGGAAATAATGAAAGATACAATATTGATTGTAATCACAAATTGGTTCAATCAACCAACCCAAATCCTAGAAGCCAAATCCTAGATTGTATCTTCTATGTCAATGCAAATCTCCAACATATTTATCTTTCATAGTCATAAAAGAAAGTTTTTTATTTCTATTTTTTGCTGTCATATGTCAGTGAGGTCTTTAGTCACGGGCTGCTAGGTCGCAAGTACTAAGGATTCTTACCGTCAACGGTGTTAATGCAATGTCTTAACTGTTTTTTGTTACTTGTGCTGTTATTTGTGCTTCAAATCCCATGATTTTCTAAATGAAGATTCCAAGAAAAATCATAATAAATAATCGAATTGTTTTGTACATACATACACATATATCACATTAGTGAGGATCAATTGAAAAGAGACAATTTTGATGGCTAAAGTACACTACAAGTGCCAAAACTTAGCACGGATGGACACTTGAGTACCAAAACTTTTAAGAGGTACACTTAAGTGTTACCTTTTTTATGAAAATTAAGTACTAACTCCGGCGAGAGTAGACAAAAAGATGACATAGCATCATTTTATTAATAAAATCGGTCTCGTGGCTAACAAAAATCTGACGTGGCTCGTCATTGGCACTTAGGTGTTACTTTCTTCTCTAATTTTGGCACTTTAGTATATCTTTTAAAAGATTTTGGCGTCTAAGCATCCACATGTATCAAGTTTTGGCACTCGAGGTGTTTGCATCTTATTTTCACGATATTTAACATTGTTCAACTCGACATTCTGGATCATCGCTCTTACTTGTTTTGGACTTTCTACTGGCTTATTTCTAATAATATAAGTGGTCTACGTGGCTAATAATAAAGATGACTTAACAATGAAGGTAAAAAATGACATCGTTTTACCCCCAAAATTGAAATTTATATAAATATTTATTAAAATAAAAAAAAAAAAAAAAGAGGAACAACGTTTTGCAAGGACCTCCATGGCCCTCACTATTGCCACCACACTATGATAGGAAAAGACCGATGACAATGGGGCAAGGGTTGGTTGAGGTTGTTGGGCCTTGCGCAGTGGCTAGTGAGGGTTGTTGGCTCTCACCTAAAAGAGCCAAGGGCTGCCATTGGCTATGCCAACCTTGCCTTACATGTCACAACATAGTATTGTTGATTGCAGCAAGAGGTACCTTGAGTTATATGGCCCTAGAGCTATTCTATAAAGACATTGGTGGTATTTCTTATAAAACCGTTGTTTACAATTTTGGGATGTTGTTGATGGAAATGGCCAATAAAAGGAGAAATCTAAATGCATAGGGAGAGCGTTTAACTCAAATTTACTTTCCTTTTAGGTTATGATCAACTCAACAAAGAAAAGGAGGTTGAAATGGTATATGTCATTGAAGAGGAAAGAGAAACAATGAGGAAGATGATAATCGTTGCACTATGGCATGTACAATCGAGCCCTAATGATCGGTCATTGATAAACAAAGTCCTAGATATGCTTGAAGGAGATATGGATAAACTACCACCAAAACCGCTTTTGTATCCCATTGGGACACTAGTTGATGATGTTGATGCCGAGATAGATATTGAAATAGTCTCTTTGTCAAGTGCTCACATCATTTCTAGCTATTACTAATTTTACCATGACAATGAGTTTATGAAATCATGTGCCGTGTGATTGCTCCCCTATCGTAGAAATGAGATGCAAAATATAAATGGTACTATCGACATGTATCATCATCATTCAAAATGTAACCAATGAACCTTTTACATGTTTTTCCATATAGCACTAGTGTTTTCTAGTAGACTCCTCATGGCCATTTTATAAATGACAATGAATGTTGTATAGCATTCATTTTCAAAGAGGATTGACAAAATAGGCTAACTAATTTGCCTTCACGATGAATGGAAATTGAATACGTGATGTCACGCAGCCTTCAATTCGTATGTCAGAGGACCATGTTGGAATTATTTATTATTAGACTGAGACTCAATTTATTATAGGGTGTTGACTAAGACAATAAATTATTGGGAGATTAACTAAGATAACCGCGACATTATAGAGTGAAAATAGCCTAACAGTGTTGATCAAAATGGGTGATTTATTTGAATGCGGAGAATATATTAACTATTAGTGAAAATAGCCAAATATTGCTGAGCATGCGGCTTAGCCTAATAGCTTTTCAACTAAACTTGTACTTACATTTGCATATCACTAAATTGAGCCGATGTGTCAATAATATAAATCATTAAAATTGCATAGCATATAAACATTTGGAGCATTTGGCTGGAGATCAAAGAAGAGAGGGATGCTGGCTGAGGGGGCTGCTTGCGGATGGAAAGAGTGAAGATGCTCGCTCGAGTGAGATACCAGAGAGCGAGAGAAAAAGAGGAGAGAGGTTAGTCTAGAGATCCCCGCAAGGTTCGTTGCCTCCTTTTGGCCGGAGATCGCCCTCGTTCAACCGCCGGCCACCATTGTTTGATAAGGCCGACTTGAAGAGGCACTGCCAAAACATCTAGCTGTTTGGAAGAGAGGAGGCTAGTAATTTCCCGTAGAATTTTTGAGGTCCATCAGTGCTGATTTTCGGAAGTCCATTTCACCAAGCGAACCAGGTATGTAGTCCCCTGTTTATGTTTTTGCGCCGAGTTTGGAATGTGGAGTTTAGATGAACTCTTGAAGAAGCTACGGAAGTTTAGATGGTTTTGTGACAAGTTGCATTGATTCAGAGGATGGTGCATCATGTTTAAGCTTGAATAGAGAGTTAAACTTGCTTTGGAAACTCACATACAAAGATGCACGCCGTGTGTGATGATTTCTCCCTTAGAAATCCAGAATCCGACTATATGAAACCAGTAATCTAGCAAGGGTCCAGCTCGGTATAGCTTCGTGTTCATGTTGTCTACGGCTGAACCGAGTACTTACACCGTGTTTATGTTGGATGTTATGGCATATTTCTCAATGTTTGTTGATGACTGGAGACGAACTCTTGAGCAGAAAGCATCATTCTTTTTCCAGCGATGACTTCGGGACAAGGTCCCATCATGTTAGCTTCCTATTTCCCCCTCGTTGCCGTTTGCGTGAATGCTTTACTGTATTAATTGAGAAACGTCAGTTGCTGAGGTTGTTTGGTGGCCAAAAATCGACGACCAACCGTGGATGAGTTTATTTTGGTGATGTGAGATGGTCGCCGCTGAAGGTCCGACGATAGCCTGGTTAGTGGTTGATGATGGTGTTTAGATGACCACGTGCAGAGAAGAGGAAATAATAAAAAAGAAAAGATAAAAAAGAAAAGATAAAAAAGTAGAAAATTGAAAATTGAAAATAGAAAACAAAACAAAAGAAAAAAAACATAAAAAGAGTAATGAAAACAGGGATGACAAAAATCCATGGGCTTAATAGAGAATGGGCTAGTTCAGATTATATATGGGTGTTGTCTTGGGCTGAAAGGTCAGGAATTGTGGGCTTCGTAAAAAATAGAAATTGGCTATATTCGGACTGGGCCCAAAGGCCAGTTCGAATCCCAAGCCCATTGAGCAAGCTTACAGTGCTAGACACGAAGAATCTCGGCTTATTCTTTAATTCTGCAACATTTTCACATCTGCTCCGTTGACAAAAACCAGCTCTCGGTGGATGTTTCATGATCATGCCATGTCTAGAGCTTCGGGATTCTCTCCAAAAGCCACTTGACAATTTATCGAAAGACAATGAAATGACATGCTCGGCAAAACCATAAAGAAAAGTTACAAACTAAGCAAAAATTCCAGGCGGTGTTGAAGCTAGACATACAAAAAGCCTATGACAGGGTGGAATGGGATTTTCTATGGGACTACATGCTGAAAATTGGCTTATGCGATAAATGGGTATCCCTAATTACTTGGTGTATTTCCTCAGCATCTTTCAGCATCACTGTTAACGGTGATTCTACAGAAAAGTTTCAACCATCCCGTGGAATTAGACAAGGTGACCCCGTATCCCCCTATCTATTCATTATTATGGCAAACACATTATCATCCATGATGACAAACGCAATGCTGGACGGGACCATTAAAGGGTTAAAGCTGAATCCTTCTTGCCCTACACTATCACACCTCCTATTTGCGGACGATGTTATTTTTTTCCTAGAAGGAAATATTCAGGAAGCACAAAATCTGTCAAATATCCTTAATCAGTACTGCTATGCAACAGGTCAGACAATTAATCTAAACAAGTCGGGAGTCTTTTTCGGGAATGGATGTCCACATAGTTTAAAAGAAAATATTGCTGCGGAGTTAAGAGTGCCAGTGCTAGAGAAAACAGGGAAATACTTGGGGATACCATCGGACTGGGGTAATACAAAGAAAGAGATGTTCTCCTGGGTACTTGCTAAAGTAGACAGAAAATTAGAGGGTTGGATAGAAAATTTAATCTCTAAAGCAGGTAAGGAGATCCTACTCAAATCAGTCATCCAAGCAATCCCACACTATGCTATGTCAATGTTCAAAATCCCTCTCTCCATTTGTAGAGCAGTGGAGAAGAAAATCTCAGCATTTTGGTGGAAGCAAAACACTCATTGCAGAGGTATACATTGGAAGAATTGGAACATGTTAAAGGAGAGAAAAGATCTAAGAGGGCTTGGCTTCAAAGACTTGATTGATTTAAATAGAGCTCTCTTTGGGAAAGCAAGCTTGGAGACTCAGTCAATCAAAAGATGCACTTTGGTCAAAGATTTTCAAAGGCCTCTATTTCCCTAGAGGAAACTTATGGAGTGCGACGAGAGGACCTAGACCTTCTTGGGGTTGGCAGAGTATTTTACTTGGAAGAGATTCTATAGAAGCGGAAATCAAATGGGAAGTGGGTGATGGCAAAAGTATACTGATTAGAGAAGATCGATGGCTGGTTTCGGGGAAAATTGGTGGCCCGGCTAATATAAATGAACCGACGTATGTCACGGACCTCATTAATCAGGAAACAAGGGAATGGAAGACAGAGTTACTGAGGGAGAATCTTGGAGACCATATTATTCAGGAAATATTAGCCACGCCCCTTAGTATAAATCCAAGGCTTGATCAACTAATATGGATGGCAAACAAATCGGGCACTTATCAAGTTAAAACTGGGTACAACAGCTTACGAGCACAGAGCAACACATACCCCATTTCTACAGCATCCTCATCTCATCAGAACCCCAAAAGACTATGGGTCGAACTTTGGAAACTCAACACAGCCCCCAAAATTAAAATTTTCATATGGAGCATTTGCCACGACGCACTTCCTACTAAAGAGAACCTTTACCGAAGAAAGATGATACCTGAGCCGCTTTGCCCCCGTATGTAGACAAGCTCCGGAGTCTCCTGAAAATCTGTTCATTTTGTGCAATTGGTCCACCAAAGTCTAGACAGATTCGGGGATTCCGTTAGATACCTCCCCCACAAACATTACACGTATGGACAGCTTTATTGGGGGACTACTTACCTCAGATCTTCCATCGCGGACCAAATCCCTGTTCGCGCAACTCCTTTGGCTCATATGGAAATCCAGAAACAGAGCTGTCTTTGACAGCTTAACACCTGACCCAAAGAAAACCGTCACTGAAGCTCAACTCCAGAACAACCTAACCGCAAAATGGTTCCCGCAAGGCTCGAATAAACCCATACCTCAACTGAGACAATGGGTACCGCCGGACGTGGGGACTCTAAAGTTGAACGTCGATGCCGCTTGGGACAACTCCTCCTTCAAAGGATCAGTGGCCGGCGTCTGCAGGAACGAAGTCGGCGTTTTGGTTGCTGGTTTTTCCCGCCTGATTCAAGCGCCTTCTGCCCTTGTTGCAGAAGCCCTAGCACTCCGCACAGCTTTGAGGTGGATAGAAGAAACTAGATCTACTTCTGAAACTGCTCCTAGTTCAAGAAGTCTTCTGACTGCTGAGCACGTGCAAATCTCTTCTGATAGCTTGAGTATAGTTCAGTCTGTTCTGGGCTAAGAATGTCCGATGTGGGCCTTGAGGTCTATTGTGCTAGATTGCCAAAAGATGCTGGGCCATATGAAAGAAGTCCAGCTGCTGTATGGGCCAAGGAATACAAACGCAGTTGCTGATTGGGTCACAAAGACCCATCTAGATGGAGCTCTCCCGCCGAATTGGGTGTCCCGCCCCCCGCAAGCCCTATTTTCTATCTTATGCTTAGAGTCTGCTTCTAGCTATAATCAATCATCGAGTTAGCAATGAAATTATCTTTCGACCAAAAAAAAAAAAAACCTTCTCAGTAGTATGTTTATGATATCATGTTTAGCACATGGAAAGACCAGCCATGGCTCCAAACTATCTGCTGTAGCAATGCTATGTGACTGGACAAGAATCATAAAATTTGAAGTTTATACTAAACATTGAATTCCATCTCTATAAGGGCGCGTTTGTTTTGCTTAAAAAGAATTTTTATGAAACATATTTGAAACTTTCCAATGTTATGTTCACAATGGTAAATTAATTGACAGTCTCATTTGCGCTTACGTGACATCTCCAATTCCATTGTTGAGATCTAAATTTTTGCCATCTATTTAGGGTTTAATTGTATAGAAAATTAGAGATTTATTTTAACCTCTTAAAAAATTTCAAAAAAGAAGAGAAAAAGGAGAAATTTAACTAATTATTTTTAAATATATATTAAAAGAAAACAAAACAAACCGAGAACGGGCTGCCCTGGCCCCTTCTCTTCTTTTTTACTTAGGCCGAGCCCAGACTTCGTTTTCTTTTTTCTTTTCCCCTGGGCTCGGCCCATCCTTCCCTCTTTGTTTTTTCTTCAGCCCGGCCCTCTTCTTTCTTTCCTTCTTTCTTTCTTTCTTGTCTCTCTCGCGTGACTCGAGCGACACTGGACGTCGCATCGTGATCCTCGGGTGGCACAGTGAGCTGGCGGTGGAAGAAGCCATGCGCGCCTGCTGGCTGCCCTTAAAAGAGAGAGAAGGAGAGAGAGGAAGAGGGGGAGAAAAAAAAGAGAGAGAAAAAGAAATAAGAGAAGAGAGGGAACGCTGGCTGAGGGGGCTGCTTGCTGATGGAAAGAGGGAAGACGCTCGCTCAATGTATTCAACTTCAAGTTCTTCCTAAAGCTTGTGCAAAAGCTTTGTACTACCAGAGAGCGACAGAAAAAGAGGAGAGAGGGTTAGTCTGGAGATCCCTGCAAGGTTCGTTGCTTCCTTTTGGCCGGAGATCGCCATCTTTCACCCGCCGGCCACCATGTATTGATAGAGAGTTAAACTCACTTCGAAAACTCATATATAAAGATGCACGCCATTTGTTTGGCGATTTGTCCCTAAGAAATCCAATCTCCGACTACATGAAACCAGTAATCTAGCAAAGGCCTAGCTCGGTATAGCTTCATGTTCATGTTGTCTACGGCTGAAACGAGTGCTTACGCTGTGTTTATGTTGGATGTTATGGCATATTTCTCGATGTTCGTCAACAACCAAAGACAAACTCTTGAGCTGAAAGTATCATTCCTTTTCTAGCCATGGCTTCGGGACAAGGTCCCATCATGCCACCTTCCTATTTCTCTCTCGGTGCTGTTTGCATGAATGTTTTACTGTATTACTTGAGAAACCTCAGTTGATGAGGTTGTTTGGTGGCCAGAAATCGACAGCCGTCCGACCGTGGATGAGTTTATTTCAGTGACGTGAGATGGTGGCCGGAGATGGTCCGGTGATAGCCCGGTTAGTGGTTGATGATGGTGTTTGGATGATCGGATGAGGATAGTTCAGTAGTATCTTGAGGTTAGGCTGGAAATGGGGTTGCTTCAATGGAGGTCATTGCTTCGGTGAAGAGACGTTGTGGGGGAGAGGGCTTTGGTGAGGAAGAAGTCGCGTAGAAGGAGTGGTCAAAGAAGACCACCACGTGCAGAGAAGAGGAAATAACAAAAAGAAGAAGATAAAAAAATAGAAAATAGAAAATAGAAAACAAAACAAAAGAAACGTAAAAAGACTAATGAAAAAAGGGATGACAAAAATCCATGGGCTTAATAGAGAATGGGCTGGTTCAGATTATATATGGGTACTGTCATGGGCTCAAAGGTCAGGAATTGTGGGCTTAGTAAAAAATAGAAATCGGTTATATTCGAACTGGGCCCAAAGGCCGGTCCGAATCCCAAGCCCAGCCCGAACCATTAGGGTCCGGGCCAGGCTCACGTTCAGACCGAGTTCCCTGACTCAGTCCGGAGTCCATTTTCCAGGATTTAAAATAAATAAATAAAAGTTTTAAAAATCGAAAATATTAACAAATCAGAAAATTTGTAAAAATTCAGGAAATTTCATATCCTTGGAAAAAGCTTAAAAAATTAGCTTCTCGAGTAATTTTCTCTTAAAAAGTGGAAGATCCTTAAAAAGTGGAAACTCGAAATTGAAAATGCCTTTAAGGCTTCACAGTAAGTAGGGATTTTTGGATGCTATTTTCTTTTCTTTTTAGAGATAATATTAGAATGTTTCTATGTTTTTACTTCGATTACATTTGGTTGTGCACCTTAATACCTTGAGTGTCTATTTCGATTTTAGAATGGTTCGGACGATCACTAAAAGTCTCTGATAGGCTGTTCGGATACTTTGGTAAGCACATAATCAAGTTTAAGTATCAAAAGGGCTTAGAACTAGTGTAATAAAGTCCCCGTTCTCAAGTTGCATGAAAAGTGAGATATTCTCCTATATCTCATTTGAATTCTAACCGACCTTAATAGGCTAATGGTTACCCCTAATTTAGAACTTGCATAGGATTGGTTGAATGCAAATTGCACATCCAATGTCACGCGAAGCATGAATTTGGGAGAACTCATGTTAATTGAAGGTTGTTTGCCTAAATTTGGCAATACCTCTAAACCTATTCTCTCCAAAATGGACAACTGTCTAGTAGAAATGCTGATTAGGGGTGCAAAATCCAGCGACATCCACACATTCAAAGATGGAGGATAATTATGGAGTAGGCAACAACATTTTTTTTTTAATATGATAGAACGACATTATTGTTGAGATTGGTCAGTTCGTTCATTTAGTGGTTCTATTATCGGAAAGAGATGACAATATTCTTGATAGATCCAGCACAATTGCGAGAAACTGATTGTGACATTGAAGTTGACAGTGAATAAGGAAACATCACTTTATTTTTGTGAACTCAATTATTGCATCTATAGTCTTTGCATGACAACGAAGTTAGTGAGGTTCTAGTCAGCATAGGTCCATCTTTGGAAATTATTGTAGTGATTTCTTTCTGTCATGATGCGTTGCACCATCCAAGAAGCACTTACTCCTTTTCCTTTTACTTTTGCCAAAAGAGACATGACACAAGTTGATATTATCGTTAATAGTCTATCTCGGTTATCAATTTTTATTATTTTATCAAAAATGAAAAAGCTCATATAATGAAATACGACATTTTTTTTCGTTTTTGTTTTCACAATTTAATGAAGAAATACTTATGGAATGTTAGCCTGGAAAATGAAATAGAGTGCCAATGCCTTACTCAAAAGGCTTTTGATTCATTTTAGAGTACCTCACCATTCCTTTTTTTTTTTTTTTTTTTTTTTTTGTGGTACTAAGAAAAGTCGATCTGGAAACTGCAAAGAAGTTTCCTTTCTAATCAATGCGAAAGCTATCCATATATAATTTCAACACCGTTTTTCGTCACCTTGACTGCAACGACTGCAATTTCCACGTGATAACCACTTTTTCCCTAGAATTTGTCGTATTGGTTGACTTGGACGTTTGTATGACCGACGACTCCCGACTCTTTTCATTCATATTACAGGGCCTCCATCGCATTACCTATTAGCAAAAACTTTCATTGCATCAGATCAAACGATAGAGAGACAAATTACGTCTCTGAGCTCCATAAGCATGTTCCGTGCTTTGCTTCTCGTATCACATGTTTTGCTAGTACTGGGGATGAATTACGGTGTGAAAAAGAATCAGTTATTTGCTGTTTCATCTTATGGCGAGATCCATAACATATACTCCATTTTTGATTCGAAGACAACCCAAAAGGTTGTGGCCGCACTAAGTATGAGCTAACTTGTGAAAATAAATCCATCATTCTATATATATGTGCCGGCCGATATTACGTGAAATCGATTTATTACGATTCTGGTGTTCGACGGTGAAATCATGGTGGTTGATGATGGATTGCAAAAAAGTAATTGCTTATCCCTTCCTTGTTTCCCATTGGTGCCCTCCAACTTTGGTCATTATGATCCATACCGTTCACCCTCAGTTATGCCGATGGTCATCATGAAGTGCTCACGGCCCGTTACTTCTACTTCATATATTGATACTGAACCATGTATTGTGGGAGCACACCCTTCCGATATGCCTCCTAATTTTCTCCGAAGGAAGGTGTACTCATACACGGTACATGGGTTTGATCTATGAGTAGGGGACATCAAGGATTCTCGCAACATACATAATCACGATGGCTTTATTATAGGATTATATCCTGGGGTGGGAAAAGGATCGGTATAATGGTGCGAGCTCACCCTTTAAGCAAGAAGCACCTACTCCTTATTTTTCTTTTTCTTTTCGCGAAATGCAACCTCAAATTCTATAAAATTTATGTTGACGTTAAATTAACGCCATACTCTTCCTTTTTTTTTGAGGTTGGGACGTGTTATGATAGTCTTTAGTGCTTTATTTATCTTCTTTCGTACCGATTTTGTTTTTGTCGAAAATGAAAAACCTTATGCTACGAAATATATTATTTTTTCTATGGTATAATATTCCTAGACCTGAACAAGTTCTTAAAAAGCTTAAGAAGGAAAAAACATGCGAGAGATCCACTCTGGGGTGGTAGATCATGATCGCCTTTCTTCTATTGGAACGTGAGTTTTTGTGCGGATCCAACCAAACTATAGACTCGAGACTTAGTTTTTCCATGAACTCTTCAATCCTATTTGGAGGTGGAGGTGTCTTCATGCTCTGGAATGCATATTCAGTCCATTTATTTCAATCAACGTGTTTGCAGCAATTTCTACCTATGTTCGCATATCATGAAATTGAGTCGAAGTGTCAATTAGAAAAGAGAAAAGTTAAGGGATTCTTTCTGTGAAATGATTAACAGACAGGTTGTACATAGTAAAGCATTCTTCCCATGAGAAATGTCAGAATATGCATCCGAAAAACTTGTCAAAAGCAAATAACTTTGCTGGCTTTGCTTCACACGTACCTTCTTTATGCTGCAATTAACGCCGTGGGGATGGGGCTCGTGATCACGGTGGTCCTTGAAACGAAAGGGAGGAGTCTCGAACAGATTCAAGCAGCCATGAACAGAGAATGAAAATGGCAGCATCGAAGTCATTACTCATTGCTCTTCCTTGTAGTCTCGGTTGAGCTTATATGACACCTCCAATGCCACACATTCAGAGATAGAAAATGATTATGAAGCAGGACATAACATTTTTTTTCCATTTGATGAAACGATATTATTGTTGAGATTTGTCAGTTTATTCATTAAGTGGTTCTATTATGGAAAAGAGATGAAAGTATTATTCATAGATCTAGCATAATTATGAGAGAATAATTGTAATATTGAAGTTGATAATGAATAAGTAGACATCGCTTTAGTTTTGTGACTTCAAATATTGCATCTATAGTCTTTGCATGTATTGATCCACAATGAAGCAAGTGAGTCTCTAATCAATGTGTGTCGGTCCATCGCTGGTTAAGAAAATACTGTATTACTTTCTTTCTTTTGTAATATTTTGCACCATCCAAGAAGCAAGATGCACTCGCTCCTTATTTTCTCTTTACTTTTTCCAAAAGGGACATTATACAAGTTAAAATCTATGTATCCATTGATTAGTACCATACTCTTTCATTGTTATTAATTGTCTTTTGTTAAAAATGAAAAACCTTATACGATGAAATATATCATGTTTTCCCTTTTTCGTCCTCAATGAAGCGACACTTATGAAATATTGGCCTTGAAATTATCATTGTCAGATGCCTCACTTAAAGGATCTCGATTCAGTGTAGGGTACAAAGCGTCCAAACCGATTTTTTTTATGCTACAAAAATAATTCATAGAGAGAATCAATTTGTCAAGAAACGTCAAATGTAGAAATTGCAGAGAAATTTTTTTCCCAATTAAAGGGAAAGCCGGGCCATGCTTTTTCGAGACCGCCTTTTAGCTGGGCCATACTTTTCACGCGGATCGAGTTTTAGCCGGGCCATGCTTTTCATGCGGGGCCATACTTTTTCGAGACCTTGCTTTAGGCGGGCCATACTTTTCTTTGCCAAACTTTGTTTTAGTGGTTGACTTGGACATTTGGATTCCCGACGACTCCCGACCTTTATTAGGCCTCCGTCGCGGTACCAAATTGGCCAAAACTTCCATTGCATCAGATCAAACGATAGAGAGATGGTTATTTCTCTAAGCTCGATATTTATGCTCCGTGTTTTACTTCTCATATTGCATTGTCTACTACTATTAGGGACGAGTTATGGTTGGTGGAAGAATCACTTGTGCACTCCTTCATCTTGCGGCGAGGTTCGTAACATAAATTATCCATTTCGATTAAAAAACGATTCAAAAGATTGCGGCAATTCTCGGTATGAGCTTGCTTGTGAAAAAAACCGGACTGTTTTATATCTATTTGCCGGCCGATATTATGTGAAGTCAATCCATTATGATCACTATCTGGGCCAAGATCACTTCCACGGTCATATCACAGTGGTTGACGATGGATTGCAAAAGGGTAATTACTCATCCCTCCCTCATTACTCATTGGCATACTCCAACTTCAGTGATAATCGTTCATATGGACTTGATCAAGACTCACAGTTCATAAAATTGATAGCCTTCATGAAGTGCTCACAACCTGTTACTTCTACTTCGTATGTTGATACCAAACCATGTATCAAGGGAGCATACGTTGCCGATGAGGTTCCTTATTTTTCCCAATCGAAGGTGTACTCATATGCTGCACATGATTTACGAGTATGGGAAATCGAGGATTCTTGCACCATAACCATGATGGCACCCACATCGGATCAAATCTCCAAGTGGGAAGGGGATCGGTATTATCTTGGGAACGTATCATACGAGGACCTCCACAACATCATGGCCGAGGGATTCAATATCTCCTATGTGCGAAGCTCTTCTTGGTGTTACTACTTAAGTTTAAGATACCGATGGGAGATTTGTGGTTACTATTACTTGAGTAAGCGACTTTCTCTGAAGCGGTTCTGTCTTTCTTCCTTTCTTCTTCTTCCTCCCGCCTTTCTTAAATACTAGCTTTACTAAGATATCTTACCAAAATTTAGTTACCGAGTGATGGGGCAAGTTTTAGTTGGATATTTTTAATACAATCTACACATTAAGACACTAATTTCTTTGAAAACATGATAGAAAAAATCGCCACATCACTTAAGTTTTTATTTTTGTCGGTCTTACTCTATCCGTACTTTAATGCCTAAGTTGAAAAGTTTAAATAGATTTCTTAGTAGATTAGGCATGCATTGCTCTCATTTATTTTGCAATTCGTGGAGCTTTTCTGGATTTGACATTGGTACTTTATTTTTGTTTCGGGAAAAATGGTTGATTTAATTGTTGCTCGTCCCTTGCATGGCTGTTACTGTTATGTGGTTGAATAAATTGAACACTAATTGAATGAAGTTTGTAAATTAGAATTATGCGGAGCAAGATGTGAACTTATGAATCGTTTGGTACATCTATCAGAACAAAAGCAAAATTGCTTTTGTTCAAGAGAAAATATCATGCTATAATGACATGGATTGCCCGAGTGAATTGAATTAATTGTGATCTGAGCACTGTCTAGAGAGTAATTATATTTATGTTTAACTGCTAAAATGATAGATTTAATTCTTCATTGATTGATCACCGACTCTAATTAATCATTTTCAGCCACCCCTGTTTCTGCTGCGGGGTTCATTCGTAGGTATGCGGCATATGCATCTTGGGACCTCGCCTTTGTCTTGGGTACGACTGGCCCTTTTCTCCTCAGGACTATGAAGATCTCAAGCAGCACTCTGATTTAAAAAAAATTATGTTTAAATTTTTTTTATTGCGCTGCGCTAATCTATGGACAATTTCTATGCAGCCAACTACATCGCAGCAAAGTTCATACTCGGAACTCTATGTGTGTTGATACTTCTAATCTATAAGTGGATGAGAAGGCATCAAGCGAATGACGCAAAAATCGAAGAATTCTTACTAGCCCACAACAACTTTTTGCCCATAAGGTACTCTTACTCGGATATCAAAAAAATCACAAAAAATTTCAAACACAAGTTAGGTGAGGGAGGATATGGTTTTGTGTACAGAGGAATCCTTAGAAGTGGCAATGAAGTTGCAGTTAAGATTTTGAAAAAATCAAAATCTGACGGCCAAGATTTTATAAGCGAAGTGGCCACAATTGGAAGGATCCACCACGTCAATGTGGTGCAACTCGTTGGTTTTTGCTTCGATTACTCCAAGCAAGCTCTTGTCTATGATTTCATGTCGAATGGCTCTTTGGATAAACACATTTCGAATAAGGATGGTGATGATCCTCTTGATTATAAGAAAATGCATGAGATCTCTCTTGGCATAGCTAGAGGGATAGAGTATCTGCATCGGGGATGTGATATGCAAATTCTACACTTTGACATTAAGCCGCACAACATTCTCTTAGACCGAAGTTTCACTCCCAAAATTTCTGACTTCGGACTAGCAAGGCTTTATCCCACCGGTCACAACACAATATCGTTGACTGCAGCAAGAGGAACTTTGGGTTATATGGCTCCTGAGCTATTCTACAAAAACATTGGTGGCATTTCTTACAAAGCTGATGTTTATAGTTTTGGGATGATGTTGATGGAAATGGCCAGTAGAAGGAGAAATGCACATGCAGAGCGATCAAGTCAAATTTACTTTCCTATGTGGGTTTATGATCAACTTGGCAAAGAAAAGGAGGTTGAAAGGATAGATGTCATAGAAGAGGAAAGAGAAACAACGAGGAAGATGATAATCGTTGCGCTATGGTGTGTACAATTAAGCCCTAATGATCGGCCGCCGATGAGGAAAGTCCTGGATATGCTTGAAGGAGATATGGATAAACTGCAATTGCCTCCAAAACCACTTTTGTATTCAATAGAGGCAACGGTTGATGATGTTGGCACCGAGATAGAACTTGAAACAGTCTCATATTCATCAAGTGCTTCGATAATTCCTGGCAGTTACCAATTTCACCGCGACAATGAGTTTGAAGAATCATATATTGTGTGATTGTTCCCATATTGTAGAAATGATGCGAAATATGAATAGTACTATCAACATGTTTCATCATTCACAATGTAATCTGTGAAGCTTTTACATGTTTTTCATATAGCATTGGTGTTTTATGGTAGACTTGCCATGTCCATATTTTATAAATGACAATAAATGTCGTATGGAATTCATTCAACCCTTCTTCTTTTTTTGTATGAATCCTCCAAGCATAACAAGGTAATTTTTTCTTCATGTTCATGTTTGCTTTACGAGCAATGAATATCTATCATTTCCATCAAAACCTCTCACCCCAACCCTTCGACCTCCGCTCGATCAACCACCTCTACAGCAGCTACCTGCTCAAGCAATCTCCAACTTCGACCTCATGTCACGGGATGGGTCCTAGCCTAACCGATGAACGACCGGCACATGTCAAAGAGGAAACACAGAGTAGGCCAACAATTTTTCCTTTATGACGAATGGAAATTGAACACCTGATGTCATGTTAGAGCATATGAGGTATCACAAAAGCTCGATCCCTAAATGCAGTAGGAATTTTTTCGTTCACTCGAATGATAAGACATGAGATGGTGCCTTACATTCTTCAGAACAAGTATCATATTCCTCGCTGTTGTCCCCTCCACATGACTTTCCTACTAAGCAAACATTCCTCCAGACAGTGATGTCGATGAGGAACACGAGACATCCACTTCACGCAGGGATCGCGAAAGAGAGCCCTGACCTGATGCCAAATTAGTGAAGTACTCCTGAACGGAAGCCGCAAAAAATGGCATTCATCAGAACTAAGAATACATAGAAAAGTAGCAAAAGCGCATGCTGATCCTGAAACTTGGGCCGTCTCACCAAGTACAAAAGCAATTATTCGATTACTTTAGATGGTTTTTAAAGTAGAGAGGACCTTCCTAGTACAAGGTCAAAAATTGAAGGCTTTGAATGACTCTGAACGAGTCTCGGTTTGGAGAACACAATATTGTTCAAGACTACTGCCAAAAGCTAACTCTCGACTCTGGAAATGGCAAACTGTGTCTGTATGTACGAGGAGATGTACTGATTGATACATTGATTGATAGCATATTACAAGCTTTTGTCAGATTTGATGCACCATGTGTCCGAATGCACTGATGAGTAAAATTACAAGATCGCCAAGCCTTTGCAAATATGCTGACTAGTAATATGCCAAGCCAAACCTTTATGGGAAGAGAATGACCAGTGGAAAGTCTAAACCAAGTAAGAGCAACGACACAGAATATCTAGCTAAATAGCGTTAAATATCATGAACACTGTCGCGACCTAAAATTTTCGAAAATAATTTATATAAGGTTTAGGGGTATTGTTAATTTCGGGCCGATGGCCATTAATTAACTCGGGCTCTCCCAAGCCCATACCCCGCGCGATGTTGGGTATTCATAAAAAACTTTCAAACAAGGAGTCGCCACTAGTCTATTAAGGTCGACTAGGAATCAAGTGAGACATGGGAGCGTGTCTCACCTTTACGCAACCAGAGGGTCTAGGGTCGGGGACTTGATTACGTTAGTCATGCAACTAACGCCCTTTCGGTACCTAAACTTAATTGTGTGTTTCAAAATGACATGGCAACCTATTTCGAGAAATCTAAGGTCTGTCCTAATCGTTTCAAGGTAATGAAATGACATCCGAAATATCATCCGAAAATAAAGTGCAAGAATATAACATAAAATAAAAACCTATTGTAGAGCCCTAAAGGCTTATTCAATTTTGGTTTTTTTTTCTTTTTTAAGGGTTTTCTGAATTTTTGCAATTTTTCTGATTTTTTTTTCTGGATTTTTCTGGATTTTTATATTTTTTAATGTTTTTAATATTTTTAATATTTTCGAATTTTCCGAAATTAAACAAAACAATTTTCAAGATTTTTTTTTGATATTTTTTGACTTTTCTGAATTTAAGAAACATTTATTAATGTTTTTTGGAATTTTCTAATTTTTTTAATTTTTAATTTAATTTTTTTTTGGAATTTTGAGTATTCGAAAAGAAAGGAAAATAAAAATAAAAATAACTTTTAAAACCTTTCTGAAATTAAAAAAAAAAAGCAGTTTTTAATTTTTGATGATATTTTGAAAAATTTTAAGATTTTTAAGATTTGTTTATTATTTTTTGTAATTTCTGAAATATTTGATTTTTTTAATTCATAAATTCGAGTTGCAAACTTATGGCAAGTATGCTATCCCACACACGGCTCTCATGGCCTTAAAAGGGACTGCCTGTTAGCCACCAAGTTACTTCTCGAGTTTATGAGCTTAGATCATAGTAATCTCTAGAATATCGGAAATTCTGATACACAGGATCCCCTAAGGGCAAGTGCAGAGCATACTCCAGGATTTTTCTCAATCATAGTGTTTGTTCAGAACCATCGTTATGGACTAGAAGAGAATGTGAGTGTTTAGAAGATCATGTTGAAAGTAGAGTACACAACACACTTCTTATTTCACTCTCTGATTTTTACAATGGGGACTCCTTGCTCTTATATAGGCAGAGGAGGACACAAGAGACAAGAGCAGGCAGACTGGCCTTGCTCAGACATAATTATGGAGACAAACTAGCCACTTATGGGCTACACACATAGGGAGTCCTAAAGAAATCTCGTGACGGTCTATGAACAGTGATTATTCTCGCCTGGTGCTATAGTAATTGGGGGCTAGATAAACAGTAAAAGTGAACAGTGACCGGTGATCAGTGATTTTGAAGCGGCTTTTATTTGTCTCTTCCGTCTCTAGCATTGTAGTCATAGTCTGAATCATCAGAGCTATGATGAGCTATCTATTCCTTGAGTAGTGCGTCCTCATCCATATCGAATGGACTGGAGCTTCCGTCTTTTTCTCTTTTGAAAGCACGGATGAGATTCTCGATTTCTTCTGCCGACAGGTCTGGCGGATGGGAGGAGCTAGCACAGAAAGAGCCAGGAAAATGGGCGTAATTTGGGGTGTCTCCCTATAGATCTTGGGAAAGTGCCCCCCCTAGGGATCATAGGGGGTGGAGGAGTTTGGATTATTTTGTCGAAAGATCTGGAGGGCTTCTTGGATCTTTTCTCTCGTTGGATCACAAGCATCGAGGTGGTCCCAAGAGACAGGGACTTGGGCAGATGGCCATGCTTATGGCGGGATGGTGCGATTTTCTTGACATAAGATCCTCTGAAGTTCTCTTGATGAAGATCTGCTGGTGGTGATGGAGTAAGGCAGCGTCTGGTGAATTTGTGCAGATTCTTGAAAAACTTGAGGCTTGAAGCTTGACGTTCCCTCGCAAATGTAAAGGTCATGCGAGATCCATCCAAAGGGGATGGCAAAGGTATGTCCATGGTCGGTGGAACAGGACAATAGTATGGCATTCTGGTTCAGGCCTACCTTGACGATTCTGGATTTTGTAAAGTTCTTTCCAGTACTGGAGTGGTTTAAACCATGCAAAAATGTCCAAGAGATATTTCTAGTTATGATAACGTCCAACTGCATCCTTGATAAAAACCTGTAAAATTTGTTCAGTAGCAAATTCAATGGCTATTGTGTACAAGTCCCAAAGTAACCATTTCAGGTCTTCGGGAAATTCATCATTAGGAGACCATCGGAGGGGATGGATGAATGGATATTGTGGATGGAGTCCGTCTGGTCTGAGTATTAAGCCGCCATGCTCACGAAAAATTCGGAGATGATATTCCCACATTAATTCTGGAAGTCTTTCTTTTAAAACATTATGTCGAATGGCCAATGGAATCTCAAGAGGGTATTTAAGACTTGGCCAACCACACTGCATGTCAGTGGTGCGGTATGTTTCTAAGAGAGGTTCCTTCTTGACATACATGTGAATTGATTGAATTGGTTCTTTTGGCCTGGACAAGAAGTCGGCCAGGACATTCTTAGTCCCTGGGATATGTTTGACTTCGAAGGAGCATTTAGAAAACCATTCAGCCCACCAGAGCAATTGTGGATGAGGGACTTGCTTTTGTCTAAACTTGAGCATATGAGGAAATGAGGACATATCCATTTCAACAAGAAAATGGTGTCCAATGAGGTGGAATTCAAACTTCTTGATGCCGTATTTGACTGCAAGTATTTCCTTGAAAGTGGAATGATAATGGATTTCTGCTTGAGAGAACCGACCACTTTTGTAGGCACAAATATGTCTGGTCCCATCAATTTTTTCGAAAAGAATGGCTGCCCAATATTTGTCGCTGGCATCAGTTTGGAAAATCATTTTGCCAATGGATGGGATTTGTAAGAGAGGAAGGTGCTGTAAGAGCTGTTTAAGCTGAGAAACGGCTTGAGTTTGCTTGGGTCCCCATGGGGGAGGATTCTTTTTGAGCATCTTGTGGAAAGGTCTGAGATATTTAGAAATATGGGGAATAAAGTCTCGCAAGTAATTCACAATGCCAAGGAATTGCTGGACTTGTCTGGCATTCAGATCCTTCTCAAGAAATTTTTGGAGTTCCTCAGCAATATGGGGTTCAAGGCAATAGGTTCCTTCTTTCAAGTGCATGCCAAGGAATTCAATTTCCTCTTGGGCAATAATCATTTTTTTCTGAGAAAGCATAATTCCATGCTTTTTAACAATATCAACAAATTGTGTCAAAAGTTGGCAATGAGATTGTTCATCAGGACTGAACAAAAGGATGTCGTCAATATAGATTTGAGAGTTTGGAAGGATTGGTTCAAAGATTTTGCACATAGCCTTTTGAAAAAGGGAAGGTGCGATTTTGAGACCAAAAGGGACAACTGTCCATTGGAAGTGTTGGTTTGGGATATAGAACCCTGTATTGGGTCTGTCTGATGGATCAATGCCCAATTGCCAAAAGCCTGCCTTAAGATCAAATTTTGAATAAATCTTTGCTTGAGCAAGGCTAAGAAAGAGAGAATTTCGATGGGGCAATGGGAATTTATCATCCTGAAGGAACTGATTCAGAGGTTGATAATTAATTACTAACCTCATTTTTCCACGGTTTTGTTCTGCTCGCTTGTTGACATAAAATGCTTCACATGCCCATTGAGAGTCAGAGGGTTCAATGAGACCCTGTACCAATAGTTCTGCACATTCTTGCTAAGCAAGTGCAAGATGTTCTGGGCTCATTCCAGAATGACTGGCTCTCATAGGATTGATGTCTTCATTCTTTTTGAAAGGAAGTTTGACATAAGAGAGTCCTATGAAACTAAATTCATAAACTGAGTGGCAAACTTGTGGCAGGTATGCTATCCCACACACGGCTCTCCAGGCCTTAAAGGGACTGCCTGTTAGCCACCAAGTTGCTTCTCAGGTTATGAGCTTAGATCATAGTGATCCTCCGTAATATCGGAAATTCGATGCACGGGGATCCCCTAAGGGCAAGTGCGAGCATACTCCGATTTTTCTCAATCATAGTGTTTATTCGAACCATCGTTCGGATTAGAAGAGAATGTGAGTGTTTAGAAGATCATGTTGGAAGTAGAGTACACAACACACTTCTTATTTCACTCGATGGATCTTACAATGGGGACTCCTTGCTCTTATATAGGCAAAGGAGGATACAAACGACAAGGAATGGCTGACTAGCCAAAAAACACAATTATGAAAGCACACTAGCCATTAATAGGCTACAAACATAGGAGGAAAACCCGTGACCAACTATGAACAGTGGATTTTCGGCGTGCTACAAGAACTAGGCTGGATGAACAAAGTGAACAAAGGTGTGCTACAAACGGCGGTGAACAGTGTTTTCGGGACGTTTTTTATTTGTCTCTTCCGTCTCTAGCATTGTAGTCATAGTCTCGAATCATCGAGCTATGATGAGCTATCTCGTTCTCGAGCAGTGCGTCCTCATCCATATCAGATGGACTGGAGCTTCCATCTTTTTCTCTTTTAAAGGCACGAATGAGATTCTCGATTTCTTCTGCCAATAGGTCTGGCGGACGAGAGGAGCTAGCACCGAAAGTGCCGAAAAAAGGGGCGTAATTTGGGGTGTCTCCCCATGGATCTTGGGAAAGTGGTCCCCCCCACGGATCATAGGGGGTGGAGGAGTCTCGGATTGTTTTGCTTTGAAAGATCCGGAGGGCTTCTAGGATCTTTTCTTTCATCGGATCCCAAGCGTCGAGGTGGTCCCAGGAAACAGGGACCTGGGCAGATGGCCATGCTTCTGGTGGGATGGTGCGATTCTGCTGGCATAGGATTCTCTGGAGTTCTCGTGATGAGGATCTGCTGGTGGTAATGGAGTAGGGTAGTGTCTGATGAACTTGTGCAGATTCTTGAAAAACTTGAGGCTTGTAACTTGACGTTCCTACAACAGAAGGTGTGTCAGAGATCCATCCAGTGGGATGGCAATATGTCCATGGGCGGTGGAATAGGACAATGGTATGACGTTCTGGTTCAGGCCTTCCTTGACGATTTTGGATTTTGAAGAGTTCTTTCCAATACTGGAATGGCTTGAACCATGCAAAAACATCTAAGAGATATTTTTGGTTATGGGCATGTCCAGCTGCTTCTTTGATGAATACTTGCAAAATTTGTTCAGTAGGAAATTCAATGGCTATTGTGTACAGATTGAACATGTACCAAAGTAACCATTTCATGTCTTCAGGAAAGGCATCATTCGGAGACCATCGAAGGGGATGGATGAATGGATATTGTGGATGGAGTCCATCTGGTCTGAGCATTAGGCCACCATATTCACGAAAAATTCGGAACTGATATTCCCACATTAATTCCGGAAGTCTTTCTTTCAAGACATTATGTCGAATGGCCAAAGGAATCTCGGGAGGGTATTTAAGTTTCGCCATCCACACCGCATGTCGGTGGTGCGATATGTCTCGAGAGGGGTTCCTTCTTGACATACATGTGTACCGCTTGAACCGGTTCTTTTGTCCGGATAAGAAGTCAGCTAGGACATTCTTTGTCCCTGGAATGTGTTTGACTTCGAAGGAGTATTTTGAAAACCATCCAGCCCATCGGAGTAATTGTGGGTGCGGGACTTGCTTTTGCTTAAACTTGAGCATCTGGGGAAAGGAGGACATATCCATTTCAACAAGAAAATGGTGTCCTATGAGATGAAACTCAAATTTCTTGATGCCATATTTGACTCGCAAGTATTTCCTTGAAAGTGGAATGGTAATGGATTTCGCTTAAGAGAATCGACCACTTTTGTAGGCACAAATATGCCTATTCCCATCAATTTCTTCTAAAAGAATAGCTGCCCAATATTTGTCGGCATCGATCCGGAGGATTCTTTTGCCGGTAGATGGGATTTTTAAGGGAGGAAGATGCTTTGTAAAAGTTGTTTGAGCCGAGAAACACTGAGTTTGCTTGGGTCCCCATGAGGGAGGATTCTTTTTGAGCATCTTTTGGAGAGGTCTCGAGATATGTGGAAATATGAGGAATAAAATCTCGCAAGTAATTTACAATGCCAAGGAATTGCTTTGGACTTGTCAGTATTGAGATCCTTTTCGGAAATTTTTGGAGTTCCTCCGCAATATGGGGTTCAGGGCAATAAGTTCCTTCTTTCAAGTGCATGCCAAGGAATTCAATTTCTGTTTGGGCAAGGATCATTTTTTTCTGTGAAAGCATGATGCCATGCCTTTTTACAATATCAGCAAATTGTGTCAAGAGTTGGCAATGAGATTGTTCATCAGGGCTGAACAAAAGGATGTCATCAATATAGATTTGGGAATTTGGAAGAATTGGTTCAAAAATTTTGCACATAGCCTTTTGGAAAAGGGAAGGTGCGCTTTAAGGCCAAAAGGAACAACTGTCCATTGAAAGTGCTGGTTGGGGATACAGAACCCTGTCTTGGGTCTGTCTGGCGGGTCAATTCCCAACTGCCAAAATCCTGCCTTAAGATCAAATTTTGAATAAATCTTTGCCTGGGCAAGGCTAAGAAAAAGGGAGTTTCGATGGGGTAATGGGAATTTATCATCCCGAAGGAATTCATTCAGAGGTTGATAATTTATTACTAACCTCATTTTTCCACGATTTTGTTCAGCTCGCTTGTTGACATAAAACGCTTCACATGCCCATTGAGAGTCAGATGGTTCAATGAGACCTTGTGCCAATAGTTCTGCACATTCTTGCTGTGCAAGTGCAAGGTGTTGAGGGCTCATTCCAGAATGACTTGCTCTCGTCGGATTAATGTCTTCATTCTTCTTGAATGGGAGCTTGACATAAAACCGGAAGTTTTTCCATAAGGGTTGGGTGCGTGTCCGGAGAACTCGGAATGTGACTCGGACAAGAGGAAATCAAACTCGGATGATTGGGTCAAACAAGGCGGGTTCAAGTGTATAGAACCGTTTGGTTTCTACAAATTCCCGAACTGATTTTTGAAACGTAAACCACGGGAAAGTATTCGAGCTTGGGGAGTTGGGTGAGAATGTCCCACCAATGATAATATCTTTGTCTCTGGGGATCTAGAACCAAGGACTCGGTGGTAATAGAACACTCGGGAAAGAATTGGATGGTAATTGGCTTACTTCGATACTTGGTAGCAAATGTGTCACCGTAAGCGAATTGAAATACCCGGTGTATGGCTTCCATAACTCCTCTGGGAGAATCTTAGTGTCTAAAATGGAAGAACTTGCTCCAGTATCAATAAGTGCCACCAAAGGGATTGGTTTATGATATTTGGACAAAAGGATATGGATGGGGATATATGGGTGGTGTGTTGGTTCGATGGTGTGAATGTGGTCCGGAGTATCGGGGAAGAAGGTGAAGACATCATTTTCGAATCCGAGGCTGAGTCTGAACTATATGTTTGAATAGCACAGAGGGTATTTTCTGAGGGTTGGTCGTCTAAGGAGAAGACAGACTCAATGTCAGAATCATCAAGTTGGATGCCAGTGCTCTGAGCGATTTTATCAATCAAATGGCTCCCACGACTCTTGGCCTTTGGACAATTTTTTGCAAAATGTCCTTTTTTGTTGCAAACATAGCATCTCGTCTTTGCTTCGTTTTTTGGAGGAGCGATGATGGCTTTTTCGCAAGAATTTCCATTTACCTTTACTTTTTCCTTTGCGTGTCTTCTTGAAGGAAAACTTTCTAAAGTGTCTTTTCTTTTTGCAGCTTTGTCTGCAAGAGGGATCGGAGCAATCCCGGGGACACTTTATCTTCAAACCAGGTTTAAAGCATGCCTTATCAAGATGTCTGTCTTCTTTGAGGAAGTTCCGGAAGGCTTCTCTGCGGAGACAGAGTTCTTCTATGGCGATATGAACTGCTTGTTGGATTTCACCAAGGGTGGCTTCTGTGAGGCTTTTCGTCATTTGTTGGAGGGTTTTTTCGCAGCTTGACTTAATTCTCTTGGGATGGATGCCAAGAAGATAGGCTTGAGATTCCAATCCGCACCAAGTAAATAGAATAACTTGATCATGGCTTGGAAATGTCAGTCAAGATCTTTACGCCTTAATGAGCAACATTTTCGGTCAAAAAACTCCTTTCTCTTGAGTTCTTTGGAGTTTTCAGGTTTGCCAATGAAATACATATGGATAATCTGGATAGCATTATCCAATGGCTGTGTCAAGAAGTACATCTGATCTTGTTCGGAGGCAGTATGCCACCAATCTTTAAGTGCTTCAGTAAAGCGACCGGTAAATTCTAGGAGAATATCATAGGTCTTTGGGTTCGAAATGTGCTCGGTTGTGAGCCAAGCATGAAATTCTTGGAGTCGAAAGCAGGCCACTTATGATATGGGATGTCGTCCAAAGTAAAGTAAACTTTGGAGAACGATGCAGTGAAAGTCCTGGTTGCATCGGGTTGCTCGGGTGATGTATGTCCGTTCGGAAAATATATCTTCGTCTTTGACACTATTTGCCATAAGCAAATCGTCTTCCGAAGAAACCGATTCGGTAAAGACGTCGAAATTGATTCGGGCACGAAGTTCCAACCTCGTGTAGCTATGGATGGTTTGATGACAGCAATTGAAGGAATCTCTTGTCGAAGAAAAGTCTCAATGGGGTTAGAAATGGTCGGGGTAGCGGTGGGTTCTTTGGGAGGATGATCACTGGGTGGGTGTTCAGGTGTTCCAGGAGGAGATGGTGATTCTGTAGGAGTGAAAGACTCCTTCTGCTTGTGTTTAAGCTTGCGGAGTTTTTCAAGAATCTGCACAAGTTCATCAGACACTACCCTACTCCATTACCACTAGCAGATCCTCATCACGAGAACTCCAGAGAATCCTATGCCAGCAGAATCGCACCATCCCACCAGAAGCATGGCCATCTGCCCAGGTCCCTGTTTCCTGGGACCACCTCGACGCTTGGGATCCGATGAAAGAAAAGATCCTAGAAGCCTCCGATCTTTCAAAAAACAATCCAGACTCCTCCACCCCCTATGATCCGTGGGGGACCACTTTCCCAAGATCCATGGGGAGACACCCCAAATTACGCCCCTTTTTCGGCACTTTCGGTGCTAGCTCCTCTCGTCCGCGACCTATCGGCGAGGAAATCGAGAATCTCATTCGCGCCTTTAAAAGAGAAAAAGATGGAAGCTCCGGTCCATCCGATATGGATGAGGACGCACTTTGCTCGGAGAACGAGATAGCTCATCATAGCTCGATGATTCGTACTATGACTACAATGCTAGAGACGGAAGAGACAAATAAAAAACGTCCCGAAAACACTGTTCACCGGCATCAGAAGACACCGTTCACTTTGTTCATCCAGCCTAGTTTACTGTAGCACCTGCCGAAAATCCACTGTTCATAGTTGGTCACGGGTTTTCCTCCTATGTTTGTAGCCTATTAATGGCTAGTGTGCTTTCATAATTGTGTTTTTTGGCTAGTCAGCTATTCCTTGTCGTTTGTATCCTCCTTTGCCTATATAAGAGCAAGGAGTCCCCATTGTAAGATCCATCGAGTGAAATAAGAAGTGTGTTGTGTACTCTACTTCCAACATGATCTTCTAAACACTCACATTCTCTTCTAATCCAGAACGATGGTTCTGAATAAACACTATGATTGAGAAAAATCCCGGAGTATGCTCGCACTTGCCCTTAGGGGATCCCGTGCATCGAATTTCCGATATTCGGAGGATCACTATGATCTAAGCTCATAACCTGAGAAGCAACTTGGTGGCTAACAGGCAGTCCCTTTAAGGCCTGGAGAGCCGTGTGTGGGATAGCATACCTGCCACAAGTTTGCCATGGGGGGGACCACTTTCCCAAGATCCATGGGGAGACACCCCAAATTACGCCCATTTTTCTGGCACTTTCGGTGCTAGCTCCTCTCGTCCGCCAGACCTATCGGCAGAGGAAATCGAGAATCTCATTCGCGCCTTTAAAAGAGAAAAAGATGGAAGCTCCAAATCCATCCGATATGGATGAGGACGCACCGCCGAGAGAACGAGATAGCTCATCATAGCTCGATGATTCGGACTATGACTACAATGCTAGAGACGGAAGAGACAAATAAAAAACGCCCCGAAAACACCGTTCACCGGCATCGTCAGCACACCGTTCACTTGTTCATCCAGCCTAGTTTACTTGTAGCACTTTTGCGCCGAAAATCCACCGTTCATAGTTGGTCACGGGTTTTCCTCCTATGTTTGTAGCCTATTAATGGCTAGTGTGCTTTCATAATTGTGTTTTTTGGCTAGTCACCATTCCTTGTCGTTTGTATCCTCCTTTGCCTATATAAGAGCAAGGAGTCCCCATTGTAAGATCCATCGAGTGAAATAAGAAGTGTGTTGTGTACTCTACTTCCAACATGATCTTCTAAACACTCACATTCTCTTCTAATCCAGAACGATGGTTCTGAATAAACACTATGATTGAGAAAAATCCTGGAGTATGCTCTGCACTTGCCCTTAGGGGATCCTGTGCATCAGAATTTCCGATATTCTGGAGGATCACTATGATCTAAGCTCATAACCTGAGAAGTAACTTGGTGGCTAACAGGCAGTCCCTTTAAGGCCTGGAGAGCCGTGTGTGGGATAGCATACCTGCCACAAGTTTGCCACTCAATTTATGAATTTAGTTTCATAGGACTCTTTATGGTTTTTCCATAAGGGTTGGGTGCAAGTTTGAGAAAACTGGGAGTGTGTCTCAGCACAAGAAGAAAGCAGACTCTGGACGATTGGGTCCAACATGGCTGGTTGGAGGGCATAGAAAAGTTTGATTTCTACAAACTCCCGGAATTGATTTTTGAAACGTAGGCCATGGGAAAGTATTCTAAGTTTGGGGAGTTGGGTCAAGATGTCCCAACCAATGATGATATCTTTGTCTGGAGATCTGGAACCAAAGACTTTGGTGGTAATAGAACACTAGGGAAAAAATTGAATAGTAATGGGTTTACTATGAAACTTGGTAGCAAAGGTGTCACCAGAAGCTGAATTGAAATACCTGGTGTAAGGTTTCCAATATTCTTCTGGGAGAATCTTGGTGTCTAAAATGGAAGAACTTGCTCCTGTATCGATGAGTGCCACCAAAGGGATTGGTTTGTGGTATTTGGATAAGAGGATATGAATGGGGATGTATGGATGGTGTACTGGTTCAGTGATGTGGATGTCATCAGGAGAGTCAGGGAAGAAGGTGAACATATCATTTTCAGAATCTGAAGCTGAGTCTGAGCTATATGTTTGAACAGCACAGAGAGTGTTTTCTGATGGTTGGTCGTCTAAGGAGAAGACAGACTCAATATCAGAATCGTCAAGTTGGATGCTGGTGCTCTTAATGATTTTATCAATCAGATGGCTTCCACGACTCTTTGCCTTTGGACAATTTTTGGCAAAATGTCCTTTCTCATTGCAAACATAACATCTATCCTTGCTTCGCTTCTTGGAGGAGCGATGATGGCTTTTGCGCAAAAATTTCCACTTGCCTTTGCTTTTGCCTTTGCGTGTCTTTTTGAATGAAAACTTTTTAAAGTATCTTTTCTTTTTGCAGCTTGTGCAGGAAGGATCGGTGCAATCCTTAGGACATTTGATCTTCAAACCAGGTTTGAAGCACGCCTTATCAAGATGTTTTCTTTGAGGAAGTTTCAGAAGGCTTCTCTGCGGAGGCAAAGTTCTTCTATGGCGATATGAACGGCCTGTTGGATTTCACCGAGAGTGGCTTCTGTGAGGCTTTTTTGTCGTTATTGAAGAGTTTTTTCTGCAGCTTGACTCAGTTCTCTTAGGATAGATGCTAAGAAAATGGGTTTGAGGTTCCAATCTGCACCAAGTAAATAAAATAACTTGATCATAGCTTGAAAGTGTCGGTCAAGATCTTTGCGCCTTAATGAGCAACATTTTCGGTCGAAGAACTCCTTTCTTTTGAGCTCTTTGGAGTCTTCAGGTTTGCCAATGAAATACATGTGGATAATCTGGATGGCATTATCCAGGGGCTGAGTTAAGAAGTACATCTGGTCCTATTCGGAGGCAGTATACCACTAATCTTTAAGTGCTCCTGTAAAACGGCTGGTAAATTCCAGGAGAATATCATAAGTGCTGGGTTCAGATATATGCCTGGTGGTGAGCCAAGCATGGAATTCTTGGAGTCTATCTGGCTACTTATGATACGGAATGTCATCCAAGGTAAAGTAAACTTTGGAGGACGAGGCAGTAAAAGTCTAGGTTGCATCAAGTTGCTCCAGGTGGTGTATTTCAGGTTCAGAAAATATCTCTTCGTCTTTGATACTATCTGCCATAAACAAGGTTTCTTCCGAAGAAGATGATTCGGTAAGAACATCGAAATTGGATTCAAACGAAGCTTCAACCTGTTTTGCTATGGATGGTTTGATGACAGCAATTGAAGGAATTTGCTGTCGAAGAAAGTTCTTAATTGGATTGGAAATGGTCAAGGTAGCAGGTGGGTTTCTGGGAAAGTGATCACCGAGAGGGTGTTCAGGTGTACCAGGAGGAGATGGTGATCCTGTAGGAGTGGGAGATTCCTTTTGCTTTTGTTTAAACTTACAGAGCTTTTCACGAAAAATCAGGAAATTGTTCTGAGGTGGAGGGGCAGCTGAGCTAAGAACAGCAGCAAATGAGGATGATGATTCTGGTTTAGGTGGTAAAGAAGGAGAGGGGAAAAAGGGTGGATCAATTGGAATGAATGATTGCTGGCTTTTAAGAATTTGAATTTGCCTTTTGAGCTTCTCAATTTCTGGTTTCTGATCTTCCAAATAATGGCTAGGAGGTGTCTGCTTAGTTTCTAACTAATTAAGCCTTTTCTGGAAATCTTTCAGCATACGGCAAGATAAGTCAGTGGTCTTGTCTACACGTTCAAGACGTGTGGCAACAGTGCCAAGAAGCTCATTTTGGGCTAAAGCATTTTCAGTTTGCCTGTTCAAAACAGTTTCGGCAGCAAAAGGCTGATTACGTTGTCCCTGTGCATCAAGGCCAGTGGGGTTTGGTATCTTGGGTGAGTGCTGAAACCTTTGGTGAGGATCAGAGAATTTTTCCAATGGAGGAAATTTCCGGGGACGGGTGCTGGTTTCAGATGATTCTGTGGCCTTGAGTGGAAGGAAGTCATCAGGGTGGAACATACATATTACGGGTAAAACATGGGGTGGAATTGGTTTAGGTGCACATGTGCCTGGCCTCGGTAAGTTCAGGGGACAGGAAGGATTTCTTTTCACCAATTTCTAAATCGGTTTGTAAAAAGGGGAAGTGATCATGGGTTTAGTTGGGGGTTGAGAAGAAAGGATTGTCTTGTAGGGAGGTGGAGGTGGGGTTATCGTAGGAGGTTTGGGTGGTCCATAAGAAACAATGAATTGGTATTTGCCACCGTCTTCTCCTAGAGGTCCAACAGTTGGGTCTCCATCAAGATACCGTTGGTAAAAAGTATCTTTCTTCTTTTTCTTCTTTGTGGAAGAAGGTCTGTCATCTTCATCTTCATCTTCAAATTTGGTGCAAGATGAGCAAGCACAATCTGGATCCCAAAAACAATGCCCAGTAGAGTCTTTAAAAAGATGGATCGGTTGGCCTTGAGAACCAAAAGAGTGGACAAATCGTTTGTCATCTGGTTCGTCTGAAACAGGGTCAGTAGGGCAAGGTGTGAAATGAAGGATGGTTGGAAAAATAGAGGAAGGTTCCTCTCTAGTTTTATCAATCGATGGCAATCGTGTGCCATCTTTCTTTCTCGTGAACCGTGTTCACTGGGTCGACCGATTTGCAACTTTGATGGAGTTTTTCATAGTTGGTTACCCAACTATCAGGGAGGAGTTTTACAAGCTCGTTTCGTGGGATTTGTCGAGGAACATGGATGCAAGATGTCTGGTCATGATCAACTGATATAACAAGAGCATCTTCAGAGTTTGGAATATTAAGATCAATAGCATGGTTTTGGACATGGTGGATCATTTGGTAATGTAAGGTAGCAGCAATAGATCCAGGAGTTTGAGGGGCTCCAATAATTTGTAACTGAACCTTAAGAGTAGTAAGCAGGTTGGGATCTGCAAAAGCAATGTTGAAATTTGGGAAAAATGTAACAAAGACAGTTCCCGCGTTCATGGTTGTTTGGATGGTGCCAACACAAGCTTGCTGATATTCCAAAAATCTAGTGTCTAGCAAGGCTATTCGTGCAGTTACCGGTAGGCCTTTCCGACCATGAAATGTTAAGGTAAGGCGGATGGCTCCAAAATGAAGATGAGTATAGCTTTGTTGAATCCATTGAGCTGGAAACTCTGGTGGTATCTAGAGGGTGACAAACTGTTCTTGTTCAGTTGCCTGGATGGGATGCTGATCAAAATGAGAAGACTGAACATACTCCTTTACAGTGCGATGGGTATGTTTGATGAGGTGTTTAATGGATCAGAGAGGTGAGAATGAGGGTGGTTTGGCAAAGGCGGTATAAGGGTTCATCATGGGAAGCTGAGTTTCTGAAATCTTACTATCCCCTGTGAGGTAACCAACCTCATAAAGATAGTCTATTTCGAACATGAAGACTTTCGAAGCTCTGGTGGAGGCTGAAGAGAAAGAGTAGAGGTATGAGAAATAGGAAAAGAAACAGAGGACGAGTCTGGTTTTTCCATAGGATGAGAGCTTCTCTTCTAGCAACAGAACATAGTAATTACCAAACTAAAATGATTCAAAGAAATCCATGGCTTTGATACCATAAGGTTTCCTATGATCTAATTCATAAATTCGAGTTGCAAACTTATGGCAAGTATGCTATCCTACACACGGCTCTCTTGGCCTTAAAAAGAAATTAATATTAAAAAAATGACTCAGACTGGGTCGAATGACCCAGCCCTACTAAACCGATTCGAACCTTATCGGTTCGAGCCCGGCTGGCGACCGAGCTGGCCAAATGGCCAGGTCAAAAACATTTTAAAAATGGCCCATAACAATTAAGCAGCCCGTTAACAAAAGAGAATAAAATGGTCCGTTTCCAATTTCTAAAAAAATTGGGCCCGACTACTTTTCAGCCCACAATAAACAATCAACCCAATCGTCTTCAACCCACATCAAACAATTAGCCTAAATTCATACTAGGCCCAGTCGAAACTAGCCCAACCCACAATTTAGTTGAGACATAAATAAAAACCAGCCCACAGAATAAATTAAATATATACTGGGCCCAGTCCACTTATGCTAAACTTAGCAACCAAACCCTACCCGCTTATACCTCATCCGACCCGGTTCTTGACTCGGATCGCGACAATCTCCTCCGCGGCGCTGATGGGGACGGCCAGGTGTATCCCGATGAGGCCACGGCGACGGGCGGCGACCGGCGTGAGACCAGCAGCCGAGGCGACGAAGCGGCGGGCGACCCGACGGCAATCAGCGGCAGAGGGGGCGTGAGGTCTAAGCGGGACCCGTGAGCGGCGGGATCGTCGTGCGTCAAGGCGGCTTCAGGCGTGGGTGCCGATAGCAGCGGCACGAGCCACCGGCAGTCCTCGTCATCGGTGTTTCGGGCAGCAGTGGCGTCGGGGTGGCGGAGCGGTGCTGGCGTCGTTGTGGATGGTTGAGTGGCAGCGGCGTCGGCCCTCCCTCTCTCTTAAATATGTTCTCCTCGTGGCTCTCTTCCTCCTCAGATCTAGATTTTTTCTTCTCTCTGTTGCTCCCCGTCCAACTCTTGCTCCGATTCCGACGAAGTGCAATGGCAGATGATGATTGATGACCGGACCTCCGCCGACGGTCAGCCGCTGTCTCGCGTCGCCTTTCTCTCGAGAGCTCACTCTCGTCAGAACTCTCTCCCAGCCCTTTCTCTCGGCTTCTTCTTTCTTTTTCTTCTGCTGCGTTTTCCTTTTGACAGCCCTCTTCTCTCAAGATCTGCTCTCGCCAGCACCGTCCCCTCGCCGATTCTTCCCTCTGCAGCCAACGTCACCGCCGTGGGAGGAGAGGGGTCGCGTCCGCACGGTGTCGTCGGTTTCTCCTCTTCTTCTCTGCCTCTTGTGTCCATTTTCCTTCGTGGGCGTGCGTCTCCGGTCCCTTTTGGTGGTCGAGCCTTCGTGTGTCGCTATCCTCCTCCCCCTTTTCGCCGCGTGACCGCACAGCAAGGGAAGATTCTCTTACTGGCGTCATGCCATGAGCCAACAAAAGCACTTGCACTCTTGAATGATGTATGTGTTTAAGCTAGAGCATATGACAGAATTCGCCAAGAAAAGTAGCGTGCACAAGCAGGTAATTTATGTTTAGAATCCTCTCAAGTACTAAGTAGCTTTCAGATTGAATAGTTAAGCTCACCACCAGAGTAGGTACTATGTTCAACGTGATGGAGAAAAGGCAAATGATATGACACAGAAACACCTTTAGAATCGAGTTTCTTACTTACCACTGCAGTCCGTCACACTCACCGGAGAATCATCCTGATGAGAAAGACCATTCGTTGTGACAGGAGGCTGTGGAGCCTCTCTTCCAGTTCCTTTGACATCTGTTGCTGCATAACAAAGTGTTCTAAGTACGACAACCAACCCGTCTAATGGACAGCAAAATTCATATGCTGAACTTCAAGGTCTCCATTAACTGACTTCCAGAAGCAAACAACCATAAACAGATGGCCATACATAGAAGAGCCCTTGATAAGAGGCTGAAGGAGCTGGAAGAGACTCAGTGAAAAACGTCCTCAAGTGAAAGGTGAGTAAAGGACAATTTGGTAGGAAATTGCGTATCAATTCCGCTTGCAGAAGAACCGATTATTGACACAGCGATGTACTT
Source organism: Angophora floribunda (assembly GCA_014182895.1). Lineage (NCBI taxonomy): Eukaryota > Viridiplantae > Streptophyta > Magnoliopsida > Myrtales > Myrtaceae > Angophora > Angophora floribunda. The sequence continues at coordinate 9,469,106 of CM024712.1, forward strand.
AAGTTGAGGCCGTGTGGCACAGATTACTCCTGCCCATCTTGAACTTCCTCCATCACGTTGTTGTAAATACAGGTACAAACTCTATGCGAGATCCCTTTGTTTTGCTCCATTGAGCAAGCTTACAGTGCTAGAATCTCAACTTATTCTATGATTCTGCAACGCTGTCACATTTGCTGTGTAAGCTTAGTAAGAGGTGATTCGACAATTTCCATAGTTAGCGTAGTAACAGGCGAAGGACCAGGTGCTTTTCACCGTCATTGCTCATGCTGAACGTTTACTCGTATCCGTTAAAATTTCCAGTTTATCAGAGCGCATCGAGGAAAGCATTTCTCTACGAAGGCTACATGAGAAATTATCGAAAGATTATGGAACGACATGCTCGGCAAAACAATAAAAAAAGGGTTACAGACTAACCTTCTCAGTGGTTTGTTTATGATATCATGTTTAGCAGATAGAAAGACCGGCCATGTCTCTAAACTAAACTATCTACTGTAGCAATGCTATGTGACTTGACACAAATCATAAAATGTGAAGTTATATGCTAGATATTGAGCTTCATCTCTTTTGAAGATTGAATTTTTTGAATTAGTTTGGGACTTCGTCCTATTCAAATTGTTATCAGATTCAGGAAGGAAGAGAGATAGATGCTATTTATTCATGTTATCTACACAATACCTCTCTTTCGACACAATTCTGGTAATTAAGGGCTTGTTTAGTAACCATTCTATTTTTCTATTTTTTTTTGTTTTTTGTTCCTCGAAAAAACAAAAATCAATTTGGTAAGGTCGGCTAATTTTTCTATTACTCGAAATAGAAAACTGGCCAGAGAATAAATTTGGAACGGAAATAAGAAGTTAAAAAAAAATGTACTTTTTTGTTGCCAAAAACATAAATGAAAAAAATTATTTCTGAATATAAATAATTCTCAAGATAGAAATGTTACTAAATGTACTCTAAGAGATTAATTCTTTTTAAGTGTTCACTTAAGAGGGCTTGATAGTAAACTTTTGGTCATGTGGACTTTAAAAGGGAAAATTAACCTAGAAAGCCATAATCTATTGTGCTCATGCCAATTTATTCCTAAGCCTTTTCATTATGCCATTTTTGTCCTAATTCTTTTAATGATTTTCCATTGTAGTCATTCTAGCTAATTTTTATTGAAAAATGCTAACATTGTGATTTAGTTAGCATTAGCCATCTTATGAGACATATTGACACTAATGTGGTCAATTTGTAAAAAAAAATAAAATTGAATTCCTTTCTTTTTTTTCCTTTCCTTTTCAGCAATGGCCGAAGACTAACCACAGGTGGTGCCAGGAGCTGGTTGAAGGTCACACATGCCCTATTCGAGCGAGGCCACCCTCAATAGCCACAGGCCAAGCAAGCCTCACCTGGGCAAGGGTCGCCTCACCAGCCACAATAAAAAAAAAGGATAAATAATTAAAAATAATTTAAAAATAATTTTTTTAGAAAATTATAAAAATTATCCATGTCAACGCCAGTATCACATATGACACTAGCATCCACATCAACAATTTCTGGTCAAAATTAGTTAGACATACTATATTGTCGAATATCAAAAGATTTAGACTAGATTGATCAAATTAAAAGATTTAAGACTAAATTGGCATAAGTATAATAGATTTAAAAAAATTTGTAGTAATTTTTCCAATTTAAAAGTTGATTTCAACTTGTCAGTCACGCATTGGCTCTGGAAAAGAACAATTACCATTCAGACACAATAGGTAACAAAGAGAGAGCCAATCTTGTACCCTAAAATAGAATAATATATGTTCGATTCTTTGGCATTAACGTAAGAGATAATCCAAGCTACTAAAGAGAATTTTCTAATTAATGATTTGACCAATCATCCCTTGATATTCTATTCACTATATAGAAAGCAATCAAAGGTATCAGCGCATGCGAAGATGCTCGCTGAATAGACCAATCATTTCGACCAAAAAAAAAAAAATTTGTGCTCTTGTTCGTGCTTTCTAGAAGAGGAAATTTAGCAACAAAAAGGGAAAAATTACAACATTTTAATCAGTGACTATATTACTATGAAAAAAAAAACATGTGCAGTTAAAACGTGATTGGATGCGACATGTGACCTACCAGCACAGCCCTTAAACAAACGGTGGAAGTATCAAATCTAAATGATTATTTATTTTCTGTCTCATTCGAAGAAAGTTTTTTTATTTATTTATATTTTTCATATTACACCTTAGTGAGGTCCCGAGGCGCAAAGTAGCAAGGTCGCAAGTACTGAGGATTCTCACCGGTCAACGATATTGATGCAAATGTCTACTGTTTTTTATTACGCGTGTCGTCATCTGTGCTTTAGATGCCATGATTTTCTAAATTGAAATCTCAAGTAAAATCGGAATAAAAAATTCAATCGATATATATTACATCAAAGAGGATCGATTGAAAAGTATACGCCAACTGAGAGATACTTGCGTCCTTTACCCTGTTGTTGCCAAGTGTGCAATTTCCCTACCATTATAAGGGAGAAGTAATTCTGATTTATCAGCTAATTAGCAGTATACATTAGTTAATAATGTCTATTATATAGAAAATCTATTTCTTTGTCTTTTAATTGCACTTTCACTTATAACACACGTTAACTAGGGGTGAGCATGGTTTTAAAATAGATTACATCAAGGAGGATCGATTTTATAAATTGAGATCCCAAGCAAAATCGAAATAAATAATTCAATCGAAATATATTACATCAAGGAGGATCAATTGAAGAGCATATGCCAACTGAGAGGTACTCACGTCCTCTACCCTGCTGATGCCAGGTGTGCAATTTGCCTACTATTATAAGGGAGAGGTAGTTTTGATTTATAAGCTAATTAGTAGGATACATCAGTTAACAATATCTATTATATAGAAAATCTATTTCTTTCTCTTTTAATTGCACTGTCACTTATAACACTCGTTAAGTAGGGATGGGCATAGTTTTAGAATAGATTACATCAAGGAGGATCGATTTTCTAAATTGAGATCCCAAGCAAAATTGAAATAAACAATTCAATTGATATATATTACATCAAGGAGGATCGATTGAAGAGTATACACCAATTGAGAGATACTCACGTCCTCTACCATGCTGATGCCAGGTGTGCAATTTGCCTACTATTATAAGGGAGAGGTAGTTCTGATTCATAAGCTAATTAGCAGGATACATCAGTCAACAATGTCTATTATATAGAATACCTATTTCTTTCTCTTTTAATTACACTTTCACTTACAACACTTGTTAAGTAGGGGTGAGTATGGTTTCAAAATATATTAGGGAATCAAGAAACTTGATCGATTCTAGATTTTAGGGAGAGATGGTTCGCTTCCCGGTTCCACTTTTATGGGAACCGCTAATTCTCGGTTTGGTTCCCGTTTCCTATAGGAACCAAACCGAAATTGGATATCGAAACCAAGAACTAAAAACTCGAACCGAAACCAGAGTGGGAACCTAAAGTAAAACCCGTAATTTTTCTCCCAACGGAACCTACAATGATGTTTATACTTTTACATATTTTAATTTCTTTTATATATATAATGAGTGAATGTTTTATTTAATCTCTTCTTCTTTTTTTAAGATATGGATGGTCTTAATAAGGAGACTATAATCAATATATAGAGCTTACCAATTAAAGCAGAATGAATATATGTGGTGAGGCTTTCTAATAATTATTTTAGTTTAATTAATAGTAATTTTAAATATAAAACTATTATTAAGTGATTAACTATGATTATTGTTTCCTTTGATTTCAAGTGGTTAGAATTCAGAACAATTTTTCATGGATGACTAAGGACTAAAGTGCTATAATTGAGGTTTTATGCTACATGTTTTGAACATTTTATTATTTATTTTATTTTATGTGGGATTGTTGCTATTGACAAATTAGAAGTTTTCGTTTTTGTTGTTGCGTTGACTTTTGTTTTGCTCAACTAAAAATGAAATAAATAAATAAAACCTATTAGACTCTAGAACTTGTTACTGGGCATGGTTTAGGTTCCAAGTGCTAATAGGTAAGTCCCAAGTTATAGTGAAATATGTAAGGAACCTAGAACTGCTCACAAGGAATGTTATAAAAAAACCCACTCTAGCCCAAACCGACATTAAAATTAAGGTATTTTGGGGTTGGGCCCTAATCTTCTATGGGTAGGGATTTTTAGGTGTTAGTATTATTTGGGTTGGGGTTGGGTCGGGCCAAGTCAAGCAAGGCCGGCGTGGGTTTTCTCTCTCTCCCTCTCTATGCGCAATGAGGACAAAACCGTAGATCTAAGTTTAGCTAATTGGCACTACTAGCCCTATCATCCTGTTCTCTTAGGTTATATGATATTTGGGTATCAAGTCAGGTTGAGTCAAACTCGCCCTGTAGGGTTTCAGGTTAGGTCAAGTATCATGAAAATTCGATCCAACCAATTGACACCCCTACCGCTCACCCCTCTCATTAAGGCTCCATTAATTTTGCTGGAAAAGAATTTCAATGAAAATATCTTTTTGACACTCTTTGATGTTAAAAATGCTAAAGTCAACCATTAAATATCTTCCACAAAAAAAAAAAAAAGGTTCTTGCCACTCAAAATCAAGAAAATGATTTCTTATTTCAATTAAGAGGAAATATTTTCCGACCAAAAAACAAAAAAGGAAAACATTTTTGTGAGCTATTTCCCGTTGCTCCGTGTATCGGGACATGGAAGGACATCAACCAAGCTTAGAGCTTCAATAAAGATCTCTCTCTCCTCCTCACTTTCCATGATCTTAGTTTCTCTATTTCTCACCGATCGATCAACCAGTCGTCTTTGAATAGAAGGTATTTGTTGAGATGTCGATGTAGATTGTATTTCCCCGTTTGCATCTTCACTTCTTGTGGTTAAATCTAAGATACAACATTGCACTCTCTAACTTCAACCTCAGCGAAGTCAACTTAAGATGTTGCCCTCAACAAAAACCAATTTGAATCTTGCAGTTAAGATCACAAGCGGAAAGAAAAAAAAAAAAAGAATAGCATACTCAAAAGAACTTGCTAGAACCGCTCAGCTCCAATCCCTAGCCGAAACGTAAAAATTCACTCGTGTCGAAATCTATACAGATGTGGGTTAGAGATCACACCAGAACCTTCCCCTCTTTAACACTGAAAAGGAAGAGAAGATGGAATGCACAAAAAAATCGAAGATCTACATAGAGATTGACGAAGATGGCATGCCCAAAGATCACTCGACAACAACAACAATAGTAGCAGCCAAGATAAGAGAGGAAAGAAAAGGAAGATACACATGTAACATCATTTGACTTTGCTTAATGTGTTCGTTGTCCAAATCCCCTTTGAAGGTGGAGTTGTGCCTGTGATCTTTACAACCGTATGGTGCTTATGCTGTCTTCGCCTTTTCTTGCTAACTTTATTGTTGTTGCCGTTGCTTTCGTGGGGAGTGCCGTCTGCACATTTCGTTATGTCGACCTTTACGATGTGGTGATCCGATGTCCCTTTCGATGACATGACCGAATATGACCCAGGAACGAACTTATATGGGCAATCTGGTGAGGCCAATATGTAGTCCACCCTCGTACCATATTTGCACGTTCCTTGCACGCCTGAAATAGAATAAACAGTTTCAGATTACTTATTCGGACAATAGTTCCTCGAAATTGACTTTGGACTTCAATTTTATTGCACAGATTTTCACATCAAAGGTTGACATTGACATAGTGATGACAACAACATGTGTGTATGTTTATCTATGTTCAATGTGATCATCATGCTTCAAATGTTATGAATTTCCATACATTCAAGCCGATCATGTGATCATCAAGCAAAAGGAGCATCGTGCCCGAAAAGCACCTTAGATTAGCCATTTGACAGAGAAAAATGAAAAATTTGAAAAAGGAAAGCGAGCAAGAGAGTTCTTACTCTGTCCTTTGGCAATGACGACCACAGACTCGCATTCCCCGGTGAAGTCCTTAGCATCTGTGTACTGCTTGGTCTTCAGAAACCTCATGACTTCAACCTTCGGTGTCGGTTTTCCAATCTCCTCATAGTACTATAACAAAGCACAGATGCCCGTGATTACACAATCACCGCAGCTTAAGCTATCTAGTAATCGAGTTTCGAGTGCTAACGAATATTACATCAAACATGACAGAAATGTACATACCTTGACAATGTCGGTCCACCGCTCTTGTGAGTAATCTGTCTCGTCAAGAGAGTTGAGGCCACCGGCCAAGATGTGGGGGGAGTCGCTCGACTGGATGATGGCGCCGACCTGCTTCATCCGCCAATTCTCATCGAGATGATCCAGGTGGGTGCACTGGAAATTCACTTCCCCAACATGAGGCACCTCTATTGTTGCCTTCAGCACATTCCTGTGTAATCAAATCAATTCCGAGTCGATTTAATACGTTGATCGACATGATATCAACCGCTTTTTCTAAAAAATTTCGCGCAACAGAAACACACAATCCTTCACTATTTAAGAAGCGGCTTAATTAATCAAACACAAAACTCTCCGAAACTGACTCCATGATGAGAAATTGCTTGCTGTCTCAAACAAGTTGATCCTATCTTGTCTGTCTCGCTTGAGAGAAATGTACCTTTCGTTGAAGATGAGTAGTCCTTGTACAGTCTTCAAGTCATTGCATCTGATTCGGCAAATAACATAAAATAAAGGCAAAATCCTCCCCACGTTACTCTCCTACCTACATACACCTTACCCTATCCTCATTTAATGTACGCCATAGTTCTCATCCTTCATTTATCTTCCCAATTCCTTATTTAATTACTATATATATAATTCAGCAGGTTCCTAAGCATTCTCTTGACCATATCAGCAATTAATGGAGAATAATCTCCAGAGTTGACTCTCATCCACCCACTAATTGCAGTCAGAAATGGAAAAAAATGAATGAAACTAGTTCAAGACAGTCTTTCGTCACACACGCTCGCACAAATTTCGATTAGTTATAATTGAAGAGATTGTTATTATCATAATTATTATATTATTGATAAATGACAATTTTCTGGAGAACCCACATCCAAAAATCATAGAAAGAAAAATGGGCTTTTTTCGAAATTTAATTTTTAATTCTGACTGGCATTGCTCACAGCTGGTGCTGGGATCCTGGGACAGGCCCCACCATCGTTGTTGTTGTTGTTTTTTTTTTTTTTTTGTTCGAAAGCCCCACCATTGCTGTTTGCAGAGAGCTTTCTCTAAGCTGTCCGAAGGCCAAACAGGCTGCGGAAGGAAAAGCCTTAACAGCCATGGGAAGTTCTTGAACTTTTGGTGGAAGGGTTCTTCTCATGAATAATATTCTTAAATTCTTCCCAGATCAATTCTTGAACAGCTCCATTCAGATAATTCCAAACAGAACAGTTAAAAAGAAAAGGGGAAAAAAAAGGACAATATATACCGAGCGACAGCTAGATTTTTATTTTTTATTTTTGGTCTTGTGAATTCTTATTACATCCACCTTAATGTCAACGAAAATTTCGATCGTCCGAAGTGGGTTCGCACTGTTACAAATGGGTCTGCGACATTAATAATTTTCACTGGAAAAATGTAAGAAAAAATTATATAATATGCCCACAGAAAATTAAATTAAGACATATTATCAAACTTCATTTTCAACGGTGGACACCTCAAATAAATAAAAATATCTTTTTAAATTTCGAAATCGCCCATCGTTGTCACCATAATTACGAAAATGAGTGCAAGAAAAATAGGTAAAAAATAAATAAATGGGAATTAATTAATAAATGAATGAATGAAACGAAACAACGGACCTGAAATCAGTGTCGTCGAAGATCTTCTGGACCTTCCAGTGCTTGATCGGCCACCGGGAGACGGCGGCGTTCCCGTAATCCGGCGCCCAGCTCTCGGCGAACACGTAGCTCATCCCCAGCGCCGCCGCCAGCTCCGATAGCGGCTTCATCTCCCTCTCCTCCTCCGCCTTCACGTCCTGCAGCGCCACTATGTCCGCGTCCAGCACCTCCACCACCGTCCTCGTGCTCCTGTAGGCCTGCTGGCCGCCGCCCCAGCCGTTCTCGGAGCTCCCCCTCCCGCCTCCGCCGGAGCTTTCCCTTTGAAGATTCGACAGATCGAGGCCGAGGCCGAGGACGAGGAGTAGGGAGAAGGGGAAGGAGGAGTGGCAGGTTCGGCGGCGGCGGACGATTCGCTGAAGCTCAGGTTCCTCCGGCTGCGGAGTAGGGAGATTTCGTTGTCCGGCAGGTTGATGGAGACCCGGAGCTTCGATCTCGCGAACTTCTGCTGCTTCGTCAGGTGATCCTGTCCGTTGATCGGGTGCAGGGGGGACTGCTTGAGTATGCCCCGCGGGCGTTCCAGATTGGCAGACTTGGCGCGGAGGCTGACGACGGCGCCCTCGCTGTCGAAGTCGAGGCTCGACGACTTCTCCAGCTTCGGGACGGCGGGGGCCATGGAGAAGAGCGCGGCGTTGAATGTCGCGATGCGGATCGACTGGGGCGGCCTCGACTCATTTGCCGGGTGATTGTTCGGGTGGACGGCGGACGAGGATCCATTCGCGACGGGCAATTGCGGGCCGGCGGCATCTCGGCTGGAGAGGGATTTGCTGAATTGCTTGACGACGACGACCTTGGAGTCAGAGGGGCGGCGGCGGGTGCGGAGGCGGAGGGGCCACCGGAGGCGGCGGCAGAGGCGGCGGAGCTTGGCGTTGAGGAGGCTCAGCATTTTCTTGGTAGGGAGGAGGAGGAGGAGGAGTCTTGCATTGGCAAATGCTAGTGTGTTGTTGGGCATGAATGGACAGTAGCTAGCACTATCTTCGGGTGTCATGTGTAAAAGGGTAGTTTTTATGCTAATGGCGGTGGCCTGGTGGACGAGGCTTTTGATGTTGGAGGAGAAAAAAAAGAGAAAACATTTTTATATTGCTTTTTAAAAATTTAATGACATATGATGTCAAAAGATAAATAATCATAATGAGAAGAAAGTAACACGGATTGGTTAAATAGAAAATGAAGAAAAAGTCAAGATCTATTCTTTCTATTCGTGAAACGAGATGATTAGTATTATTTTTCCAATCGTCGCAGAAGAAGATAAAACCTTTGGCCCATGCTAGAGGAGTGCCGCTAGATATCCTATGTGTCGATAGGCATGGCATATTATGCAAATGTTTTCACTTCCAATCTCATGTCCTATAAATTAATCGGCTCTTTATTTTCTAATTTTCTTTCTCTTGTTCAGTCCGTCGTGATCATTGTTGCTCAACGTTCATGATCATTCTCGACGTCACACTACCTCTAATTGCTTCATGTCAAATGTACAATTTTTATAGTATGGAGTTTCTAGACTTAGACGGACTTATAGATATCAATCATATAATATATGAAACTATGGCTTATATATTTAAAAGTATGAGCATCTGCAATTTTATTGCATCATTTCGAAATTCCTATAATTGTAGGGGGAGGAGGGGCAGCACCGCTGGGTCTAAATGTCTTCCTTAGCGGGGAGGGAGGGGAACTTTGAAGAGAGGTTGGCCTTTCCAAGAAATGGGTTCGCGACACGTGGCGGAGAAGTAGGGCTAGAGAGAGAGAGATGCCAACTACTCCACACGGAGAGAGAGAGAGAGAGAGAGAGAGAGAGAGGGGGAGTTTCCAGCGAGGGAGAGTACAGAACTTGTCGTTTTGGGGGAAAACGGGGAATAAGAAAATGAGGAAGATCCAACAACTCCAGTCAGTCCATGCAATATGAATTTCTTATTTTTAACGCCACGTCACCTGAAATCCGGCGTACTTAACTCCCATGCATTCCCTCCCCCCAATTTCAACCCCTCTCTCTTTATTTATCTTTATTTATTTTTATATATTAATTTTTCTAATTTATTTATTTTTTATTTTTTATGGGGGCTGATAGGATCAGGCCTTTCTTTAATAGGGCCTAATTGAGATTTTCCGGTTGAAATATGGCAAGTAAGGTTCGATGTGCGGTACGGATGATCTGTGTTGGCGTGGTCCCCCCCTCTCATTAGTCTTTTTCCAAACGGAACCGGATGATCGGACGGGGTGCTGAATTGCCACGCGTTCGAATCGGCTTAGCCTCGGTCACGATTCCTCCATCGGAAAAACGTCGAATCGACGACAATACTACTACCGCTCGATTATAAATCAACCAGTCTGACTCGATTTTTCAAAACGCCAGCCATGACGTGACCACCTTCTCTTCATTTTCCCTGTGGAAGAATTGCAAAGGTCTCATGTCCACCTAGTTTATGTTAGGGTGGAACAATTCACCATGGCTCTTAGTATTAATAAGTTCCATGTTAAGACCTTTTATGATCTAAACGTATGCAGCTCGCATAGAATATTATGATTCGTCCATTTTGTAATGACTCTTGTAAAAGTGTGATCCCATATGAATGATTTCCCTTTTTCTTTCCTCTTGCTTTCACCTCTTCAATTGGAAATATGCATCCCCTTTTACTGCAACGTTTTCTCCTCATCCTTAAGGTAAGTTTGAGAAAACTTTCAAAATAAATTTTAGGGCATGGAAGGACTTTTTTGGGTGAAAGCAATTAGGGTAATTGCTTCTTCAAATGAGTTCAATTCAACCTCTGCCGTGGCCATGTTTCTTTGAGAAAAGCAAAAGTGCTAAGGTGAGAAAAGGATTCCCAAGTGGACAATGATGAATAAGTTGTCGAATGGCTCACGACTTGATTTTCATATTTCTAAGGGTTTGGGATTGATGTGCTGAGCTTTATAAGCTCTTTATGAACTTTCCTTTGCTGAGAGGTTTCTCTTCAATATGTTTTTGGCAATGAAACCGAGAGAAATTAAAAACCATGAGAATTAAAATAATAGAAAAGTAGAAGGGCCCAAATGACATCATGGGGTGCGTTGATTGAGCGAATAAAAATGTTATCTTAGACGTCAAAAGGTTGACAAATCAATATAAATAAATAAATATATATATACATGCAAAAACCGTACATAAGTTTATAAATAAGACTGGATATTAATTGATTAATTTAAAAGAGAGAGAGAGAGAGAGAGAGAGAGAGAGAGAGAGAGAGAGTGATGGAATAGTGAGGATTAGGTGATCTCTGATTTGGCTATTATTGGGACATGATAGTGGTGGTGTCCTCTAGGGCTGTGTGTAGCTGTATTTGGGATTTTTTTTCTTTTTTCTTTCGGAGGTCTTTTTGGGCTAAATGACAGCTCTTGTGCATTTTTTGGGGATGGTCCTACTTGCATAGCTTGATGCTGTTGGGTATTTCCCATGCATAATCTCAGTGACCTGTCTCCATTACTATTTTTTTCTGGAGGTTAACTAGTTGGAGATTATATAATTTAATTATAACAACTTGGTTGGGGGTTTCCAAAATCTTTGTTTAATTTTATCTGTTATTGATATGTCTCCGATTGGTGGCTCTCGAAAGAAAAACTGAATGATCAATATTTGGAAGTCAATCGATGTCATTAAAATAGATCGAGTTTTGTTGAAACAGACTCTGTATATGTGGTTTTGTTAAGAAAAAAAAGATTGAGCTGTGAATAAGATCATTGGTTTTCTTCGTTAGAATTCAAGTGAGTATTACATGCTCTTAATGCAGGATATACATGAGATTTACTTTATTTTCAAGAGCATCTAAGAATTTCCACTACAACCTTGCAATGTGATCCAAAATCCCATTTTTTACTGGTCTCTCCTCGAAATGGCACTTATAAAAGAACAATTCACATGTTACACATTTAGGTGATTTCATCTGTCAGTATAAGAAATGGTGCAATGATCTTGATTTCATTAACGAGAGGGAGAAATCTCTCAGAAGAGATTAAGTTTTGTCATCTTACGATTGTGAACCTACTTAGGTGGATAATCATCCGAGCTGAATTCAGAAGATTATAATTATCTTCTTTTACCTTCTTACAAAAAGTGCCTTGTGATTGACCTATAAGTTCACAACGCGCATACTGATTTGAATTTAGGCTTTGAGTATAAAAAAGACCATGCTCACCACTCAAGAACGAGATCTAGCTCTAGCTAATTTCTTGAAAGAAAAATAAAATATTCGAAAAATAGAAAATTCACTCGGGTCAAAGCGACTACACATGATTGCTATGAATGTACGTGCGTACATACATACATATATACATTCATATATACATACGTATACGTGTGTAATTTCTTATGATCAGAAAGAACACAAATCTATAATATATAATAATTGCAAAGTTGAAGCACATGTGCCGATTAGCCGCCTTGTTCAATAAATCCTGATGAAAAAAGAATAGTGGCTAAAGCTGAATGCACGTTAAAAGGACCCCTATAGCTACAAGGTTCGCGTTCGGTGTTTTGTAATGTGCGGACACATCAATCGAATGAGCATTTATAGCCATAGTATAGTTGCATAATTTCTCATATTACTATTATTCCCAATACCGATGTTGTATAAATCCGCCGGGGCCATAAATAAAAGGAAGATAAAATAATTTAATTCATTGCCGAAGCAGTAGGACGGCTATGCGGGCGCGCCACATCCAAAATCCAAAAGAAATTGCATCTATTTTTAATTAAAAAAATTATTGCTGGAGAAATTGCGCAGCCATTTGAATTTTAAAACAAAATTGAACGCAATCGGTGCATAAATCATGTCTATCCTAACAACAAGATGCCAAAAGTAATAAATAAATAAAATTAAATATGTGTGCATGTGTGTCAAGCACGGGTGAAATTAGTATTTTTGGGGTGTCTATAGCACGAGCACGACCCTCTTAAAAATAAAGGGAATCGATTTGTTTTTTCTTTAGTCATCAAATCTTTCCATTTAAATAGCTATTTTTTTTCCACAAAATAATATTGGAAATAGGACTACGTTTTTGTTGGGTTTTAAATATAACTCGCTTATTTAAGTACAAATCACCATCCCAATCACTTATAATTTTATCTTATAAAGGAGTGTTTGTATTTCCAATACGGCTCCTTTTCATCCTATTGTCAAAATGTACTTTAGGGGTTAGCAAAAACAAGAACCAAATTGAGAAACTTTCAATTATTGTACTGAATTTGAGCACGATCCACAGCAACTAGCTAGGCCATGTAGCTCTAGCTATAACCTTTTTGTTAAATGTCTGTTGCCCCCACTTCATTAAGAGGGCCAACCCAGAATCAGCTTGCAATACAAAAATAAGAATGATAAATAAATGAAATTGAAACTATAACATCGAGCTTAAAAACGGAAAAGAAAAGGGTTCTTGCTGGAAATTATTCTTTGGTCATTTATGGAAAGCATGTACTTAAAATTTTCTCATGTTGATGATGGGCTTGCAGAAGTTCTAATCTTGCACTTTCGAAATTATTAGAGCCCCCTTTAGTGGAAATGTACAGATTGTAGACAAAACCCAAACCCTAGGGAGAAGAGCTTTAGGTGGGCTAATAAGTGAATAACTCGGAAATTTTAGTGGGCCCGGAGGCCCATAATGACACCAAGAACAGATTTTTATATCTAATAGTGTATGTTTAATGTCCTATTTGTATTTTTAATTTGTTTAATTTGATATTTAAACTGTTCGTAAGTATTTGATATAGTCCTTTTGTTTGATTGAATAAGAGAGAAAGTTCTTGTGAGTTTCTTAGCCATTGCAAAATGTGTGCTTAACTTTTATAACAAAGTCAAAAAATTGGTCTTTTAGTACTGTTCACAAGTTTTCATTATTACAGTATTGTCCAGATTTTAACACACATTTTCGTTTCAATCCATTTCCTATATCGATAGCAAGTAAACTGTTTTTGATTTTTTTTTTACCTCTTTGATATTTATAAATACTATGATATTTCATTTTACTTATATTTTAGTTTACGATCTCTATAATAGTAAAAGTAGAACCTTAATATTAAAGTTGATATTGGGTTGATATTATTTAGATCAACCTGAAGATGTGTAGGGTTTGCATTTTGCGGTTGTCACTTCCAAGAGGTGACAATATATCATGTCTAAAGGGCAGGGATTTCATGTTGGGGATTGTAGGTGATCAAGTTGGCATGCCCTTGCCAAGAGTTCTAGTCTAGCCTTAACTTTGCATTAACCTAATCAAATAAATCAAGATATAATGTCACAATACAATCCTAAATTTAAAAAGTTAATCAGACAACTAAATTTTCATCCTACATCTTTATAAAATCCTACATCTTTATAAAAGAATTTGAAGTTAAATGAAATTCACTCGTTGATACAGTCTTATGAATGCACATTTGAACATGTGAATAAATACACATCAGCCAATTTTGAGAATCTATTTGAGAACATGTGTCACGCAATGTTTATTTCAAATCCACGATAGTTTGATACCTTCGTTTTCGAAATGAAATTGATAGGATTTCCAAAGACCCATAATAGTAAATTGCGCGAATAACCCATTTGAATGCTTCAATAACGAATAAAACAACATGACCTCGTGTAATTCCAGAGTCAAAACCGACGCGACATTATTTTAATACGAATTTTTACGTCAGAAACTTATATCACCCTGACGTGGCACGTATATTACCATCGTCGACCAAGTGCAATTTACGATCTTTACATGCGTCTCGTTTCATGTCAACTGAAAACGCGACGTGTAACAGTCACGGAATATCCCCCCGCTCTCGACTTACGTAGAAAGACGAGACGACGATCAGGCCCCCTCCTGCTGTCGCTGCTCACTGACAGTTACGGTATGTACCCCAGGGAAGCCCCACGTGTCGAGCGCCGGGGCGCTCGAGAGTGAGGACCTGCGTCCTACTGCGGGTGACGCTATCGCGGTCCCCAGCTCCGGCCCATTCACTATTTATAGGGACATTTGCGGGACGGGGGAGAACGCGTGGAAATGAGAGCGAGCTCGACCGGTGCCTAAGGAGGAGGAGGAGGAGGAGGAGCAGCAGTGATGGTGGAGAGCCAAGAAAACCCTAAGCCCTCCGCCAAGGTAAGCCCCCGTCCGTCGCGATCGCTTCGCTCCCGATCGATTCCCCACCGCAATGTTTCCTTCCTGCTTCTCGCGCCGATTGCTGCTGTCGCTTCGATTGCAACGGCCGGCCGCGGCCGTTCCCCCTTCGTCCCGTCTCGCCGGCCGTTTCGGGCGGTCGTGGGCCGTTTCGTCGCGGCGGGAATTCGGTGGATGACGTGAATTTTTTGTTGTTTTGTTTTCCGCGGGTGGGATTGGGAGTATGGCCTCCGTGTTGTTTTTTTGTCTGGTTATGATTATGGGTTGGAATTGATTGAGGCGAATGTGGCTATGGCCGCCCAGAGAGACAACAGTGGCGTGAATGGAGGATAATTTGGTGGTTCTGGCGGTTTCGATCGTTGTACTTTCGTTTATTAGGGCGGTGTTCGCGAGTACGATGATTTCCGCCGGAGTTTTGATTAATGGGAAGGAGGAAGTTAGTGGTTGGTTCAGCGGGAGATTGGGGTTAGCTGAGTGGAGTTGAGTGAAGGAGAAATTTAGTCGCGAAATCAGAATGTGGCGTTGACATCAGGGCCATTGTGCCCTATTTCGCGTGTTGAGTTCAGTTGTTATGTTTATGGTCTTACGGGATGCGTTGAATGCTATGTTCGTTAATTATATGTGAGCTCAGTAAAGAAACATTTTGTACGTGTCCATGCTATGTTCGTTAATTGGAGGTTTACGTCGTAAGCAAGAGAACTTTGCACATCGGTCCACGAGGGATCGGATTGTTGCATAAGTAGGCCAACAGTCTTATGCTTCGTTTTTACCGTTTCGAAGTCAATGTGTAGCGTATTTGCTATTTCTCTTAGCGTCTTTGTGTTGTCCGTGATATTTGCTTTAGTGGGAGAAGAAATCGATTACTGAATTATACATATCGTTTCTACCCTTTTTTTCATTTTGCTTGTGTGAAGCAAAGTTGCTTTTGCCATCACATCATCTGCAGGGGAAGGATAATCATCTTGTTTTGTGGGTTGAAATATTGGGGCTGATTGAATGCTGAGATAGTTTTCTGTTTCTCTGTTTTTTGTTATTTAAAGAAATCCACGAGCGGGTCTATCGACATATATGCCGTGCAATGTGGGAAGTGCCACAAATGGAGGGTGATCGACTCGCAAGAAGAGTACGAAGACATCAGAAGTAACTTCTCGGGGAACCCCTTCGTTTGCAGCAGGAAACTTGACACTTCATGCGAGGATGCAGCGGATATAGAGTATGATGCGTCCAGAACGTGGGTGCTCGACAAGCCAAACTTACCAAAAACTCCAGAAGGTTTCAAGAGAAGCCTAGTTCTGCGAAGAGATTTCACCAAGTTAGATGCTTACTACATCGCGCCTTCTGGGAAGAAAATGAGGACCCGCAATGAAATAGCGGCTTTCTTGAAGCTAATCCGGAGCACAAAGGTGTGTCCATCTCGGAATTCAGTTTTCACTGCCCCAAGATAATGGAAGAGACCATTCCGGAGCATGTGGAGAAAAGAGTTTCTGGCAGTGGCAGTGGGAGTAATAAGAAATCTAAAACAATGAAAGATCAAGAATAAGCAGTTTGCTGGTGATGGGTGCTCGGTTCTACTTAGGAAAGCTGTTGTTTAACGTAGTATGTTCGTGTGATTAGCATGGTGGGGTAAAATTTTGGGGGATCTCCAGGCTTGGCTCTCTGTTTGTTCCCTGGCATGCACTTGAATCTAATTTACATATGGACGTCGTGAGAGCAAGTGCTTTGTGTGTTCCTGTGGGTTGATATTTTCTTCCGAAATGCGATTAGAGGTACTACAGGAAAGGAAGCTTGTTAAATTCCAAGCCAAAACTGAGAAATTTGGCTTAAAATTTTAGCAGGAGTATTCCTGCAAGCGTGTTGCTTGACAGAATTTGGAGTGCGTCTTGCAGATACCGACTAATGTGAGAGTTTCATTTTGGAATGGTGACTGAGGGCACTCTTCAGATGTTCTAGTTCAACATGATACGAAGATTTCTTTTTCAAGTGTTGTCTGTTGAAAGTTCGTTGATGTCTTTATAGAAGAAATTGGCCCGGAAGCTGGCTCTTGTTTGCCATTTGCAGTTTGGAACATTATTGATAGCAACGGCCTATAAACTCGCGGTTGGAGTTGTGTCGAACTATCTTTTTCATGTTGGATAGAATCCCTCGTCTAAATTTCTCCGGGGACTTCGAGGTCTAATTCAGACAACAAAAGCCCCAATACCGTCCAAAAGAATTAGTAGAGATCCTTGACTTCTTGTCTTTCCATGCACCTCTTTTTTACCTGCTGTTGTCAGGTCCTTTCTTATGGGTGAAAGGAAGGTGCTTCTGAATCAGTTCGAGGACTTGATGGCTCGTTACTAAGCCATGGGCCGAGCATGTAACCTGCCGAGAGGTATGACATATCGAGAGGCAATGAGAAAGCGACACTGTCAATACGCCAAGTCTGGCGATTGTCTCATAAGTATTTCTGGTTGTCAATGAAAAAATGAGACCAATGAAACCTCGCAACAAGCAGCAGCCGCTAGGGGTGAGCATTGGATCGCCCGGACCAGACTAGATCGATCAATTTGGTTCAATTTCCGAATGAAATCGGTGATTTTCAGTCCAATTCCTAGTTCCGAGGGAAAACTTGACCGGACTGACTTTTTTATTTAAAAAATATTTTTTTAATTTCTTAAAAAATAAAATAAACCCTAAAATAATAATAATTCTAGTATTTTTTTTTTTTTTTTTTTTTTTTTTTACTAGATGTTCGGTTTCATTGGACCAAATCCCCGTCCGGTCCAGTCCCCAATCCCAAAAAATGAGAACCAATCACCCCTAGCAATAGCAACGACAAGATAGTTGAAATAATTCCCAAGATGGGGTTGTTTATATGAGTCTTCTTTTGTCGTAGCGCTTGATACTCTACAAGTATTCTGAAAGATCCAAGTAGCAGCCCTAGTGTTTACTACGTGTTGTCTCCCTAAAAGTTGTTTTTTTCCGTCTCTCTGCCCTTTCATCCGGACTGACCATCTCATAATCACGAGCATCTAGCGGCCTTCTACTTACTACAGGCACTATATCCATATGAGTGAGGTCTGTGTCTACTTCTCCATCATTTTGCAAAATGAATCCAAGAGTTAAGAGTTTCACTCTTTGGAACTTCCCGATCTCCAAATTCCCACCAGTGGAGGCAAACCCCTACTGTTACTGAGCTCACGCTCCATGTGCTCCATCTTATTGGCCGACTTAAACCGAAAGAACAAAGAAAAGAGAATCATGCCTCAATCTCAGTAAGGAAATGAAACCTCATCTTCCATTACATTTTCAATTAAAGACTTTATTAGACGACACTGTGGCCTACTGGATTTGCTGCCTTCAAAATCTGAAGCATCCTCAACCAGAAAACTCAAACAAAACACTCTCATGGGAGGGAACGGATCTTGTAATCGAGATACAGTCTATATCTTACCTAGTCAGGCCATACAGATTTGCAAGAACTAGTGATACCTTTTGACCAGAGCATGAACTGGCTTAACACAAATTGAAGACGTAACAGCACCAAATCGAGAATTCAAAGCATGATCCATCTGTCAATTTCATTATCAAAGCAGGCATTGGTCTTGACAAATTTAAGTTACTGATCCAAAAACATCTCTACTTGGATGGAAGCCTCTCATGTTCCAATTCTGAGGAATAACTGGACCAAAGATGATCATGTGGAAAACTATTAATCCACCTACCTTTGCTATGAAGAAAGTTTAGTTAACAAAATGTTTTATAGGGTTCAACTTCCATTCCCTCCTTTACTCATGCAGATAGTAAGCATATGAAAAGCTCTTGTTTCTTCCCAGTGCATAGTGCTGATCTTACCTCTCCATTTTCCCACCACTTATATCTTTCTTGAGAAATTATCATAAAAGCTTGTGTTTCCACCAATGTAGGTATTCCATGTTGCTCCTCAAAGCACAGCATGAAGCTCCAATCTGCAAGATAAGTGGATAAAAGTCTCTGGGACAATTACAGTTATTCCATTTCACAAGCTTGCTAACTTTAGAGAACCTATAATTTTACAATTTGTTCAAAAGTATTTACAAACAAAAGAATGTTATCAAGGGGTCACCAAATATCATCTTCTAGGATCCTACATTTCTCTTCTGATACAAACTACTCATCAACTTACATGGGGCAGTAACAGGGTATGTACATCTAAGCCTAGAGGCAAAAGGTCACCTTTGGTTGCTTGGAAAAACCTGTGGTTTGGCCACAGAGTACCCAGTGTGAGAGCTAGCATTAAAAGCGCAATCCTCGATGAACACAGACCAATGTGAATCATAAGAGCAAGGCCCAATTATCATCAAGAAACAGACCTAAGTCCTCTGAATAAAAGGCACGGGTCCTGGGGCTCATTAGCTCCAATGCACGGAGCATGTTGTCAGCTTCTCGACCGAATGCTCGCCAAACTCCCGATTTGGATGAGATCAAAATTCGGGTCCTGTTTTGCAAGACCTAGTCGGGTTTGGTATACTCAAGAAGCATGTGTGGGGATCGGTAAATCTTCACTAGTGTCCAGTAAAGGACCTCCTCCACTCCAAGTTCACCTTCTGCTCTTGCAGCATATATATCCTCACAAATTGCCATCAACCTATCACAAGCCAAATATCTGCTGCTTAATGTGTTGTAAACTGTACTGGCAGATGCTTTATCCAACATCTTTCTTTAAACTTTTCTATAGTGAAGTTAGATAATCCAGGAAAATAGTAATTCCAGATTTGGATTAACGAGAACTGAAAGTAATAGTGAAGGTAACACAGGCATAATGTTGCCAGTTATTACAATTCCAGAGTTTCATTACCAAGATAACTGCTACAACAGTTAAAATTTGGTACAACTTTTACTTTTAGCTTGTCTTTTTCTTGAACATTTAGAGTTCAATTTTATTTAGGCTCCATTTGCTTCACAGAAAATGAATGATTTGAAAAACATTTTCCTAAAAACAACAGCTTGCATCATCTACAAAAACAAATGAACAATAAATATTTTCATCATTCACAAAAAATTTTAAACATAAATTGTTTTTGATATTAAAAACATTTTCCATTGACTAATTACTAAAAACCACCCAATCGATTGTTTTCAGGAAAATGTTTTCCAAATCATATATTTTCCAGTCTTAATGTTAAGCACCTCAAATATTTAAAAACACATGAATGTCAATATGTAAAGTCGCCCCAAAGTTCTTCATAATGTCTAACCATTAAATTATAATTTGGGAGTGGGGCTTTTTTCATGCCCTTTTCGGCTCTAACACACCATTTTAAAATTGATTGACCAAGTCACCCTCTAAAAAAATTAAATAGTTATTATAGCTGTCTCACATATATTAAATATCTTCTGATGTAATCATGTAATCCATACCGACTAATCATTTTCATGTCATTGGCACTATCATGGAGAATCAGATCTCCACCTTCTCTATTGTATTCAGATTTGGGCTATTTAGCTTTACTTCTTGTGCACATGAATTCAACCAAAGTCAAACAAGAAATACAAAAAAAGGAAGAACAAAAGCCTCGCTAGATCTCATAAATGATTTCTTTTTCATCATCGAATTGGCTCATTTACACCAAATCTTGAGCATTTTTTAATCTCACAGGTGTCACTATGTTTTCAAGATTACACATAACAAAAAATTTAAATGTCGAATTTGATTTCTCTCTATATATATTCTTTCAATGTGTTGTTCCTCCTTTCAGTGAATAAATAGAATTTCCTTCTGTTCTAGGTTCAAAGAGTACTAAAGGAAAATCTTTTAAGTAAACTAAAATAGTAAAGTGATAATCAATCATTTGTGAATTTGCACTAGAAAAAGTAACTATGAAAAGCAATTGCTGTTTAAAGGGTAGTTCGGTCAGCTAACTAGAAAGGGTGTATTTTAGCCAAAAGTGGTGTGGAAACAACCCTGCCCTTAATATATTGATTTTGGAAAATTTAGACAAGGCCTTTTGCTTTGGCTTAAGGAAACAACACCTCATCCATCATTTTGCTTTCTTTAGGGACAATAGATAGAGAAAAGAAAAAGTATATACATATGGAACTGGCCCACTACCAAATACCACAATGCTACTTGAAAAGCCGATAAAAGATTAGACATGGACCAATATTTCCATTTCTCAAACAAAAATAAACCTCAACTAAGACCGAATGTAAATATGTGAAACCTACAATACAAAAGTATTCTTCAAAAGTAAAACTCGATTTGTCTTCACACATTATTCTCAAGAACAGTGCACTCTTAAAGCAATTAATTTATTGGCTATTAAAAAAAATTCTTCTAAAATTTAGACCATTGCTCTTAAAGCCGACATTCACAATGCAAGGTACACTAATACACATCTGGACCCTAGTTTTGTAATAGTAGCATTATTTTATTAGGAAGTTTCATTTCAAACTTATTCACAGTTTTATTGAGAGAAATAAAATACTCTTAATGAATTGTTTCTGGCAAGCAGGCTTGAAATAGAAGTTGACAATTGATATCCATCATACCGCATAACGTCATCAGCGTATATGGGAATCAAGGTGATGAGAAAATAGAAAGAAGGCAGAAAGGAAGTCTACTACCTGTCGCAGGAAGGTAGATTTTCATAGGGTATTCTCATTCTCAAGTCAGCACACTGAAGTCTGATAAAGCGACCGACAGCCAGCACAAAAGTAATATAGAGGCCCCAGATGCTGAACTTGCTAAGCGTGTCACCAAGGATGCCCTCTAAAACATGTATTCAAAAAATTAGTCAACTCCAATTGTCCTGCAATATCATGATAGTTCTCTGATTCACTAGAGAAAACAATCTATACTTTTATGACTTACGAGGGGGTGTTTCTTCAGACACTATAATTGCCATTGGTCCCTTCAATCCTCCACATCCATTGACATCTGATGAATTTATATCATGGAAGGACCACCACTGCTGTTCTGCACGATTCATGACGAGGTCTGCACTAACTGCATTAACCTGATAATTTATGGTGGATCAGACAAGCCCAAAGAGGATAAAGATCTAAAAGCTTTCCCAGTTGCCATGCATCACATCATTGATTTTAATCCTAACAGAACCACCATTGGAAACAAACAGTTGAGGTTGCAACTATTTGAAATACGAGAAGGGATGGGCTTGCCTCTTTCATGTTATCTAACTTCATGATATGATTGAGCACATCTTTGTCAATTTGTTAATTAGATCCTGATGAGTTTGGTTCTTTTATTTCAAGCAATATGAAGTGGAGACATCATAAGCCACACATGTCAACTATATCGGTTCCATGTTTCTCCCAACATTGCCTGGGAAAGACTCAAGCCAAAATTTTTGCCTGAATTGTCTAAAGAAAAATGAGTACATGTAATGAAAAGAAATTCTTTCAAGCACATCACCCATTCAAGTAGTTAATGTAAGATTTTTATCCCTCATTCTTTTGACAAAGAATTTGCCATTACCCACTGCCAGAAGTGAAAGAGAAAAAGGCTGCTATGTCCCAAATTTATTTCACAGGAAATTCAGGCTGTCATGTGGAATTCACTTTGAGATTTTCAGAGTTCTCATATGTGAAATCATAAATTTATCAATCAGTGAAAGATTGTATATACGATGGCAGGTGTCGCATGAATCTTAGCATTATATCCTAGAGGGGCATAATTATATGTCTACCCCTATATTTCCTCTCTATTCTAAAACAACTTCCACATTTTTGGGCTAAAACCAATATATTAGCCCATGGGTGATAGCGCCCCTCTCTAATAACTCAAGCTTTTGAATATAGACCAATGCAAGAACAGAATGGATCTGAACCATCAAAAGTATCAGTTTACATGCAATTTTTGCTTTAAGCTTGATTTGCCTGCACCATTTTCACATTCAATTGCCGTAATAAAGTAAAATTGCACAATCAACTTGCATAAAGCCAAAAGGAATATGCTTTTGCGTGAATATTCTTAAATTACACTAGCAGCACAAGTTTCTTACATGTATCTAATTTATTGAGTTAGTCAGAATATAAATTGTACACCTGTATTTTCACCTATTTAGTTTATTAAGCAGTAGTTGGAAAGATACCATATAAGGAGCACAGATGAACCACACATAATGTACTAAAAAATGAGCACAAATGCACTCTTGACACATTCAATGACGACCTGATTGCACACAGATTTAGGCATGGAATGTATGTCCTTTGCAGTGTATGCGTGTGTTGTGTGCGCATACATGCAAGAGAGAGACAGACAGAGACAGAGACAGAGAGCATGCAGGTAAACAACTGACCAATGACCAACTAACCAACTTACCTCCTGTTCAAGAGGTCTGACTTCACCAGAACCTGTGACACGGAAGTACCTGGGATAGATATTATATATCCTAAAGCTGTTGCTGGAGCCATTGAGGACCTTTTGGATATTTGCTCTATTTGGAAGATCCTGAGAATCAACAGGTCTCTCATACTTGACAAGTTCCTTTCCTTTGGGTCGGTTCCTAGTAAGTATCCAGGTAAACGATATACCCATGTCCATATCATGTTCAAGGGACTTAGAAAATCCAGACTGAACCGCAGTGGGGACAAGCCACAACTTGCTTGCATCAGCTTGGCAGCATATCAATTGGATATCATTCTTATCAAAAGTATCCAAGTAACCTTCAGGAT
Source organism: Angophora floribunda (assembly GCA_014182895.1). Classification (NCBI taxonomy): domain Eukaryota; kingdom Viridiplantae; phylum Streptophyta; class Magnoliopsida; order Myrtales; family Myrtaceae; genus Angophora; species Angophora floribunda. The sequence continues at coordinate 9,492,715 of CM024712.1, forward strand.
CTAGATCAACATCAGTGTTGAGATCGTACCATGGGAGCTTCTCACATAGAGTGGTTTGATACAAAGTTAACCTTCCACGGATGGTCTTGATATCAATCTGAACGCTGGCATCTTTGATGGGATTTGCAATATTAGTTGGGTTACCACTGCTGTACATCTGACAAAGTCAAGGGGGAAAAGTCACTCCAATGTACTTCATCTATAACAGTCTAATGAGCCTTTTATGGACAAGTTCTAAATGTATATTACAAGAACTAGAAGATAGATTACTTCATGTAGAGTTAACAAGATTCTGATGTCTTACCAGCATCGGGGCCCAGATAACACATATCAATATGAAAAATAGACAGATGCCACTGCAACATTTGGTCATTTTGGTCTGTTTCTCTCCTTGCTTGTGCTTGGCTCTATTTAAGACCGCATCACACTTGACCAGGTATAGGCTTGCATAAATGTCCTCCAACTAAGAGAGAAGGCATTGAATCAGTCCATGCACCAAACAGACATGCAAAGTCCATTGAATAGCCTCAGAGGTAAGTATGTTAATCATTCTTAGATTGTGAAACAAAGACACTTTCGTATTATATTGAAAGATAAGAACTAAAATCACAGAGCAACAAGATTGTTTGTCAATAGTAAAAGAGATAATGCAGCAAGAGGCACCAGATAAAATCGACTCCCTAAGAAGGAAAATATATTCAATACCACAATTATCACCATTAGCACATTTGTTTCCTATATCATTGAGTGAGCTTAATTTGATCCAAGTACCTGAGACTAAAAGAAAAGCATGGAATTTATGAACATCACTACTCCCAAAATGAAATAAATTTGTTCAGGCAATAAGATCAGAATCAGGACACACTAAGGTGCCCTTCTATTTCTCAGGAAAAGGGAAGGGGTAGCAGTGCGAAGGGAGAGATTCACCTTTAGCCAGTCGTACATAGTCAAGGATGTAGTTGTGCATGACCAGTCCAGCACACACCTTAACTCATAAAGGAATGGCAAAGCTCGATACAGCCTATAGCCTAGGTAATTGACCCGAGAGACTCGACTGGTCAAAAACTGTCGATACAATGTGCTTTGATGAGGAATGCCATAGCGTACTTGTATTGCTTGCAGTGACAAAGAAGCAGCTTTTGCTACATATATAGCACAAAGAGCTAAAACTCCAGCTTGTTGCTGGGAAGGCCCCAGCGCCAGGCATACTCAGTTACTGAGTATGTGAAAAGAATGAGACTAAAAAGATAAAAAATCACTTTCCCCAGCGCATATGAACATAGGTAAATTATGCGGTCAACCACGATCATGAAGAAGATTATCTGCAAGAAAGAACTTAATGCAGTAAGAAGCAAATTGACATGTCATGCTAGCCCAGAAGAATACTAGAAAATAAGACTGTGTCACAACTTCAACAGATTGTGCTAAGTAGGCAAAGAATACTCAGAACTGATGTCATATAGCAGTAAATAACATTATTAGCCACATAACTAGCCAATAATTGAAGAAAAACATTCAAGCAATTCTAGGGCGCAGAAGTTCAGATTTTAGGTATATTTTTAAAGTCTTCAAATCTCCAATCTAGAGAAAGGTATTCGCAAATGACCAAACAAATTGGTGAGAGAGTATGGTTGATACATTCAAGCTAAGTAAAAACATCTGCTTGGATTCCTTTGGAATAGACACAATTGTTGCCAGAAAGAAAAGCAACAGAGTGGTTGAAGAATGACTTACCATTAGTATAAAGACAAATTCCTTTGGAAATTGATCTTCGAGCTGAGATACATCAAGAAACTCACTTTTATTTTTTATAACAGATTGATAGAAAATAGCCACCAAAAAGAAAACAGTCAAATCTGCACCAAAAATGTAGGCATACAGATCAATTTCTCTTTTGCCACCTCCTATTACAGAAAGTATGCTATAAGGGAATCCTATTTCTTCAACAAATCCAGATTGTTGTGCAATATTGATCTCTTTTGCTACATCACTTGCAGGAGTTAATGACCTGTACCATTCCGCAGAAGCACACTGTGTTGGAGGTGAGGCATATATCACCTCAAAAACTGCCAAAGCTATGTTTGTCTTTTCTTCGCTTCTTTCAATGCTTTGAACGTGAACCCTACTAGAAAATGGGCAAAGATTAGGATTTCTATCTGTACATCTCTCATTGTGAACTATTCTCAGCAATTGGTTTATTCCAGATTCTATTCTTTCTGGCTGAATCCCATCATCAGGCCATGAACCAACATCCATGGACACCTGAACAAAGTAAGGTGGAGATTCTGCCCCCCGTACCAGTGACTTCCAGTACCAAAAGAAGTTTCTGATCGTCATTTTAACCATGTTTATCATGTGGCATAGCAGCTCTTCAGCTTTCTTGCTCAAGCTATCCCTCCCAAGGTCCTTTTTTCTGCACAGAGCATTCACCCTACGGCAATTTACCTCAGTGTACGACGTCCATTCACCATCCTTTGCAGTTATTGAGCTCTGTATGAGGGTAAATAGGTAGACCAGAAATAGCGGCAGTATCCCAATAACAAAGAAAGATGTCATTTTATGTTCAGGAAATCCCAACTCATGAAGGAGGCCCGAATCAGCGGTCCAGATATGGTGGTGGACAATAATTTGGTAAAGATATTGAAGTAAAATATAAACTTCTGTGTAGATCAACATAATAACCCAGAAAATATAAGTGGGACCAGTATTTACACAAAGGGCATACAAAAAGAGTGCAGCAAGATACACCATTGACAGCAGGCTGAAGTTCCACAGGAAGACCAGAACGAAGCAACAGTAACACACAATATCATTATTGGACTGCATCTGGGACCATATATGAAATAATATTCTCCCTAGTTGGAGACTGGCAGCATCAGCGGCACTCTTATCAGATTGTAGAGATGAAGAACGATTCAAATCTGTAAATCCCAGGTTCTGGCTTTCCATCTCTTCATATTTCCCATCATCTTGTGATGCAGGTTCATTGGCATCCATATCTTCTGGCTTGATGTTCAGGAAGGTTACAAGAGAACTAACTGCCTGGTTTCCGATAGATTGGACCTGGGAAACACCATCTCCTAGAAGCTGTACAGCAGAGACTATAGGGTTATCCTTAGCTTGACCTCGGACTTTCTCTTTCTTATCTGAATCACATAAAGAACCTCCACCATCCTCCTCAGCCTCAGTGATCTCGCCATGGGAAAACTCAAATGAATGATCAGCTGAATTTATTACATAATGACTTTCATCATTCAGACTAGCAGGAGAATCATAAAATTCGAAAGGAAATACAGACTCCTCACCAACAGCATGATCTGGTCTTCTCAGCAACCTATTCTCTTTATCCCACATCCCAGCATCTTTATTTGAAATTAAAGAGCTCCTTCTCCTCCGAAGCCCTTCACTACCTGGAGAAGTGCTGTCACAGTTTGCAGTGGGGATTCCACTATGGAGTTGAATTTGCAGGTTGAGCATCTCAGATTTCATTTTCTCCACTTGCATGTTTCTCTGGCGTTTCTTTTCCTCAGATTCACGAATATGCTGTAACTGAGCAGTCTTCCATGCAGCTTTCTTCTCTTGTTCACTTACGATGGTACCAATTTGCTCTGCTTCAAGATATCGAAAGACATAGTCGAATTCTTCGGAAGAAAACATATAGGATTGCACTGACACAAGAATGAAGATAATGATCTCAACCAGTGCAGATCTTGCGGTGATGCGGAAACCATAATCATACTTGTGAAAACCAATCACCTCAAATATATAATTTACTGTCTTGCATTTTTTGGCACAAAAATCCCCAACAAAAGGAGATTGATATGCAAGAGATAGAACAATAACTGCAAAGTTGTACATCCGCAAGAACTTGAAAATCCTATTTCTCTTCTTCAATATGGTGAGTCTCATTCGAAAGAAAACCAGAGCAAAGGCAAGATATCCAAGATGCAAGATATCGTACTCCAGGGTCCCAGTAATTAAAACTAAAGCAAGCACGAGATCCAACAGATGGCAATAACAATATAGCCTCAGGTAGTCAAGAACTGTCCACATGCTTTTAGTTTCAAATGAGAGATCTCTCCATACAAATATGTTTTTGCGCTGAGATATCACTTCTCTGTAAGTATATGACCCTGAAAAGCTGGACCTGTGATCGGCACGAAGTTTTAAACAAGCAAGCATGAAGACGATGAAGTAACTGATCAGGACACGAGAATCATCAATGGTAAGACCTGCATCAAAGTGGCACAAATATCACAGATTTTGAGAATACACTCCCATAGAAATAATGAACATAGACAAAAGAAGTGAAATGTACTGATAACATGTAAGCAAAGGGACATCTGAAAAAGATTAAGAATAATATGAACTATGATGAGTTTATGCAACTCTAACATGCTTTGTTCAGTATTAGGAGTGCTCTCATGCAATAACGGAGAGAAACTCTTAACCAGCAAAAGTATTAAACTACTAGGTGGTCTTACCTAACCAACAACTTTCACAGAAATGTAAATGTGAGCTTGAACTTTGCCAGCAATCGTTGCAATGTACCTCAGCCTTGCTTGATGTCTGTGGATTGGCAGACAGCGTGCTCTTCCAAATGACAAAGTATTCAAGGACAAGAATGGAAGCAAGCAAAAAGACAAGTGCTGGCCATAATTTCCGAATGACATTGCGATTTAGAAGTATGCAAGCAGCGAGAAGTGCAATATATAGCATAGAAAAGGCATTTAACAAAGCAAAGCAGGCAAGGAGCAGGGCCACCATGTTTATTTCAAGGCCAAAGAGGTTAAACATGTTCTCCATCCAAAACTTTATATAGACTATGAAGATTGTCTTCTGTGTTTCAAATCTCTCCCTTCTCATGGTGATAATCCTTTTGTTGTTCCATTTGTGGCTTTCATTGGTGCTTCCCCAAATATATCCAAAGGAATATTTTCTAGCACTGCCACCCCCAGAGCCTCCAGCTTTGGGTATATTATTTGATGCTTGAGAAAAACCGGAGGCTAAGGAAGACAAATTGCTTCTCATGCCCTCCGGTTCACAAGGAATTGCAGGAGCATCTGCAGGTGGCTTGCTTTCCCCATTCGAATTAGAAAAATCTGTAAACACCTCTTCGGCTGATACAAACAGAGGGCAAGGTTCATCAGTGTAATCTTTGCTCAAAATGTGAGTTGGTACCTTTTGCAACCAACGGAAGACATTGTATTGAAGGGTACAAGCAGATATCACCAGCACTTTTCCCCTTAAACCCAATTCTAGACCCCAAAAGCCTGGCTGAAATAACTCAAAACCCAAGAAATTGGCTAAACTAAAGTTATTCTGTCCAGGAAACATTCCTGCCAGGGCACCCCACATTTGAAAGAGATATTCAGTCATCACCAGAATTCCTGTATAAAGAAGGAATAACTTTGATGGGATTCGAGATGCTTTAGGTAAAAGGGAACATATGACAAGACCAAGCAGATAAAGGAAGCCAAAGAGACTAATTGGTGACAAAGATGCATAGAACACTGCTATATACACTATCTTGTCACTATGCCAAATGACAAGCCTCTTAATAAATCCAAGTACTCCAAATTCCATAAATTTGGAGTCATCAGATTGAATATACTTGCTCTGTCTCCTCTCATAGCTGTAAAGCTGCATCACAATCAGGATTGCAAGAGACTGCCAAATATTCTGCAATAGCGAAGCTTCTGAGTTGTAGGCCAAGTAAAACTGAAGATCAATCAACCGCGACAACCACATCTCAAAGGTGGAGAAATTGCTCAAGCTGTATATGAAGATAAACACAGCGATTGAATATACTTTTAATGGAAACCAAAGGTGTCTTCTTGTCCTTTCAACAAGTTGTCTTCCTATAATCCAACATAGGAGGAGCAAAATGTAGCCAATCGATATGCAATTGGGTGTCACCAAGTAAACTGTTAGGAGGATTGTCAAAAAAGCAATATACGTGCCACATGACCGATATACAGATAGAAACTTCTGCCCAATTGCACCGAGAAATGACGCGATCCTTCTCTCTGGAAAGTGAATGGAAATTACTTTTCACAAATGCAAATTATAAATACCTATTGCATAATTTAGAAAAACAGTAAACAAAACCCTTCCCCTGTAAACCTCTACAAATGAATCTGGCATCCTAAACAGAGCATAACGAGTCAAAAGCCCACTACCATCTCTAAGTAGAAAAAGTCCAGTCATTACTCACATGCAATTAAACCAGTTGCATAATCAATATTCATGCAGAAACCCATGGGGGAATTTAAGGGGTGTGTTCGGGTTTGAGGGATTTTGGCAGAGGATGGTGCGCTTGATATTACATCCAGAGCTAAACTATTTCATCTTCATTTTGACAGTGCACAAGACAGTTTGCTGTTCAAATTCCTGCTACTGCTCTACACGTGGTACAACTGTATGGTCACCAGAAGTCTACATAAGAATAAACTCAAGGAGAAATCCAATATACAGATAGCATTGCACTTGAAAAAATTACTATAGAGATTCAACAGTTATCCAGACAATTTCTAAAGAGGACTACACTTCAGCATGCTCTTTAACGTGTCAAAATGTAAAGTCTAACCCCATTCTCGCTGCACATAAATGAATAGCAAATATACCAGAGGAAGCGTTTCCTTGGGTACATCTAGTGTTTGGAGAAGCATACACAGACAGCAAAACTGATTTGCTCAGACCAGCTTTCAAAATGCCAAATCCAATTGGGGTGCTAGGAGAATGTTGCACAACCGCCGAGAAGGAAAATAGCATATCAAAGCCATGATTGTGGATTGCACAGAAGCAAGCAAGCAGAGCAATTTCAAGGAAGTCCCAGGAACTGTCACAATCCAGAAGACCTGCAGCAATTTAACCAGCCAACCCCACCAAAACAAAGAACAAAAAAATTCAGACCCTTGCAACAGAATATAGACCAATGCAATTAGAGGCAATTTAGAAGAAAGAATAGGTTTAAAAGTGAAGCAGGAAAGGTTTGGCATACCTAACTGGGACAGAATTTGCATGCTCAATGAGGTATCTTCTAAAGTTCTAGAAATCAAGCTAATCCGAAGAACGTAAAGCAGTGCAAAGTGAGCCTCACAAAGGAGGATCAGAGATTGTCGTATCTTTCTGCCAATCTCATGGGTCAATAGATACATCAGAAAAAAAATCACTGAGGCAAAGATCAGAAAGACACAGGAATTAGTGAAATTCTGGAAATTTATCTCACATAATAAGCATTACAAGAGGCTGAAGAATGAAATAAATTTAGATGCTGTGAAAACTCGATTAAATTGCATATGAAGGCATACAGCAGTAACTTACTATATACAGCATGGATGAAGCCAGGTTTCATTGCAATGAGAAATATCAAAGCCAACACGATAGCCCTTGAGCATTTTCGTAGTCCCCAGGCAACAGTAGCCACAATCAATACTTTGGTATCCTCCACTGCATTCAAAAGAGATAACCTCAGAAGACAAACTGGAAGGTATACCTATTTCGCGATGTTAAATAGGAAGACATGACTTAAACAAGAAAAGTCTAAAAATCAAAATGTGTAGCTAAGTATGACGTGACAAAATAAAACATGGAGGATATTGAGATACTTGTGTCCAACATGGAGGAATAAGAAAAGCATACATGATGGACAGCTTCATTTAATACAAAATGCCCCATTAAGATATTTTGCCCGAACACATACATCAGGGATGCTAAAATATCATAAAACCATATACTTTTTGAGGCAAAATGGAGGGACCACCAAAATACTGAAGTAGATCACTGAACTTCAACACAGGAGAAATGAACCAACAATCCTCAAAATTACCCCATTTTTCATTATCCCATAGAGTTTAAAATTCAATATCTTTATTCTTGAGGTACTCTTGCTTCCTAATCAGTCCTAAAGTATTCATTTTGACCCATCACCATCATTTTAGGTGAATCAGAATCATATTTCTAACAAGCAGTATTCTCAGCCAGAATGCTAACCCAAAAGTTTGTAGATAAGCTGCATCAAGTTCCTTATCAGGGATGGGATGTATGACGGGCAGCATGAATTTCATTAAAACAGTGACCACAACCTCAGATACTAGTTACCCCAAAATCATGACCTGGCAATTGTCAAACAAGACTCCATATTGACTGCACTCGGATATGATGCAATGCAATAGGAACAATACATGACTCAACATTTTTAATGCAAGGTAGCACTCACAAATGAGAACATGACAGATTAATAAACATGCTCATCATTCATAAGATCAACATCAAGTCTCCTCAACATCAGATAAGGATCCTTTCCTCTACCTGGATTGGGGTAAATGAATCATCTTACGAGGATAGGCAATATTCAACGTCGTTTGTTCTGTCAGATCCTTCTAATATTGTTCATTCTAAAGGGTTCATCTTCATATCCTTTCAACAAATCCCCTCCTATAAAGTCATGTCTTCTCATTGAAGAATCTTGAGGTCATCCTCGCACGTCTAAGTGTCGATTTTGTGTTTCTATTGTCCTATCCTCAATTTTGGAATCCACAAATATTCCTGGATACACATTCTTAGACTATTTTTCTCAAATCTCTCATATTTTAAACCATCACAATCGAGGATACATTGATTCATTTGCATCTTCTTACTAAGTTAAGTGTACTCTTCCCAAACACACCAAACGCATAATATCAACACAATATTTAGCTGAGGAAATTTACTATGAACTAATTATTTAGAGGTTTTTTAACATTCAGCAACATACTTCCCTGACTGAAAATAATTATGCCATACAACTGCAGGTATTCCTCTCTAGAATTTAATGAATTTGTTTGTTATCGACTTACAGCATTAATATCTGATACTTCCGTATTTTGCAACCTATGACAAAGAAAGTCCACCTTTTACGGACTTTTCAAAAGTCATGGCATCTATTCACATTGATCTCCATTTCTAGTAAAAAATTATTTGCAGAATGTTGAAAACAAAATTTGCTACACGTGGAAGAACAACAATGCATAAGGTCCATGCATGCAAATGAAAAGTAAACTATCAAGCTAAAGCAATTACTGTTACACCATGATCATATGGCAAGGATGAATAGCTAACCCCCATGATGAAATAAATAACAGTGCTCCTCCACCTCTTCCCATAATTACCTTCTCCATAAGAGTCATCATTTGGATGTCGCCCATACTCATCAGATAAACTGAGGAAAACAGAGTTGTTCACAAGATTTCCCAAGGCAACTAAAACTCCGAGACAGAATTGAGCAAGAAGAAAGAATCCAGGAACTGGATAATGCCATAAACCAACCATCTCCCAGATTTCCATGTCCTGAACATGCATCAATAATAACATCACTAGTAATTTCTAAGAAGAGGATGTAAAACTTAAAGCAAGATAGGGAGATACCTTCCCAAGCTTCCATTTCAAGAAGGCAAACGCTACATTGAATACATATGTAGCCACAGCCCACAAGAGGATGAAGACCAGCAGAAGCCCATTTAATCGATGCATTTGAAACAAAGAAGGAAAGGCATAAATAATGTACCCAACATATGCAAGTAAGCCAAGGCACATATGCTGGCAAAATGGAAACTCCAAAATGAGAGGGCAAACAAGGAGACCTGTCATGTTCAATGACAAAATTTTAGAGATATACAACTAGAACTGAGAAACAAGTGCACAAGCACCAGAGTGCTTAACCCTCGCGCACATATTTTGAATATAAAATACTGTAAGCAGGGTATGGACTTTCAGAGAAAATCACACATAACACAACTCAGACAAGCAACACCTTTTCAGTGAAAATTAACACTGAAATAATGAGATCAAAGTTCTGAAGTTAAGGCTTTAAGAATCAAATGAAACTTTACTAATTTCAGTTTTGGACAGGCGCCATGTCTTATTCAAAAAACAACTGGCCGTCAGAATTGTCTATTGATTCAACCAAATGATTATCGCATTTACTTCTGAAAAAATCCATAATCAATCACAGAGATGGTTGATGTAGATCTGGAATACCCTCACTTGGTGACATGCCACCTGCTTTTGGTTTAAATTCCTATTTAGCTGAATTTACTAACCATCATGTAGATGAAGCCTCCAATGGCTATCAGTTGAACACAAATCAGTAGTACATCAGTTGAATGCTAGGTGTTCTACTTTATCACTTTAAAGCATTTTTATTAATATTTCTTTCCTAGGAAATTTTAATCTTTCCAAAACCACTTGGCATGAGAGTTATAGGGATTGAGATTCAAGCCAGTGTAGGAAGTTAGGACCATACGTAACCAGAATGGGAAAAGGATGAAATTTTTCATTCAATTTGATCAATTTAACGACAGAAAGGCAGATCACCAGCACATGTATTGCGTCTATTTAATGGAAGAAGTGGCACAATAAGCCAGGAATCATTTTGTCTGTTAAAGATTAAGGTCAGAGGATAGTGACTGATTAGCTCCATCTTATCAGCAAAAATACATCACAGAATGCTGAATTGGTCAGTATTATTAAAGACATAACCTTTTAAAAGATTGACAGCAATATGAAAGCAAATTAGTCTTGGAAAAAACAAAAAGAACCCATCCATTACAATGTAGAATTTCCCGGCATCATATTTCCCATCTGAAAGAAAACCAAGAGCAGCTAATTATAAACATCAAGTTAAATATGAAACTCTATTGCGTAGGATAAAACAAAGATTTCCTTAAAAGAGGATTCAGTCAACACTAACAATCGAGATCATGCCCTAAAGTTTAAAAAAAAAAAAAAAAAAAAAACTAGGAATGAAGACAATTATCATGCATATTATCACAAAGAGACAAATTGAGAGTATGATAAAATAGCAGTTTTAGCAACATGTACCGGAAACCATATGTGAAAAAATTGATACTGAAGGTTCGAAAAACTGATCCCCTCAATAGCACATTGGTATGTCTCACGCCAGATCTGTAATTAGACAATGTAATTCATCAATTATAAAGGTATTTCAAGCCAAATATGGCATAAGAATACTCTAAAGTTCAAACTGTCTACTCCTTCAAAGACAATTTGACAAACAGTAGCAGCTAGACTTTGATCTCCAGGAAAAGGAGGTAGAGACAGAGTCATTCAAGAGATTATATATAAAAATACAAAAATTTAGTTTACAACTATCACTTCTAGATAGCTTCTACCCTCCCACGGCTCAATTATAACACAGAAGCAACCATCACTTTCAATGACATGCATGTTTTCAATCTCCCCTTTGCATTCCACTTAAAAGACAGAGAGATCATGTTAGAATGCCTTTTCCAATATCTTTCAGATGCAGTTAAAGGTTAAGATTTTATCCAACTTAAAAAGTTGAAATGAGATGTGAAATTATACTACTGTCAATATTATTTGATGTCAATTTTAGGTGCAAAGCCTCCCTTGGGAATCATGGTTGGGCAGGTAATAATAACTCAAAGTTCACCTATCTAAACTTGACAGCAAACACATGCTGCAACAATGCAAAGTATGCTTTATCAATTGGGTGATTTCATGTAGGAACCTCTGGAGTTAAACAATAAACTAAGATAGATGCTACTCTTTGGGATGGACAGATGCCAAACTGACAGACCTTGTGACAAGACCAAGATCAATTAAATTAGAAATATATTAGGCATGACCCATTATTGAGGTTGCTTACATATAAGTTGCTATTAACCCATGGAACATCCACCACATCTAGAAACTTACACTTACTCGGAAAGACACAAAAACATCAGAGAACGTATAATGCGACTGCAAGATAAGCCTCTCGTATTAAGCAGAGGAACTGTTAAAGAGTAATAAGAGGGGAAAAATAATGTGGAGTGTATGATACAAAAAAGAAAAGAAAATCACAATTGCATGATTAAGAGCTCAGGCAATATGTAGATGCGGGTATCGTTCTATTTTGATTGTTATACCAATAAAAAACAGAAATGACCACTTAAAGTACAGAGCTTTGACTGGGGAGAAAACTAATAAGGAACTGTACCTCGACTCACGAATAAAAAATGAATTGGAAGGAAGAAGGTGCTCTGTCAAACTACTCTCATTTGTTGATAGAATGAGATCCATCTCCTCTAAATTACATTTGACATGGGATAGCTGCAGTAAAAAGAAAAGTACTTATAACCACATGAAAGCAACAAATGCACTGAAACAAGCAGAAACAATCTGGTATAAAAATGGTTTAACCGTCAACCAAACAGTTTACAATCATGAGAAAGCAAGCAAAGTTGGACCAGATCATGACTTAAGTGAATTTCTTGTTGTGAGTGAATATCTGCTGTACACATGATGCTCTTATATATTCACAACATCGATTATGTTTTCACCTCTTACTGCAATTTTAATTTTGTAATATGCACTATGTCCTATCTGCATGACTGTGATGTACCCACACTTTTGGGTACATATTGATGCATCAAAGGAAAAATTGTAGGTATCCATACTATACTAGTTAAAGAGCAGAAACATGGGACCAATGTCCAAATGCAACTTTAAGGTCAACAAAACCACTGAAGCATTAGAATTTTGTCATCGTATAGATGATCTAACATCTCTCCAATTAAATGACTATGTGAAAGTGCTTCTGTTCCAAGAGGTCAAAGTCACCCTTGTAAGTGCATAATACTCCCAAAAAGCCCAACAAACAGACCGTAAATAAAGTCTTTTTTCTAGAAAAAAGACGTAACTGAGCCAGAATAAGATAAAAATGCAACAAATTACAGAGATCACAACAATCAAATTATCTCAACAAGGATCTATGTTACTGATCTCAACCAGGAGTCATTTGATCAAAGAACTCAAAGCCACATACCATCATATAGAAAAGAACAAGGGAAACACCAGAACAAATCTTTGGCCACTCAGTAGTAGCAGATATTTTATATAAACCAATGAAGTCAGCTATCCAATTTGATATCTCAGGGAAGTCTACAGGAAGCTGATACACATAAAGCAGAACAATGTTGAAGCCTGCATAAAGCTGAAGTGCCCTCCACCACCTTCAAAACCATATAATTGCAAAGCACTGGATTCATTAAGAGCAGGCACGTTTTGTAAATGGAATGAGGAAAACGAAGAGAAACTCTGCATGCCACTGAATAAGTCACCTGAATAAACCAAGAAAGTTGCTACTTAGAGACCAATCTACAAGGCCGACACAGCTACCCACAAAAAATGGCAGAGAAATCCATGAAGGATAGCTGATTCCCACAACAAGCTGGATGGCAGGCAACACCAAACAGAAAGCAATCCTCAGTCGGGAACCTATGAGATTGTAAGACAGACAGGTAAAAGAAAATTCAAGCAACCTTGTCAGTTGGAGGGAAGAAAACAAATTTAAAGACTATTAACTCTTGTTATGAAAGCTTATCCCTCATGTGGAATATTACCTCACTGAAGAAGGATATACTCTTCTTACAACCAAAGTCAAAGTCACAAACCCATTATCAAGAGGAAGAAACTAGATTTAAGATAATATGTAACAGGATATCTATGGCTAGTAAGAACAATTATCAACAGAGTGCATTTCAATTCTTAGGTCTTTATCTTTCTCGCAATCTCAGATGTATGAACCAAGCTACCTAAAGTAGGTAACATAACAGAGGCCTCTCCAAACTTGTAGCATTAACTGATAAAAGCCATTCAGCCATAAACATGAGGACATATTGGGATGAAATTCATCCTTATAAGCCATGGCAAATTAGAGTTTTCCAGTAGAATTGATTTTCACTGTTGCGCATCTTCTCCAGATATTAGATCAGCCACATAATTTTCAAGATGTCTCGGAAAAAAAACTACAGATAGTAAGTTATGAACTTGAGATGACTTGCTAATTAATTTAAGAAGTTAAGAAGACATACTAAATTGTCTCCTACAATTACTCACCCAAATGTTGAATAACAGACACAAAGCTCCCCCAACATGAATATGGCGATATAATTGGACCAAACCTATTCCAGTAGATTTGGAGAAAAGCAACAGTAACTGCTAAAAGGTGTAATGCCAAAAAGTAAATTGCTGAGGGATTTTTCCAGGAGTGGACTCTGCATACACACCAAATGTGCAGAATGTCAGAAAAACAAGACGTGATTCGTTGAAAAGAACAACAGACACTAAAAAATAAACTCACGTCAGGAATCCAAAAAGCTTAGCCCATGAAGCATCCGCTTCGCTCCATCTTCCCCCATGAATAGCCCATATTATAAGAAATAGTGATTCACAGAGCATTACAAGTATGGAAAACATGATGATGGACCACAGCAACCAGGGAGGCCTATGACGACGAAAGCCTACAAGGGAAACAAATGCCATGTTTGTACACGTAAAAATTCCACATAAAGCAACAGGTGGAAACTATTGCAACAAACTCATTAATACTTAAACAGGTAAAATTACTGAGCAATGAACATGACAATAGCATTAAGATGCCAAATTTTTGCTTAAAAGTGGAACAATGCTATGGGAGATTATAAGAAATCAATTTCCATTAGCAAGTGATATGAGAAATTTATGCATCATATGGATTTTGCAGTTGTTGTCTCTCATTCGAGAGCATCTCTTTCTTTCAAATGTCCAATTCATAAAATAAACCCATTAAACATGGAAGAGGAAGGAGGAGAAGATTGCTCAATCAGGAAAAAAGGACACACGTCGTAAGAGACAGAGGAAATGCAGCTTACCCAATTTCGACACATTAAACTGAAAAACGAGGAATGCAATCAAATCTGCCAGACATATCAAACTCCAGTTGACTAAAGCAGCTGCACCACAAGAAATTGATAATATTAATATGGCATAATAAGCGAGCAACCATGCCATACTGCAAGCTTTGAAAGGGAGAGTAATCATGAACAACTTTGCAAAATATAGAAAAGGAACAACAGGAAAGAAAAGGATAACCTGTTCCTCTATTAGCAACAAATGAAAACAACCAGGGATCTTAATCAGCAAATTGATTAGGGAAAAGTCCACCATTAATCACAGAGGGGGGGGGGGGGGATCATAAAATTCACTTGCATATGTAAGCAGGTATGCTTTCATTCTCATTAGCTAGTTTCACTGTTGCAAGGAGAGCCCATTGTTGAGCCTCAATAGTGGTTCCTTGGAACTAAATCTTTAATTTCAACAGACATCCTAGTGGCGGATCAACAAGGGAAACTGCGGATATCATTCAACAATCCCCGTTAAATCATTTGTTAACAGCTTAAAGATAGCACAACAACAGGCAGCTATATCTGTAATCTAGCCCAAACAACAGGCTCAATGGTAGTTCCCAGTGGCAACTCCTGATCACCTTTCAGCCAGTGTTGAAGAGCATTAGAGGGGTTTAACTCATTACAACCATTTAGAGAAAGAAGACCATTTATCTTGTCCCTAGTGAGCATTTCCACTCAAACAATGACGCGATTATTTCTGTCCAAGTATGGCCGGCATGATTTCTCTAAGTTAAACTTCTTTTCATTTGTACCTGACAAAGTGGCACCAGGAAAACAAATACCTTTTCCAGAAAACACTTAACATTTAACCTACATACAGTCCACAAAGCTACAACTAGAATCACAGCAAACACATGACAAGCCCTACTTTAGAGACAAAACAGAATGTTGTACAGAAAAGCCAACAGCAATGGGCCTACACAAGAAGTTGCATAAGCTCACTATAGCCCTGCATTAAGATTCTACAAAATAGTTTGCCAAAACACAAAGCACAACAAAACAACAACAAGCACAATATCTCCAACTTTCCCCAATGTTCTAGCTTGTATTTAATGAAACAAAATCATACTGAAGACAAAGGACAACTCTTACCTGCCAAAAGCAGCAGAGGCAACAAGACTCCAGAAATGAAGCTCCCCATTGCGAAATTTTCTTCCCCTCTTAACCTTACGATGAAACGCCTTCTCTATATCGCCTTCTGCGAATTCTAACAATCCGGGATTTCGATCTCAACCTATATCACGAAAACCCATTTCATGGAAACTCCCGATTGTAATCCAGCACCCAGCAATCCGAATCCCAGAAAGTGGAGCTCCGCTCGTCCTCTGCTCCGACCGAAACCATAATCCAAGAAAAGGGGAAAACGGAATCAAGAACCGGCTTCTGTTAGTTTCCTAAATAAATGGGTGGGAAGAAAAATCAAAATTTGACGTCGATTGTCAGAATGCAACCGTGCGAAAAGAATTCCCCCGAGGGAAACAAACATATGTAACTACCAGTCTCAACCAGAAGTCTCATGACATCTGCTCGTTACATCGAACGTACACGAGGATTAGTGCCGAAGTGACAGAGATTTGCAAGAAAATCTGCGTACCGGGAGCTGTGGAGCATCGGGATTTCGACTAAATCCTTGATTTTTCGTCCCGCTCTCGTGATCTGACAATGCATGTGAAGCTTTTCAAAGAAATGGGTCGAGAAAATTAGAATAAAATAGAAAAAGGAACGATTTTTGCTGTAAAGCTGAGTTTTTTCGGCCCAACGCATGGGATTTGTTGGGGGGTTGGCTCTGCCGGGCGGGTGGTGCCTTTGCCTTTGCCTTTGCCTTGGGGAGTTAAGACTGGAATATTCTCCTTGCTGAGAAGGTTAAAAATTAAGCCGTGCGCTCTAAGGGAGGGCATTATCGTCAACTTGAAAGTTTACAGTTGAATGATATTTAATTGAGTGTGGCAATCCCCAACCCAAATATGCCAAGGAAGTACCTAGGCAATAAGTATTGTCTCGAGAGATTGATGGCCTTAAAGAAAAGTGTACCTGAGACTATATAAGTAGAGGCGTGCATGTGTTCCGATCTGATCGAGAAACTGATTTAGATTAGCCAATCCCAAGGTGGTTCAAGAAAACAAAATTGAGAATCGACATGGACTAATTCGACAAGGCAATTTGACTAGTTATCGATTGAGACGATTTTCTTATTCGAGGGAAGGTAAAAAATGATTTTTAATCTATTGTAGAGATTCTATTAGATTTTTTAATTCTAGTAAAAACATTAAAAACACGAGAATGAAAATTAAAATTTTTCGCAAATGATAGCCTTTATTTCTCCGTGGAACATGTCTCTTTCCCAATTTTCATATATGGAACGCCTCTTATCGTGTTTTTCTATCTTCTCATGCTCCCCCCTCTTTACTAGAAATGCTCATCCTCTCTTGTCTCTCATGGGACAACTCGAGAATTGGCTTAATTCTAGGCTGGTTCCAAGGGGACTCTAATTAGCTTCATGATTCCATTAATTTAGATTCAATATCGACTAGATTGAGAACTTATTAGATTAAAATGTCCAAAATTGAAAAACTCATTAAGGACCCACTTTGACCTTATTCGCATGTCATTTGCACGCTTTTAGAGAATCGGATCACCGCCATCTTCCTAGTGTTTGAATTCCGGCTACTTTTGCTTTACTCCTTGAATTTAACCAAATTCAAACTTGACACAAAAGCAAAGGGAAAAAAGTCCACTCTCAATGATGATGTCTTATTCATCTTTTCAGTCGGCTCATTTCCATCGAATTTTGAGCATGGTGGAATTTCATATGGCGTTATTATATCCATTTTAAATATTACAAAAAAGAAGAACAAAATTTGGGTTATAATTCATATTTTTTAACAAATTATCATTGATCAATGATAATTACAGTATTACATAAATCCGTCATATATATAATCCCACCCAATATTTGTCATTTGATTATTTAACCAAAAGGGAATGTGTTTATAACAAAAAAAAAATAATAGCATAAAAATAGCCTGCCCAACTTAATTAGAGCATATTACAATATTTTTATATTTATTACGACCCCAGAGGGCAAGGTCGTGTGATCCCCTTGGGATGTTCCTCACCGGACATTCTTTCCTAGATCCGAATCCACCGAATCGGGTGGGTCACGACGGGTCGATTCGATTTCGAGAGGTCCTACGTGGGCTCCACACGCGAGGCCCACAAACGTCCAACGGTCGCCACGAAACCGGTCCGGCGGAACCTAGGACGGTGTAAAAAACCGTTCGAGAACCGTCCAGAGGGGGCTCCCTTCACTTCCTTATTCCAAAATCCATTTTTTGGATTCGCAAGCGCCCTGCGTTAGTGCTCCGAGAATCGAGAAGAGAACCACCGGACGATGGTCGGACTCCGAACCCATTCCGCCGTCGCCCTCCTCCTCCTCGCTGCGATCTCCGACGCTTGTGGCTGCTCGTCGGCTCAAGGTTCGGCTTTTGCGCATTTTGCCCATCTAGGGAAAGAGCCACCTTTCTTGCTCGAAGCATCGGGATGCTCCCGTGGTTTCTTTCTTAGTTCGATGTTTTCTTTGGTACTTTCGCTGTCGTGCGGAGTCCATCGTCCCTGGAAATTAGCTCCCTTTTGTCTGTGGTTGGCAGCGTTTGAGAGGCGGTGCTTAGATATAGGCTGGTTTTCTTTTTGAGCGGGGGTGCTTTGCTTTTTCCTCTTGCAGGGAATCGATGGTTTGAGGATTTGGGCATAAGGGTGTGGTCATTTGGGGTCCCGTTCTGATTTATGTGGCGACATACGTTTTCCTGGTTACTGATATTGACTGTCGGACATCAGGCTCGATCAACTGATGTGGGCTTTATCCTTAGTAGCGCGTCTTGGGTTAGCAGCCGAGTGACAGTGTTAACAACTGTGTTTGATGGAGTTTAGAATGTTAAGTATATTGCCAAGGTTCTATTTAATACCTGAGGATTTGGAGATTTAGAAGAAAAAACAAATGCAAGAAAGCGATGCAACACCTAAGGATTTCACCTAGAATAGAGGGCATATATTTCACCACTCAATTGGAATTTACCGAAGAGAATTTTAGTGATATTCTAATCCAAGGGATCATATCTGAAATTTCACTAATAAAAAAACTCTAACCCTCGAGAGGTTTATATTGACTCACCTTGGAACAATTTTCCAAGTAGACAAATTCCAAGACACCTTATCTTTTATTTTCCAAGACAAGACCAACAATCCCCAGACAAAACATAAATAAGAAGAATAATTTTTGACTTAACATGACTCCAGGAACTAAATAATATGCATAGGACCCAAGAAATTCATAGAATTACCAAAGGATTCATTGTCAGGATAAATCAAGCAGCACATAGAAATCGGAGCATAACTTTCTGCGGAATACTCCAAATTGCATGAAACTTGATGCATTAAAAACTAGTCATATAGGGCTTCTGGACCGTAGCTGGAGGACCAATTTGTAGCAAGAAATTCTCATTAAATGTACAAGAAAGTCACTCTTAAAATTCTGCCAGCAGAATTGAACATAGCAGCCTTCAAGTACTTTTTTATTAAGGGTTGGATAGGGCTTAAAAACTTTTGAGGTGATTCTTCATTTCTTCTACTGACGTTGTAGTAATTGTTATGAACATGAAATTGTTTTTCTGTTTCATCATTTTGCTTCTATTGCAAAGTTGCTGGCTAATTTTTTTAGTCAAATTAAACATTTTTAACCAAATATGGGTTATGACCCAAAAAAAAAAGAAGTGTTTGTGTACTGGCAAGCTATTTTCTAGTTCTGCCTTCCTTACATACTTGAATTTTTCTTTTTCAAGAAAATCAAAGTGGTGATTCATTTTTGGTGCAGATTTATCACTAGTGAGGAACATCAGTGAGCTACCACAAGATAACTATGGAAGGGGAGGTTTATCTCACATAACTGTTGCAGGTTCGTTCATGCATGGGATGAAAGAGGTACCCTTTTCGTGGGTTTTATTCTTTGCGGATATCTTCTGGATGCAGTTTTTTGTTCCACCATTTATTATAAGTAAGTGAAGGGCTTTGGAAGACTATGACCACACTGCAAGAGCTTAATGACTTGACTAGTGCTAGCTTAGTGAAAGGCAGGGATGGAGGTCAAATAGATAGGTTTCAATATCCTTGGAGCATGCTCATGTCTTTATACTGAAAGAAAATCGTATAAACACTAGATGATGGGGGCATTGCCCAACTGCCATCGTATGATACTATGCTTTGGGTTTGGTATGAACAGCTTTTGAAATTGTTAATACACTGGAATGGCCTGACTAGT